>OY856412.1:1151539743-1152187243 GCA_963693085.1 Alisma plantago-aquatica
AGTGAAAGAGTTGCAATGTTTTGAACAAGTTTAAAAACAAACAACATTTCCTATAGGAGTAGAGGCTAACAATAAGATTTTTGTAAAGATGACAATTTTTAAGGCAGTCAATACCAAGTTTAGGAATCAATTACACTATTTGATGATGCTTAAGGGTTTCCTTTTCAAGGATACATAAAATTCAACCTTCATTGGGAGGTTTACTGTTAATTGGCACAGATACTAGAAATTTGATCTTCATAAGACAATTTAAGCATAGGATTCATAGTAGATTAAACCAAGATATTTTATCATAATTTTATATTCATGACATTGAGCATATCTTCCTAGAATATTCAACTTTGTTATTATTCTCAAAGTTGTATAAATAAAGTATGAAAAACATTTTTAATTATGACATAAATTAGATTCTTGTGTTGTACATAAACAAATAAACATGTGTTTGTGAAATTTGTGAAAAAGTACCACGTGAACTTATATTTTATTGCCAAAGTAATGTTTTCTCATGTCATAGATCCACATGTTAAGTAAATGCAATTATTACTCAAAATGTACACACTCTACAAGATATCGCTATGATCATGTTTAAATTTTTTTGTATGACTTTCCAATAGGATTCCTATCTTATATTCATGATTGTTAACCACTAGAAATTTTTGTCATCTTCTTTACAAATCCTAATGGGTATCAATTTCATCATTTCAAGTTAGGCAAGTAAATGAGATTTGAAGTATGATTTGTTTTACTTATTCGAATGTAATATATGGCCATGTGAATGTGGATAACTCAAACCGTTGAATATGGATAGGTGTCTCTAGTAGAAAAGATGAATGATAATATAGGGAAAAATGACAATTGATACATTAATATTTCTTTATAATAGATTGAGTCAATAAATTGGAGGGTGGGATGTTTGCAACTTAAGAATATTAAATTTTTTTTGTCATCCTCTTAACTTGGTCAAACCATTTTTTTCAGTTGGATGTGTATAGATGAGTGATAACTACCTATTACTATTTATAATATAGAGGTCAGTTTCGTAATGCGGATAATCAACTCAAGATATTTTTTAACCTAAAAAAATCCAGAATTTATTTTTAAAATGGTAGCTTACAATTATTCATGAAATATCAACATAGGAAATCAATACATATATCAGAATCCATTTTCCATAAAACAAAATATAACTAGATGAATATGAAAACAATATTTCATATGTTACCATATCTGACAATTAGAAATCAATACAAGTTGAATGACATATAAAGAAAAGAAAATACAATGCTATCTGGAAAAAAAATATCATTATGATCATTGCCTTTACTTAGAACTCAAATAGGGATTGTTTTCTGATTCTCCAGAATATATTCTACCAGCTAGTTCTAACAATAGTCAGTCAATGTTCCTTGTCGCATCAATGTTTAAAAATAGAAGTAAACTCATCAATAACTTAAATGACTATTTACATGATAGGATTGGCAGACCAATATATTAAGTGAAAACAAATTTAATCAATCTCTTGTATAGAATATCAAGTAGAAAGTAATATAACTCTTAATGAGAAATGAATGACGAATAAGAAATATACTTAAGTTTGTTTAAGAAACAACTAGTCGGGACATAATTTTGCTTCACCCCAATATCAATGAATTATTTTGATACAAATTAGTTGTTTATTGGGAAATTGATCTCTACAACAATATTTGGAAATGAGAAAATAATGAGCATAATAAAATTATTGAAGTTCATTTTATAGAACATATTATAACCCAACAATAGATTCATAGACATATCACATTTTAGAAGTCAACTTTCATAGACACTGATTGGATGGCAAGCAAGAAATAAAATAGTGGTCGGTGGTAGTTGGGAAATTAACATATCCTTATGTGAAATAAGAAGTAAAGTCAAGGATGTATCGATACAACTAGAAAACCAAAGGAAAAGGGACTTGATGGATGCAACACTCTTTTCTGTTAGGTTCTGATTGGTTTGTTCAAACTAGAGTTTTTTGAGGACTTACTTTCCAAGAACTTAATTTCGGTTTTTAGGACTTCAATTCAGATTATTGGTTCCAAATTTGAACTTTTATCAAAAATATATTTCCATGTGATTGGTGTATATAATTCTAAATACTAATGTAAATGAAAGTTAAATGCACAATTGAACTTCTTCAATCTTTTAACATCATAATACTTAAATCGTCTTCATGGTCTAATATACAAACCAACTTCACATATAAAAAAATGCATAACCTTGTCTTTGTAATACTGACATGTTTAACTAAATAAACAACTCATCAATATATAAGTTCAACATAGTTAGTATAGTAGCTAGATCATATGCCACTCAATGCAAATTTCCAAATTTTTATTTATTTGACTATTGCCTTGAGGACAAAAAGTGAAGAAGTGACACAATTAAATTGAATCAGAAATTTAGTTGACTTATTTCATTCAATGTAACAAGTCATATTGTGAATTGTATATGACAATTTAATTAGGTAATAAGATGGAGTTGTCCCCAGTAGTAGAAAAACAATTGCCCAAGGAAAAATTTCTCTTGCCGGAAGAAAAACAATAGGAAAAGATATCTTCACTGTAATAAAATATGAATATATATTGGTATCGTCAAAAAGGCATCTTCATAGAAAACGATTAGTCAAGACGAAAAGTAGCTAAATCGGATGTTTATCGTCAGAGTCGAGAGAGATAATATATGATTCACAACTAGGGCAAGAGCAGAGCTGGAACAGAGTGGCAAAGGAAATGAACGCATTTACAAAATTCAAGAAGATCCTTCGAAATCTGTTTCCCAAATCTATCCTAGATGAAGGGAAGCTTTCTGTATGATTAGTTGATAACACCAAAAGTCATGGAAAATTTAAAACTTTACACATGCAGTACTCAGAGTATATGACAATTAACCTAAATGAATAGATTGTAAACTAACCTTCTGTTACAGCTACACATTGTCGATGTTATCTTTCTCGTGACCCAAGTCGGCACAGATTTAAAATCTTACAACTGTGACTCTCCAAGTTTGATATGTGCAACGTTGTGTGCCTTTGATCGACAAAAGGGGACTGTCGTCTGACCCTACGCGCATGCGGGAGACGATGAGCGTTGTTTTTGTGACGGGGAGGGAAAGAGAGAGAGAAATTAGATAGATGTGTCGTGTGGAGGGATATGCGACCGTAGAAGGCTGGGTAAGGGCAAAGGCGGAGAAAAGGGGTTCTGAAGAAACGGAAGAGGACGGACGAGATAATCTATTCGACATATTTCTATTTTAGGAAAGGAGATAAAAATTGAATTAACGCTTTATCTGATGTTAATGCATGACGCCTACTTTTGGCGCCCATCAAGCTGAGAGCAACTAATTAGCGATAACTACAAGTACAACACTAGTTGAGAAAATGGCTGATAAACATGCTAGAAAAGAACATATTTGTTGTAGAGCTGATTTTGTCTCAGTAAGTAGTATTCTTTGGTAAATGTTTCCTTGAGTTTGAGACTCAGACCATATAGTCCTAATATTACACGATGGGTGTACTTGCATTTTACACGCACAATTAAAGCATGTCAAATGCTAAATGACCAACAAGTAATGTTAATCGATAGAGAATCCTGGCCTAAAAGAATGGAGGCACTACTTGCCTAGCTGAAAGAACAACTCTTCGAATACCTTTAGGATCCAACACCCTTTGGTATTCTAGGCCAAAATGTATATGTTTATGGTGATAAAAAATGTTGGTTTAGTCTATCTTATAAGATGAACAACAAACATCAATTACATATTTGGTTATTTCAAATAATGAGGTAACACACGGTTAGAAGATTTTCACACCACCACCAATTGCCTTATCTATCTCCTATCTAGTTCTATATCTATCCAAACCCATGAAGGATTTAGGTATGTTTCACATGGAGCTCTAGGTTGACGCTGTGAAGGACCTCACTATTATCATTGATTTTGATGTTGATTGCACAACATACCATGAGAAAGTACAATCACTCAAAAGTATTTACCAATTAAATTTATAGATGAGACAATTTTCTCTATGCTAACACCACATTTTATTGATATATATTTTGATGATGAGAAGAATTCATAGCCAGATCATTCACATAATTTGGAAGAGTTGGCAACACTAGTTACATATTTGTTACAAACTACCTTAGTCACATGAAAAGTTGTTTGCCTTCAATCTTCATAGATGAACCAATATTGAGGACACTAGAGGGGCACTACGCCTACATTGTGACACTTCAACTCACACCCACTACACTACCTATACTAATGAAGGATTATTGGTGGATCATATTGGCAGATTGAGGGATAAAAGAAAATTTTACTTCTAGCATAATAATAATACGTTTGAGCTAGAACTATCACCTGATCACATTTTGCACCATGGAGTTCACATGTTCATTGTTCCAACCCTTATCCACATTCCTTTCTGCTAGAACTTCTTCAAGTTTCGAAGACCACTAGACGAGAATCAAAGATCTTTTCCCTCCATCTTATGTTTATTATTTTCTTGGAAATGAGGAAATTTCTATACTCATCGTGGAGATTGGATGGTATGTACTCCCTTCCACCTACAAATATCTAATAGTAATTTCATATTTTAATTTCAGCATTAGATATATATAGAATGCTTTCATTGCATTTATCTTAAAATTGTTATCAGTTCAGTTCTTAGTTGTTGCAATGTTACTCAAAGAAATTACCTAGTCAACTTTGTTTACATTCATGTTGTATTGCCTATAGAATTTGTCATTTTATCACCCTTGTTTGAAGTTAAATATTGATGTTAACTATATTTATAACAACATGCCAATGGTTAGAAAAGACATTTTGTGGCCTATGAATATTAGTATCATGTTCTCTAAAAAGAAAGGCAGATGTTAAAGGAACCAATATAGATAAATTATGGTGTTCCTCCTACAGATCAATGTATCATATACATGAAATTTCTATGCATCTCGTTATGAAATCATTATTTGTGAGCAAAAAAATAGATGAATAAAAAATGTATTTAATCATAAAAAAAGGTGTTACATATGATCCAAACCCTCTCCTATACTTCTTATTTGATCTACTTACCTTCCATCCACCAAAAATGAAAGAAAAAGAAGAATTTCCGAAGTGTGATAAATGATATGCTTTGGGTGGCATACCATCTATTTTGTTTATAATCTCTTCTTTTGTATCCCTCTCTATGTAATAGGAGCGTATAACTAAAAAAAAGATGTCAATGTGCATTAAAATTAAGAAAAAGTGGAATGCAAGTATTTGCATTAATAAAATGCAATCCCATATCAAATTAAGAAGAGATTCAAATTCATCCTTCCATACATCCATTCACTTCATTTTCCTCCTAGGGACTTTTTCCATTCTCCATCGATATCCAGATTTCATACCCCAGTTTGGATTATGTGCATACTTGTGATTTTCCAAAATTCCACAAATGTTTCATGAAATCCTTAGACATTTATGGGATTAAGAGAGAAAGATTCCCCCCATGCCTGTGGAGGAGGCCAAAGCCCGAGAGGGTGATAAATCAAGGCTACAATTAAGATTCATTCTAGGGTCCCTTCATGAGGAGACACCGTGCTTGACCATTTGAGCTACTCCTAGCAGGAAAATACTTAGGCATTTATGGTACTGGGAATGGTGGTGATGAAGTGGAGTTGTGAAGCAAAGTCAAAAATGAGGATATGGAAAGTGTGTTTTATGATATTAGGAGTTTTGGATGCCTTACCATATTGGTGGTAGGCATTCAAGCATGATGTGAGTATGAGGCATGTACATTGGTTGAAAGTATTTGTTTGGAGAGTGTTTTGGAGTTTCTATTACTCGGGGATGAGCAACTTACAAGCTTAAGTTATGATGAATGTCTATACTTTATAGTTTTTAGTTGTATTTTAGATTTTTTTTTCAATGTTTTGCATGAATTTCACTTGATATTTCACTTGTTTTAGCTTCTTAGTTGTTGGTACAATTTATTTGGCATCAGATTAGTTTTTATGCTTAATTTGTGGATTGATGCCAGGAGAGGAGGATAATTCATAAAATCTTTATCAAATTTTGATACAATAAGCAAAATTATTGATGCAAGGACAAGATGTGAAGAGATAAACTTCCAATAAAATTTCCATTTAACAAGTCAAAGCATTAAATCTTCACTCACCAACTCCATCAATTGACGAGATGATCATTTATGTGTACCAAGTTAGTAAAAAGATTCCACATACAATGTAGCAAACGGAAAATCCAAGTAGGGTTGGAATCATAATCTGATTATTTATGCAACAAATATATTTATGAACCACTTCCCACTAGTGAAATAGCCCTCCAATCATCCAAAAACCCTCTGATGGAAATATGCGACAAATTTCCCACTATAATTGGACTTTCTAGATCAACTTAAAATCTTATTACATTCTATAAATACATTTTAGGGATATCTAAGATAGAAACCCATAAAATATATGGCTCTCATTCACATCCTTAGGTAATGAGACCTCTAGCCCATAGAAAATGTCCTTGTGAATTTCATACTCCAAAAAGATATAAAATTCATATGCCCCAATCTAACTATCTACATGAATGTGAAATGTAACATGAGAGCATGCATATGTAGATATTGGCAGGAAAATCTATCATCCTAATAACTTTGTCATCGTGTTAAAAATAAATTCTTTCTTACTTAATTTATATTTCTTGTATAATTAATTTAGTTAACCAACAAACCTCAAACGATCATCCTTATTCATTAATTTTCCTTAATTAGGATAGGCATATATATTATTTTTAATAACGATGTCATTTCAGTTTGATTTTAAAGCTATATTGTGATAAGACGCGTCCACTTGTAGGTGGTGTCATTGCATGTTAGTTTAGGTAAGATCTTGGCAGTATTTCCCTAGGAATATTTTTTAATTTAAAATCAACCACGTCTATCCCCAATCTCTGATTTCAAGACAATCTTCTTTACTATTTTTCAATTTTAATTCCTAGTTTCTAAACAACCAACTCAATTTTTTCCATTGGCCTAGATTATTTTGTTTTGGTAGTGGTAGTGACACGATTTTACCATGCGTCGAACGTAAGTGTACGCGTCAATGTAGTAAAGGCCTTTGTGAGGCCCGAGTCGAACTCAGGGACACTGAATTATCGGAGACTACTACTAACTACTCACAATCAGCTAGACCTGTTTAAAATGGTTTGAGAGTTGTTGTAAATTTAAAAGAAAAGAAACCAAATAAAACAATCGATTAAAGGTTTAATTTAATCAATTCAAGTGGAGATCTTTAGGATTGCGGTTTCACTGCGGGTTATCATTGTATGAATTTCTATATAGCAACTCAGATTCATCTCTCTATCCGGGTAGTGGCATGTAGTCAGAATTGCCCACTGTCGTGGTATAATTCACTACTTATGTCTAGGTCGGTTCCACCGCCGTAGTAACCTATACCCTAAACTATGCGTATTGGAAACGACCTCTGGGTTTCCACCATTAACCTTACATCACCTTGTTCAAGGGATTTGTCAATTAATGTGAATTTCGTCTCTTTTCAACCGTTAATTCTTCTTTCAAAGTCATTAAGGGCATTAGATTATTATTATGGTGATCAAGCATAACAATATAATTGAGAAAACGAAACCATACCACGGATTTAAGAGATAAACGATGAATTACTATGATAAAATTGTCACACAATGACTCCCCGAGCTACTCCCGGTCCTAAAGATAAAGGGGATTAGCCCCGCATGTTCATCTCAGAGCAAAACATGGTAGAGACAAGGGGAAACATGGAGAAAAACGTGATTAAGTAGTGAAACCCCTAAATGGAGAAGATATAAGCGTTCCTTGGCGTAGAATGCGCGATCTCCGGCCTTTCAGCGGTGGAAAACGCCTTCTTCGGCGTGCTTCTGGGCTCCGTTCTTCTCTCCACACCTTCTCGGAACGTGTGCAACGGCTAATGACATGATAGATTGTTCTTGGCCGCCGTCATTAGGTATAATCACCGAGTTAGGTCACCAAAATATCATAGCTGTCGGATTTAGATCGATCTAAATCAAACTTGTATGTGACGGTGTCGATACTATCGACGCGAGTCGATAGTTTCGACCTTGCGCAGTATCGGTTGATCTTCTTTTCTTTTCTCTGTCGCGACTGATGCTAACTCGATACCATCGATGAGGGTCGATGGTATCGACTCTCTTAGGCGTCGCTTTTGTCTTTTTCCGTCGCTAAAGCTCCTCATGTCGACAGTATCGACTTTAGGGTCGATAGTATCGACTATCTTTTCGCTAGAAACCTGATGGTAAGTCGCTACCATCGACTTCATCGTCGATGGTATCGACTCTGTGCTGCTCCTTGCGGCTGGAAACCTATGGTCTGGTCGATGGTATCGACCATCGTCGATGGTATCGACAGTAGCAGATATTTGTTTTTCCTGAAATTGCAACACAAAACCACATAAGCCGAAATAAAAATATTATTGTAATCATTAATGCTCAAAATACCAAAATAAGGGAGATTTGACATAGAGAAGGATCATAGACCAAAGTAAATGAATCATGCAATATTAACCACCAAAATGACCAATAAATGCATAAAACACAAGTAAAATATGTCTATAAATGCGACTCAAAATCATCGCATCAAACTCCCCTAAGCTTGAACATTGCTCGCCCTCGAGCAACTAAACTTTAGAATAGAATTGTGAGGGTCAACTAAAGAACAGATCATCACAACAAACATCACCATATGATCCCCACCAGACATTCACATTCCGGCCCTTACTAACCACAGAATGATAATTACCCTAAAGGCGACAGTAATCATCGACAAAAGATATCTACCTCAAAATTGATGAACACTATCATATAAGGCAGTTACCATAATCAAATTTGTCGGTTCAGACTCGGTGCATCTTGTGATCTCCTATTCTACGGTGCTTGCCCTAACTACTATCTACATGGAAGCAGCTCTCCTGATATTCACAAGTGAGGAGAAAATCACGGTGGCCTACCAATTCGAGCAATGGGTGGATGAAATAGGTGGCTCATGGAAGAAATGGAAGTATTATACAATTTCAACATGCATAAAACAACAATGACCTAAATGATGCATATACAAGTGTAAATGCCCTAATGCCTACATTTGGGTGTAATGATGCATGCACTATCATTCCATCTTAAGGTGAGATGGAATATCTACAAAAGCTACACCATGTGCTTATTCTTCTTAATATGCAGTGAAAAACATGTTCCTTTCTCCCTCTCATTCTTATTTACTTCTCAATTCTCTTTTTTTTTCAAATTTTTTAAGGCCCTTTATATCCAATAATGACAATGAATTATTTGTCGGGCTCACTTTTTTTTTCATAGCTCAAATGTTTGAAGCATTTAGAAAGTATGGAACAAGTTAATCACCCTTATTGTTTCAGAAGAAATAAGATACATGATGTATTGTATGCATAAAAATCATGAATGCAGCTAAATGACACACACCTAAGGATAATGTGCATGTATAGCTACTCTATTTTTTTCATGCAAAACATGTGAAAATACTTTGCAATGCAAGACCTACCTACATGAGATGCATTCAACAAGATTAAAACCGTAATGTACTTCCAATTCTTATGGTGGATTATGAAAATAATGAGGTGGATAGATCACAAGACTAATTGGCTGCACCTTTGAAAATTATTATGTGTCCCTCCTTACTAACCTGTGTAGTAATTAAGAGGTTCCTCTCTCTTACTTCAAATTAAGGTATCATTATCATTTGATCAGTTTAGGCTCAAAAAATCAATTCCGTCCACTTTTCATGAATCCTTAGGAATGTACAGTTGTGATTTTCTGTTTTAGAGTTGACAAACCCAATCATTTTCTTAAGTTATGTGCCCAAAGTCAAAAAACACAAGCTTGCAAAGCACTAAATTTTTTTTAAGTTTTTCCCTTAATTCCCATGCACAAGCAAACGAGATGAAACATGACTTAAGACATCCACAATTACACTAGATAGAGTGTGGATCCTACAAACAAACTAAGAACTAAGAAAAACAATTGACAAAAGACAAAATAATAAAACTAAAAACTGAGAAAACTAAAGGATAGAGTTGTTCCAACTCCCCCCTAAGCATGAATTTGACTATGGCCCCATAGTCAAAAACAACCTTAAAAGGTGGAACAGTGATACCGATCATTCTTCCAGTGGAGGCGGATACTGCGGGGCCGTGGGGTCCCAAGACGGGTACTGCCCCTGAAAGCTCAGATCATACTGGGGCATGGGTGGAGGTTGTGGATACCCCCCAAAGTAGTTCTGGCTCCAGTAATGATCGTAGAAGGACTGCTGCTGCATCTCCATCCTATGCAACCTGTCGTGAATATGTTGTTAGTTATCGAGGAGGAGGCGCTCATTTTCACAAATAGCCCTTTGATTGTCAAGCAGCCGGTTCATTGTATCATGAATACCAGCGTATGTCGTTGTATGTTGTTGCTACGTCTGATGTATATCATGTAGCATTGCATACATTCCTTGCATTGAGTAGACATCCTCGCTTTGCTGCGAGGGCGGTGGTGGTGGCGGAGGCTGCGAAGACGAAGATGCACCCAGATGCATGTGAGGACGCTTCCTAGGTGCCATTCGTGCACGAAGAGGAGTGAAAGCCTCCTCTTCCTCTTCATTCTCGTCGTCGTCATTTTCTTTGTCGTCGTTTCCGCCATCCTCATCTGAATCAGCAATGGCTATGATTGGCCATCGGAAATGCTGCTCACCATCAATGTGGAAGACGGGGTCTGGAAGTGAACACTCTTGATATGTGTGGTTGACATGGCAGTCTACATATGCCAAGCCATCTCGAAGAAGGATGAGGTTGGAGCGGTGCAGATGTTGCAAGTTAACCTTGCTCGTGTTGGAGAGAGGAGTCAGCTGGGAGAAATTCAACCCAAGATAGGAGGCCAGCGGTGTGATGAGCCCACCAAAGTGAATTGGAGCCTTCCGCATACTCCTCTTTACCTCCAACACGTGCGTCAAGAAGAACGTGCCCCAGTTACACTCCTCCTTCTTCAGCAATTTGTACAAGAAAAACAAATCCACCTCTTGAAACTTGCTGAGAGACAGATCACCACGGCTGAATAGGGTGGTGCAAATCATGCGGTGAAGAATCTGCACAAATGGATGCTTCAAATCCGCTACCTCCGCGTTGTGGTAGCTCACAGATTTGCCCGGTGGCACAGTCACTAGCTCGGCAAAGATAGCATCATAATCTGTCCTGTTGTCTGGCTGCCGGTACTGCTCTCGCCCATGATTCCAGTTGTAGATGGAGTTGAACTGCTTGAGGGTGAGAGTGTAATCATTGTTGTATAGCCAGAAAGAAACACGGTCGTTGATCCATTCACGATCAGTAGCAATAACGTCATTTGGCACGACGCTGATATCCAGCGACGCCATGAACTCTTCCATGAGCTCCTTGTATGTCAGCCATTCTCCGAAGAATGGTTGGCCGTCAGCGTGGAATTCCATCTCATCGGGCCTCCTGCCCGTATGCCTTTCTTGCCCCTTGAGCACGTAGGCCAGAGTAGCCTCGAACCCCAGATTACGGATCATGTTACGGTCGACGTAGTGGGTCGGCTCAATCTTGCGCTTCATTAGTTCCTTGTAGACCTTCTTGACTTCCACGGAAGGATGGACAATCTACGGACGTGGAATGGATGCAGTCGGTGGAGGAACGAACACCGGTATCTCCATCGGTGTCGTGCGTGAAGAAGAAGTGCCGGCACTATGGACCATTGTCGA
This sequence comes from Alisma plantago-aquatica, assembly GCA_963693085.1. Classification (NCBI taxonomy): domain Eukaryota; kingdom Viridiplantae; phylum Streptophyta; class Magnoliopsida; order Alismatales; family Alismataceae; genus Alisma; species Alisma plantago-aquatica. Next base: position 1,151,551,562 of record OY856412.1, read on the forward strand.
AGAAGAAAGGATACAGACGGAGCTCGGGGAGGGTCGGAGAAGAGTATCTCCGCTCGATGAAGAACTTGCTCCTAGGATGCTCGTGGCCCGGCTCCGATTGCTCACAAAGATGCTCGGCACAAGTGGAGTAGGTTTGCTCTGAAGGTGTGACGTCATATGACGACAATACATCTCTTATATAACCATGGTCGGCGCTGTTGTATGCTCGTCGATACCATCGACGCGAGTCGATGGTATCGACTCATGTAGCACAATCCGTTCACCGCTGGTATCGACGGTCGTCGATGGCTTCATATGGGGGGCCCAGATCGATGACGTATCGATACTATCGACAGGTGTCGATGGCATCGACCCGTCCCACGGATCGACTTTCCTGACGCAGCGATCGCCGTTAATCTCCTCTCACGGATCGGTGACATGTCGCGTCAATAATATCGACGCATGTCGATACTATCGACTTATGGTTAGGGCAACACCCTCGCGAGGCCCGGCTGCCGCCATCTGCTTGCAACTTGGTCGATACCATCGACAGGACTGTCGATGATATCGACTTCACTGAGACAATTTGCGTCTGAATATCTCCAGAGATCGAGATAGTATTGACATGCATGTTGATATTATCGACCTCATCTTTGCGATCAAAATGTTGGTGTGTCGATACCATCAACGAGGCCGTCGATAGTATCGACACAGAGCGATTTTTGCAGCTGCCAACCTGTACCCATCTCGATACCATCGACTCTGCCTCAGTCCTGCACATTGAGAAAATGATCACGGTACCTTTTTTACACTAAAAACAAAGTCAAATCAAATCAAAGTACAAAATGTGAAAGAAACTAACTACACTAGCGATGGCTGGGTTGCCTCCCAACAAGCGCCCTTATTTAAAGTCTTAGGCTAGACGACTTGAAGGTCCTCATGCATCTGGAAGTGCAATGAGTTTGACCTCATTCCCTTTCCTTGTGTAATCTTCACCAAAGTATAATTTCAACCATTGTCCATTGACCAAGAATGTTGTCTCGCCATCACGCACAATGATTGTGCCATGTGGCCTGACCTCTTCCACGGTGAACGGTCCACTCCATCGAGATTTCAATTTCCCGGGATGCATCTTCAACCTGGAGTTGAACAAAAGTACGCAATCTCCTTTCTTGAAGATGCACATTTGAATATGGCGATCATGAATCAACTTTGTTTGCTCCTTGTAGATCTGCGAGCTTTCATATGCATTCATCTGCAGCTCGTCAAGTTCATTGAGTTCAAGCAACATTTTCTTTCCCGCTTCATCATAGCTAACATTTAGCTTCCTCAGCGCCCAGTGCGCTTTATGCTCTAATTCCACTGGCAATTGGCATGCCCGACCATAAGCCAACCTAAAAGGCGTAGTGCCTATAGGTGTCTTAAATGTCATCCTATACGCCCACAAAGCATCTGGTAGCAGGGTACTCTAATTCTTTCTCGTGGAAGCCACAGTACGCACCAAGATCTTCTTAATCTCCCGATTGGAGACCTCCACTTGCCCTTGAGTTTGAGGGTGGTACGAGGTACCAATGTTGTGCTTTACTCCATACTTTCTCAATAATGCCGCAAACTTTTGATTCCGGAAATGCGTACCACCATCACTAATGATCATTCTTGGTACACCAAACCTGTAGAAAATGTATTCTTTGACAAACCTGCACACTACAGCGGCATCATTAGTCCTAGTGGGTATTGCCTCTACCCACTTCGACACATAATCAACAGCTCAAAGAATGTACAAATTAGAATTTGAGGACACAAAGGGTCCCATAAAATCAATACCCCACAAGTCGAATACCTCAACCTCTTGAAATACAGTGAGGGGCATCTCTTGTCTTTTTGAAATGTTATGTGTCCTTTGGCAAGAACCACATTGCCGCACAAAATCATAAGCATGCCTGAACAAAGTAGGCCAGTATAGGCCACTTTTAAGTACTTTGGCTACAGTGCGAGAACTAGCGTGGTGCCCACCTGTCGGTAGTGTATGGAAATGACGAAGAACACTTTCGTATTCCACCTACGGTACACACTTGCGTAAGATACCATCCCTGTGCTGCTTCAACAGAATAGGGTCATCCCAGAAATAATACCGCAAAGCATGGAAAAATTTCTTCTTCTCTTGGTATGTCCAATCGTCCGAGATAACTTTGCAGGCAAGATAGTTAACAATGTAAGAAAACCAAGGGTCTTTCGATTTCACTTTTAAAAGTTGTTCATCCGGAAATGTCTCGATAATGGGTATGTGCAAATCATTTTCATCTACCCTCTCCAACCTAGACAAATGGTCCGTGACCACATTTTCAATGCCCGCCTTGTCTTTGATTTCAATATCAAATTCTTATAAAAGCAAGATCCACCTAATCAATCTAGGTTTGGCATCCTTTTTCTCCATCAAATACTTAATGGTGGCATGGTCCGTCCATACCATGACTTTTGACCCAACAAGATATTGCCAAAATTTTTCGAAAGAAAAAACAACAGTGAGAAGTTCTTTTTCGGTTGTCGTATAATTCAGTTGAGCGTCATTCAAGGTTTTGGATGCATAGAAAATCACAACGGGTTTATTGTCCACACGTTGTCCCAAAACAGCCCCAATTGCGAAATTGGACGCGTCACACATTAATTCAAACGGCTTAGTCCTGTCTGGTGTTTGCACAACCGGTGCGGAAATTAATTTTTCTTTAAGCACGTTGAACGCATGTAAACACTTGTCACTAAAATAAAAAACAACATCCTTTTCCAACAACTCAGATAATGGTTTGGCAATTTTAGAGAAATCTTTTATAAAGTGGCACTAAAAACCAACGTAACCTAGAAAACTCTGAACCCCTTTAACCGAATTCAGTGGGGGCAATTTGTAAATAACTTCGATCTTAACCGGGTCTACCTCCAACCCTTTGCTAGACACTTTATGTCCAAGCACGATCCCTTTGCTTACCATCATGTGGCATTTCTCCCAATTGAGGACCAAATGTGTGTCCTCACAATGTTGCAAAACCTTGTCCAAATTATATAAACACTCGTCAAAGGATGCACCGTAGACCGAGAAATCGTCCATAAAAACCTCCAAACAACGTTCAACCATATCAGAAAAGATGGCAAGCATGCAACGCTGAAAAGTCGTCGGTGCATTACACAACCCAAATGGCATACGGCGGTATGCAAATGTTTTGTAGGGACAAGTAAAGGTGGACTTCTCTTGGTCCTTAGGATCAATTGAAATTTGATTATACCCCGAATAACCATCAAGAAAACAAAAATGTGATCGGCCGGCTAAACGCTCTAAAATTTGATCAATGAATGGAAGAGGGAAATGATCTTTAAGCGTAGCAGCATTCAATCGACAGTAGTCTATACATACCTTCCACCCAGTTACCAAACGGGTCATGCCAGGTTCATTTAACAAATTATTTGTAACTGTAATTCCCCCCTTTTTAGGGACTACCTGTGTGGGACTCACCCACGTCGAGTCTGATATCGCATAGATGATACCTACAGAAAGGAGCTTGATCACCTCCTTCTTGACGACCTCCATCATGCTAGGATTTAGTCGACGATGTGGCTGAATCACCGGCTTGGCTCCCTCCTTGAGCTGAATCTTGTGCTGGCACAATGTAGGGGAGATCCCCTTTATGTCTGCGACTGACCATCCGAATGCACCTCGGTGGTTCTTCAACACAATCAGCAGCTGATCCTCCTCCTCGGCACTCAGATATGCCGATATAATCACAGGAAGCTTCTCTTCCTCAGCTAGAAATGTGTTCTTCAAGTTCGGTGGCAATGGCTTCAATTCCAAATCTGGCGGGCTAATTAAGGATGACTGAAGCGGTGGTGGGAGTTCACCAAGGTCTTCATAGTACCTAGCATAAAAGCATGGAAGCACCTGAAGCATCTTGGCACACTCCTATAGTGACTTGCTTCTCATCCAATCATGTGTTATATTGACCAAATAGGCTTCAAGTGGTAATTCAGGATATGCATTGAAAACCGAACTCGCTATGGCCTCATCTTCAGTAGAGGGGGAATATCCTCCACTTCATCATTAGGAAAACCCACAGCTTTGCTAAGGGACACAACCTTGGTATGCTCCATGATGTCAACACCCAATGTCCCTTTCTCCACCTTAGTCATTACATGAGCCATATCTAAAAATGGCTTCCCTAGACAAAGTGAGATATTGTGATCAAAATGCTTTACCATGCGGCATTGCTTCGTTGCTTTAGATGATGTGGTTCTGGAAGGCATGACCATCTCAAACCGATCATCGGTGATACCCAAGGTCAAATGACCTCTCCCCATCTCAAGTATCATGTCAGTTGTAGCTTGGAAGGGTCGTCCAAGTAATAACTCATTGCCCTGTTCATCATGCATTTCCATTACGACAAAGTCTGCTGGAAACACAAACCGATCTACTTTCACCAATACATCTTCACAAATTCCATAGGGCTTCACCACTAAATTGTCCGTGAGCTGAATTGTCATATTGCTCGGCCTTTATTTTTTTAATCCCAATTTCTTGAATGTAGAGAGAGGCATCAAATTTATGCTTGCCCCAGAATCACACAGTGCTTTTCCGAATTTCACCTTACCAATGTAACATGAAATGTTGAAGCAGCCTGGATCCTGCCTCTTAGGTGGCAATGTTCCCATGATGAAGGCACTCACCTGCTCCTTGAGAACTACAACCTCAGTGTCAGGGATCTTCCTCTTCTTAGTAATGATGTCTTTCAAAAACTTGCCATAAGAAGGGATTTGCTCTATTGCCTCTAATAATGGGATGTTGACGGAGAGCTTTCAGAAACTGTCTAGAAACTTCTTGAACTGTGCGTCCACATTCTTTGCTTTCACACTATTCGGATATGGGACCGGGACAGCCTGTGCCCTTTGATGCGACGGCACATAAGGTGTCCTTATCTGTGTCTCCTCCTCAACAACAATAGGCTTCGTAGTGACATCCTCTGCTATTTCCTCAACTGGATCTGTGACTGAGTTTGGAAATTCCTTAGTGGCCTCACCTTCGGTTTCTGCTTGGGGTTTGCTGGGTTCATCATCCCTGGGGTTTAAAAGCTTCTTTCCACTCCTTAGCAAGATTGCCTTCGCCTGTTGGTTTCCTTCTGGAATGTTTGTATTACCCAGAAAACCTTGCTGCGCTGGCTTCTTCAGATTGGCTATCTCAGCTGTTAATTACGCCATAGACGTCTCTATCGTCCTCATCTGAGCCCCATGGCTCTGCAATGTCTGTCCAAACTAATTCATAAATTCCCCCTGTTGCTTGATCTGTTGACCAAAGGTGTTCATAAGTTCTTGGTTCTACTTTATCACTTGGTTGAGCAACTCCGTTCTCTTATCCTCCGCCACCGGCTGGGGTTTTGCATCGGGGTCCTGCGAAAAGTTATTTGGATCTTTCCAAGAGAATTTATTGTCCTTCCTCCATGAGTAATCATTATTTCTGTAACCCTGCTGCTGGCGCATGAATTTGACTTGGGCTTCATCCTCTAATTCAGTATCTTCTTTTGCAAGCAGTTTCTTTGATAGAAGGTCCATCTTCTCATTCAGCTCCTTGATGGCCTTTGACTCCCCCGCAACTCGAACGTGTTCAACGGCGTCCCTGTCGCCCCAGGATTGCTTCTTGGCCATGTTTTTTAGATTTTCCCAACACCTCGTGTTTGTGTTGTTCAAAAAGAATCCTGAGCCCGCGGAATCTAGGTTACTTCTATCATGCTCGGAAAGAGCAAAATAGAAGATTTTAACCTGTGTCTCCTTATCAAGCCTGTGATGCGGGCACCTCCTAAGCATGATCTAAAACCTTTCCCAGGTCTCAGAGTAGGTCTCTCCTGCCTTCTGGGTGAAATTGTGGATTTTCCTTATCATGTCATTGGTCTTCTCGAGCGGGAATAACCTTTCAAAGAATACCTCCACCATGTGGTTCCATGATTCCACATATTCATCATCCAGATTGTGCAACCATTCCCGTGAGTTCCCTGCCAGAGAACTCGGGAACAGCTTCAGGTAAAGCGTCTCCTGTGGAAATCTGTCAATTTTAATCATGTCGCAGTTCTCCACGAATTGGCTTATATGAGTGACTGGGTCTTCTTTATTTAGCACATGGAATGCATTTGACTTGACCCGATTAATTAATGTGGGATCAATCTTGTACGTCGGAATGTTGATTGCCTGCTTCTTGATTGGCCCCTTTGAAGCAGATGAGGAAGACGCCTTGATCTTCTCCCATATCTTCTTTTCCTCTGTCATTTCTTCTTGTTCGGATTCGGAATCTGTTTCTTCCAAGTGGTCTTGATTGTAATACTCCTCGTCGTCCAGTTCCGGCAGTGGAACCTCTGGTGCATGTTGCGTGTAGTCGATGCTACGCGTCTGCACCATGCACAGTACCTAAAAAAAATGGAAATTTGAGTTCAGTACCGCGTTGGACGATTAAAAAAATTGGAGAGATAGACTATGAATTTTAGAAATGAATTCAAAATAATAAAAGTAAAAAGTGGCCTAGAGTGGCCGCTTGCAGCACTCGTAGTGCCGACAATTTTCGTGTCCCCGGCAGCGGCGCCAAAAACTTGACACGATTTTATCGTGCGTCGAACGCAAGTGTACGCGTCAATGTAGTAAAGGCCTTTGTGAGGCCCGAGTCAAACTCAGGGACACTGAATTATCGGAGACTACTACTAACTACTCGCAATCAGCTAGACCTATTTAAAATGGTTTGAGAGTTGTTGTAAAGTTAAAAGAAAAGAAAGCAAAATAAAACAATCGATTAAAGGTTTAATTTAATGAATTCAAGTGGAGATCTTTAGGATTGTGGTTTCACCGCGGGTTATCATTGTATGAATTTCTATATAGCAACTCAGATTCATCTCTCTATCTGGGTAGTGGCATGTAGTCAGAATTGCCCACTGTCGTGGTACAATTCACTACCTATGTCTAGGTCGGTTCCACCATCGTAGTAACCTATACCCTAAACTAGGAGCATTAGAAACGACCTCTGGGTTTCCACCATTAACCTTACATCACCTTGTTCAAGGGATTTGTCAATTAATGTGAATTTCGTCTCTTTTCAACCGTTAATTCTTCTTTCAAAGTCATTAAGGGCATTAGATTATTATTATGGTGATCAAGCATAACAATATAATTGAGAAAATGAAATCACACCACATATTTAAGAGATAAACTATGAATTACTATGATAAAATTTTCATACAATGACTCCCCGGGCTACTCCCGGTCCTAAAGATAAAGGGGATTAGCCCCGCATGTTCATCTCAGAGCAAAAAATGGTAGAGACAAGGGGAAACATGGAGAAAAATGTGATTAAGTAGTGGAACCCCTGAACGGAGAAGATCCAAGCATTCCTTGGCGTAGAATGCGCGATCTCCGGCCTTTTGGCAGTGGAAAACGCCTTCTTCGGCGTTCGGAATGGCAGGGGCGTGCTTCTGGGCTCTGTTCTTCTCTCCACACCTTCTCGGGACGTGTGCAGCGGCTAATGATGTGATAGATTGTTCTTGACCGCCGTCATTAGGTATAATCACCGAGTTAGGTCGCCAAAATATCGTAGCCGTCGGATTTAGATCGATCTGAATCAAACTTGTATCTGACGATGTCGATACTATCGACGCGAGTCGATAGTATCGACCTTGCGCGGTATCGGCTGATCTTCTTTTCTTTTCTATGTCGCGACTGATGCTAACTCAATACCATCGACGAGGGTCGATGGTATCGACTCTCTTAGGCGTTGCTTTTGTCTTTTTCCGTCGCTAAAGCTCCTCATATCGATAGTATTGACTTTAGGGTCGATAGTATCGACTATCTTTTCGCCAGCAACCAGATGGTAAGTCGCTACCATCGACTTCGTCGTCGATGGTATCGACTTTGTGTTGCTCCTTGCGGCTGGAAACCTGTGGTCTGGTCGATGGTATCAACCACTGTCGATGGTATTGACAGTAGCAGATATTCATTTTTCCTAAAATTGTAACACAAAACCACATAAGCCGAAATAAAACATATTATTGTAATCATTAATGCTCAAAATACCAAAATAAGGGAGATTTGACATAGAGAAAGATCATAGACGAAAGTAAATGAGTCATGCAATATTAACCACCAAAATGACCAATAAATGCATAAAACACAAGTAAAATATGTCTATAAATGCGACTTAAAATCATCACATCAGGTAGCCTATAGCATCTAATTCCCTGAGTAAGACACTCAGAACTTTTTTTTATATTACTGCAAAACATGCACTTGTTTTTTACTTTCTTAGTAGATGCATAGCGATTCATAGTAGGTTGTTAGTAGTAGACAACTATTATAGGACCTACTATTGTGTATGTATCTAGTGTTACTTGTCAATTCTTATAATCACCCACTGAAGATCACTTCACCCGTGTTAGACGTCCATTTCTTTCTTTGAAAGGAAAACTATCTGTGATGTTATAGTTTTCATCAACTCACACTTTGAGTCTATATTCTTCCAATGGCTCAGATATGGAAGGATGCCCTTTGACTCGACAATCAATGATTTGATTTTTCACTTTCTTACACATTACGTTTGCCTCATAGAGTGCTAAGAAGTAGAGTACAATTTCTAGATCAAGAACGTAATGAACAAAAAGAGTTAGGTCTTAGAAAAGATCTAGACTATCAAGGAACTAGAAGCACTAGTTGTGAGGATGAATATCGGGCTTTAGCAACCAGTCAACCACTGATGTAAACCTCACATGGCTCTCAATCTTATGAGAGACCAGAGAGACTCTTCTTCTTATCTTGCAACCATGTTATGTGACAATACTAGTGTGTTGCATGTAACGATTAATCCAATTTTTCATTCAAGAACGAATTACATCGAGCTTGTCAATCACATTATCTGAAAGAAGGTAGCTCTGAGTCAAATAATCAAAACTCATATTCCCACACTGACATCTTTGCAACTCTCTCTCAATGCACAACTGAAATACTTACACAACAAAGTAGGACTATCAAGTCCCACCCCAATTTTGTGTAGAGAATGGGGTATTGAATAATCTAGCCTTATTTTAGTAGATACATTTCATTTTATCTATATAATGCTTTTGATAGATAACATAATCGATTGAGCATTTCTATTAGATATAGAAGTGTGATGTGGGCCCAATGCCACGGGTAACATCGTAAGACATCTGAGCCCAGTATTTGTATCTATTGGATTATGTCCCAAGACAAAGAACTAATGACAATCATTACCATATTATATATTTTCAAATTCCTATTTCTCTAGGTATCATCTTCACCTCTCGTCTCAACTCCCCTTATTTCTAGGATTTTTCATCTCATTTCCCTCTCTATTTTGAGGAATGTCCCTTTTGATCTCTATCGTAAACACATCTCAATAAAAAAATTAGGAGCATATTTTTGAGTAGATATAAATCTTTTAATATTTCGATGACCGAAGGGGAGACAAACAACTTGATATGCAAACTGCAAACATATCTTGTCGTGTGCGTAGAGTGAAGATTTTAGAAGGTCATGTTTCTACGAACCCAGGTTTTTCCGTGGACCTTCTCAAGGAACGTGTGGCTAAAACCCTTCAAATGATCTTCAGGACACACAATGTGAGCTTTCTTTTCTCCGATCATGTGTTGGGATGTCCAAATTGTTGTTTACTTTACAAACGACACCCTCAACTTCTATAAATTCTAGATTGGATAATTTTAGTTGTGAGCTTTGATAGTGTCTGACACATTATAGTTGGCGATAGCCCAAGCTTTGGTAATTTACAGTGGCATTTGGCCAGGCTTACTATACACCTCGTAAAGTTGGGTATCAAATCCTCCCATGATATCAGTAAGTTCACCTATGTTTCCTTGCGAATCTACACATAAGAACTCCAAAATCATATCAAGTGAACGGTTGGATCTGCACCTACAGTAGCATCTTTTGCAAGATACATTGTTGTATCATGAAATAGTCGAAACTATATGGACATAAGGATCAACACTAAGTTAGAATCAGGACGTACATTTAGTTACAAAGTTTGAAAACTATGGTGCATTTCTCCAGATATACTGCAGTAAACCGGTTGAATGAAGAAAGCTTAAACGTGCCATCCATCAATCTGCGGAGTTTCTTGATTGATGCCATAATTCATGTGGGCAAAGCATGCAACTGGTTCGTAAAAAATGGGATACGGCAGAGCACGAAAGCATTAGAAAAAGAAGTAATACTTTAAAAGAGCTACGCTACACACAACCGGCCATACACTCTGGGTTGTACCCGGACCTCGGGACTGTCCACCTGCTGCGCTGCTGCGCCCCACTATCTGCAATAGCTGTCAGCAACAATTAAAGCAATAAAGGATGAGGGAAGTAGAAGAGAGAGAAAATATTTTTATCTATAACTTTCAATCCGGAGTGTATTTTTCGATAAAATAAATTTCATTAGAATCCTTGTAGAAAATATTTTCCAACGAGATTAGTGTTGACATATTTTGAAATAATTATATTACGCGAGAAACATAATACCATATATTAGGATACCATACACATATTCTGGGCACAGACGTACAATACTCGTGTGTACTGTACTTTTGAATGAAGGAGAATCAACAGTATTGTACTCGTGACTAGAACATTGAATTACTAAGTACAGTACCCCACTATGATTTTTATTTCAGTAACAACCAAAAGTACAGTACCAAACAAACAATTAATCACTTATACAACAATAAGTACAATACCCAATTAGTCCCTTACTCTTGATTTAAGTTTGTCAAAGTTACAGTACCTACCAAATCATTTCAGTAACTACAGTACCCCACTATGATTTGTATTTCAGTAAGGAGCAAAAGTACAGTACCCAACAAACAATTAATCACTTATACAATTCAACAACAATAAGTACAATACCTAATTATTATTCTCATATCAGTAACAACTCTAATTACGCTACTCAACAAGCCATTAGTCACCCATGTGGTCCATTTCCAAGTACAGTACCCAAAACTTATTGTATGTCATAATCAACCCTAAGTATTGTATTCAACATAGTACAACATTATGCAAAATCATATCAACAAGAGGGACTAACAAGTACAGAGCATATCAGATCAATAATCCGCTATAAAATTCAACCATAAGTACTATATCCACATGTTATTTTAAACTCAATTACTAATGGATAAGTACAGTACCTAGCAAATTATAAAATCAAACATAATTGTATAACTGATCTAGAAGCATAAGTACAGTACTCACGTATAACTGATCTAGAAGTATAAGCATAGCTGATTCTATTTAGTAGTATATTTACGTTCAACAAATAAGATAGGTAATGCATTCGTAATAATAAATAAAATAATATTACGATGGTCAAAATAATATAAATAAGACAATTCAATATAAAGGATAAAAGTACAGTACTCACGTATTTGTGAAGGAACACAAAACAAAGAAGCAGGAAGGCAACATAATTTAATAAAAAATTCGAAAATTGAAAAGTTGTACGCAAGGGATGAAATTTTAAATAAGAGTGTCTGTCAGATTTTGTGGGAAGTGGGACATCACAACTGTAGTTTTGCATGGCTTTTACATAAAAATTAATGCAGAATCTGTAATGTATTTTACTACATCTCGGAATGACGGAGTAGTTGATAGTTCCCGAGCACCGGATATGCCAGCGGGTGGCTGGCCGGGCATGAGTAGAATTTTCCCTTTAAAATGGTGAGCCTGCTAGAGGTGAAACCTTAAGCTCCATCAATCAATTGTATATGTATCGTTCAGCGGTTTTGATTCAAGGCCGCTGTCACACAAATGTTCCTCAACTTAATTGCAGTTCTCCGTCTCTCTAGGTAGAGCTGTCTAGCTACCCGAGTCGGAACTCAGAAGCGCTAATCAATGGCTAGCGACAACAACGCAGTTATTGGGATATATCTCGGGACGAGCAAGTCGTGCGTGGCCGTGTTTCGATATGGGCAAGCGGAGGTCATACCTAACCAATTTGGAGATAGGGTGACGCCTTCCACGGTCGCATTTACCCAACATGATCGTTTGGTTGGATTGCAGCTGAGAATCAGGCAGCAATCAATCCAGCCAACACTATCAGCGGTTAGCATCGTTCACTGTGCCCATTTCCTTCACCCTTCTTTTCAATGGTTCGCCCATTATCAAAGGGAATCTCGATGACCGATCCCAGATGTAAAATTGCTACGCCGGTAGTTGGTTTACTCGACAGGATTCATTAATTCTCAGTAGGGGTGAGCATTCAATTAAGCTCGATTATATGTTAATTTTTCGTTTCAGATTTTAATCATACACTCAGATAATTTGATTATAATTATTTAATTAATGGTCAATTCGATCAGTTACTTTTGTTAACTAAATATCACTCTTGTAATATTATTGATTGAAAATACCCACAAATTTTTATTAGTTGGTGTATCGTTGTAGTATTGTATATATATAAAAAACTATCTAATTCATGAAAACTTGATCAGTATATAAATGGAAGTATCTTTTATTAAATTGATGTAGACTTAGGTAGGTGTATATAGATCATAATTTTATATAAACGAATTTTCAGTATTCAGTTAATTCTATTAACCAAATTATACATATTTTAGACATGAAAAAATATTTGTTTAATTAATTTATTAAAAATAAATTAACCAAATAGTGGGTAAAAATAACAAGAATAAGCCATTCGGTTATTCGATTATTAACTTAATTCTGCTAGTCCATGATTTGCAAGAGTGAAGCGGCTAATTGCTAGAAAATTCAAGGACCCAATCGTGCAAGAGAACATCAAGCTTTGGCCTATACTGTCATTGAAGGCTTGGACGGTGAGCCAATCATCGAAGTCTACCACAAGGGCATCAACCGCTTGTTTGCCGCCGAAGATATCTCTAGCATGGTGCTCATGTACCTCAAAGAAGCAGCAGAAAAGTTCCTTGGTCGCGGGGTCACAAAGGCTGTGGTCACAGTCCCGGCGTACTTCAACGAAGCCCAACGATGTGCCATCAGGGATGCTTCTACCAAAGCAGGTCTCAACGTCGACCTCGACATCATCCACGAGCCCACAGCAGCTGCCATTTCGTACCGCCTCCACAAGCTAAAAGTGGCCAGAGAAGGAAAGAAGAACGTTGTTGTATTTGACATCGGCAGTGAGACCTGCGATGTCACCATACTGGAGATAGAACATGGCATTGTCGAGGTCAAGGCCATGCTAAGCGAAAGCCGTCTTGGTGGCACCTATTTTACCGACCGCTTAGTGAAGCACTTTGCGAAGGAGGTAGGTCGAGAGTTCGGGCCAAAGGCATCAACCGACCCCAAAGTCCTGCGGAGGCTGAAGTTGGAATGCGAGAGGGTGAAGAGGATGCTATCCGCATCTAGCAATGCGGAGCTCCACGCCGAGTGTGTGGGAGGGCCTTGATTTTGTCACCGGAATTAGCCGCGCCCTTTTCCTGAGTTTAAACCTGGACCAGTTCAGCAAGATTAAGGACATGGCGGAGAAGTGCCTCCAACAAGCTAACTTGAACAAACATAGCGTCCACGACGTGGTTGTTGTCGGTGGTTCTGCTCGTGATCCAGGGATCGACGACTTGCTTAAGGAGTACTTCTGTAGATGTGACTTGTGCAACTACATAAACCCTGATGAGGCCGTGGCTTGTGGCGCCGCAATCTATGGCGTTACGCTGACTACCCCTATCCGCGTTACAAGAAGTAGAAGTCATATGGAAAATGCCGGCAGTGAAGCATCAACTACAAGAAGTAACAGTCACGCCACCAATAAAGTCGATAGAGTAAAATCAATGAAACATACCACTATGATCATGAACATGACAACCGTCTCACTCGGCATTGAAGCGAGGAACGGTAGAATGTTAGTTGTCATACCCCGATCGCACTACTAAAAAGCAGTCCATTGGTGACTTTCAAGCACAGTCACCTATGGCTGAAAAGATTACGTACTTAACAGTTGTTTATGTAATATATGTCATCATGTGTGCTCTATGCAGTATGTAGGCTCAAGTGATGCACGTCACCTATACTTGGATTCTGCATTTTAAGAACTCATAATAGGTGACATCACAGACAGCTCATTTTACTGAAAAACAACAACAGAAAATGTCATCTAATCAGTATAAGCTGCCATGTATATACGTACATCATACATAGAAGCACGTAAAAGATAATTTTTTATACTTTTGAATGAATAATGATACTTTAGTAACATTTGTATTATGTTGAATCACAATATGAATATGTATATAAAAAATTGCAGCAACTTTGAAATCAGAAATGATATTTGTATTTCACACAAACATGATTTATAAGGGGAGGACATTTTACCTTGCCCCGAACAAAAATATACAAACTCAAATTGTAAAATAACTTCTTGAGTACATATTACTTTAGCTGTGAAGCTGTACATATTGCAGTTTTCCAACACAAGTTGATGCCTAAACCACTCAACCACCGACTTTGAGTGGGTTGTCGACCTGCTGTAGATGCTTGGTGGGTTGATTAATTAAATAACATCTTCACCATATATGTTTAATTAAATAATAGCTCATTGTATCACTGCATGGTTTAGTCAACTGGAAGAAAGGCATACCAGTCAACCACTGACTTTGAGTGGGCTGTCGGCCTACTGTAGATGCTTGGTGGGTTGATTAATTAAATAACATCTTCACCATATATGTCACTGCATGGTTCAGTCTACTGGAAGAAAGGCATTAAGTCACGCACAGTGAAGACCAAGCAGACCAAGCAAAACGGAAGTCTCTGAAGCAAAAGAACTCACCAGAACAAAGGAGGTTGCCATGATAGACAGAGAAAGAGCAGTAAAGCCACAAGCGAGCTATTCAGTTCTCCCACCCTTCCTCCATGCATCATTCTCAATCTCAGGCATAAAAACTCAAAAGTACCAACTCAGATCAAGTTCCTCTGTTATTGGCTCTTCAGACCCTTCTTTCATTGCTCCAGTAACTATTGGTAGCTTTACACCTTTTGTTGTTTTCTTTTCCCCCACAACACGCTATAGAGGCCACTAGGAGCGGTGCTAGGCGACTGTTACAGTGCTTGAGTATTTTCTTCTGGTCATGCACGAAATGTGATTGCGTAAAACTGGCTATACTTTACATGTAAGCAGCTGCTTGCAAAACATACAACATATAGAAGATTTTTTAATTTACCTTGGCCATAGTAGCATGGAGAGTGCTCGGAACCTCAGCAAGGTTGAGATATGAGTCCTCATATTTATTGGTACAGGGGTCGTAGTAAGGTGCCTGCTAGGAATACAGTAACAACCAAAATAACGTGTTTATTAGTTGGTTAAATAATCATGACACTAGAAATGAATTAGTTAAGTTATGATGCTAAAGAGATGAAAGAAACCCACCAAGCCAGAATAGGAAAAGGACGAAGTTGAGCGGCAAGAGGGCGGGTAGACATTGTATACGTCAAAGTCACCCTTCACATCATCGACCTGGTCCAGCGCATATGCGCAAGCACCTGTGATGTTCCCATCAGGGTACTTACATTTGGCAACGATCGCGTACCGTGACTCATCAGAGATCATGGCGTGAGTCTAGTAGTAATCATACATGCCCATTGTGTTGGTGTTGTAGACTTCTCCAAAGATGAGGTAGTCTTCAAAATAGGCATTGCCCACCTGTTTGTGTTACAATTTCCAAAGGACAAGCTTAGATATGTATAGAATCATTGTATCATACACATAGCTTATAATACTCCATAATAGGGGGGAAAATCAGAAGTTAAACATAGCAGAGCTTGTGTAAGATCAAGCCAATTGCACCCACATACCTCAATAGCAACTAAGTAATACCTGATTGCAAGATCAACAGTGCCCTTTTCCTGTATATAGGGAGGGACATAAAACAACAAAGAGTGGGCACTACTAATTCTAACTTTGCATATTTACGAAGAGGTATCACTATTCTCAAAGGAACAACAAGAAAGACCTAAAAGGACTACCTTCAAGCCATTTGTCATATTTCCATAACACTCTGCAAATCGTGGGTCAATGGCAAGCGTCTCTTGATCCTTCATAATGCACACGTAAAAATTGTGCATCTGGGGCTGGGTAGAAAGAAAAGGGTAGTTATAAGCATTTATATGCTGATGCAAAACTGGTGCATGATGGGAACCAATTTGTATCTATGCAAGACTCTGATCAATTAGAATACTTATAAAATTGAGATATAGCCAACTTTTATCTGAAGGTGAAATTGACGCAATAGCATTTATGGCCACTATCCAATCAATCGGCATACACGCATAAACTTAAAAAATCTACTAAAATACCTACCAAAATCAGCCTAACTCCACTCAACTAAACCACACTCTCAACAACAGGCATACCTGGCCGTCCATGACAGTGAGATCTCTACCAGAATATCAGCTTCTGTTGAGCCTCGTCCATCCTCTAATCAAGGTTTTCTAGACAAAATTCAAGCATGGACATGAATTCAATTGTGAGACCTTGTTAGTAGGGCGAAGATATAGAAAGACATCTAATTTTGTAGGACATTATTACCTCCATGAAAACATTAGCAAGAGACACACTGAAATCAAACGTGTACTCCTCTGGGAACAACCTCTTCCGGTGTAGTATTTGATCATGATGTCTTATCATAATTGCATCTACCTCGAGAAGCTGAAAAATACATGAATTTTTATATTTTAGATGAAACAAAACAACAATGGAAACAACAATTTCCAACAATCCACCTAATAATTATGACCGATTGAAGAGGTAAGATATATATATTTATTGAAATGGAAACTAAAAAATGAATTAGTACAACAATCTTCTATGTCAATGATTCATTCTTAATGGTGTGATCTCTTAGTGACCGACAAACCTCAGCAACACTACAAAAATGTATGATGTACAGTATCATTAAATGGTAGGTAAAACAAAAAAGACTACCAAATTATGGTGGATAATTGAGAAATGGTAGATAATTGGTGGTAGTCTTCAGCTTGGTAGGAAAAAAAATTGAACTGCCATCATTCGGTAGATAAAAATAGTTACGGTAGAGAAATAAGATGACATGAATAGAATCAATGAATAGACATCAACTACCATTCTACCGGAAGTCAAGGCAAAGTAGAAATCCACCTATATATCAATGGCAGAATCAAGAAATTCAAAATGGCAGCAATTGGAATTCGAGTAATGCAAATCAATCCATTCATTCAAACGTCTCAGCTGAACCACATATACAAACAATCATATCATAAGATAGACCCTAAAACGTAAACATCGTTTTCCAAACCAAAAGCTTTATTTCACTAATACACGGTTGATGTTTTGTTCATAAGGTAATGAATATACAATGATAGGATGTAATCTCTTTGCAAAATGGTGCAAAGATTTGAAAGTCAGGCCAAAAACACAAACTGGGACAACATAATCCTACAATTTTTAGAGAACACACATTGAATTCAAGCATCCCTAATACTTAGGTACAAACACACAATATACTTTCTATTTAGAAATTTCAACACCTTTATGCTTCCTAGATAAAAAAGTAAACTACCACAGAGGTATGGGCATTTGCTTTACAAATTTCATATACCATTGTGTTTTATTAAAAGAATGATTATAATAGAACGATGCCTAGTGGAATTATTAAAAAAATAGTCTTTGAAAATCAGCACACCATTATACAGATAGAGAGGATTTAGTCATCGAAGAAATAGAATAAGAAATGAGGATTTTGAGGTGTTGACCTTGGTTGTAGATGCAGTAAAGCTATGATTGTTCACCTCCATTAAGTCATTCTTGTATACAAACTAAAGAGAACAGATAAAAGAGATTAAGTCGATGAGATACAAAAAGGGGGTTAGCAGTTGTAGAATAGAAAAGAAAAAAGGTAAAGGGGGATATTGAGCGAGATACAAAATAGAGAATGAGCGGAATCTAAATTGTGTCATTGGAGATGTGTGATCTAGTTGCCTTGACTTATTAATAGCATCTAAATAATGTGCAACACCTGCACCGACTCCATGGTGGCTGATGCAACAATGTCAGGCTGGCAGCAACAGCATGTCAGGCTAGTTGCAACACTGGGACACTGATCTGGCAGCAATAGTAGGACGTTGGCCAATAGCAGCAGTAGGACACCACCGGTAATAGTAGGACATGATCCGGAAGAAACACCATGATCCCAGCCACAGAACACCCGAATGAAAGGTCGAAAGCAGTAGCAGCTGTCGGGCCGACAGGAGCAGTAGGTGGCGGGCTGATGGGTGCAACAGGACACCAGGCTAGTGGGGGTAGCACAAACACTCTCAGCCAGCGGCAACAACGATGGTTGTGGCGACCCAAGGAAGAAGTAGGTGCAGGAGGGCAGACATCCCTAGATGAGAATGCAGAGGAAGTGGAGCGGGAGAGTGATGGGGAATTGTGTGTGGAAGTTGTTTCCTTCTATGAAAAAGAATTAGGTTCAGTTTTGGCAGATGCTAGAAGCCATAAAATTGCCTGCTTATTATTTCACGGACATTTGGGCTAAAAATCAGAAGGCTGGTAGACGATAAGATATAAAATTAGGCTTATTTGAAATGGTAGTCTTATATTTGCAGTACTGGTAGTTACTACTTCTAAAATACAAGTGAAATTTATAAAACATCACAAGATTACATAAATGCTCTCACAGAAGCGCGAGCAACAAACTAGGCTGCCAATCATTTTTAGATGGAAAAACCCAAGGACCCAAAAATAAAATCATTTCATATAGATGAAGGCATCATAAGATTCATATTTATTGTACGTTGAAGACGTCAAAGAAGAGCAACTACATCATCAGCAAGCACCCAAAAGGTGTCAAAGGAGAAAGGTAGATAATGATGTTGATTGGCCTCACAAGCTGCTCCATGTTTATGAACTTTTTATACCGCTTCCTATCTTCCTTTAAAATTTTTTGAAAGGATACATGTCAAGGGAGAAACTCATGTAAGGTCAACACAAACATGTTTTCCATTCATCAAGTCAAATAAAAGAATGTATGTATGTCACAACGAATGGACACTATCAGATTGAGTGCCAAAGAAGGCCAAAGGAGCTTCTTTCAGAACCTTTAACCCATCTTGAGATACAATGTCAAAGAGAGCATCCCGAACAACATCATGATGAAACTTATAACCAGGCCGCGAGCGACAGTGCATTGCATGATCACCAAAGGCATCAAGATCTGTGATGTTACAAATTGGACAATGTTCATCACCATGATACAAGGGAATCTTAAAAGGATAGCTCGATACTCAATGGGTGACATAGACAGACCAAGGCCATCAATAGGAACAACCCTTAAGAAATCTTGTGCATGGTCGGCTTGTAAAGAAGTGAGAATAGCTTGCTACCATAAGGATAGGTCTCTTGTCATGATTTGTTGGATGACCATTTTGTAGTAAGCGTCTGCCAAAATTGACTGAGTCTTTGGTGTGGAAGAAGGCGCACTTGTCAACGTAGACCAACAAAAATATGGCAAGATATTGCATATGCTAGCATGTTCTTGGATAAAGGGGAGCCCTGTAGGTATGCATCCGACCTCACGCAACATATGGTCTTGGAGATCTTTAGTGTGTATCCAAGAGGAAACAAAAGCAAAATTACTGACATCATTAGAGGACTTGATCCCCAATCCCCCAACATGCATAAGAAGTGTAGGCAAACACCATTGTAAATTACTAAAACTTGGTTCGTCACCAACCACAATATGCTCCAGACAATGACGAAGATTGTGATAAAAAATGTCCAACACATGTGTGATAGAAGAAGGAGGTTTTGTACGAAGACCAAACAATAGTTTGGGCATCCCAATACAAGATCTAAGAAGAAGAGGCTCACATTGTGGGTCCTGTAGTGAGGACATGTGATCCATCATATCAAGGGTCTTCATCACATGTTTCTGGAGAAGTTCCTTCGCAAAGGATGTGTCTGTAGAAATGGGGCCACCTAGAATCTTCACTCCATGATCTGGACGAGAGATGTCAGTAGGAAACAGACCCACATTCGAGCCTCGTCTAGGGTCATCAGATGGCCAAAATATCTCTGTCTTCTTAGTATTGAGGTGAAGACCATATGTCTGGCCTCACTCCTGAATGAGGGATAAAGCCTTCGAAACTACCTTTGTATCCCCAATGAGGGTACCATCATCAAGGTAGAAAGAAAGGAGGACAAGTTGACATGCATCCTTTACCTATAAAATAAGAGGGTGGAGTCCCAGGGAAAAAAGCAGGGGGCCCAGTGGGTCACCTTGTTGTACCCCAGCAGAAGAAAAAAGAGGCTCGCCATGATCCATATAGAGAGGAGCTGAAGAGCTGTAGGAAAACTCAACCCATCGTGCAATAGAAGGGCAATGAAGACGAACCTCTCAGAATATGGTAGATCTATCAACCATATTAAAGGCATTGCTGAAGTCAACAAGAGCCATGGTGACACTAGTACTGAAGTCAACATGCATCAATAGAGCGTGGGCAAGAAGCCACCTGGAGTAAGCAAGCACGAAGAGTGTCAGCAAAGGGAAAATGACAAAGAAGAGGGATGCTCTTTACTATGGGACACCCATGTGGAAGACAAAATCTAGAACATCTGTGTTAAGCTGTAGTCAGTCAACATGCAGAGGCGGTGGCTCAATACGCTGACGAGCTGATAGGGTGCAAGGAACAGAATTCTAAAAGCCAGACTTGATGGGAGCATGCAAACCGACTATCACATCAGGTGGTGCCTCACCAGGATGTCGAGGTAGAGTGGTAGTAGCATCGGAGCCATCGGGAGCTTGATGAGAACATGCTTTGGACCATGGCAGGATGCCAAGACATACACCACACATCCAACGCTTGGAAGAACGAAGAGCAAACACCAAGCCCTCCCAAACATCAGCATACTCCAACACCTTACGGATTCCATCAACACGATTCAGTGAAGATAAATGGACAACCCGAAGATGATTACCAAAATTGTTAGCTGCTACGATTTGTCGCGGCATGTATGGAGGCTCCAAAAAGGACATGAAACTTGTACAACAGGTCCAACCATGTATGGAGGCTCCTAAAAGGAACACCTAGAGCCTAACCACCTTATCAACTATGTCATAGTTATCAAGGTGTGCTTAGGCCCTACTACATAACTGATTGCAACTATGTTTGTCACTGCCGAAGATGCCATGTGGAGAATGCATGGATCTAGATTGCATCCATCTTCAGTACTGACAAACTTAGGTCTGATTAGTAGGTCATATTACATCACTGTCATATTAAAATACATGACTTTTACCTGCTATCTTAGCAAACATCCCACAGTGTACTATGCCATATCTCTGAAATGTCATGACAACCACTCTATTTGGTCGTTGATTTGGTAATCCCAAATAGATGGTGCCATATATTAGAACTATGTTTTCCTTTTAGTTATTACATGATATTTAAATTCATACAAGATTGTCTTATCCATGTAATGTTGGCTGCCCCTCTAGTATAGTTATGTTCTGCCATTTATCTTGGATACATGTCTAATGGCTTCTATTTGGCAATTGGTTATCAGATTTCTATATTTTAAGTTGAACACCATGTTCCATTTTAAAATGTTTTAAGTTGGGATGATATACTTGGAGGTGCCACAACCCATATCTCACAAAGCAACATCGTGATTGTCTCCACGACGCATGTCGTGACTGCAATAGAATGTGGTACAACAACGTTAAAGTAAGGCGTCACGACTAGTATTACGCATAGGCTTCATGACCAACCCACAACACAATGTCACGACCCACCCTCACAGCACAACGTCGCGGCCACATCATAGGTAGTGTCGCGACCGGACCAAAATGAAGTGTCATGTCTAGAAGCAGAACAAACCATCACGACTGAAAAAAGGTCAACCATCACAACCAAAACCATCCCAAGTCCTTGAAATTACATTTGGGAGGTGTCATGGCACATATGATGACAATGTCATCTCACAATAAGTCCTTAAAAATGTATTTGGATGGTGTTAGGTCCCATATCATGACAACATCCTCTCATAACAAGTCCATCAAATTGCATTTGGGAGGTGTCAGGGCCCATATCATGACAAATGTTATCTCACAACAAGTCCTTAAAAATGCATTTGGGAGGTGCCACGACCCATATGATGATAGTATCCTTTCACAACATGTCCTTTCAAATGCATTATGGAAGAGACATGACCCATATATTGACAGTGTCCTCTCATAATAAGTCCTTGAAAATGCATTTAGGTGAAGTTTGGGCCTATATCACGAAAAATGTTATATCACATGTCCCTTCAAATGATTAAGGATGAGCTAGTGCCCATATCTTGACAACATCCCCTCATAACAAAGTCCCTAAAATGCATTTCGGTGAAGTTTGGGCCCATATCATGACAATTCTTCTCACGCCAAGTCCTTGAAAATACATTTGGGAGGTACAATGGAGCATACGATCACAATGTCATCTCACAATAAGTCCTTAAAAATGTATTTGGGAGGTGTTAGGTCCCACATCATGACAACGTCCTCTCACAAAAAGTCTATGAAAATGCATTTGGGAGGTGTGAGGGTCGATATCATGACAACGTCCTCTCATAACAAGTCCATCAAAATGCATTTGAGAGGTGTGAGGGCCCATATCATGACAATGTCCTCTCATAAAAAGTTCATCAAAATGCATTTGGGAGGTGTCGGGGCTCATATCAGTACAATTGTTATCTCACAACAAGTCCCTAAAAATGCATTTGGGAGGTGCCATGACCCATATGATAATAGTGTCATTTTACAACATGTCCTTTCAAATGCATTAAGGAGGAGACATGGCCCATATATTGATAGTTTTTGATGCGATGATTTTGAGTCACATTTATAGACTTGTTTTACTTGCGTTTTATGTGTTTATTGGTCACTTTGGTGCTTAATATCGCATAATTCACTTATTTTAGTCTATGATCCTTCTCAGTGTCAAATCTCTCTTATTTTATCGTTTTGAACATAAATGATTATAATTATAGGTTTTATCTCGGCTGATGTGGTTTTGTTTTGCAATTTTAGGAAAAACACATATCTGCAGCTGTCGATACCATCGACATATGTCGATACTATCGACACAGCCACAGGCAGGCAGTCGCAAGGAGCAGCGCAGAGTCGATACCATCGACTGGGAAGTCGATGGTAGCGACTGACCATCAAGTTGTCAGCGACCAGCCAGTCGATACTATCGACCCCAAAGTCGATACTATCGACATGTGTAGCTTCAACGATAGAAAAGGGATAAAACCGACACCTAAGGGTGTCGATACCATCGACCCGCGTCGATGGTATTGAGCAAGGATCAGGCGGGACGACAGAAAAGAAAGAAGGCTTGCCGATATCGCGTGGGGAGGATACCATTGACCCGCGTCGATGGTATGGACGCCGTCAGATTAAAGTTTGTTTCAGATCGACCCAAATCTGACGGCTGTGATATTTGTGTGACCTAATTCGGTGATTATACCTAATGATGGCGGCCAAGAGCAGAGAATCACATCATTAGCCGCGACACACATCCCGAGAAGGTGTGGAGAGAAGAACGGAGCCCAGAAGCACGCCACAACCATTCCGGAAGCTGAAGAAGACATTTTCCACCGCTGAAAGGTTGTAGATCGTGCACTCTACGCCAAGGAAAGATTGGATCTTCTCTGTTCAGGGGTTTTATTACTTTATCCACATTTTTATCCATGTTTCCCTTTTCTTCAACCATGTCTTGCTCTGAGATGAACATGCGGAGCTAATCCCCTTAATCTTTAGGACCGGGAGTAGCCCGGGGAAGCATTGTATGATGTTTTTATCATAGTAATTCATCATTTGTCTCTTAAATCCGTGGTATGATTTCATTTTCTCAATTATATTATTATGCTTGATCACCATAATGATAATCTAATGCCTTTAATTACTTTGAAAGAAGAATTAACGATTGAAAAGAGATGAAATTCACATTAATTAATAAATCCCTTGAACAATGTGATGTACGGTTAATGGTGGAAACCCAGAGGTCGATTCTAATGCACCCAGTTTAGGGTATAGGTTACTACGATGGTGGAACCGACCTAGACTTAGGTAGTGAATTGAACCACGACAGTGGACAATTCTGGCTACATGCCACTATCTGGATTGAGAGATGAATTTGATTAACTATGTCGAAATTCATACAATGAAAACCCATGGTGAAACCGCAATCCTAAAGATTCCCATCTGAATTGATTAAACTAAACACTTAATTGATTGCTCTGTTTTATTTTATTTTCTTTTATTTCACAACAACTCTCATAACCTTTTTATTGGTCTAGCTGATTGCAAGTAGTTAGTAGTAGTCTACCGATAATTCAGTGTCCCTGAGTTCGACTCGGGCCTCACAAGGCCTATACTACTCTGACACGTGCACTTGCGTTATACGCACGGTAAAATCATGTCAAGTTTTTGGCGCCGTTGCCGGGGACACAGAAAATTGTCGGCACTACGAGTGTTGCAAGCAGCCACTCTAGGCCACCTTTTTATTTTATTATTTTATTATCATTTTCAAAATTAATAGTTTATCATTCATATTTAGAAATCATCTAGCACGGTACTGAACCTAAATTATTATTTTGCAGGTACTAGTACATGGTGAGGACGCGTAGCACAGACTACGCGCATTTATCACATGAGGTTCCACCGTTGGGACCAGACGATGAGGAAAACAACAATCAAGACCAACCTGAAGAAATAGACTCAGATTCTGAAGCAGAAGCCATGGCAGAAGAACAGACAATCTGGGAAAAGATTAAGGCGTCTTCTGTGTCCGCATCAAAGGGGCCAATAAAGAAGCAGGCAGTCAACATTCCAACTTACAAAATTGATCCGACACTAATAAACTTGGTCGAATCAAATGCATTTCATGGGCTCAAAAATGAAGATCCGGTTACTCATATATGCCAGTTTGTAGAAAATTGTGACATGATCAAGATAGACAGGTTTCCGCAGGAGATGCTCTACTTGAAGTTATTCCCTAGTTCTCTAGCGGGAAATGCTCGCGAATGGCTGCATAATCTGGACGATGAGTATGTGGAATCTTGGGACCACATGGTTGAAGTGTTCTTTGAAAGACTCTTTTCACTTGAGAAGATGAATGATCTTATAAGAAAAAATCATAACTTCAGTCAGAAGGCCGGGGATACTTACTCTGAGACTTGGGAGCGTTTCCAAATCATGTTGAGGAGGTTCCCACATCATGGGCTTGACAAGGAGAAACAAGTTAAAATCTTCTATTTTGCTATTTTTGAGCATGATAGAAGTAATCTGGATTCCACAGGTTCAGGTTTCTTCTTGAACAACACTGGCACTAGGTGTTGGGAGATTTTGAAGAATATGGCAAAGAAGCAGTCTTGGGGTGATAGGGATGCACCAGAACAAGTTAAAGTTGCAGGTGAGTCCAGGGCCATCAAGGAGTTGAATGATAAATTAGACCTTCTAGCCAAGAAATTACTTGCCAAAGAAGATGCATAATCCGATGAGGAAGCCCAAGTCAAATTTATACAACAACAGGGCTATAGAAATAATGATTATGCTTGGAGGAAGGATAGGAAATTCTCATGGAAGGATCCAAACAACTTCCTACAAGATCCAGATGCAAAGCCACAATCAAAGGCAGAGGATAAAAGCACCGAGTTGCTTATTTAAGTGGTGCAAAAAAATTAAGAGATGATGAGTATGTTCAGTAAGCAGTTGCAGTCCCAGGGTGATATTTTGGCTAAATTTGGGCAGACATTGCAAAGTCATGGAGCGCAGATGAGGACATTAGAGGCGACAGTAATTCAAATTGCCAATGAAGTGGCAGCCATGAAGCATGCAAATCAACAAAGACCAGCTGGTAATGCAGAGCTTGTTCAAGCACATCATCAAGTGAAGTATATATCTGTGATTAATGAGGTAGAGCCCCCGGTGGTGGAGGTCCATGAAAAAGGAAAGATGATTTTTGATACAGATGCTACACCCAGAGTACCATATCCCCACAGCTTTTATGGACTACCTGGTGGATATTTCTCGTTCAGAAAATCTCGCCAAGAACCGATCACGGCTGCGCCCACACCTAGGCAAGGAGAGCAGGTGAAGGACATACTTCATGGTGAAGCTACAACCACTAAGAAAGATTAGAAGCCACAAGTTACACCAGCTACGAATGATGTGCCAAAGCCTACGCCAAGAGGTGACAACAAAGCAAGCTTAGGGGAGGAGACCCCAAAAAGCCCATATGTGCCACCTCACAAGTGTCTAAAGGAGGCAGTTGTGTCTTTTCTGGATAGTCCGAGGCCGAAGAAAGAACATAGACATTACAAGAAATTCTTGGAGATGTTTAGGAAGCTCCATATTAATATTCCATTAGTGGAAATGATAGAACAGATTCCAGCATATGGAAGGTTTATCAAGGATATCATCACCAAGAAAAGGCGGATACAAGACACAGATGTTTGTCGGGTGAATGAGATTGTGAGCTCAATTATCCATGGGAGTTTAACACAATAGAGGAGAGATCCAGGAGGTTTCTACATCCCATGTTCCACATGCGTCCAACATTTTCCACAAGCATAGTATGACTCAGGGGACAGGATTAATCTTATGCCATTGTCCACGTTTCAAAAGCTTGGATTGAAGACACTAAAGAAATCTACCATGACTGTTGAGTTGGCAGATGGATCCATTATGAACCCACAAGGTATATGCCAGGATGTTCTAGTCAAGGTCGACAAATTCATCTTCCCAATTGACTTTATGTTCATGGACATGCATGAGTTGGAAGGAGGTGAGATGCTATTGGGAAGGTTGTTCCAAGCTACAACTCATGTAATCACTGCCATTGGGCAAGGTTACTTGACACATGGGATTGGTGATGATAGAGTTAAATTCAAATTGCCAAATGAATCATTAGAGACATCCCTTGACAACCCAAGCTAAAGGTATCCTTACATCTAGCCTAAGACGTTAAATAAGGGCGCTTGTTGGGAGGCAACCCAGCCATTGGTAGTTTCGTTTAGTTTCTTTCACATTTGTAAGTTAGTTTGATTTGATTTTGTTTTTAGTGTAAAAATGATACCATGATCGTTTGTTCAGTGTGCAGGCCTGAGGCAGGGTCGATACCATTGACCATCGTGTCGATGGTATCGACATGGGTGCAGTTAGGTGGCTGCAAAAATTTCTCTACGTCGATACTATCGACGGCCTCGTCGATGGTATCGACCTACCATCAGTAGCGCTAAAGAAATCGCCAGAACGGGGTCGATAGTATCGACATGGCCGTCAATACTCGCGAGATCCTTGAAGATATTCAGATGAAATTTGTCTCAGTGAAGTTGATACCATCGATGGGCCAGTCGATGGTATCGACCCGGTTACAAGAAGAAAGTGACGGCCGAGCCTCGTGTGGGTGAATGCCCTAAGAAGAGTCGATACTATCGACTTGCATCGATGGTATCGACGTGACATGTCACCGATCCATGAGAGGGAATCAACGACGATTGCTACATCAAGAGAATCGATCAGTGGGATGGGTCGATACCATCGACGCCTGTCGATGGTATCGACACGTCATCGGTCCAGGCGCCCACATCAGGCTATCGACAGCCATCGATGCTAGCGGAAGACCGGATTGTGCTATAGGTGTCGATACCATCGACCCGTGTCGATGGTATCGACGGGTGCACAGCAGCAACGGCCACAGTTATAAAAGGGAGGGATGGTTGTCATATGACGTCACACCTTCAGAGTCTTTTCCCACTACTTGTGCTTTGTGCTGTGCTGTGCGACCGGAGGCCTGCCACGAGCATCCAAGGAGCGCGATCTTCACCGAGCGAAGATTGTCTTCTCTAAGATCGTCTTCACCGAGCTCCATCTTCTGTTCCTCTTTCTCTATGACAATGGTGCATACCGCAAGAGAATCTTCCTCATGGGCGGTACCCAATGAGATTCCCGAGTTCATTCCTCTGCGAACTGCATTGGTTCCTCGTCCGAGGATAGTCCACCATTCTACAGAGATCCGGAAGGTCTACGAGGAGCTTTTGAAGAGAAATATTGAGCCCACATGCTACTTCGATCGGACGATGGTCCGCAACCTGGGGTTCAATGATAATCTCACCTACTTCTTGAAGGGGCAGGCGAGAAACACAACCAGGAGGCCCGACGAGTTGGAGTACCATGCCGACGGCCAGCCATTCTTCGGCGAGTGGCTGACTTACAAGGAACTTGTGGCGGAGTTCATGGCATCATTGGACATCAATGTGATGCCCAATGACTTGATCACCACCGACAGAGAGTGGAAGAAAGGGTGGGTGTCGTTCAGACTCTTCAACAACAACTACACCATTTCCCTCGCCCACTTCAATTCTGTGTATAACTGGTATCATGATGATTACCAGCACCGGAGGCCAGACAACCGGATGGACTATGATGCTATCTTCACCCAGCCGGTGACTGTACCTCCAGGAAAATCCATCAGCTACCACAACGCTACAGTTGCTGACTTTGAGCATCCGTTTGTGCGGATTCTGCATCGCATGCTCTGCACCACGCTAATTTCTCGCGGCGACTTATCTCTTAACAAATTCCAAGAAACGGATTTGTTCTTCCTGCACAAACTGTTGAAGCGTGAGGAGTACAATTGGGGCACGTTCTTCCCAGCTCCTATCCATTTTGAAGCGTGGTGGCCGTGAAAAGGAGTATGAGGAAAGCTCCTATCCATTTTGGAGGGCTAATCACACCATTGGCCATCTATCTTGGGTTGGATCTCTCCCAGCTTACTCCCCTTTCCAACAAGAGCAAGGTCAACATGAAGCATCTGCACCGCTCCAACCTCCTCCTGCTTCGTGATGGCTTGGCATATGCACATTGCCATGTTAATGACGTATATCAAGAGTGTTCGCTTCCAGACCCCGTCTTCAACATTGAGGGCGCTTAGCATTTCAGGTGGCCCGTCATAGCCATTGATGACTCCGATGAAGACGGTGGCAATGATGACAATGATAATGACGACGATGAGCATGAAGAGGAAGAGGAGGCTTTCACTCCTCTTCGCGTACGAGTGGCACCCCAGAAGCATCCCTGCATGCACCTGGGTGCCTCATCTTCTTCACAGCCTCTGCCACCTCAACCCTCTCATCAAGGAGAGGATGCCTACTCCATGCAAGGGATGTACTCGATGCTATAGGAGATTCATTAGACCCAAAAACAACATACAACTTCATACGCCGGTATTCAGGATACAACAAACCGACTGTTAGATAACCAGAGGGCCATTTTTGAGAATGAGTGCCTCCTCCTCGACAACCAACAAAACATCCACGACAGGTTGCACAGGATGGAGATGCAACAGCAACCCTTCTACGACAATTACTGGAGTGAAAATTATTTTGGGGGGTATCCACAACCTCCGCCAATGCCCCAGTATGATCTGAGTTTTCAGGGGCAGTACCCGTCTTGGGACCCCACAACCCCGCAGTACCCACCTCCACCTGCTGAATGATCAGTATCACTGTTCCACCCTTTAAGGTTGTTTTTTACTATGAGGCCATAGTCGAATTCAAGCTTGGGGGGAGGGAGTTGGAACAGTTTCTATCCTTTATTTTTCCTAGTTTTTTGTTTTTATTGCTTTGTCTTTTGTCATTTATTTTTCTTAGTTCTTAGATTTTTGTAGGATCCACACTCTATCTAGTGTAATTGTGGATGTCTAATGTCTTATGTCATCTCGTTGCTTGTACATGGGAATCAGGGGCAAATTTGAAAATTTTTAGTGTTTTTGCAAGCTTGTGTTGTTTAACTTTGAGCACATAACTTAAGGAAATAATTGGATTTTTCAACTCTAAAATAGGAAATCACAACTGTACATTCCTATGATTCATGAAAAGTGGACGGAACTGGTTGTTTGAGCCTAAACTGACCAAATGATAATGAGACCTTAATTTGAAATAAGAGAGAGAAACATCTTAATTACTACACAGGTCAGTAAGGAGGGACACATAATTTTTTCCAAAGATTCAGTCAATTATTCTTGTGATCTATCCACCCCTTTGTTTTCATACTCCACCTTAAGAACTGGAAGTACATTACAGTTTTCATCTCTTTGATTGCATCACATGTAGATAGGTCTTGCATTGCAACTATTTTCACATATTTGTGCATGAAAATGAGAAAAAGATAGCGTAGTTATACATGCACATTATCCATAGGTGTGTGTCATTTAATTTCATAACTATCATTTTGTAGCTGCATTTACATTTTTTGTGTGCATATAGTACATCATGCATCTTATGTCTTCTGAACATAAAAGGTGATGAACTTGTTCCATACCTTATGAATGCTTCAAATGTATAAGTTATGTAGCAACAAGTGAGCCCGACAAATAATTCATTGTCTTCTATGAAAATAAGGGCTTGAAAAAAACAATTGAAAAACAAAAGAAAGAAAAAAAATTGAGAAGTAAGTAAGAATGAGAGGGAGAAAGGGACCTGTTCTCACTTGCATACTAAGAAGAATAAGCACATGGTGTAGTTTCTTAGATATTCCATCTCACCTTGATACGGAATGATAGTGCATGCATCATTCCACCCAAATGTAGGCATTAGGGCATTTTCATTTGCATATGCATCATTCAGGTCATTATGGTTTTTGTGCATTTTAAAACCGTATAATGCTTCCATTTCTTCCACAAGCCACCCATTCCATCCACCCGTTGCTCGAATTGGTAGGCCACCGTGATTTTCTCCTCACTTGTTAATAACAAGAGAGCTACTTCCATGTAGATGGTAGTTAGGGCGAGCAACGTAGATAGGAGATCACAAGATGCACCGAGTCTGGACTGGAGGATTTTATTATGTTAACTGCCTTATGTGATAGTGTTCATCAATTTTGAGGTAGATATCTTTTATCGATGATTATTGTCGCCTTTAGGGTAATTATCATTCTGTGGTTAGTGAGGGCCAGAATGTGAATGTCTGGCGGGGATCATATGGCGTAGTCTGTTGTGATAATCTGTTCTTTAGTTGATTCTCGCAATTCTATTCTAGAGTTTTGTTGCTCGAGGACGAGCAATGTTCAAGCTTAGGGGAGTTTGATGCGATGATTTTGAGTCGTGTTTATAGACTTGTTTTACTTGCGTTTTATGTGTTTATTGGTCACTTTGGTGGTTAATATTGCATAATTCACTTATTTTAGTCTATGATCCTTCTCAGTGTCAAATCTCTTTTATTTTATCATTTTGAACATAAATGATTATAATTATAGGTTTTATTTCGGCTGATGTGGTTTTGTTTTCAAATTTCAGGAAAAACACATATCTGCAGTTGTCGATACCATCGACATATGTCGATACTATCGACACAGCCACAGGCAGGCAGCCGCAAGGAGCAACGCAGAGTCGATACCATCGATTGGGAAGTCGATGGTAGCGACTAACCATCAGGTTGTCTATGACCAGCCAGTCGATACTATCGACCCCAAAGTCGATACTATCGACATGTGTAGCTTCAATGAAGGAAAAGGGATAAAACTGACACCTAAGGGTGTCGATACCATCAACCCGCATCGATGGTATCGAGCAAGGATCAGGCGGGATGACAGAAAAGAAAGAAGGCTTGCCGATATCGCGAGGGGTCGATACCATCGACCCGCGTCGATGGTATCGACGCCGTCAGATTAATGTTTGTTTCAGATCAACCCAAATCTGACAGTTGTGATATTTGTGCGACCTAATTCGGTGATTATACCTAATGATGGCAGCCAAGAGCAGGGAATCATGTCATTAGCCGCGGCACACATCCCGAGAAGGTGTGGAGACAAGAATGGAGCCCAGAAGCATGCCCCTGCCATTTCGGAAGTCGAAGAAGTTGTTTTCCACCGCCGAAAGGCTGTAGATCGTGCACTCTATGCCGAGGAACGATTGCATCTTCTCCGTTCAGGGGTTTCATTAATTTATCCACGTTTTTATCCATGTTTCCCTTTTCTTCAACCATGTCTTGCTCTGAGATGAACATGTGGGGCTAATCCCCTTTATCTTTAGGACTGGGAGTAGCCCGAGGAAGCATTGTATGATATTTTTATCATAGTAATTCATCATTTGTCTCTTAAATCCGTGGTATGATTTCATTTTCTCAATTATATTATTATGCTTGATCACCATAATGATAATCTAATGCCTTTAATTACTTTGAAAGAAGAATTAACGGTTGAAAAGAGATGAAATTCACATTAATTAACAAATCCCTTGAACAAGGTGATGTACGATTAATGGTGGAAACCCAGAGGTCAATTCTAATGCACCTAGTTTAGGGTATAGGTTACTACGACGGTGGAACCAACCTAGACTTAGGTAGTGAGTTGTACCAGTGGACAATTTTGGCTACATGCCACTACCCGGATTGAGAGATGAATTTGATTAACTATGTGGAAATTTATACAATGAAAACCTGCGGTGAAACCGCAATCCTATAGATTCCCATCTGAATTGATTAAACTAAACACTTAATCGATTGCTCTATTTTATTTTATTTTCTTTTATTTCAAAACAACTCTCATAACTTTTTTATTAGTCTAGCTGATTGCGAGTAGTTAGTAGTAGTCTACCGATAATTCAGTGTTCCTGAGTTTGACTCGAGCCTCACAAGGCCTATACTACTCTGACGCGTGCACTTGCGTTATACGCACGGTAAAATCGTGTCAGTTTTCTCTCATAATAAGCCCCTAAAAATGCATATTGGTGAAGTTTGGGCCCATATCATGACAATCTTCTCTCACGCCAAGTCCTTAAAATATATATTTGGGATGTGCCATGACACATATGAGGAGCATGTGTAAAAGAGGAAACACGACTATATTATGTTATTGGAATTGAATTCATACTAGAATGAAACAAGGCAAACCATCACAATCAAAACAACACCAACTGTCTCGACCTCAAACACAGATGGTGTACTTCTTTCTTGACCCAAAACACAAGAGAAACGACAATATTGAACAAAACAAGACCCAACAACCCATGTCACCATAGTGTCCTTTCACAACATGTCCCTCTAAATGCTTTTGGGAGATGTCAGGGCCCATTTCAAGACAAATGTCATCTCACGCCAAGTCCTTGAAAATACATTTGGGAGGTGTCATCACACATATGATGACAATGTCATCTCATAATAAGTCCTTAAAAATGCATTTGGGTGGTGTCAGGTCCCATTTCATGACAACGTCCTCTCATAACAAGTCCATCAAAATATATTTGGGAGGTGTCAGGGCCCATATCATGACAAATGTCACGACCAATATTGTGATAGCATCCTTTCGCAACATGTCCCTTCAAATGCATTAAGGAGGATACATAGCCCATATATTGGCAGCGTCCTCTCATAATAAGTCCCTAAAAATGCATTTCAGTGAAGTTTGGGCCATATCATGACAATTCCCTCTCACACCAAGTCCATGAAAATACATTTGGGAGGTGTCATCGTACATATGATGAAAATTTCATCTCACAATAAGTCCTTAAAATTGCATTTGGGTGGTGTCATGTCCAATTTCATGACAACATCCTCTCATAACAAGTCCATCAAAATACATTTAGGAGGTGTCAGGGCCCATATCATGACAAATGATGTGACCAATATTGTGATAGTCCTTTCACAACATGTCCCTTCAAATGCATTTCATTGATGTTTGGGCCATATCATGACAACCTTTTCTCATACATGTCCATCAAAATGCATTTGAGAGGTGTTAGGTCCCACACCATGACAAATATTATCTCACATCAAGTCCCTAAAAATTCTTTTACGAGGTGCCACGAACAATATTATGACAGTGTCCTTTCACAACATGTCCCTTCAAATGCATTAAGGAGGATACATAGCCCATATATTGTTACACCCCGATCTCACAATTTCCTCAAATCATGAGATTAGGGCATAAGATAGGATTTATATGTAACACAAAGAACACCCTTAACTTTTTTTTTCTTTCTTTTCTTTAAACTCTTGCTTTCCCGCATTGATCCACATAAAACATCTTAACAAGGGAATCTAAACATTTCCTTTACTAATCAAACTTTAATAGTAAAGATACATGTATAAACATTCATGATGTCTCTTACACATTATGCACATGAAACTTGCTAATTAGCATACATATCAAAAGAGGAACAATATTACACATCGTAATTACAACTCTCTCTCTTAACTCTTACTGAGGACCTAGAGTGACAAGGACCGACTGACTCAACTAATCTCATACTTGGCTCCTGAGGTAGATCTACACTGATGCTCTGACCATCTTCAAGTCCACGCGGTTAACCCTAAAAATGTTTGAGTAGAGGGGTGAGCCTACTCGCTCAGTGAATGAGTACTTCATGGAAACAGACAAATGCACTAAAGTGATTACAGATATAATTTGAGTAAACGATATGAAATTTAACAACAATAAATACTACACTGAGCAGTTCTAAAACAATATAATTGAAATAACAAAGAATGTAAATACTGCATCCAAAGAATAACTACTAGAAGATTATACTCTAGTCTTCCTTAACTCTTTTATTCATAAGGAACTCTGTGAACCTATATGATCATATTTTAGCTTATGCCCCAAACATATGCAGTGCACTCTGCATATGAAACTCGCAGTGCACTACGAGTCCACCGTACAAGACTTAGCGACACACCCGGGAAATGCTAAGTCTGACTGTCCGTCCTGGTCTGCACAGGACTCTCAGGCTCACACGGCCTCACTGCACTCTCAAAAGAGTGTACTCTAGACTCCTCCTCTAACCTGAGTACACAGGCAGAGAGTCTGGGTTACCACCGTGACACACGCACGGATTATTGTTGAATAACCCCTATTTACTCCAGTGCCACCGTGACACACGCACAGATTATTGTTGAACACTGTATCTCTGCCCTCGTGCCACCGTGACACACGCATGGATTATTGTTGAACACGAGTCACCGGCCATCTAGACACACGCTAGGTAGGTCGTTTCACCCCAAAGGTACAAACCGCGCAATGGGATTCTACGGTGTTGGGGCACCTAAGTCTATTAACTTTATAAATACATTTAAAGTAGAATCTTAACTCATTCTACATTTATCACAAGGCTCACACGGCCTGCCATATCATATCATATAAAATATCATAGCTCATGTATTCAACATATATCATGTCTCATTAACATCCCTTTCTAGGGCATGTCATATCTCATCACCTGCAATTTACGAGATATGTATTGAAATATAAGAAGCCCTGCAGTATGTAGATATCAACTCAGAGAGAACAAGCATATAAAGTTAAATGCACTAGAAACATACAATTCAACAGTTAAGTATCACCACATCTCATATCGAGATCTTTCATGTCACCATAACATGATTCATTGAACACCCTATCCTTAGGGTTCCATTTGCCTTATTCATTCATCACATGCCAACACCCTACTCTTTAGGGTTTCATTTGCCTCATTCACTTGTCACATGACTCTCATAAGAATTTCATAGGATATAAGCATTCACTAAAATAAAGATTGTTTCCAACCAATCATATACAATCAATATAGATATGAAACCATGGAAATTTAACTAAATTTAGGTTTTACATACCATTCACTGAGATATCATGTATCAAGGATAAAATTCAATTAAGATAACCCATGAGGTACATCCTAACCATTTATAGGATTACCGGTCCTTTTCAATAAGGTTGAAACTCTAGTGATGTCTCAATTAGGTTAAACCCTAATTACATCATTTGATATAAATATGAAAAGCATTCTCACTAGGAAGTGTTGTATACGTTCCTGATATGAATCTACCATTAAGGAGTCATTCAAATAGAGAAGGGATCCATATCATATCAATTTGCAACAACTTAAATCAAACAGACATTTCAGGTTTTAGAATCACATACTAAGCAATTAGGGATTTGGATGCTATAATCAAATTCGTGCATTACACTATTTGAAGGAAGAACCCACTCACCCTAAGGTGTGAAAACACCTCAAAACTACAGCTCAACTCAGGGAATCTCGAATTCATATCAAATCCCTAGCAAATCTCCCAATTCTTCTTCCATTCAACTGGGGAACCTTGAAAATGAGAGATTATGAAGAAATGGTGAGAAAAGAGGGAATTTCGACATCATCTTGGATCAAATCAGAGCATGGATGGAATCTTGACATGAGAGAGAAGATTGACCATAAAAGTCTATGCAAAGGATCCAAACTTACTTGATTTCACCCTTCCTGGAATCGCAAAACCCTAATTCAGCAATTCCCCCACTTTCTTCTCTCAAACCCTAACTCTCCCTCTCTCTCTAGGAGCTCGTTTCTCTGGAATGAATGACGAGGAATGAGAGCTGTGTGTGTGTGTGGTCGATCATATAAGTCAATTGAGCTGCTTGGGTCAATTGCATATTGACCCAACACTCAACTTTAATTATATTGGCTGAATATTCAGTTATACAAAAGTTACTGTAATTCGTTTATTTTAGAGACCAAACATTCTCCAAAAATTATGGGAATTTATCAAGTTATTTATAATTG
The DNA here is from genome assembly GCA_963693085.1 of Alisma plantago-aquatica. NCBI lineage: Eukaryota > Viridiplantae > Streptophyta > Magnoliopsida > Alismatales > Alismataceae > Alisma > Alisma plantago-aquatica. The sequence continues at coordinate 1,151,588,164 of OY856412.1, forward strand.
ATCTATAAAGCTTCAGTTAAAATTTGAGATCATTTGGGTTTACTAATAAATAATTAAAAATATAACAGTGCACTGCTATATTGCAGTCAGCAATATATTCGGCCGAGTTTGTCCTGCACAGAACTCGACCGACACCTTTACTGTAGAGATCAAAAAGTCATCCAAAAATTACGCTGATTTAACAAAGTGTCTAAAACTGTGTTTTTCAAGCACAGTTAAAATTTGAGATCAATTGCATATACCAATAAAAAGATAAAATTCAATTACCACACTGCTGTATAAATCTGGAAATATGATCGGTCGAGTTTGAAACTCAACCGATAAAAAGGTCAGAACATTCTTCAAAAATTCTGATATTTTCCAATGTTGTTCACATTTTATATATCCAAATCATATCCAAATTTTAAGTAAATCAGAGTTACACATAAAATACTAAAAATCATTTAGTGAGACATTCTACTTATCAAATTCTGTATTCATGTATCATCAAAACCCTATTTTGGGCCGATTAGGGTTTATGCTTCTCAAACCCTAATTCTCAAGACAAAAGAACATTTAGACTTCTTATCATAGTTAAAACATCCTAATTGTGTTATCGTCATTAATTAGATTTCAAGAGTGATCAGTCCAATTAATCATGTAATCATCTTGGTAACCCTAGTTTACCAATTAAGCTCAGATGGGGTCGTAACAACTCTCCCCCCCTTAGAATGTTTCGTCCTCGAAACATAAACCTACAAGAAAGATACATTCAAGGTTATTCTAAGCTTCTAAATCCTTCCATGTCATTATATTCTTGTATTTCATACCTGAATGTAGTTTTCAACATTAGATCTTTTAATTCTTTACTACATCACAACATATTTCAAATAGTTCTCAATGATATCAAGCAAATTCTTTATGCCGCAGTCAAACATAGAATGCAAAGATAAACCACCACGCTTTCACTACGCAACTTTGATACTCTGATACAACTATCTCAACTTATGCGGCTCAGAAAGTTCTATTGTTCTGTATCACCTTTAAGTGACAAAAGCGAGTTCACCATGCTGTTTTAAACTTTAATAAAGTGCTATTCAAATAGCAAAATAGTCTTGAATTAAAAGGCTAGGTTCAACAATCAATTGCACAATACTATTATTGGCATCCCCATTGGGTCATGGATGCATGAGGTGAAGCATTACCACCTCATTCCCTACTATCCTGTTTCGATCCTGGGACCTGTGGGTTATGGGCCCACACACAATTCAAAGTGTAACCATCATATTATATCATTTTAGGGTTTCAACCACAGTAATAAAGAAATCCACAATTGTATCAGCCATTCAAGCATTAATCATACTCAATTACCATCACTCAGTTATATTAGAGCTAGGTATAACAAGCTACACCTCATTAGGGTTACTTGTCCAGATAATCAGATTATCATCCCTTTCTATTAATATGAGTGAATAGGTATAACTACCTTATTCATGATATCCCTTCATGTGTTCTAACATCATCCAAACCGTATCACCATATTACAAATACCCAATGATAAGATGCATATCAGGTATGAATTACTACAACTATCATACGCCTTTAATTTAACATATAGCTTGCACAAATACACTGAAATCATATATAGAACCAGCTTTCATACCTTAATATGCCTTCAACAAATCATACATGTAAAAACAAATTCACATATTACACAAAGCTAGTGTTTTCCCATATCTCTCTGCTCATTCATTACTTCTTTACTTTTTGCTACCTATCCTTTTCATATGATTATATACAATAAACATCATTAACATTGAAGCATTTAAGATAGGAATAGATTATTCATCATTCTTGCTATCACACAAGAATTTTATTTCTTATCGCACTTCATCATATAGTATGTCACTATTACATTCACTAGATGACCCCACCAAGGTAGTTATGCACCATATATGACTCATTTTCTCTTATTATTTCATACTTATTTCACATTCTAGACATCACTTGAAAACACATATATCATTTGTCATCTTTAAACATGACTCAATATCACATATCTAGTTTCAATGCTAAACATCCATTTTAATCAACATATACATTGCAACTGTAATACAGGAAATTCCATCATTTTCATCAATCATATTACGTATTTCAAGTTCCAATGAATCTATCATACTCTATTGTATGTGCTACACTATTTAGGAGTTATACCAACTGATACTGAAGCAATTAAGCACTTAAATTGAGTTAAATAATGATTTCTGAATGAACTGCCACTCACAGCTCTGAAACTCGGCCGATTGGTCAGAAACTCGGCCGATTGCTTCACAACTCGGCCGATCCGCTTGAAACTCGGCCGATCAACTTGTTGTTTGATTTCTTATAAAAGAAACTCGGCCGAATCACATACAACTCGGCCGAATCGCGTACAGACTGAAAACTAAACAGACCTGCTGATGTCAATTTCACTCGAATCAGCGGGCAAAACCATAGAAACAAAAGCTCATTCAAAGGTCAATTCTAGTCTACTTGTTACAAAGAATGAAATCAATAAATGCTACAACTACATAGTGTACAACAGATATTAAAGACCCATATTTTAAAGTATTGAATATTTCAATTCAAGCATATAAGAACATTTCTATACAATTCCAACAAAAAACATCATTATGAAATGTAAGCTCTATCTCCTTTTACATTTATGCTCTTAATTCTTGTTTCTTTTCTCGTTTTCTAACCCTAACATTTCTAGGGTTCCTCTCTAGCCCATTCTTCCACTGTATACCTGGCCAGGGTATACGTGAGAGAATAGACAGAGTAGCTTGTACTGGTTGATCCAAGTACTCAGATATCGGGCCAGGATATCCAAATACTCAAATCCCCAAAGCTAACATCAAACATCTCCTATCTGCCACACATAGGACTCTAACTTACTAACTTAATGGTCCTTGACAACTCACCCTAAGCTCTGATACCAAGCTGTTACACCCCGATCTCACAATTTCCTCAAATCATGAGATTAGGGCATAAGATAGGATTTATATGTAACACAAAGAACACCCTTAACTTTTTTTTTTCTTTCTTTTCTTTAAACTCTTGCTTTCCCGCATTGATCCACATAAAACATCTTAACAAGGGAATCTGAACATTTCCTTTACTAATCAAACTTTAATAGTAAAGATACATGTATAAACATTCATGATGTCTCTTACACATTATGCACATGAAACTTGCTAATTAGCATACATATCAAAAGAGGAACAATATTACACATCGTAATTACAACTCTCTCTCTTAACTCTTACTGAGGACCTAGAGTGACAAGGACCGACTGACTCAACTAATCTCATACTTGACTCCTGAGGCAGATCTACACTGATGCTCTGACCATCTTCAAGTCCACGCGGTTAACCCTAAAAATGTTTGAGTAGAGGGGTGAGCCTACTCGCTCAGTGAATGAGTACTTCATGGAAACAGACAAATGCACTAAAGTGATTACAGATATAATTTGAGTAAACGATATGAAATTTAACAACAATAAATACTACACTGAGCAGTTCTAAAACAATATAATTGAAATAACAAAGAATGTAAATACTGCATCCAAAGAATAACTACTAGAAGACTATACTCTAGTCTTCCTTAACTCTTTTATTCATAAGGAACTCTGTGAACCTATATGATCATATTTTAGCTTATGCCCCAAACATATGCAGTGCACTCTGCATATGAAACTCACAGTGCACTACGAGTCCACCGTACAAGACTTAGTGACACACCCGGGAAATGCTAAGTCTGACTGTCCGTCCTGGTCTGCACAGGACTCTCAGGCTCACACGGCCTCACTGCACTCTCAAAAGAGTGTACTCTAGACTCCTCCTCTAACCTGAGTACACAGGCGGAGAGTCTGGGTTACCACCGTGACACACGCACGGATTATTGTTGAATAACCCCTATTTACTCCAGTGCCACCGTGACACACGCACAGATTATTGTTGAACACTGTATCTCTGCCCTCGTGCCACCGTGACACACGCATGGATTATTGTTGAACATGAGTCACCGGCCATCTAGACACACGCTAGGTAGGTCGTTTCACCCCAAAGGTACAGACTGCGCAATGGGGTTCTATAGTGTTGGGGAACCTAAGTCTATTAACTTTATAAATACATTTAAAATAGAATCTTAACTCATTCTACATTTATCACAAGGCTCACACGGCCTGCCATATCATATCATATAAAATATCATAGCTCATGTATTCAACATATATCATGTCTCATTAACATCCCTTTCTAGGGAATGTCATATCTCATCACCTGCAATTTACGAGATATGTATTGAAATATAAGAAGCCCTGCAGTATGTAGATATCAACTCAGAGAGAACAAGCATATAAAGTTAAATGCACTAGAAACATACAATTCAACAGTTAAGTATCACCACATCTCATATCGAGATCTTTCATGTCACCATAACATGATTCATTGAACACCCTATCCTTAGGGTTCCATTTGCCTTATTCATTCATCACATGCCAACACCCTACTCTTTAGGGTTTCATTTGCCTCATTCACTTGTCACATGACTCTCATAAGAATTTCATAGGATATAAGCATTCACTAAAATAAAGATTGTTTCCAACCAATCATATACAATCAATATAGATATGAAACCATGGAAATTTAACTAAATTTAGGTTTTCCATACCATTCACTGAGATATCATGTATCAAGGATGTTGGATAAATTGGACATTATGATAAATCCCTTTGTTTCGATGATGACAAACATTTCATTCGTATTATTCTAACGAGCTACTTGAGTGTGCAGGATTATGGTGGATGACAAAGCAACTAGGGAAATCACGAGCTTACATATTTACTTTCATGCAATGTAATCACTATTGTAAAAACTTGTACAGTTATATAATGAACAAGTACTTAGATTGCATGTAAATCAAGCGTTAGATCTTCCCTAGCTACACACCATAGTTAGACAAGTCATCCCTTCCAAAAGGATCACATTATGCACACTCATAAACACACTTAGTGGTTTAATTAAAAGATTGAAACAGAGTCAATCTCGGTCGACCACACTCCTCGACCGAGACACTCTCGGTCGACAAACTTCTCGACCGAGATTGACCAAAAGTAGCCGTTAGACACAGCAGTTGACAGTTGCAAATAAACGTTAATCCAGAGAGCCTGTCGGTCGACGAATCCTCGACCGACTGGGCATCTCGGTCGACGAGTCCTCGACCGAGATGGTCTCTGACAGCAACTGCAGAATTAATTAACTAGCCGTTGCTAATGCGCCTAACTTATTCCTAACGGCTAGTTAAGCACTAGGAACCCCCTAGAAGTTGTCTAGAACGTCCTTAAGCATACATAGGTCATTCCTATAAATAGGACATGCCTTAGGTCACCAAAGATCATCCAAGATATACTTGTGCTATACTTGAGCTTGAATATACACTTGCAATCTGTTTTAGAGCAATAGAGCAATTCCTACACTTGCCATTCATTCCTATTGCTCCCATTTCGTGCCCTATAGGCTAGTATCTCCTATCCACTACAATCACATTGTCATACACATTGGTTAGGAGATTTATACGCTTGATATAGGCAAATCAAGCCTTGTGCTTAAAAGGATAAGTTGTAATTTCTGTTTTCCTTTCTTGTTCCTGTTTATCTTTTGTACTCTCCTTGCTACTCCTAGGGTTGGAGGCTGCGGATTGGAGAGGGTTGACTTCTCAGGTGGAGAAGGGGACTTCAAGCTACTTCAAGAAGGCTATCGCACGGGAAGCTACTTCAGAAGGCTGGTGCAACGGGTGTTGGTGCATCTACTTCAAGGGAAGGCTGCTTCGAGTTGGGCGATTACTTCTAGGTGAAGGCTGCTTGAAGGGTTTAGGGAAAAGAAATGTATTTTATGTAAAGTCCTTGCGAGGTAATAAAATAATTTCTTTTCAAATCCCGGTTGGGTAAGCAACCGGGTAGTGGACTGACTACCTTAGTATTTGCTAAGGCTAGGAACCACTCTAAACCCTTGTGTCTCTTTGTCCAATCTTTCTTTGTGGTTGCTTGAGTTTAAATTATTTTAAAATCTCTATAAAACTCTATTCACCCCCCCTCTAGAGGTTTTCAATTGGTATCAGAGCAGGCTTCAAGGAGCCCTAACAAGGTCTTGAAGAGATAAAGGGAGGAGGTGACTACAACCACAAGAAAAGGAGCATGGACCAATGTGCGACAAGTTGCAATTGGTGCTTAGGAACAAAGCACTCTACTTCTAAATGTCCATGGAGGTCAAATAAAGAATGTTTCGTTGCTACAATAAGTGAGGAAGAAGAAGAAGAGGTAAGCTTGCTTGATTTACCTAAAGAAGAGTTAGTTACTATTATTGAAGAAACACATAATAAATATGTTGAATACAAAAAGAAATTAAAGAAATCAAATAAAGAAAATGATGATCTAAATGCTAGACTTCTTGAGCTTACATCCGAAAATGACGATTTATATGCTAAATTGAATACTCTTGGTTTTGAAAAAGATAGCATTATGTCTGACAATCGTACTTTGAAATCATCTCTAAATAATAGTGAAGTGAAAATTTTCACTCTAGAGACTAACTATGATCTTCTATGTCAAGAAAAGACTGAATTGCTTGCAAAGTTAAATAATATTCAAAAACAACCTATATTGTGCACCCATGTAGATTATGACAATATAGTGAAAGAAAGAAATATGCTATCATCCAATCTAGATCAAGCAAAATTAGATATCAAGAAAAGAATGGATGAGATCGTTAAGTTGCAACAAGAAGTTAGTAAGTTAAGCAACAATGGAATCCTTGATAAAATATTAGAAAATTCCTATCATCAAATAGGGAGAAGAGGACTAGGTTATAAGCCTAAGGAGAAATCCTATCAACAACCTAGTTGGAGAAGGACACAAGCAAGACAATCCATGAATGTACATAGAGGCAAATATACTTTTGTACCAAAGAACAACCTAGACCAAAATCATAGAAAGAGATATGAGGTTGATTCTATATGTTGCCACTATTGTTCACGTATTGGACATTACTCCTTCTCATGCCCATACAAGAAAAAGAATAATGAGATGGTATGGGTTCCAAAATCCCCAAATTGATTCGATTAGACTAAGTTGAGATATGACCAAAGACTTTAATTTGCATATCTTTATGTCTATCTCAACTTAACATATAGGGATAACAAATTTATATCAATTAAGGATTAATCAAAACTTAAAAGATTTGAATATGATTAAGTTGAGATATAATCTAAATGTTACTTTGATATTCATATGTTTATATCAAACTGATCTTTGAAATAATTAAATTAGATACAGTCTATATTATACTTGAAATAGAATTCTGAACACTTTCCAGAAATTGGGTCGGTCGAAGATTTGTCGACCGAGTGAAAACCCGGTCGAGAAATGGTCGACCGAGCATGTCACTGTTTTTCAGTCTGCAGTAAAATTGCTGAATAATTGATTGATCAGTGGCTATCTAATTGTTGTTAATGACTGTTTTACATAACAAGTTGAAGATTTTTTTTGAATATAAATGATATCATTTTCTCAATTAAAAATCAAGTTTAGAAATCCCTATTTTATAATGTTTACATGATATTCTTTAAAGCATCTATCTAGATAGAAATCATGTGTTATGACATTTAGTTTAAATGATTACAATTAATGTATGGTTCTATCATTGCATCATGGATATGCTTTCACTATTTTATCATTCAACTCATAAAAATGGTGCTATGGTACATAGAACAAATGGAAAATGATTATTGTATACATGACTTCTTGATGAAAAATAGCAAGAAAATGTTTTATTGGTGATTTATTGCTTATACATAGAGATTTTCTCAATAGGTATCTATAAGAAATTGAGACATTAATCATGCTTTCATTCTTAAGAAAATGTTTTCATATTGAGAATCATTTAACATGATCATTATGGACTCATTGGTTTAAAATAAGCTTTGTCATATATGCAAACCATGAATGATCATTGTAATTCATATAATTGCAAATGTCATTAGCATAAAAGTGTCTTGACATAATAGATAATGCTTGTAGACACAACTTGTAATAATGATGTTGCTATGACAAGCCAAACGGTATTTCTTGGAACAAAATTTTAATGTTTTTATCTATTTGCTTGTTCTAAGAAATCAAAAGCAAAAATCTTGACTTTAAGATGTTAATCTTGCTTTCAAAATATATGTTTCTAAAGAATCTTATTATAAGGGTATAAGCAGAAATTTGATATTTATGTACCCATAGCAAAGCATATGAAACATTATTTACAATAAATGGAAATGCATTCTAGAAAAATCTAGGTCAAAGAATTCACTATAATACTATAAAGGGTATATCTTAATATGCTTCAAATTGATATTTATAGCTATCTGCAGAATCTATACTTCACATATGAATATTTATCTTGGAAATCTGCAGAATTTGCCTCTTGGTTAAAACGACATTTAGCCAAGGGGCGCTACGGTCGTAGTCAAGGGCGACCTAAAATAAGCTTTGACAAAATGCTTATTTGGACATCATTTTATTGCACTTAATCTTAGTATACTTATGATAAAGGTCAAAATCAACAGTTAAAATTATTTGTGACCTTAGAAGCATTAAATTGCCTAAATTATAAGATTAAGGGGGAGCGCATAAAAACGAATTTGATTGCCTGATACGACCTTAGTATTTTTACTCTTGGTTATGAAGAAATTTATAAAATTGATATACTCTAAAGCTTAAAGGAATCTCATTTAATTTAGGGATAGATGAGAGATAAATATACATTTGTCATGAGCTTAAGGGAATCTCATATCATTTTCAGGGCTTAACATCCCTTGTAAAATGGGTGAGAAATCTATATACATATGCCATGAACCTAACATGATCTCATATCATTTCAAGGCTTAATATCCTTTGCAAATGATTGAGAAACAAATAGTGGATAAATTAGACACAAATCCATGTTTCTAAAAGGATATCTATTTAAGGGGGAGCAAAATATAAAATTAAAAGGGAAAAGAAAATAAAATATTCAAATTGGATATCTTTTTGAAATGACAAAGGGGGAGAAAGAATATAAAATCAAAAATATAAATATATATGAGTTTCATCCTGATTGCCAGCACTCACACTTGTAAAACAAGAATGGCTACAAAAGGTAATCTTCAGGTATGAAACTCACATACTTTATATTTCCTTATTTCATATTTTAGGAAATGTTTGTCATCTTCAAAAAGGGGGAGATTGTTGGATAAATTGGACATTATGATAAATCCCTTTGTTTCGATGATGACAAACATTTCATTCGTATTATTCTAACGAGCTACTTGAGTGTGCAGGATTATGGTGGATGACAAAGCAACTAGGGAAATCACGAGCTTACATATTTACTTTCATGCAATGTAATCACTATTGTAAAAACTTGTACAGTTATATAATGAACAAGTACTTAGATTGCATGTAAATCAAGCGTTAGATCTTCCCTAGCTACACACCATAGTTAGACAAGTCATCCCTTCCAAAAGGATCACATTATGCACACTCATAAACACACTTAGTGGTTTAATTAAAAGATTGAAACAGAGTCAATCTCGGTCGACCACACTCCTCGACCGAGACACTCTCGGTCGACAAACTTCTCGACCGAGATTGACCAAAAGTAGCCGTTAGACACAGCAGTTGACAGTTGCAAATAAACGTTAATCCAGAGAGCCTGTCGGTCGACGAATCCTCGACCGACTGGGCATCTCGGTCGACGAGTCCTCGACCGAGATGGTCTCTGACAGCAACTGCAGAATTAATTAACTAGCCGTTGCTAATGCGCCTAACTTATTCCTAACGGCTAGTTAAGCACTAGGAACCCACTAGAAGTTGTCTAGAACGTCCTTAAGCATACATAGGTCATTCCTATAAATAGGACATGCCTTAGGTCACCAAAGATCATCCAAGATATACTTGTGCTATACTTGAGCTTGAATATACACTTGCAATCTGTTTTAGAGCAATAGAGCAATTCCTACACTTGCCATTCATTCCTATTGCTCCCATTTCGTGCCCTATAGGCTAGTATCTCCTATCCACTACAATCACATTGTCATACACATTGGTTAGGAGATTTATACGCTTGATATAGGCAAATCAAGCCTTGTGCTTAAAAGGATAAGTTGTAATTTCTGTTTTCCTTTCTTGTTCCTGTTTATCTTTTGTACTCTCCTTGCTACTCCTAGGGTTGGAGGCTGCGGATTGGAGAGGGTTGACTTCTCAGGTGGAGAAGGGGAGTTCAAGCTACTTCAAGAAGGCTATCGCACGGGAAGCTACTTCAGAAGGCTGGTGCAACGGGTGTTGGTGCATCTACTTCAAGGGAAGGCTGCTTCGAGTTGGGCGATTACTTCTAGGTGAAGGCTGCTTGAAGGGTTTAGGGAAAAGAAATGTATTTTATGTAAAGTCCTTGCGAGGTAATAAAATAATTTCTTTTCAAATCCCGGTTGGGTAAGCAACCGGGTAGTGGACTGACTACCTTAGTATTTGCTAAGGCTAGGAACCACTCTAAACCCTTGTGTCTCTTTGTCCAATCTTTCTTTGTGGTTGCTTGAGTTTAAATTATTTTAAAATCTCTATAAAACTCTATTCACCCCCCCTCTAGAGGTTTTCAAAGGATAAAATTCAATTAAGATAACCCATGAGGTACATCCTAACCATTTATAGGATTACCGGTCCTTTTCAATAAGGTTGAAACTCTAGTGATGTCTCAATTAGGTTAAACCCTAATTACATCATTTGATATAAATCTGAAAAGCATTCTCACTAGGAAGTGTTGTATACGTTCCTGATATGAATCTACCATTAAGGAGTCATTCAAACAGAGAAGGAATCCATATCATATCAATTTGCAACAACTTAAATCAAACGGACATTTCAGGTTTTAGAATCACATACTAAGCAATTAGGGATTTGGATGCTATAATCACATTCGTGCATTACACTGTTTGAAGGAAGAACCCACTCACCCTAAGGTGTGAAAACACCTCAAAACTGCAGCTCAACTCAGGGAATCTCTAATTCATATCAAATCCCTAGCAAATCTCCCAATTCTTCTTCCATTCAACTCGGGAACCTTGAAAATGAGAGATTATGAAGAAATGGTGAGAAAAGAGGGAATTTCGACATCATCTTGGATCAAATCAGAGCATGGACGGAATCTTGACATGATAGAGAAGATTCACCATAAAAGTCTATGCAAAGGATCCAAACTTACTTGATTTCACCCTTCCTGGAATCGCAAAACCCTAATTCAGCAATTCCCCCACTTTCTTCTCTCAAACCCGAACTCTCCCTCTCTCTCTAGGAGCTCGTTTCTCTGGAATGAATGACGAGGAATGATAGCTGTGTGTGTGTGTGGTCGATCATATAAGTCAATTGAGCTGCTTGGGTCAATTGCATATTGACCCAACACTCAACTTTAATTATATTGGCTGAATATTCAGTTATACAAAAGTTACTGTAATTCGTTTATTTCAGAGATCAAACATTCTCCAAAAATTATGGGAATTTAGAAAGTTGTTTATAATTGATCTATAAAGCTTCAGTTAAACTTTGAGATCATTTGGAGTTACTAATAAATAATTAAAAATAGAACAGTGCACTGCTATATTGCAGTCAGCAATATATTCGGCCGAGTTTGTCCTGCACAGAACTCGACCGACACCTTTACTGTAGAGATCAAAAAGTCATCCAAAAATTACGCCAATTTAACAAAGTGTCTAAAACTGTGTTTTTCAAGCACAGTTAAAATTTGAGATCAATTGCATATACCAATAAAAAGATAAAATTCAATTACCACACTGATGTATAAATCTGGAAATATGATCGGTCGAGTTTGAAACTCGACCGATAAACAGGTCAGAACATTCTTCAAAAATTCTGATATTTTCCAATGTTGTTTAAATTTTATATATACAAATCATATCCAAATTTGATGTAAATAATAGTTACACATAAAATACTAAAAATCATTTAGTAAGACATTCTACTTATCAAATTCTGTATTCATGTATCATCAAAACCCTATTTTGGGCCGATTAGGGTTTATGCTTCTCAAACTCTAATTCTCAAGACAAAAGAACATTTAGACTTCTTATCATAGTTAAAACATCATAATTGTGTTATCGTCATTAATTAGATTTCAAGAGTGATTAGTCCAATTAATCATGTAATCATCTTGGTAACCCTAGTTTACCAATTAAGCTCAGATGGGGTCGTAACATATATCAACAGCGTCCTCTTATAATAAGTCCCTAAAAATGCATTTCGGTGAAGTTTGGGACATATCATGACAATGTCCTCTCACGCCAAGTCCTTGAAAATACATTTGGGAGGTGCCATCGCACATATGATGCCAATGTCATCTCCCAATAAGTCCTTAAAAATGCATTTGGGTGGTGTCAGGTCCCATTTCATGATGACGTCCTCTCATAACAAGTCCATCAAAATGTATTTGGGAGGTGTCAGGGCCCATTTCAAGACAAATGTTATCTCACATCAAGTCCTTAAAAATGCATTTGGGAGGTTCAATGAATCATTTCTCACAATGCAACATCATGACTATCTCCACAATGCACGTTGTGACCGCGATAGAACATGATACAACATACACTCCAATTCCTCCTAAAAGCTAAGTGTCATCAAACATCTTAAAGCAACTCCATGAAAATGCATTTGAGAGGAGATGTGGCCCATATCATGAGAGTGTCCTCTCAAACCAACTCCCTAAAATGCATTTTTGTGGAGCCATGGCCCATATTGTGCCACTATCCTCTTGCACCAAGTCCCTAGAAATGTATTTGTTTGGTGTCATGCCCTTATCATGACAATGTCCTCTCACATTAACTCACAAAAATTGCATTTGGGATGAATATTGTGACAGTTTCCTCTCACAACAAGTTTCAAGTGAAAATGGGAGGTGCCATGGCACATATGATGACAATCTCCTCTCAAGTTTGGGCCTATATCATGACAATGTCCTCTCACACAATGTCATTGAAAATACATTTCAGAGGTGCCATGGAACATATGATGATAATGTCATCTCACAGTAAGTTCTTAAAAATGCATTTCGGAGGTGTCATGTCCCATATCATGACAACGTCCTATCACAACAAGTCCATGAAAATGCATTTGGGAGGTGTCGGGGCCCATATCATAACAAATTTTATCTCACATCAAGTCCCTAAATATGCATTTGGGAGGTTCCACGACCCATATCATGATAGTGTCCTTCATAACATGTCCCTTCAAATGCATTATGGAGGATACATGGCCCATATCATGACAGTGTCCTTCATAACATGTCCCTTCAAATAAATAGAATCAGGGAACATAAATAGGGAAACAACAATTGAGAAAGGATGAAGGGGAAATAGAAGCTAACCCGACCCAAATGAGAAAAGCAATCGATGAAGCAACTAGAATGTCAATTGTGGTACTCATTAGTTGTGCTTGCATCTCTTTCTTGTTCTCAAAAATGTATCTGGAGGAGCCAAGCCCCCTATCATGACAATCTTTTCTCACTACAAGCCCCTTGAAATTCATTTGTGAGGATCCATGGATCATATCATGATAGTGTCCTCTCACAACAAGTCCCCAAAAATTCATTTGAGTGTATTTGGGGCCCATATAATTACAAATGTTGTCTCACAGTAAGTCCCAAAAAATGCATTTGGGAGGAGCCATGACCCATATCATGATAATGTCCTCTCATAAAAGGTTCATAGAAATGGATTATGGAGGATCCAAGGCCCATATCATGGCATTTTCCTCTCACATAAAGTCTCTATAAATGCATTCGAGAGGAGACATGTCACATATCATGACAGTGTCCTCTCATAGAAAGTCCCTAGAAATATATTAGGGAGGAGCCACGACCCATATCATGACAATGTCTGCTCACAACAAGTCTCTAAGAATGAATTTGTGAGGAGTCACAACCCATATCATGATGTTGTCCTCTCACATCATGTCCCCAAAAATGCTTTAAGAAAGAACTATGGCTCATCTAAATAAAGTGTCCTCTCATAACAAGTCTTTGAAAATGTATTTGGGAGGTGCTTGGGCCCATATCATGACAAATGTCATCTCATAGCAAGTCTTTAACAATTCATTTAGGAGGATCCAAAACCTATATCATGGCATTGAGCTCTAACAACAACTCCTTAAAAATGCATTAAGGAGGATCTAGTGACCATATCTTGACAGTTTCGTTTCACAACAAATCTTTACAAATGCATTTGGCTAGATTTGGGGCCCATACCACCACAATGTCCTCTCACAACAAGTCCCTAAAAATGCATTTGGGAGGTGTCATGGCCCATATCATGATAGTATCATCTAACAACAAGTCCCTCAAAATGCATTTGGGATGAGCTAAGACCCATATTATGATAGTGATGTCTCACAACAAGTCCCTAAAATTGAATTTGTGAGGGGTCGGGCTCATATCATGATGTTTTCTTATCACAATAAGTCCCTAAAATTCTTTTGAGAGGAGTCATTGCCCATGTCATGAAAGTGTCCTCTCACAACAAGTCTCTGAAAATACATTTGTGAGGTACTTGGGCCAATATCATGACAAATTTCATCGCATATCAAGTCTCTAACAATTCATTTAGGAGGATCTATGACGTATATCATAACATTGAGATCTCATAGCCTATGAAGTGTTCCACTCTATGAAGAGAGAAAAGGGGAAGAAAAAAGGAAGTCTTGCTATGAAGTTGGACATGTACAAAGCATACGACATGGTGGAGTGGAGTTTCCTTGATGTGGTGATGGAGAAGATGGGTTTTGGGATGAAGTGGAGGAGTAAAGTCAAAGATTGCATCACATCTGTCCAGCACACTTTTGCTATAAATGGGGATCGGACCAAAAGCACAAAGCCTGCACGTGGACTTCGCCAGGGTGACCCCCTATCCCATATCATGAGAATGTCCTCTCGTAGCATGTGGATGGAGGTGTATATGGGAGGATCTATGACCAATATCATGTCAGTGTGCTCTCACAACAAGACCCTAAAAATAAACTTTTGAGGAGTCATGACCCATATCATGATGGTGTCCTCTCACCGGAAGATCCCAAAAATGCATTTTGGAGGAGCCACATCACATATCATGAGAATGTCCCTCCCAACATGTCATTATAATTGCATTTGGGAGGATATGTGACCACTATCATGATAGTGTGCTCTCATAGTAAGTTCCTAAAAGTAAATTTCTGAGGAACCAGGGCCCATATCATGATGTTGTCGTCTCACAACATGTCACTGAATATGTTTCTGGGAGGAACTAGGGCCCATATCATTATGGCATCCTCTCACATCAAGTCTTTGAAAATGCATCTGAGAGGAGCCACCTCCAATATCATGACAATGTCCTCTCCCAACATGTCATTGTAATTGCATTTGGGAGGATATGTGACCAATATCATGATAGTGTTCTCTCACGGTAAGTCCCTAAAATAAATTTCTGAGAAGCCAGGACCCATATCATGATGGTGTCGTCTCACAACATGTCACTGAATATGTTTTTGGGAGGAACTAGGGCCCATATCATTATGGCATCCTCTCACATCAGGTCTTTGAAAATGCATTTGAGAGGAGCCACATCACATATCATGAGAATGTCCTCTCCCAACATGTCATTGTAATTGCATTTGGGAGAATATGTGACCACTATCATGATAGTGTGCTCTCACAGTAAGTCCCTAAAAATAAATTTCTAAGGAGCCAGGGCCCATATCATGATGGTGTTGTCTCACAACATGTCACTTAATATGTTTCATATAATTGCTCAAAATATTACATAAAAGCTCTCATAGAAGCGCAAGCAACAAACTGGGTTGCCAATCCTTGTTGGATGACAAAACTAAAGGACCCAAAAATAAAATCATTACATGTAGATGAAGGCATCATAAGATTCCTATTTATATATGTTGAAGGCGTCGAAGAAGAGAAACTGCATCATCGGTAGGCACCCCAAAGGTGTCCAAGGCGAAAGGTAGAAAATGATGTTGATTGGCCTCACATGTTGTTCCATGTTTATGAACTTTTTGTATTGCTGCCTCGGATGCTGCCTGCCCTGCTTTAAAGTTTTTTGAAAGGATACATGTCAAGGGAGAAACTCCTGTTAGGTCAACACATGCATGTTTTCCATTCATCCAGTGAAATAAAAGAATGTCTGTAGGTCGCAACGAATGAAAACCATCAGATTGAGTGCCAAGGAAGGCCGAATGAGCTTCTTTCAAAACCTTTAACCTAGATCGAGTGCCAACATCATGATGAAACTTATAAATAGGCCACGAGCGGCGGTGCACTGCATGATCACCAAAGGCATCAAGATCTGTGATGTTGCAAATTAGACAACATTCATCACCTGGATACAAGGGAATCATCAACCAATATCGAAGGATAGCTTGATACTCAATGGGTAACATAGACAGACCAAGGCCATCAATAGGAACAACCCTCAAAAATTTTTGTGCATGATCGGCTTGTAAAGAAGTGAGAATAGCATGTTGCCGTAAGGATAGGTCACTTGCCATGATTTGTTGGATGACCGTTTTGTAGTAAGCGTCTACCAAAATAGACTGGGTCTTTGGGGTGGTAGAATGCATACTTGTCATAATTGACCAACATAAAGATGACAAGATAATGCATATGCAAGCATGTGCTTGGACAAAGGGTAGCCCTGCAGGCACGCATGTGACCTCACGCAACATATGGTCTTGGAGATCTTTAGTGTGTATCTGAGAGGCAACAAAAGCAAATTTACTGACATCATGAGAGGACCTGATCCCCAATCCCCCTAGATGCATAGGAAGTGTAGCCAAACACCATTGTAAATCACCAAAACATGGGCCGTCACCAACCACAATACGCTGAAGATCGTGATAAAAAATATACAGCACAGGTGTGATAGAAGAAGGAGGTGTTGCACGAAGATCAAACAACATTTTGGGCATCCCAACACAAGACCTAAGAAGAAGAAGCTCACATTGTGGATCCTGGAGTGAGGACATGCGATCCATCATATCAAGGGTCTTCATCACACATTTCTGGAGAAGTTCCTTCACAAAGGATGCGTCTGTAGAAAATTGGGCCACCTAGAATCTTCACTCCATGCTCTGGATGGGAGATGTCAGTTGAAAATAAGCCCACATTCGAGCCTCATCTAGGGTCATCAGATGGCCAAAAAACATGTCTTCTTAGTATTGAGATTAAGACCATACATCGGGCCTCGTGCCTGAATGAGTGATAGAGCCTTCGAAACAACCTCTGTGTCCCCAGTGAGGGTACCATCATCAAGGTAGAAAGAAAGGAGGTCAAGTTGACATCATGCTTTGCTTGTAAAATAAGAGGGTGGAGTCCTAGGAAAAAAAGTAGGGGGCCTAATGGATCACCTTGTTGTACCCCGACAGAAGAAAAAAGAGGCTTGCCATGATCCATATAGAGAGGAGAAGGAGATCTATAGAAAAACTCAACCCATGGTACAATAGAAGGGCAATGAAGACGAACCTCTCAAAATATGGTAGATCTATCAACCATGTTGAAGGCATTATCGAAGTCAATAAGAGTCATGGTGACTGTAGTGTGGTGTTGTTGTTCATAGACAAGTCAAGTGGCAGCATGTTGAAGGGCCTCAACACCACCAGAAATACCAACACCATATTGATGATCCATAGTATAAGGGACGACATCAGAACTTACACCCTTTGTCGCAACTTTGGATACAAGGTGCTGCCAAATAGTACCCATAGCAATAGGCCGAATGCCATTGTCTAGTTTGAGAAAAGGAGTCAATGGAGCATTGGCAATGTAGGGAGCTAGGGAATCTGGACAACGACCAGTGAGCCAAACATTCACCATAGTTGAAACTATATTAAAAAATCATCTTTCACTACAGTGGCAACCCCTCACATATAATCAATAAGATGTTGTGATCGTAGGCCATCACGTGCGCAAGCGGTCCCTTTCTTGAATGACAAAATGGCTTCTTCAATCATAGAGCAAGAAGCAACAAATGGAGAGCTAGAAATTTCAGACCGAGGTTGTACCAATGGCAGTGGAGGTTGAGGGTGTTTAGCTTCAAGATAAGAATAATTAGCAGCTTTTGTGGGGGTGACACCACTAGAGGATAGAACACGGATGGCAGTAGAAAATTGGCTATCTTTGATCTTAGACTTGGCACGTGAAATACAAGCTTCAGAAGAATGTTCTCGCCCGGTAGGACAACAATGAGCCAAAATCTGAGTCAGGAGTTGTTGAATGCCATCAGGTCCTGAATTCCAAGTCTCCAAACCTTAAGGATCATAAGTTGTTGTAGAGAGATGCATTTTTGAGAAGACTATTCTTGAGCATACTTAGGGGAGAAGTGATATAAAATAGATGCTGGAAGCAACAAAAGACGAATCCATGCATCAATAGAGCGTGGGCAAGAAGCCACCTAGAGTAAGCAAGCATGAAGAGTTCAACAAAGGGAAAATGACAAAGAAGAGGGATGCTCTTTACGATAGGGACACCCATGCAGAAGATAAAATCTAGAAGATCTGTGTCGAGCTATAGTCGGTCAACAGGCAGAGGCGGTGGCTCAATACACTGACGAGCTGATAGGGTGCAAGGAACATAATCTGGAAAGCCAGAATTGATGGGAGTAGGCAAACCAACTATCTCATCGAGTGATGTCTCACCAGGCTATCGAGGTAGAGTGGTAGTAACATCAGAGCCATCAGAAGCTTGATGAGGACATGCTTTAGACCATGGCATGATGCCAAGGCATACACCACACATTTAATGCTTGGAAGAACAAAGAGCAAATACCAAGCCCTCCCAAACATCCACATACTCCAACACCTTACAGATTCCATCAACACGACTCAGTGAAGATAAATGAACAACCTGAATATGAATACCAAAATTGTTAGCTGCTAACGGTTTGCCGCGACATGCATGGAGGCTCCTAAAAGGACATGAAACTTGTGCAGTAGGTCCAACCATGCAGGATGTAGACCCCGCACGGTAAAGGACCACAAGAACAACCTCACGGCTTTTCACTTGTGACGTAGCAAGACGATCATAATGTGTCATTGCCGATGTGGGAAAACTGAATTTTGCCATTAAAGCGAGCGGAACTAAGACATGGAGGGAAACCCTCTCGTGTATGGCGGCCAACATGGCAGTTGTTCCTGCTGGGTTGACCAGTGCCAAGCCTTCTTAACACACAATTGTAGGGAACCGTGTATGGGTTGCCGCCTCCGGGGATCGATGCGGGACTCTATCATATCGATCCTCGACGTGTTGAGACCTAGACGGCTAGGCACCAGGGACGCTCCGAGTGTGTTCTTGCCCTCATCCCTTGCTGCTATGGGTGTGGTTTCCGAAAAAAGGGCATCCACCACCGGTATGGCCAAGTCCAACAAAAGTTGATAAGTTGAATTAGACTTGAAGTTATCGCCGAACCTTTCTAGTCACCTTCCGTCCGCATTCGGGAGACTCTATGGTAAGTCAGATCTGGATACTATGGTGTGGGGGAACAAGACGAGTAGAGAACCCCTGCCATCAGCGATGCTGGGGTAGGTGCAATAATTAATCAGAGGTAGGTGGGAGCTAAATGGAATCATCGTCGGTGCCCATGTCACGTGCAGCGGCTCGGCACCCTCGCATTGCATCATCGTCCAGCGCACGGTGATCAAATAAGTGTTGATATATTCCAATAAAAATACACTCGGGAGGAGCCATGACACATTTCTTCTCATAAAAAGTCTCTTTCAATGCATTTCTTAGGAACTGGGGCCCATATAGTGACAATGTCCACTCAAAACAATTCTCTAAAAATGTATATGTGAGGGTTGGGGCCCATATCACGAGAATTTCCTCTAACAACAGGTCCCCCGTAATGCATTTGTGAGAATTCAAAGCCCATATAAAGACAGTGTCCTCTCATAGTAATTCTGTAAAAATTCAAAGGTTCGGTGACATGAATTTATGTCATCTATAACTTTGGTGACACACATACATGTCACCTAAATGTTATGTCTCCGTGTATATTACACTTGACTCATATACATGTGTAAACCCCCATTAGAACATAGGTGATTCAAATGTATGTCACCTATAGTGTGTCACCCTTACTAGTATGATAAAATATATGTCACCTATTTTGCATAGACTACACGTGACATACATGCATGTCACCTAAAGTATGTCACCCTTTCAAGTATACAAAAATATATGTCATCTATTTTATGTAGGTCTACACATATTATAAGTCATGTACAAACATGTCACCTAAAGTGCGTAACTTTTTACATGACTGTCATCTATACTATGTTTTTTAGTAAATACCCCCATCCCTTGCCGCAAAACAGACGTCTTCACAAACAACTACGACAAGCAAAAGGAAGTAGCCTTCCGTGTCTATGAGGGTGAAAGGGTTACCGCTGCAGAAAACAATCTGCTGGGAGCGTTCGTTATAAGTGGTTTCAAGCCTAAAAGTGAAGGCAGAGTGGTGTTTGATGCCACGTTCAACATCGATACCAATGGAATTCTAAATGTGTCAGTTGTGGAAAGGACATCAAAAATTTCAGTGGCAATCACCGTAATCAATTACAAGGGGAGGCTTACTGCACAAGAGACGGAGACGATGATTGGCCGAGCTAGTTTACACATGACAAAGACAGATTTGAAGGAGAAGGCCGCTTCTGCCAAGGAGGAACTCGATGGTTTAGCCCGTGATCTAAGCAACAAAATAAAACATGAACCGTTGGCATCCCAATTAGAAGCCTTCCAGAAGAATGAAATGTTAGCAGTAACCACTGAGGCCTTAGAATGGTCCGATACCAAAAATACTAACGTGACTCTGTCGGACTACCACAGAATGAAGACTATGCTGCTAGACTCGTGGGAGGCTTTCCGAGTAATTTTACAACTCCCTCGCTAATCTTCCCCTAATGTTGTAATCTGAGTGAACATATCTAAATGACACGATTTCGAGACTGCAAGTGTCACATGCGATAAGCTGTACTTTTATTTTCTCACTGTTTGTTCTATGGAGTGTGAATGAACTCAGAGCCATGACAAAACCTATTGTGAAATGTGTGGGAGTTTTAAACAAGATTTGAAATGTTAATAATTGAATTCTAATATTAAAATCAGATATTTGAAGTGTATATGTCAAAGAAATGTCATTAGACTTTCACATAGGATTGTTGTAAAAAAAGAAAAAATGGAGGCAGTTGTTGTGGAAGAAGTCTAAATGATGGAATTTGGAAATCACATCAATAAATGTAACCTAAAAAGGAACTTATACAAAAATGAAAAAAGAAAATGAATTTTTGGAATATTAAACAATGAAACTTAGAAGATATAACATCAGTGGAGTTGTGGTATCAAATAAAATCATGTTAATGAAAATTATTGGTTGTACCGTTGCAACGACATGCACTTTCTTTTTTAGAAAAGCTAATACTAAGAACTAAATTGTTAGTTTTCTAAGGCTTAATGAATGAGTGATAACCTAGGATAGCATTCTAAGGTATGGGTTGTTAAACAAAAAACCGGTTAAGGATACGTGTGATACTTTATGGGGCTAGTTATCATTTTAGGCAACTTAACTGTGTTTTGAGCCCTCCCCATCTCCACAACATTGTAATAGAGAGATACTTTCAAGCTTGTGGATCAGGTGGGAATAATGTGTTCTGAATTAATAAGTTGTGTCGTGCATATCAAAGCATGAAGAACAGACCATATATGTCATTGGGCCAATGGATCCACAATCAAAATGGGAACTATAGAATTTGAACTTGAATGTAAGAGGTTCACTCTATGGTAGCACTACATCAGGAAAAGTACTTATCCTTTTCTATTATCTTATCACAACAATCTCTATAGATTTTGAGGCCTCAAGCCAAAGTCTCTTGCAGATTTTAGGAAAAGATGTTTGATGATGTAAACAAACATTTGTTTCTATTTTACACTTTATCCTCACTCACTCACATTCAGATATATGTTCCTGACTTGTCACCCTAGTGTTATTACAAGACAACCATGTTTAACGATAGATTTCCCATGGATGGGCTTCTCGAAAAGAAAGTGCACCTTGTCAATTTGCCTAATCCAATCATTCTCATTCACAGTATAATTTAATGATTCCTCAAATCATGCAATATTACAACCTCCCCCCCCCCCCCCCCCCCCCCCCCCCGACTCTAAAAGTCTTGAAGAAGACTTTATTATATGGACTTATTACATATTCCATTTTTTATTGTGAGACCAAAATGGCCCATATATATCCAAACTCCCATTCATGTCCACCAACACAAGAGTCTCTTCATCAACACAGACAACTCTTACCAACATCCTAGACTACATATCTCATGATTGGGATGCCAGATGTCCACTTCCACCTCACCCATATATAAATGGCTAGTTCTTGAGGTGAAGGATCCTGGATTGTTCCAGAAAAGATGATTGGCCCCATAGACCAACTCTTGCCTTTATTGTTCTTGAGGTGAAGGATCCTGGATTGTTCCAGAAAAGATGATTGGCCCCATAGACCAACTCTTGCCTTTATTGTGTCCTTTATCCATATTCACGCACATCCCAAGATAACTTGCTTGATGGTCATTTATTGTAGTACTACTTCAAACCATGGATTTCTAGTTAGGATTCCTAAAGAGGACATGCACCTTATTACTTTCAGTAGTCCAATAATTCCTTTTAAGAATAATTTATATTAGTTTTCAAATCATGTAGTGTCACAATCTCCCCCATTATACTCTTTTGTCCTTGTCAAGGCTTTATTACATGACATCATTATCTCTTCCTTAATTCTTTACAAGACTAGAATGTCCCATGTACACCCTAGCTTCCATTCACAAATACACAGACATGGATGACTCCATCAACATATTGACCACACGACTCAAGATAGGAATGTCACATGCCCACTGGGTCCCACCTAGTGTAGTGGAACAAGCTACGATACCATTTATAAATGTCTATTCCTCGGTCTAAAGGCTTCTATAGAATTTCAATAAAGATGATTTTCCACACAAATCTACATTTTCCTTTGTTTTGTTCTTTGTACACAGTCTACAACATACCAGAAAAAAATTCCTAACATGTCACCCATCCTAGTGCTACTCCAAGGAAAACTCACTTAACCACATTGTTCTTATTAATGATCTCCCTAAAAAGGAGTCTCACCTTATTGAAATGCGTATTATAATTAATTCTTCTAAGATCAAATTATCTAAGGCATTAAAATGGGATGTTACAATATCCATTACCATTTGTGTTAGGATTTGTGTAGTAAGTTGATCACTATCCTCCATGTGAGTCCTTTTGGAGGTTTTCTGGTGTGGGGAAAACATAAATATAGGAGATTGAAGTGTTACTTTTTGTGTTTGCTATTAAAATTATGAAACCTTCTAGTTCTTTGGGACTATAACCAAGCCTACTTCACACACAAAATAAATTATCAATGCAAAACGTAAATGTATGTGTTGAATAATATAGGATAAAAGAGACCTGATTTAAAAAATGTAAGATTGTCAAGCTAGAGTCTCTACTATTTATAAACAATTTCTATACCAAAGAAAATTTTGGCTTGAATTTTAAGTAAGAATTAAAATTAACATAGCAATGAATTAAATTGATTTGTGAACTCTTTGATGGATGCCTGAGGGTTATAGTTTGACCGCAATACTAATCCATAGATGATTTTTCTTTACCAAAAACTAATCTGTATTTACTTTTCTAGTTAGTCATATGTATCCAATTACCCACTTTTGTGGTGTAATATACTATTCAATCTAATCACAAACCAGAAATCATGGTGCTTGTATAGAAGATCAAATGCACTAAATTCTACTCTAGATATTAAACCTCATAAATGTTATTGATCAATGTGATGATAATTTCTCTAATTATTTATCCCTCTTTCACAGTGATTCTAAATATGTAGCATAATTCAGGTTGATCATGATTGGACATTTATAACTCGAAGTAAATGTTATCATCATTAACTAAGGCAAAGAATATGATTCTTAAATAAATATAATCATGTATAAATTAAGATTAGGCTACTCGTGCATCATAGATAACAGGGGATTAGCCCATCATTGTTGATTGCATATCACAAGAAATAAGAAAAGATACAAAGCATAAATCTGCATGGATAAACCACATAATATTTCATTAGTGAAGATCCTCTCTGTAGATCATCATGAACAAGCAGCACTTCAACTGTCACATTTCCCTTTGATGTTTCTGGGATCACCATTTTCATTTTTTTCCTTCTATTATCCACTCTTGGGATTTGTGCATTGCCGCCTGGGTTGTCTGAGTTGTGCAAGCAACCCTTAAGGTCATAAGTGTGCAATTATCCAACTACAATATTTGAAACAGTAGATTTTAAATACCAATTGGGATATATCCTTCCGTGTCTATGAGGGTGAAAGGGTTACCACTGCAAAAAACAATCTAGTGGGATCATTCATCAAAAGTGGTTTCAAGCCTAAAAGTGAAGGAAGAGTGGTGTTTGATGCCACGTTCAACATCGATGCCAATGGAATTTTAAATGTGTTGTTGTGGAAAGGATATCAAAAATTTCAGTGGCCATCACCGTAACCAATTACAAGGGGAGGCTTATCGCACATGAGAGGGAGAGGATGATTGACGAAGCTAGTTTATACATGAAAAAGACTGATTTGAGGGACAAGGTTTCTTCTACGAAGGAGGAACTAGATAGATAAGCCTGTGATTTAAGCAACAAAATAAAAAACAAATTCTTGGCATCATAATTAGAAGACTCCCAGAAGAACGAGATGTTAGTAGAAATGAGTGAGGCCTTAGAATGGTCTGATACTAAAAATACAAACGTTACTTTGTCGGACTACCACATAATGAAGACCGTGCTGATAGACTCTTGGGAGGATTTCTGAGTTATTTTACAACTCCCTTGCTAACCATTCCCTAATGTAGTAATCTGAGTGAACATATGTAAATGACATGATTTTGAGACTGCAAGTGTCTAATGTGACAAGATGTACTTTTTCTTTCCCTTTTTGTTCTGTTGAGTGTGAATGAACATAGAGCCACGACAAAACCTATTGTGAAATGTGGGGGTGTTTTGGTCAGTTTGAAATGCTCATGATTGAATTCTAACCTTAAAATCAGAAATTTAAAAAATATATGTGAAAGAAATGTCATTATAATTTCACATTGGATCGTTGTAAAAAAAGAACTAATTGAGGCAATTGTTGTGGAAGAAGTCTAAATATGGATCGTAGACATCACATCAATACATGTAAACAATAAAGGAACTTACACAATATGAAAAAAATGAATTTTTGGAACATGAAACAACAAAACATAGAAGATTATAACATCATTGGAGTTGTGGTATCGAATAAAATCATTGTAATAAAAGTTATTAGTTATACCAGCACAACAACGTGTACTTTCTTTTATTAGAAAGCTAACACTATGAACTTATTTTTTAAGTTTCTTAGACTTGATGCATGAGTGATCCACTAGGAAAACATTCTATGGTATGGGTTGTTTAGAAATAATATGTTAAGAATACTTGTGATACTTTATGGGGCTAGCTATCATTTTAGGAAACTTAATTGCACTTTGAGGCAATCCCTATCTCTACAACTACATAATAGAGAGATCCTTCAAGCATGTGGATCAGGTGTGAATGTTATGTGCTGAATTAATAAGTTGTGTAGTGCAGATCAAAGCATATAGAAAGGACCATATATGTCATTGGGCCAATGGATCCACAATTAAAATGGGAACAATAAAATGTGAACTTGAATGTAAGAGGTTCACTCTAGGGTGGAACTACTTTAGGAAAAGTATGTCTCCTATTCAAGGATCTTATCACTATAATCTCTATAGATTCTGAGGCCTCGAGCCGAAGTCTCTTGCAAATTGTAGAGAAAGATGTTTGACCCTGTAAACCAACACTTGTCTTTATTTCACACCTTATCCTGACTCACTCAATTTCATAGATATGTTCGTTAAATGTCACTTGTCTTAGTGTTATTCCAAGACAACCATGTTTGACCATAGATTTCCTATTGATGGGTTCTCGAAAAGAAGGCACACCTTGTTAATTTGTCTATTCCAATCATTCTCATTCACAATATAATTAAGTGATTCCTCAAATCATGTGATATTACAATCTCCACCCTTCCACCCTTGATGTCCTGAAAAAGATTTTATTTTATGGACTTATTATATATTCCCTATTTTAGTGAAAAGAACAGAATGAGCCATATATATCCTTACTCCTGATCATGGCCACCAACACAAGAGTGTCTCTAATAAAAAGGATAATCGTTACACTACTACAGAACACGCCTTTAGCATCGGTTAATTAAGGGCTTTTAATGTCGGTTCCCAAGCGACACCCAAGTGGGCGCCCCTAAAGGGGGACCCCTTCTTCGTCGGTTCACAATCGACGCCAAAATGCTTCCTGCCACTGAAAATGCGCCAGCAAAAGGACTATAGGCGTCGGTTGTTTACTAAAACTGATACTATAGAATTTTTATAGACGTCGGTTATTAAAAGAACCGACGTCAAAATGCTTCCCGCCACCGAAAACGCGCTAGCAAAAGGACTATGGGCGTCAATTTTTATATATAACTGACGCCATATCTTCTGAACTGACGTCGGTTTTGTGCTAATAACCGACACCATATCCCCTGCCCACCACCAAAAAACATGCTAGAAAAGGGCCTATGGGCGTCGGTTTTTAATTATAACCGACGCCATATCATCTGAACCGACATTGGTTTTGTGCTAATAACCGACGCCATATCCCCTGTCTGCCACCACGGTCATGCTTCCCAGCACGGTCGTGGTACCTGGTCACATAGACGTCAGTTTTAGGTCAAAACCCTCCGCCGTATGTCTTAGGTGTCCGTTTTGTTCAAACAACCGACACCTATGTTTTGATTCTTTTTTCTTATCAGTTTGCAGGCGTCATGTATGGCTTGTCAGTAGGATGAGAACCTACAGTTCAGTTCTGAACTGCAGGTTTACGATATCCATTAATATCAGCCAGCAACAGCCACAAACCTACAAAATTATCAAGATGGATAATATTATATATATGTGATTCACAAACATGTATAAGCACGTTTCATTCATATTATTTTTTCATCACACACATGTAGAAACCAGTAGCAATCTGCAGTTGCATTCATTTCATCTCTTTTCACATTCAGACACATGTAGAAACATTTATGTATTGATCATCTTCACACACATATGACAATTCATTCACATTCATACAAAAATAATTATGAGAACAAAGTTATTCTTTATTCATAATTGTCATCATTGTCAATAAAATTATATCTAAAAATTCCCACTCTTTGTAGGGATTTTGCCCATTCTTCTCTTACATCATCTAATTCATCTCTGGTATAGGGATCATGTACATTGAAACACTTTCCACCTGTGATGAAGTCAGTAGTTTTAAAGACATGCAAAGAGAATGACGTATATATATAATTAATAATATATAATAAGATTGATATATTTCATATTATCTATTGAGACTATGTATAATACATGTTGTATCTTATCGATTTCCATTACGGCATGTTTGATGATTAGGTCCATAAATAGCATCACATAGTAGGCACATGCCCATCCGTTGTCTTGTGTAGCACACTATAAATTGAAACATACAAAATATTCAAAAATACAAATAAGCACAGTTCACATAAATAATGTATACATTGGAGTCAGGAAATTACTTTCACATTCTCCCAAATTAGTGACAGATTCTTTTTCCTGGGGACCTTTCCTCCATCTTTTTTGTACTCTTGTAAAGCCCTACATATGTTAATGTAACTCATTAAATTGCATAATTAAATAGTAATGTAGTAACAGATTTTAACATATATAAAAACATGAAATATTTCTCACGAGAATAATGGCCTTTTAATTGCATGTCCATATAATGTATCCAACTCATTCCCCGCAGGATCTAGATAATAGACAGTGAACGCCTTGGGGACAATAACTAGTAATTCCCAATGCTTACCACTACATGTAAGAAAGTAGAAAATTAATAACTCAAAATCCACAATAAAAATGTAATTTGCTTAAGTCCAAATTATAAGAAAAGTAAACTTACTTGACATTGAATGGAGCTATTATCACCGTCTTATTATTTTTACCAAAATATTGAAAATCATCACAGCAGTATGAAGTAATTGAATATGGATCTGCATCTACAAGACTAATCAAAGATGGAACCAAAAATCCCACATGGGAAAACCCCAAGTTTGTACATATCTTGTGTAAGTGGCTGCAAAACATGTATTATGTATGCATTAAAATATAAGAAACCAGATCACTGTATATAAAACAAGGTATATGGATGTATAAATAAGATCTCTCCATATCCACATCTCTATCATAGATGTGTTCAGCCATTCATAACTAAACAACTCCAAAATATCTTGTATAAATATCTTGTTTTCATATGATTGACCTTCATTAATACCTATGCATTAATATGTACGTATGCAGAATTTGAATTACATATGCATTAATAGGTATGATAAATGTGTATAAATAGATTGTTATCATATGATTTACCTGTAGCATCCTCCAGAATAGTAACAATTATAGGGCAATTTGTATCATGTTCACTGATCCATACTGCCACACCCCTACAATTAGGACCTATCGAGGCGTGTAGGTCCCTTGGAAGCCAACTTGGTAGTCGAGGAGGTGGAGGCCGAGATGTAGCGGGTCTCGTCTTTTTGACCTGTATATATAATTTCAGATCAATTGACTCATATATTAACACTAACAAATTAAAGTAATGGAAATTTATCATACAATATCAGTATAGAGGACATCCTCTTCGGGCCACAGTATCACTCCACCTACTGCCTCACCAAGTGTTTTAGCATCTAGGTGTGCATGAGGCAGTGCAAGATCCGTCCAGTCGCGGAGTACATGTATCGGGCTCACACGTACCACACCATATGATACTGGATACCCATGAAACATGCACCCATTAAGGGGTGGGTAAGCCGACGCCTCTGCAATGATATATTCTTGACTTTTTAGTCGGCATGGCTTCAACCCCTACAAATTTACGTAAAGAATGTTATATGCATATATACACAAACATATCATCATGAACAGACTAGCTATTATGTCATAAAAATACTTACAGAAGACATGCTAGGTGGTGGGTCTAAAGGATTACTCCCAACCTCTGCAGTACGAGTAGTAGGAGAAGAGTGGCCCACCACATGTACTGTCTGAGTGGCAGTCTGAGACGCCTAGCACTCGCTAATTGCTTCATGGAGTCTCTGATCCAGTACTTCCTCGACTTTCCTATTAATTAATGAATCTACCTATACATGGATAAAAGAAACATTAGCTTCTGATTATTGAATTCCCTTTCACAATAACATTCTAAAATAAGAGAATAGGTTACCTCAGCTTGTAAAAGTCCCGCTTTTGGGACAGGTTTGCGCTGGGATGGCCCAAAGAATGCTTTGATGTCCACACCAGCGCTTGCACCCCTAACACATACAGGATACTCTGGGTTACCCAGAGCAACTGTCAGTTCATCCCCTGTACCCTGAGGGATGAACTTGCCTTCCTTCCTCTACTCGTGCAGCTCCCGCTAATCACCATCAACAAAAATTAGTAAGTAATTAAACATAACAATAATCAATATCGATTGATTGTTCTAAGAATTGATTTTTACCATTTTTGCAGCCGCCTCAGTAATTGCGGGATTTAGTATGTCTCCATTCTTGTTTTGCCTCCCAGCTATCCACATAGCTTGGTGAGGCAGAGGTGCGGGAGTAGTAGTAGAGGACTCTACAGTCTCCTGAGTAGAAGTAGGCTGAGCAAACTCAACCTGCATTAGTCTTTGGCGAACGCCTGCATATCCTCTTGGACCCATTGTTTGGTCGTGCACATTCAATGCACGCCTTACTCATTGATCATCGCTTAATACCTAAAGGTTAATCTTGAATAGGTGAATACATAAAAACATATATTAATTAAATTGAGAGTGGCACTTAATACCTTGAATTCATCTGTTGTTCTTTGGGTAACAAATGCCTCCCAGTCTTTGGGGTCCAGGTAGTTCCATTGCTTTGTGGCTTCCTTCTGCCTAAATTTATTTTTTAAAGACAATGCAAACAAAAATTATTAGTGTAGAGTTAGTGAAATAGTGATCAATGTCTATAATTGGAAATCAATCAAGAACCTCTTATTAGCATCGTGTATGTAATCTCGGGTGAGATTGGTCCTATAGTTCCTTAGGACCCTCC
This sequence comes from Alisma plantago-aquatica, assembly GCA_963693085.1. Taxonomy (NCBI): domain Eukaryota; kingdom Viridiplantae; phylum Streptophyta; class Magnoliopsida; order Alismatales; family Alismataceae; genus Alisma; species Alisma plantago-aquatica. Next base: position 1,151,618,588 of record OY856412.1, read on the forward strand.
CACTGCGTTGCATCACACATTTACGATGCAGCTTTTCATCTAGATCAAATATGCTATGCAAATTAAATAGAATTGATATTAACTAGTATCCTAAAAATTAGTAATCTACACAGATAGAATTACAAATAATAATAACTCACGCATAGTTCCTTCCATTTGTGGTCTTTCTTCCCCTTAGGAACATTATGCCAGGATTCTAGGATAGGACTGCAATTGCTGCGAGTAAGAACCCCAAGATATGAAACAAATGAGTTGCAGTTCGCTCCATATGGATTTCCTGCACGATTGAAATCCACAGCCAATTTGGGTCCATTACCCCTTTGCTGTATTAACTTGTTCATCATTGTGATGCCCCTCACTTTCTCAATTTTCTTTTGCTGCTCATCAAGTGCTGTAATTTCTTCAGGGGGTACATCACCAACCTAAAATTTGATAAAAAACACACTTACATAATATAATTATAAATGAACATATAGATAGAAACCTCAGGGATATATTCTTAAAACTTACATTGTTAGGCGGCGTAAGCACGTCCTCACCCCCACGGTAATCATCAGCACGGTCATCATGGGAATGCTCATCCATCTGAAAGTTCACATTCAAATTATAAATTTCACATTGTAAAGTAACACTAATTGTAAAGTTCACATTGTAAAGTACACATTCACATTGTAATAATTCACATTGTAAAGTTCACATTCACATTGTAAAGTTCACATTCACATTGTAAAGTAATTCACATTGTAAAGTAATTCGCATTGTAAAGTCCACATTCACATTGTAAAGTTCACATTCAGAAAAATAAAACATATAAAAAATATAAACATTCATGCCTCTAATATTGTGATCTTTTATCAATTAACAATCCTTCATTGTGATCCTTGTGAACATACAAGTCATTTTGATCCATAGCTTCAATGTTTGGTGGTGTTGGCAACCCAACTGAGAATGGACTGGATTCATCATACTTATCATAGTACTCTTCTTCATCTATAGGATCTTCAATGAATTGTCTTTTACCATGAAGAACAATCGACCACTTATCATTTGCAGGATCATCGATATAAAACACTTGTTTCTCCTGTGATGCCAATATGAATGGTTCACCCTTCTCGCCAATCTTTTCAAAGTTCACTAACGTGAAACCCAATTCATCCACTATAACTCCTTTGTTGTTGTCAACCCAATTACATTGAAAGAGTGGAATTCTGAAATCTACATAGTCAAACTCCCATACATCTTCAATGACACCGTAATATGACATTTTAGCTTCACGTGCACTCTTATCCTTTGCACTTGCAAAAAACAATGAAGACGCTTGAAGGGCGACCCCACTGTTTTGGAAGACATTCTTATCATCTTGACACTTTGTGTAATATGAGAATCCATTTATGTCAAACCCTTCATAAGACATAACATTCAATTTTGGTTTAAAGGCGAGGCATTTGATGATTTCAGTAAGATTATCTGGTGTTTGAGATAGTTGATGTAAGACTTTATCTTCAAACCACTTAATAAATGTCTTGTTATGCTCTCTAGCAAGCCGCATTGATTTGGATCGAGGATATTGTCTCTTGATGAAATTGGTATGTTCCTCGATATAAACACTGACTTCGTTGATGTTGTGTAAAATATGAAAGTGACCTTGCTCCAACTGATCACGGCTGATTACTTTCACCTGTGATCCCAAAATTCCTTTGCCAAAATGCTCCTCAATATTCTTGTCATTCACAGGAGCGTCATTAGCACTCAGAAAGTCATTGCAAAAATCCATAACATCTCTCGCCACATAACCCTCAATAATACTCCCTTCAGGCCGATAACGGTTTCGAACATCACCTTTAAAAATGATCATGTATCGTTCAAAGGGATACATCCAATGCAAGAAAATTGGTCCCAACATTTTCACTTCCCTAGTCAAGTGGACAACAAGATGTACCATGATATCAAAGAACGAAGGAGGAAAATACATCTCAAGCTGACATAGGATAACAACCACTTCTCTTTGCAATTTGTCGAGAGTATCATGGTCAATAACTTTGCTGCACAGACTGTTGAAAAAGAAACAAAGTATGGTGATTGCAAACCGTACATACTTCGGCAATATAGATCAAATTGCCATGGGTAATATTTGTTGCATTAGAGTGTGACAATCATGAGATTTAAGACTTATCAACTTCAGATCTTTCATTGATACCAATGTACGGATGTTGGATGAGTAACCCTGTGGCACCTTAACATTTACCAAGCATTCACAAAAACCTTTCTTCTCCTTTCTAGACAACATGTAACAAGCGAGAGGTAAGTATGTTTTCCGATCGGTACTAACTACTTCTGTTAATTGTATCCTTATTTCCATTTCACGTAGGTCCATTCTAGATTTTATCCCATCTTTAGTCTTACCTAGTATATTCAACAGAGTACCGATGACACTATCACATACATTTTTCTCAACGTGCATGACATTGATACAATGCATGACTATCAAAGAACTCCAATAAGGAAGATCCCAAAATATTGACTTCTTCTTGAATAAAGACTTGTCACTCTATGTGGCCATCATACATTATGATCTCATACCAAATTCATTGGCGATGTCTTTTACTCTTTCATAAATATCCTCCCCTGATATAGGTTTAGGTGCACTCTGTTCCTCATTCCTTCCAATGAATGTTTTATGCAACCTACGATACGGATGAAATTTTAGAAGAAACCTTCGATGACCAAGATATACAGTCTTGTCGCCATGTTTTAGTCATATTGAATCAGTGTTCTCTTCACATATAGGACACGCTTTAGTTCCTTTGACACTATATTCAGACAAATTCCCATATGCTGGAAAGTCATTCACAGTGCAAAACAAAATAGCGTGCAAATGAAATGTCTCTCTTCGTGAAGCATCATAGGTCATCACAACTTCACCCCAGAGCTTCTTCAAGTCATCAATGATAGGTTCAAGATAAACGTCGATATCATTTCTAGGTTGTTTAGGACCCAATATCAAAGACGACAGCATAACGTACTTATTTTTCATACACAACCAGGGAGGAAGATTGTATATAACAAGCATAACTAGACAAGTGCTATGCTTGCTGCTCAATGTCCCATACAGATTCATCCCATCTGTACAAAGCCCAAGTCTTAGATTCCTATCTTCTTCACAAAATTCAGGGTACAATAAATCAATCTTCTTCCACTGTGGGGAATCATACGCATATCGTAGGATCCCATCATTATTTTTCTTAACATCTGCATGCCACCTCAAATTCTTCGCATCAGAACGCCTCTACTGCAAATCTCTCTCTCTCTAGACAATGCTCTCTTCCATCTCTAGATGCTAGCCGTGCTATGTCGGCGGCTGGCACGGGCGGGACAGGCTCCTCCGTTCCGCCCTCCACCCCTAGAGCTGATAGTCTGCCTTGGTCTGATCTTTGGTGGATGTGATAGTGGGGAGGTCTTGGGCTTCCACGGTGATGACGACTCTTGCTGTGAGTCAGAACCTGAAGCCCGTGGTGGTTGAGGGGGACCCTAAGGAACCTTGTTTCAGAGAGAAGGATGATCGTCTGTGGATGAAGATCTCAGTGTCGGTCGCAAATGCTATGGAGGAATTTCACAAGAACTCTATAATCATCTAGGTACTGGGAAGGAAACACATCCGCGAGTAGCTTTTGGGCTGGATGCAGAGGTCATGGAAACCTAAGGGTGAAATCCAATGTGTGTCGATTCTGGGCGGAATGTTCCTGGCAAAGTTTGCTTCGGTGGAGGACATGGGAGCTATGCTGGACAAAGGCCTGTGGTTCTTTGACCACAAACTTGTCTTGACGAGGAAGTGGTCTCCTGAAGCGGACCTCCGTAGGGTGGCGTTGAAATTAGCGCTGGTGTGGATCACGTTACCTGACATCGGACAGCAGTGGTCTAGGCGAGCAATTACTATCATTGCTCACGCCATTGGGGTCCTAAAGGTGGTAGATTTCTGGGACCATGGTAGGTATGAGGGAGCGGCGCATATCTGTGAGGAACTAGCTGCTGATGGGGCGACACCCCTGGTGGTGATGCTGGAGATGCCTGACGGGAAGGAACTGGAAGTTAGAGTCGTCTATGATGCCTTGCCAGACAGATGCATAGCCTGCAAAGTGTTCGGACATGAGTCCAGTTGCTGCCCTGGTGAGCGGACAACTCTAACGGATATTCCTATGAAGATGAAGGATGGGAGGATGGCGAGAGGCAAATCTAGAACTCAACAGGAAAGAAGGAATGCCAATACCACCCTTCCCCCCCGACCCTCCTAGGGGTCGATCCAGAAGGAATGTTGAGTCCTTACCCCCAACCCTGAATAAGAAGGGGAAGGAGAAAGTCCAAGAAGTCCACGAGGCCTTTGCCACTTCTATGGAGGCTGGCGAGCCTTAAAGGCAAGAAGTTGTCCTAGGGACCTAACATGAAGATGTGGTGTCTGTTGAAAAGTCAGTAGACACCCCGGTCATCGCAACCCGCCCTCAGACACTGGACAGGGAGGAGATAACTGAAGAAGTTACAGACACCTCTAACCAGTTCTCGGTCCTAGAGGACTTGGTGGAAGAGATGACCATCACTGGAGTCACAAGAAGCAAAACCCCAAGGAACACCCGCAGCACAAGCAAAAAGAAGAAAAGAAGGAGCTGCTCCGGTGAAGGTGGCGGCTCCACCAAAGCTTAACCATGTCCATACTCGCTTGGAATGTGCGAGGTGCTTCGCCAGCCAAGAAACAAAGAAGGCTGCGAGCAGTGATAGAGGAGGAGAAGGTCTCTCTTATATTTGTTCAAGAGACCGGGATAAGGAGAGTCGTTGAGGAGAGGATTGCCACACTATTTCCTATAGGGTGGGCATTCCTATCTAATATCCACTGCAGAGATGGTGCCATGATAGCCATTGGGTGGAAGCCGGATACTTGGGATTTGGATGCGATTAACATCACAGATCAAGTAGCCACTGTCAGCTGCTATAACAAAGGTGGTCTATCCTTTATTGCTTCGTCGACGTATGGTGAGAGACTAGAAAGTGATAGATCCAGAATGTGGAGGGCAATCAAAGAAAGAACACATGACCATTTCCCTTGGATGGTGTGGGGTGATTTCAATAACATCCGCAAGAACAATGAGAAGAATGGTGGAAGGTTTGTTCTGACTAGGATCATGGATACTTCAACAACACCATGGATGTGGATGGTTTGATGGAGCTAAATACAGTGGGTGGAGTAACCAGATGGACCAACAAGCAGGGAAATCTTAGAAAAATCTCTACCAAACTGGACAAAGGCCTTGTCAAAGAGGAATGGCTCAAGCTCTGGCCTAGATGCACTATCCTTCACGGGAATGATCCTCTCAACGACCACTGTTGGATGAAGATTAACTTCTTATATCCTCCAGATGTGGTTAGACCATTTAGGTTCTGCAACTGGTGGTGCGATTGGGATGGTTTCAAGGTGTTAGCCACTAAAGCTTGGGATGAGGCGATAGTGGGTATACCTCTGTATATTGTCATTAAAAAGTTGCAGAACTGCAAGAAGGTGATAAGGAAATGGTCCAAGGAGGTGGTCAACCTTAAGAACCTGATGCTCCTTGCTAGACAAACCTATAAGGAGGCTGCTAAGAAATCTCATGAACAACCTGGTAATGATGATCTTGCTGAAGACTGGATGATGGAGGAACGTAGACTTACTCAATTGCTTAAGGCGGAGGAAACTTTCTACTGGCAAAGAAGTCATTTTAAGTGGATAAAGGATGGTGAACTCAACACCCGCACCTACCATGTAGCTGTTAGAAAGAAAGAGATGAAGGAAACAATTCACCAACTCATCAAAATTGATGGCCAACCAGCCAACAGTAGACTTGAATTAGCTGATCATGTCACTGGTTTCTTCACCTCCTTATACAACCACCATAATGAGAGTTGCAAAACTACTGACGAAGATATCTACCCACAAGCCAAAGTCACTTCTGCCATGAATGAAGCTTTATGCTCCAGCATTGATGAGGCTGAAGTCAAACTCGATGTTTTTGACATCAATACGAGCAAAGCTCCAGGGCCAGACGGTTTCAACAGTAAATACTTTCAATACATGTGGGACCACATTAAAGCTGATATTACCAGAGATATGAACTGGTTAATGAACAGGGGGAATATGGTGCGGGTTGTGAATCATACTTTCATCAAGCTTATCCCTAAAAAGAAGGATGCGAGATTGATCACTGACTACCGACCGATTTCTTACTGCTCTGTCATCTATAAGATCTGGGCTAAAATTTTGTCCAATTGCCTGAAGCCTCTCCTGCCTGAACTGATATCTGAATAACAATGTTCCTTCATGAAGGGAAGAAGAATAGCGGATAGTGATTTGCTTGCTGCTGACTTTCTCATTGGTTTCAACATTCGGTACTCTAGTGCTAAAGCTTGTATCAAGATCGATTTGACAAAGGCTTATGACTACGTGCGGTGGGATACTATGTGGATCATTATGAAAGCTATGGGCTTCTCTAGTAGATGGGTCACCATTCTGGAATAGTGTGTTACTACTACCTCATTCTCCATCCTCCTCAATGGAGGCCCGATAGGCATGATCAAGGCAACAAATGGCTTGAGGTAGGGGGACCCCCTGTCTCCCCTACTCTTTACCATGGTTATGGAGGGGCTGTCCTCTATGATAAAAAAGGCAGAAGCCAAAAATCTTATCAAACCTTTCAAAGTGCAAGGGGTTAAAGTGAAGACCCATCTCATCTTTGCCGATGATGTGATGATGTTCTCCATGTGCCATTCCAATAGACTTCATGAGTACAAGAAGTTTCTTGAAGGTTTTGGCAGAACCATGGGCCTTTACATTAGTAACATAAAATCGTGCATCTACCTCTCCAAATCTTGTGACGGCAAGAGGGGTAGACTGAAAATAGCTATGGGGCTTAATAGTGGTAGAATGTCATTGTTGTACCTTGGGGCTCCTGTCGCTGGTGGCAGAGGTATCTCCAAGGATTAATCTATATGTCTTGACAAGATCGTTGCTAAAATAAAAGGCTGGAGTGGGATTCATATGTCTATGGCAGGGTGTCTGGTGCTTATCAATTCTGTCCTCGTAAGTATGGTCTGGTACTGGAGTGAGGTTTGTAACCTCCATAAACACATCACTGACAATATTACTAAGAAAATTAACAATTTTTGGTGGGGAGGAAAGACACATGTCGTGAAATGGGATACCGTTACCAAATCTTTACATAACGGAGGTCTCAACATCAGGAAAGTCGAAGAGATAGTTGAGGACAACCAAGCTAGAAGACTGGATAGATTCATCACTGTCAAAGGCAGTGTGTGGGCCAACTGGCTTAGAGTGCGGTATGGTGATGCCCCTATCCCCCATGTCAACGCATCCAGAACCAGGGTTCTGCTGTGTAGGAAATGGAATTAGGTCAGCCATCTGTACAATGTGGATATCGACAGTCTCCTCACACTTAATGGGAAGAAACTATGGATCCACATCCCTACAGGTCCTATTGTTCCCTGGTTCGATCTGCTGTGGGGCAAGGGTCACATCCCCAAATGGAGCTTAGCTGGTACAAGGTGATCCTTGGGAAGCATCTTACCAAGGATAGACTTATTAAATGGGGGATCCCTACCAGCCCCAAATGTGCTTTATGTGATGAGCCTGAAACTCATGAACACCTGTTTTTTGGTTGCATCAAAGTCTTTAGGCTCTGGGTTCTAATGGCACGGAAGAATGGGTGGGGCAACCTAACGGCCAGAAGCATCACCGAACTGATTGATTACATCAAGCTGAAGTGCGCGAACAAGAAGGAGAGGGCTTTTTTAGGGCTCTGCTTTGCCAGTGTATGCTTCAATACTTGGAAATAGAGAAACAATATCCACCATGGTCGACATCCTAATCATAATGTGTTTATCTTAGTTAATAGAGACATTTGTAATGTTGTTAAGGCCAAAGTCCTGGAAAAGGGCCTTAATCCCATAGCTAAACGATACTGGGGCATTGTGTAGGTAGACCCTGTATACTTTTTGTAGCTTGATCTTGTACAGTATAGCTTGGCTATATGCTCCTTTTGGAAATATATTGACCTATTTCCAAATTCTTCACATCTATAGGATTGGCAAACAAGCGTTGAAACTGTGGTATTATAGGTAGATACCACATCACCTTGGCAGGAGAACCAGTTTTAGACTCACTACCACAAAAATGGCTTATAACGTCACTTTTAAAGGCATCGGTTGTACAAATACACCGACACCTAAAACCTAAAGCGTCGATTTAAAAAAAAATTGACATCTATCTGTGAAGGGCGACCAGACACGGGTATCGCTTTTATTCAGTGTCAGTTCCCTAATAATAAACTGACGCCTAAAATTAACCGCCAATTCCAAAATTTCCAGCGAAAAAAATTACCTCCAAAATTTAATATGGCGTCGGTTATTAACTATTAAACCGACGACGAAAGGTTATTCGCGAGACAGAAATTGGGTACATTTTGGTCGTTAGTTTTAATACAATGACCGACGCTTATGGGTTTCCCGCGTTATTCCCGGGAAATTTTTCACACCCTTTGAGCGTCGGTTTTTGAAAGAAATCCACGACTATGGTCATTAAGTGAGAACAATTTTTTTAATCGGCATATGTAGATAGACGTCAGTTTTTTTTTCTAGTAAAAACTGACGACTATCATTGAGAATAGGTGTCGGTGTGTTTGGAGAACCGACACCTTTAGTTTTATGTGTCAGTTTTTTTGAATAACCGATGCCTATGGTACAGTTAATAGTCCCACGAAATAGAGAAATTTTCCCCATTATCTCTGTTTCATTGCGAACCTACTAGGTTTGGCGATTGTTGCCGGTGCTCCCCTTCGCCATTGCTCCCACCGTCGTTGCCCCAACGGCCATTGCCCCTGCCGTCGTTGCTCCCCCACGCAGCCACCACTCACTATTGCTGCTCCTCTCCTCACCGACACTGCCTCCTGGTCACCCGCTCTTGGTCGATTGAGGCTCCTCTCCTCACCGACGCTCTACTCCTGGTCGCCTACTCACTGCCTCCTGGTCGCCCGCTCATCATCGCCGCCCACTCGCCACCGCCGCCCTCTCTCCTGCTTGCTGCTTCGGCCACCGACTCACTGCACCTGGTACCCTTCTTCCTCCTCTTCTTGCTCCTTGCTCCTGCTCCTGGCCCCCTACCCTCAGGGTGCTTGCAATGGGTTGGATGTTATACATGTTTGAGTACTGAGTGGATTGTTAGCTTGGTAGGTCATGGTGTATTTGAAAACCAGTAGTTGACGACCATGGTTGTTTAAGAAATGAGCATGTAGTTATATTCCATAGGAAAGTATTGTGTCAGTTTCAATGGACTTTGTAGCAAGTATTTATTATGGGTATAGTTAGTTCTTAGATAGTGTACTTATTCTGTTCAATGGACCTTGTAGCTTATGTCATTCAAAATTTTCAAGATTGATCATGCCTTAGTTAGTTCATGATTTTATTACTTCAAATTTGGATGTGGTTGGTTTATGTCATTTAGATGATCAATATTTGTTCTTGTCCCTACTATAATCTACTAAAACTTAGAATTGGTTTCGTGTCATGCTTTAGGAATTCTTGCTCAGTGTCCTCCTATTCCATAATATATAAGACAATTAATGCCCATTTGCATGTTCAAAATTTATCACAAGAAAAACAATCTAATTGATCCCAAACTGAATGGAATGTCGAGTACATGATATATAATAGAGAATGCCCATTTCCATGTTCAATTGTAATACTTTTAGAATTAATGTATTGTGTACAGAGTGAAACCAAACATAAGAATGCAACAGATTTAAGAATGGTTCCATTTTGTCCATCATCTCATCCATCTAAGTAGTAGTCCTTCTGCCAGTGCAAAAATAGAAAGTTTTGACCAAAAAAGAAGACTCCTATATTCCAACATAGTTTGATTCGGTATCTTGATTCATGGGATTGCTACATATATTCAATAAAGCCCAATTGATCTATACATTTAATCCAGTTCAACTAATCCATACATGTAATCCAGTTCAAATGATCCATATATTTAATCCAAAAAGATGAAACATAGACATGATCATTCACTCATTCTAGCATCCTAATTTGATTTGATTAAACTTTTACATTCTAGCATCCTAATTTGATTTGATTAAACTCTAACATTGATGAAACCCTAACATCAATTGTGATGAAACCCTAACATCAATTGTGATGAAACCCTAACATGTATGTATCTATCATTGTGTTTGTTGGCCTAGAAACCCGTCCAAGATTTACTCATTAAGAGTAAATATTGGATAGTCCTCGGTTTGGGACTGTTCTTGAACACCTAATCTCACTTAGGATGTAAGTGTATAATGTGTATTGGGTTTTCAAGAAAATTTTGGTAGCATTTCCCCGTTTGTTCTCTAAGTACATATGTACTTAGAGAACAATGGGGAAATGTTGTTGAAATTTACTTGAAAACCCAATACACATTATACACTTACTAGTGAGATTAGGTGTTCAATAATGGGATAGGTGGTACACATTTATTATATATAAGAATGACCGCACATGTATTTGTTGGCCAAGAAACCCATCCAAGATTTACTCATTAGGAGTAAATCTTGGATAGTCCCTGGTTTGGGACTGTTCATGAACACCTAATCTCACTTAGGATGTAAGTGTATAATGTGTATTGGGTTTTCAAGAAAATTTCGGCAGCATTTCCCCGTTTGTTCTCTAAGTACATATGTACTTAAAGAACAACAGGGAAATGCTGTCGAATTTTTTTTGAAAACCCAATACACATTATACACTTACTAGTGAGATTAGGTGTTCAAGAATGGGATAGGTGGTATACATTTATTATATATAAGAATGACAACATATGTATTTGTTGGCCTAAATTTTTAACCATGCATAAAATCTAATCTGTTAACCCTAGACCCTAATCTTGTTGTAATATATAGCTTGATTTCTCTTTGATCTTAGAATGGATAGATCATGGAAGTCCATTCACAATCGCTGCACCCTAGATTTTATATCTGGTCTTGACCAGTTTATTAGATTTGCCAAGGAACATAGGAAACAACCTGGAGATAAGTTCTACTGCCCATGTAGGCATTGCGGTAACAACTTGAAAGTCATCACAGGTGATGAAATCAAAAGTCATGTCATGTTCAACGGGATTGTACAAGGCTATACAGAATGGCACTGGCATGGAGAGATTTAAAATCCGAAACTAGTGGATGTCGATAGCAGTGCTTGTGTGGAAGAAGAAATTTCCTCCGATGACGTAGATGTGAATGAACCAGTTCCAGTAGACATCGTTGATGCGATGCTGGATAGTTGTGGGGTAGAGCACACCGATCCACCTCCCATGTTTAGAAACATTGTGCATGATGCTAAGATGCCATTATACATAGGTTGTACTAAGTTTACGAAGCTTAGTGCTCTGTTGAGATCGTATAAGTTGAAAGCTAACAATAGATGGAGCGACAAAAGCTTCACGTCATTGTTGTCTTTGTTGAAAGAAATGCTTCCTGAAGGAAACAAGCTGCCAATCTCAACATACCAGGTAAAGAAATTGTTGTGCCCAATGGGAATGGAGGCCAAGAAGATACACGCATGCCTGAATGATTGTGTATTATTTCAAAAGGACTATGTGGATTTGAAAGATTGTCCAAAATGTGGTGCGTCATGGTATAAATTGACGACTTTGGGGGAGTCCAAAACTGGTTCTCCTTCCAAGGTGATGTGGTATTTACCTATAATATCATGGTTTCAACGCTTGTTTGCAAATCCGATAGATGCGAAGAATTTGAGGTGGCATGCAGATGTTATGAAAAATAATGATGGGATCCTACGACATACGTCTGATTCCCCACAGTGGAAGAAGATTGATCTATTGCACCCTAAATTTTGTGAAGAAGATAGTAATCTAAAACTTGGGCTTTGTACAGATGGAATGAATCCGTACGGGACATTGAGCAGCCAACATAGCACTTGGCAAGTCATGCTTGTTATGTACAATCTTCCTCCCTGGCTGTGTATGAAAAATAAGTATGTAATGTTGTCGTTGTTGATATCGGGCCCTAAACAACCTGGAAATGATATCGATGTTTATCTTGAACCTCTAATTGATGACTTAAAGAAACTCTGGGGTGAAGGTGTGATGACCTACGATGCTTCATGAAGAGAGACATTTCGTTTGTGTGCTATGTTGTTTTGCACTATTAATGACTTTCCATCATATGGGAATTTGTCTGGATATAGTGTCAATGGAGCTAAAGCGTGTCCTATATGTGAAGAGAACACTGATTCAACAAGACTAAAACATGGCGGTAAGACTGTATATCTCCGTCATCGAAGGTTTCTTACAAAATTCCATCCGTATCGTAGGAAGCGCAAAACATGCAATGGATTGAATGAGGAACGGAGTACACCTAAACCTATACTAGGGGAGGTTGTTTATGAAAGAGTAAAAGACTTTGTCAATGAATTTGGTAAGAGATCACAATGTACTATGGCCACACAGAGTGACAAATCTTTATTCAAGAAGAAGTCAATATTTTGGGATCTTCCTTATTGGAGTTCTTTGATAGTCAGGCATTGTATTGATGTCATGCACGTTGAGAAAAATGTTTGTGATAGCGTCATTGGTACTTTGTTGAATATACCAGGTAAGACTAAAGATGGGATAAAATCCAGACTAGACCTACATGAAATGGGAAGAAGGTCAGAATTAATAGAATTACTTGAAATGGGAAATCGGAGAACATACTTACCTCCCGCTTGTTACACATTGTCTAGAAAGGAGAAGAAAGCTTTTTGTGAATGTTTGATAAATTTTAAGGTGCCACAGGGTTACTCATACAACATCCATAGATTGGTATCAATGAAAGATCTGAAGTTGATAGGTCTTAAATCTCATGATTGTCACACTCTAATGCAACAAATATTGCCTGTGGCAATTCGATCTACATTGCCAAAGCATGTAAGGTTTGCAATCACCAGACTTTGTTTCTTTTTCAACAGTCTGTGTAGCAAAGTTATTGACCCTGATACTCTCGATAATTTGCAAAGAGAAGTGGTTGTTACCCTATATCAGCTGGAGATGTATTTTCCTCTGTCGTTCTTTGATATCATTGTACATCTTGTTGTCCACTTGACTAGGGAAGTGAAAATGTTGGGACCAATTTTCTTGCATTGGATGTATCCCTTTGAACGATACATGAGCATTTTTAAAAGTGATGTTCGAAACCGTTATCGGCCTGAAGGGAGTATTATTGAGGGTTATGTGGCGAGAGAGGTTATGGATTTTTGCAATGACTTTCTTAGTGGTAATGACACTCCTGGTAATGACAAGAATATTGAGGAGAAATTTGGCAAAGGAATTTTGGGATCACGGGTGAAAGTAATCATTCGTGAGTAGTTGGAACAAGGTCACTTGTATATTTTACACAACTTGAACAAAGTGAGTGTTTATATCGAGGAACATACCAATTTCATCAAGAGACAATATCCTCGAGCCTATACAATGTGGCTTGCTAGAGAGCATAACAAGAAATTTATTAAGTGGTTTGAAGATAAAGTCTTACATCAACTATCTCAAACATCAGATGATATTACTGAAACTATCAAATACCTTGCCTTTAAACCAAAATTGAATGTTATGTCTTATGAAGGGTATGACATTAATGGATTCACATATTACATAAAGCGCCAAGATGATAAGAGTGTCATCCAAAATAGTGGGGTCAGCCTTCAAACGTCGACTATGTGTTTTGCAAGTGCAAAAGATAAGAGTCCATGTGAAGCTAAAATGTCATATTACAGTGTCATTGAAGACATATGGGAGTTTAACTACATAGATTTTTGAATTCCGCTCTTCAAATGTAATTGGGTTGATAACACCAAAGGAGATATAGTGGATGAATTGGGTTTCACTTTAGTGAACTTTGAAAAGATTGGCGAGAAGAGTGAACCATTCATATTGGCATCACATGTGAAACAAGTATTTTATATTGATGATTCTACAAATGATAAATTGTCGGTTGTTCTTCATGGTAAAAGACAGTTCATTGAAGATCCTATAGATGAAGAAGAGTACTATGATAAGTATGATGAATCCAGTCCATTCTCAATTGGGTTGCTAACACCAGCAAATATTGAAGCTAATGATGACTTGTATGTGTGCAGAGATCACAATGAAGGATTGTTAATTGATAAAAAATCGCAATATTAGAGGCATGTTTATATTTTTTTATATGTTTTATTTTTCTGAATGTGAACTTTACAATGTGAATGTGAACTTTACAATGTGAATTACTTTACCATGTGAACTTTACAATGTGAATGTCAACTTTACAATGGGAGCTTTACAATGTGAACTTTACAATGTGAATGTGAACTTTCAAATGACTGAGCATTCTCCTGATGACCGTGCTAATGATTACCGTGAGGGTGAGGACATCAATGCACTGCCTCACAATGTATGTTTTAAAAATATATCATATATTTATATCTATATGTCCATTTATAGTTATATCTTATAAGTGTGTTTATTTTTTCAAATATTAGGTTGATGATCCACATGTACCCTCTGAATCACTTGAGGCACTTGTTGAGAAGCACCAAAAAGTTGACAAGAGAAGGGGCATCACTATGATGAAGAAGTTAATAGCACAAAGGGGCAATGGACCCAAACTTGTTGCAGATTTTGATAATGCAGGAAATGCAATTGGAGTGAATCGCAATTCATTTGTTTCATATCTTGGGTATGTTACTCGTAGCCATTGCGATTGTAACATAGATTCTTGGCATAAAGTTCCTAAAGGGAAGAAAGATATAATATGGAAGGATTTATGCGTGAGTTATTATTAATTTACAATTCTATTTTGTAGATTACTATTTTTTTGGATACTAGTTAATAGCAATTCTATTTTGCAGAGTATATTTGAATTGGATGAAAAGCTGCATCGTAAATGCGTGATGCAACACTGTGGGTGAGTACTAAGGAACTATAGGACAAATCTCACCCGAGAATACATAAAAGAATGTGACAAGAGGAAGAAAACAGCCACTGAATAGTGGAACTTCCTGGACCAAGAAGAATGGGACGCGTTTGTTGCTTCAAGACAAACTGATGAATTCAAGGTATTAGGCATCACTCCCAATTTAATTAATACATGTTGTATTCACCTATTCAAGATTAACATTTAGTGTTACTAACCTAATCATTAATGTGCATACTAACTAGGCCCTCAGTGAGGCACAAAAAGCAAGGCGTGCACTGAATGTGCATGACCACACAATGGGTCCAAAGGGGTATGCAGGCATTCGCAGTAGACTACAGGTTGAGTCTACTGCTCAGTCTGCTACTACTCTGGAGTCATCTACTATAGGTACCATACCTCTGCCTCACCATGATGTCTGGATAGCTGGGAGGCAAAATAAGAAGGGAGAAATAAGGAAGCCCGCAACTGTTGAGGCGGATGCAAAAATGGTAAAATACAACTCTTAGAGCAATTGTTCGAATATTGATTATTTGTGTTGCTTACTTAATTACAAATTTTTGTTTTGGCGATTAGCAGGAGCTGCACGAGCTGAGGAAACAAGGTAAGTTCATCCCTGAGGGAACAAGGGATGAATTGACAGTTGTTTTGGGTAACCCAGAGCATTCTGGACGTGTTAGGGCTGCAGGCGCTGGTGTGGGCATCAAAGCGTTCTTTGGGCCATCCCAGTGCAAACATGTCCCAAAAGTGGGACTTTTACAAGAAGAGGTAACCTATTCTTTCTTTATAATGTTACTGTAAAAGAGAATTCAATAATCAGAAGCTAACATTTCTTTTATCCATGTATAGGTAGATTAGATAGTTGATAGGAAACTCGAAGAAGCAATGAGCAAGTGGCAGGCATCTCTGACTGCCACTCAGCAGACAGTACCTATGGCATCCCGCTCTACTCCTACTGCAGAGGTTGGGAGTAATCCTATATACCCATCACCTAGAACATCCGTTGTAAGTGTTTTTATGACATAGTAACTAGTATTTTCAAGATGATATATATATATATATATATATATATATATATATATATGTATATAACATTCTTTACACAAAAATTTGTAGGGGTTTAAGCCATGCCATCTAAAAAGTAAAGAATTTGTCATTGTAGAGGCGTCAACTTACCCATCCCTACCAGGGGAAATGTTTCATGGGTCTCCATTACCAACTGGTTGGGTTGTACATATATTCCCCAATTGGATGGATCTTCCATTGCCATATGCCCACCCATATTGTGAAAAGCTTGGTGAGGCAGAAGGCGGAGTGATATTGTGGCCAAAAGTGGATGTCCTCTATACTGAAACTGTATGGTAAATTTACATTACGTTAAATTGTTAGTCTGTGTATATGATGTCAATTGATCTGAAATTATATATATATACAGGTTAAAAAGAAGACACCCAGAGCATCTAGGCCTCCACCTCCACCTCCTACATTACCAAGTTGGGTTCCACATGACCTACCTGTCCCGTTAGGTCCTAATTGTAGGGGTATGGCAATATGGTTACGCGAGCATGATATAAATTTCCCTATAACTGTTTCTATAGATGCAGATGCTGCAGGTCAATCATACGAAAGCAAACTATTTATACAAGATATTTTGGAGTTGTTTCGATATGATTGGTTGAATACATCCGTGATAGAGCTATGGATAAGGTGAGATCTTCTTTATACATCCACATACCTTATGTAGGATCTGGTGATCTAGTTTCTTATTTATTAATGCATACGTAATACATGTTTTGTAGCTACTTAGACAAGATATGCGTAGATTTTGCATTCGAACATGTAGGATTTTTTATTCCATCTTTGATTAGTCTAGTAGCTAAAGACCCTCCATTAGTTCAACAATATTGTTGTGATGCTTTTACAAATTTTGCTCAAAATAACAAGACATTGATAATAGCTCCATTCAATGTGGAATAAGTTTGCTTTGCTTATAATTTGGACTTAAGAAAATTACATTTTTATTGTTGATTTTGAGTTATTAATTTTTAACTTTTTTACCTCTAGTGGTATGCATTGGGAGTTACTAGTTATTATCCCCGAGACGTTCACTGTCTATTATCTAGATCCTAAGGGGACTAAATTGAATTCAAAATATGGACACAAAATGAAAATGGCATTATTCCGGTGAGAAATATTTCATTTTCATATCTGTTAACATATGCTATTACATTACTATTTAATTATGCAATGTATTGTGTTACATTAACATGTAGGGGTTTAGATGAGTTCAAAAAGGCTGGAGGAAAGGTCCCCAGGAAAAAGAACCAGCCAATAATTTGGAAAAATGTGGAAGTAAGTTCTCGACTACAATGTATATATTATTTATGTGAATAGTGCTTAATTAGTTGTATTTTTTAATATTTTGTATGTTTCAATTTATAGTGTGCTACACAAGACAATGGATGGGCATGTGCATACTATGTCATGTGATTTATGCACATGATTATCAAATATGCCGCAGTAGACATCAATACCATTCCTGACGTATTATATATAGTCTCCTTAGATAAAATGAAATATATCAATCTTATTTATATATTATTAATTATATATACATCATTCTCTTTGCAGGTGTTTAAAACTGACCACACTATGAGAAAGGCCTTACCAGATGTACATGCTCCCTATACGATGCAAGAATTAAATGATGTAAGAGAAGAATGGGCAACAACCATACAAGTAGTGGGGGTTTTAACATATAATTGGGATGTTGATAGCGAATAATGACTCATGAATGATATTTTGTAAATGAATTTTTGAATTATAATATGTGTGAATGTTTCTACATGTCTGAATTTTCTACATGTGTCTGAATGTTTATACATGTGTGAATGTGAAAATGAATGATATTGTTGGCTGCTATATGAATGTTTCTACATGTGTGAATGTGAAAATGAATGGAACTGCAAATTGCTACATGAATGTTTCTACATGTGTGAAAATTGAATGGAACTACAGGTTGCTAAATGTGTGAAAATTAATGTTGTTAATTTTGCAGATTTGTGGCATGTTGTTGGCTGATATCAATCGATGTTGTAAAACCTATAGTTCATAACTGAACTGTAGGTTTCTCATCCTGTGACCGGCCACAGTAGGCCTGCAGACTGATAAGAAAAAAAATATGAAATAGGCATCAGTTATTTGTTTAAAACCGACGACATATGATTACAGTGTCGGATAAATAATTATAAACGACGCCTAATGCATGTGATTGGGCGTCATTTATAAACAATAAACTGACGATGATGGTTGTGGCAGCGGGTGAGATGGTGTCGGTTATCACTAATAAACCGACGTTGATAGTGCTCCAGATGGCGCCCTTTCTGTGACGCGAAGGTTTATGGCGTTCGTTTCAAAGCTAATAACTGACGCCTATACCCCCTGCTAGCGCATTTTCGGTGGCGCATGAAGGGTTGTGGCATCAGTTTCAAAGCTAATAACCGACACCTATACCCCTCTGCTGGCACATTTTCAGTGGCACGCGAAGGGTTGTGGCGTCGATTTGAGAATTGACGCCTAACAGTTGGCCTTTTAGCGGCACTCACATAGGTGTCACATTAAAACCGACACTAAAGGCCGGTTATGTACTAGTGACTCCCCAGAGGTCATCAATTTATAACTTGATGCACCACATTTCAGACAATCTTTCAAATCCACATAGTCCTTTTGAAATAATACACAATCATTCGGGCATGTGTGTATCTTCTTGGCCTCCATTCCCATTGGGCACAACAATTTCTTTAACCAGTATGTTGAGATTGGAAGCTCGCTTCCTTCAGGAAGAATTTCTTTCAACAAAGACAACAATGACGTGAAGCTTTTGTCGCTCCATCGATTGTTAGCTTTCAATTTATACAATCTCAACACAACGCTAAGCTTCGTAAACTTACAACCTATGTATAACGGTATCTCATCATCATGCACAATGTTTCTAAACATGGGAGGTGGATCGGTGTGCTCTACCCCACAACTATCCAGTATCGCATCAACGATGTCTATTGGAACTGGTTCGTTCACATCTACGTCGTCAAAGTTCACATCTATGTTATTGAAGGCAATTTCTTCTTCCACACAAGCACTTCTATCAACATCCACTGATTTCAGGTTTGAAATCTGTCCATGCCAGTGCCATTTTGTATAGCCTTGTAGAATCCCGTTGCACATGACATGACTTCTGATTTCGTCACCAGTGCTGACTTTCAAGTTGTTACCGCAATGCCTACATGGACAGTAGAACCTATCTTCGGGTTATTTCCTATGTTCCTCAACAAATCTAATAAACTGGTTAAGACCAAAAATAAACTCGGGGGTGCAGCGATTTGGAATGGACATCCATGATCTATCCATTCTATGATCAAAGAGAAAACAAGTATATATTAGAATAAGATTAGGGTCTAGGGTTAAAAGATTAGGGTTTATGGTTAAAACTTTAGGGTTTAAGGTCTTATATATAATTAATGGTTAAAACATCGTAAGTGAGATTAGGTGTTAAAAAATAGTCCCAAACCGGGGACTATCCAAGATTTACTCCTAATGAGTAAATCTTAGACGGGTTTCTAGGCCAACAAATACATGTGTTGTCATTCTTATATATAATAAATGTGTACCACCTATACCATTCTTGGACACCTAATCTCCCTAGTAAGTGTATAATGTGTATTGGGTTTTCAAGAAAATTTCAGCAGCATTTCCCCATTGTTCTCCAAGTACATATGTACTTAGAGAACAAACGGGGAAATGCTACCCAAATTTTCATGAAAACCCAATACACATTATACACTTACATCCTAAATGAGATTAGGTGTTCAAGAACAGTCCCAAATCGGGGACTATCCAAGATTTACTCCTAATGAGTAAATCTTGGATGGGTTTCTAGGCTAACAAATACATGTGTTGTCATTCTTATATATAATAAATGTGTATAAACTATAGGAAACATGGTTAATCCTAATCTATAGAGCATTATTAAATAATAAATCAAGAAATCAATAGTTTCAAATATGCAATAATTCACAATGCAATGTTATATACTACAGACAACATGGTTAATCCCCACACTCTAGTAGACAGACTAACCTTAAATATAGTGATGTATAAGAGATTAAGAAAAAAAATTCTTAGGTAAGAGTAAGATGAAGCTCATTGATAATATAGAAAGGGGGGGGAGGGGGGGGCTGACATTTGGCCCTTAGTTGATATTACATCAATGTACTACTGATTTCCAAGATAGGATAGATGAGACTAGAGTTCATATTAGATGAAAAAATAACAAATTAGGACAAAGTCCATCACTAAAGTCCCAAACTCAACATATATGCACAATTAGCCTAATCACAAAAGGGCTAGATTAGAACCCTAATTTACTCAAACATGTATAAAAATTACCCTAATGACAAAAGGGCTAGAAATTTTTACTAGACATTATATGTAGCCCTAATCATCATATTTAACATACTACATTATTATGAACATCCAGATCAGATTCAGATCATACTATGTTATAACCATTGGTTTAATAACCTTATTTCCGCATGTACATGATTATCAACTTTAAAACCCTATAATTCATTGAAATCATTCTAATTCAATTTAAGATGTTGGGATCACATAATTATATACTAACATCAGAATATATAAAAAAATCATAATTAACATGATTAACAACATGCTCATCGAACTAGGGTTTTCTTGAATAATCATCTAATATTCATGTACTAACTATACCTTTGTAACAAAAAGAATAATAGAGATTTAAGTATATTTTATTCACAATCTATGCATTTTTATGATCAAAACCATATACATTAATATGTCTATAATTGGAGCTAGCATTCATTTCCTACATTATTGGCAATATTAATGTGAATCTAACCAGCCAATGGTGGTTGGGCAGGAGCAGGGTACCTTGAGGGCGAAGGAAGAAGAGGAGGAAGAAGGCCTTCGTGGCGGTGTCGGTGGAAAATAGGTGCGCAGGAGTTGTGGTCGGAGAAGCTATGGAGAGAAAGGAGCATAGCGCGCAGGGAGCATGCCTAGGAGAGCCGCGGCTAGCCTGGAGAGTAGCAGGTGCAAGCAGCGAGCAGGTAAGAAGATCCAAAGAGTGGCGGCACCGACCAGCAGGTGCAGAGTAAGCACGACGGTGGAAGAGAACGGCGGTAGCTAGGGTGCTGGCGAGCACAAAGGGGCCGGCGAGCAGAGATGGAGGGCGGCGGCCGACGAGCAGAGAGGGCCTTCATGGCAGCGGCCGGCCTGGAGAGCAGTGGCCGGAGCACCAGCAAACGGCGACGGCAGAGGCGAGCGGTGGCATAGGAGAAACTAGCAACGGTGAGCAGAGGAATCGTCGGAGGCTGAAACCCTCAATCGGAGAATGAATGAAACAGAAGGAAAGGGGAAAGTCTGGCTCACACGGGTGTTGTTAAGTTAACCATAGGCATCGGTTATTAGAAGCAACCGCCGCTGAAAACTATCAACATCGGTTACCAACAACAAACCGACACTTATATTCGATTATAGTCGTCGGTTCATACCAGAAAAACCGACGTGTATATATATATTCCGACAAAAATAAATGTTCTCGAATTAAGACCATAGTCGTCGGTTTCCTTGTAAAAACTGACGCTATATGGTGATGAAAATTTTTGCGGTTAAATATGTGAAAACACATCGACGTTGGTGACTGTAAGAAAATCGACGACACAAATTGTTCAAATTTTTGTTTTTTAGAAAAAATTTAGTCATCAATTTCTTTGTTAATAACCGATGGTGAATGTTAAATTTTGGAGGTAAATTTTTTCTCTCAAAAAATTGGATTTGACTGTCAATTTTTAGCGTCGGTTTGTTATTTGGTAACTGACGCTAAATAAAAAGCGATACCCGTGTCTGATTAGGTGTCAGCTATTAGGTGTCTGATTAGATGTCAGTTTCATTTTTTAACCAATGCTGTACTGATTAGGTGTCAGCTATTATATACAACCAATGCCTTTAAATGTGACATTATAAGCCATTTCTGTAGTAGTGTTACCAACATCTTGGACTGCACATCTAATGATTGGGATGCAAGATGTCCACTTGTATGTTACCCATATATAAATGGCTAGTCCTTGAGGTGAAGGATCTTGGATTTTTCCAGAAAAAAAGATTGGCCCCACAGACCAGCACTTACCTCTATTGTGTGTTTTATCGTCATTCACGTATATCCCAAGATAACTTCCTAGATGGTCATTTATCGTAGTACTACTTTTAGACAATCATGCTTGAAAAAATGATTGGCCCCACAGACCAACACTTACCTCTATTGTGTGTTTTATCGTCATTCACGTATATTCCAAGATAACTTCCTAGATGGTCATTTATCGTAGTACTACTTTTAGACAATCATGCTTAACCACGTAGTTCCTATTAGGCTTCTAAAAAAGGAGGTACACTTTATTGATATCTGTAGTCCAATCATTCTTTTTAAGAATAATTTCTATTGGTTATCAAATCATGTGGTGTCACAATGTCCCCCATTCTACTCTTGTTGTCTTTGTCAAGGCTTTATTATATGGCATCATTATCTCTTCCAAAATTCGTTTGAAGACTAGAATGTCTCATGTACACCCTTGTTTCCATTCACAAATACACACACAAGAAGTGGAACAAGCTATGATTAAATGCCTAGTCTTCAAACACAAGGCTTATCTAGAATTTCATTAGAGACGATTTGTCACACAAACCTACATTTTCCATTCTTTTGTTCATTGTACTCACCTATAACATCCCAGAAAAACTTTTGCACATGTCACTCATCTGCAAACACACTTTACCACATTGTTCTAAGTAATGATCTCCTAAAAAAGGAGTCTCACCTTATTGATATGGGTATTATAATTAATTCTTTTAAGATCAATTTTGTAGGTTTTGTGGTGTGGTTAGAAACAAATATAGGAGATTGTAGTCTTACTTTTTGGGGTTGCTATTAATATTATGAAATAGTCTAGTGCTTCGGGACTATAACACAACCTATTTTCACAGATAAAAAACTATGAGTGAAAAACACAAATGTGTGTTAAGTAATTGAATATTGTCAAGCTAGAGACTACTACTATCTACAAACCAATTAGCTATACCAAAGAATATTTTGTTTTGAATTAAGAGTATGAATTAAAATTAACGTAGCAATGAATGAAATTGATTTGGGAACTCTTTGACGAAATACGAAGGGTTATAGTTTTACCACAATACTAATTCATAACTCATTTCTCTTTACCAAAAAATTACCTATCTTTTATTTTTAGTTAGTCATATGTTTCCATTTATGCTCTTTTATGGTGTGATATAATATTCAATCTAATTACAATTCAGCACTTGTGGTGCTCATATAAAAGATCAAATGTACTAAGTTCTACACTAGATATTAAACCTCGTAATTACTATTAATTAAAGTAATGATACTTTTTCTAATTATGTAGCCCTCTTTCACAGTGATAAACAATATGTAGCATAATTCAGGTTGATTAGGAATGGTCATTGTAACCCAAAGTAATTTTTATCATCATTAACTAAAGCAAACAATTAGAATCCGAAATAAAGATAGTCATGTAAAGATTTAGATTGGGCAACTCCTGAATCATATATATCAGGGGATTATCCTCTCATTGTGGACATGATATCACAAAGAAATGATAAAAGATATAAAACATAAATCTACATGGATATACCGCATGATATTTCATTAATAAATATCATCCTTATCGATGAGCATGAATTGGAAACACTTCGACTGTCAGATTTCACTTTTAAGTTGCTAGGATATCCATTTTCATTCTTCTTTTAATCCACTTTTGGGCTCTCTGCATGGTTATCTGGGTTGACTGATATGTGGGCATAACCCTTAAGGTCATAAGTGTGCAATTATCCAACTAAAATATTTGAAACATTATATTTTACATATTGATATAGTCCTTCAGATTTTTGACTTAGTACCACTAAATTTGGGTCGTAGCACCGAGCTCTCTAATTCCTTTTGTGATTGGAGTAGGGTTGGTACTATCAAGTTGATTATTGCTAGTATCGACATGATTTCATATTATTGTTGTAATGTGCATCTATACCAACAAGAGTGGTGCAGATAGAATGTGCTATCACGACATTGTTCCTATCATTTTTCGTACATCAATGTCAGAACCACTTAGAATAGTCCTGGTAGCATTGAGTTGTCTTGTCAAAAAAATTAATGCTACTTCAATAGAATCAAGATTTCCCTATAGCGTTGTTGATTGTTTATTGTGCAAACCTTTTTGGTAGCATCAACTCTTTCTTGCAATGCACATTGAACCTAAAATGTAGACTTCAACGTGATGAGAGACAAATCAAAATGATAATTGATAGAAAAATTAAGGATGTTAGATAAAATTGAAGTAGATGGGTGTCTTACACCAAGTCACCATAATATGATCAAAAAATATATATAAATGATCATGAAGCATAATAAATCACACAAATTATCCTATAAAATAATCACAATATTTGCATGCATCTAAGTCCTCTAGGATTGAATTGTGCT
Source organism: Alisma plantago-aquatica (assembly GCA_963693085.1). NCBI lineage: Eukaryota > Viridiplantae > Streptophyta > Magnoliopsida > Alismatales > Alismataceae > Alisma > Alisma plantago-aquatica. The sequence goes on from OY856412.1 coordinate 1,151,643,209, forward strand.
CATCCTCGAGAAACACTACTCTTAGATTTGGTTAAAAAAGTCATCAAGAAGACATTACAAATAATCTTAACCTTCAAAAACTCCCTCCACAGTTTGGTCCCAAATTTTCCTCTTCCAATAACTAAGAAAATAGCTACTCTACAATGACCAATTGCACAAATCAAGATATCAACAAAAGATAAATGAGATCATATACTGACTGAAGAAAACAGATTTGAAAGTTTAATATACAATGAGTGAAGCACATTATCTTCCTATATCTACACTATTGTGACAGAATCAATTCTATAATGAATGTTGAAATAGAAAAATATCATGCAAAGTTGGATTTACGCTGAGACATCACTCAATATGCTTGTGTACATTGCTAAGTAGAAAGAGTCTATTCCATAATGAATGTAGTTCCATATATAAACATGAATGAGGGGAATAATTAATCATGAGGGTGACCTATATTGGATAGCAATGGATGGATGGAAAGGGTGTCTTGACATAATACTCAGAAATAATCTAGATCATTCATGCAATGTAAAACAAGATGATTCCCCTAAACCATGATAACATCCATGCATTCTAATGCTTATTTTTTGGGTAATATTATATACATAGAGGATGCATGATCATATGGATTTGTATAGATGTAAATGTGTATGCGCAAATAATACTTCCACTATCTTGTTCTTTTTTTAGAGAGCATATGATATTTAACATAGATATGTTTTTCCTCATTTTCCCATTTTTTATTTTTTATTTCTTTTTTACCATTGTTTTAGCAAGATAAATAGTTTATGTTCCTGCTATTTCTCTCTTTTAGATAAGGAGTAAGGATACATACATATATATATATATATATATATATATATATATATATATATATATATATATATATATATATATATATATTCTTTTGCATATGCATAAAAGTGGGGAATAAAGTAACACGTTATGCAATATGTGATATCATATGAAATCTATATGCAATTGTTATGCTTAAATAAAATGTTAAAATGATATAATAATCAAACTATTTTATTTTATAATTCAACATAGAAGAATGTCTATATGTTTCTTATAATTCCATGATATGTAATTAGGAGGAAGATATTTTGATCACTTGCTCAACCTATGTTGGTTATGGGTACAATAAGGGTGGATGATATCATCTGTAACATCCCAAGTTTTATAACTAATTTGAATATGTAATGTGGGGTTTCCTGAAAAAAATGAAAACTTAATGAAAAAAGGGCCATGAAATGGTATTACTTGAAGTAATGAATTAAGGAGAATAAAGAAACCATAAATAATTTTTTTTCACTCATGCAAGTATCGCAAAAGAAAATAATAACTAGTCTCAATTTCATCTTCTCTCACCTCTAAGATAGCTTCTACATATTGGCACAAAAAAATGGAAAAGATAATTATTGAGTGGATAAGCACTCATAGTCTCAAAATAGACTGTAATGATTAGCAAATAAAAGGTTGATTTACGTTATCCTATCTTTTATTACATTTAAAACAAGATAAGAGCATATATTGTATTCAAATATAAAATATTGTCAAAATCTAAATGTAATTGTATAGGAAGGTTGTACGCCCTCTAATTAGAATGTGTTTCAGTTTTTGTATCTATTGGACTTTATTTGATCACCTAATTGATTTAAGGAAGTATCTATATAGTTATTGGTTAGTTTTAAACCAAAATTTCCCCAATTTCCTAATCTAATGTCAATTTTATGCTCTATCTTGCACAATATATGTCACATGGCTTTTGTTCTCGAGTCTGTGTTGGACTCCTACCATGGAGTCATCCGCAAATAGGGAGGTTTTCTCCCTTTCCCTGTTTCCCCTTATAGCAGGACTCTTCATTTTAGAAAAGTTATGCCTGCATCCCTCTTCTCATACATCTTTTCCTAATCAACATATGTCATAGATAAGATCTCCAATGACTTCACCTCAACTGCCCAAACTCAAATATTGAGGGGTTTTCGTGCCCTACAACTCCCAAACCATGAGGTACATCCCTATTTCACGATCTCTCAGACTCCTTCAACCATCAAGAGGTTGTCGGTTCCCGACCTATATTAAAAATCCCATGAAGACAATTAAGGAAAAGTTGGGAAGCACATCTCTATCTTCCCAAAGTCCTAGTTTTGCTTTGCGGATATCTCCCTGTGATTGCACCACATGAAGCGGAAAACAAAGTATGCAACTAGCTTTCTGATTATCTCAACTCCAATTTTTGGTTGTACTGGACCCCATAATACTCAAGAGAGCTCCAGAAATGATCTGTTGGCCTCAAAAGAATTGTAATTCCTATTCCCAAGTTTTCCCGCTTTTATTCTTTGGTTGCAAAGACCTGCATCAGGGTTGTTTTAGGTAGTTCTAGATCATTTTGCCTATGCTCCACTCCATATGATTTTGGGGGTCGATTGTGAATTCATCAACAATATGTTTTGTTCGGCTTTAATGTTATACGCAAGCTTCATCTGGTCTCCATGTGTTTCCATGTTCCTCCTCTGCTCATCCATAGAGGAAGGGTTTTCTCATGATCCTGACTACCAGAGAAATCAATACTTGGACCTTTGGGTTCGTCTAGAGATGAGAAAGGTGCTTAGAACCTCTATTCCCAGAAAGTCGAACTAGAATCCAATTTTCAGAATCTTTTTCTTTGTTCTTTCATTTTTTGTAGGATAAGAAAATAGATTAGGAATAAGATTATAGTATGTAGTAATGTTCTCGTATATGATTATGATAATGACATGTACATCCTTTTAAGTAAGATTTAATGATTCAAGTTGTTATTCTCAAGAACAATGTTAATAGTAAGATCGTTAATTAATGTTATTCACCAAGTTCATGAGAGAAATGTTATAGATCAAGCTCCTGAGAGCAATGTTATTTATCAAGATGTTGAGAGAAATGTTACATATTCAAGCTCTTAAGAGAAAATGCTATTTTTCAAGATCATGGGAGAAATGTATTCTATCAAGCTCCTGAAAGCACTTTTATGGAAGAAGGACATCACATTCAACCCTATATGATAATGTCAAATAGAATATAGACATAGATAACGGATATGAAAAGGCCATAGAAACTTCTAGTTCTATTTTATTTTATCCTTATCACTCTTAAGTGTTTCTTCTTGCAGATTCAACCCTTTTATAAACTTTTTTTGAGGTATTTGTGTATAAACTCTTACAAGGAAAATTATAGGGAATAATTATACACTAAGCCTTTATAATTTTCACTAATTCAACATCAAGGACAGAAAATGAAAGGAAAAGATTAGAAAAAGGCTATACTAAGATTATACGTGGATTTACATTCGTTACAACACTCCACTTGTTAAAAAGGATTTTGTCCCTAAAATTTCATGAAAAAAGAGAAGGGTGAGTACACAACATCTCATCTCTAAGCTCCCAAGTTGTTTCCTTCATACCATGATATTGCCATAAGACTTTCACCAACTCAATCTCCTTATTCTCCAATTGCTTAACTTGGGAGTCAAGAATCTTCACAGGTAATTCTAGATAAATCAAATTCTCATGAATCTCTAAAGGTTCCATGGTGAGTACATCAGAAGGATCCTTCACATAATCTCTTAGCACAGAGACATGAAACACATTATGGATCTTTTCATAGGCAGGAGGAAGAGCTAAATAGTATGCATAGTCTCCAACCTTGTCCAAGATCTGAAATGGTCCAACATAATGGGGACTAAGATTGCCTTTAACTTTAGATTGTGCAACAGAATGTATAGGCTTGACCTTCAAGAAGGCATAGTCACCCACTAGGAAACTCACATCAGACCTCTTCTTGTTTGCATACATCTTCTATCGATCTTGTACAGATTTCATGTGCTTCTTAATCAACTAAACCTTCTGTATCATCATCTACATATCATTAGTCTTCACCAAGGCACATTCTCCCACATCATCCCAATGCAACAGATAAAGACAAGGTCTTCCATACAGAGCTTCATAAGGTGGCATACCAATGCTAGCTTGGTAGTTGTTGTTGTAAACAAACTCATCTAATGGAATATACTTATCCCATGCACCTCCCCAATCCATTACACATCCACAAAGCAAGTCTTCTAGAATTTGCACTATTCTTTCAGATTGACCATTGGTTTGTGGATTATAAGCCGTATTGAAATGTAAGTCAGTGCCCATCTCTTCCTGAATCCGACTCCACAAATAAGAGGTAAACTTTATGTCACGGTTTGATATTATCATTTTAGGAACTCCATGCAGACGAATGATCCAATCCACATACAACTAGGCCATCTCATCTACCTTGTTAGTGAACTTGATAGGTAAGAAGTGGGCAGACTTGGAAAGCCAATCAACCACTACCCACATTGCAACACAACCTTTCCTAGTATTAGAAAAAATAGTGACAAAGTCCATTGTGATCCTCATTTAGAATCTCAAGCAGGTGCAGAAGACCACCAGGTTGTTGATGCTCTATCTTGACTTGCTAACATGTCAAACATTTTCTAACAAATAGAGCGATATGCTTCTTTGTCTTCTTCCACCAAAAACTTTGTTACATGTCTTTGTACATGTTAGTAGTACTAGGGTGAATAGTATACTTGGACCCATGAGCTTCTCTCAGAACTCACTATCGTAAATCGCCAACGTCAGGTATCACAACCTTTATCGAAAATGAACTACACCATCCACTCCAACTAAAAAGTAAGATTGTGGCTTCTCAGCTAAGGCATTCATCTCAACAAGCTCAAAACTTTCAAGATGTGCAACAAAACTACTGAGATCAAGGAAGGAGTGATGGAAAAACTAGCCATGTAAACACACAACTTCTCGACATCTTCTTTATCATCAGGATGCATTTTCCAATAGGAAACATACTCCATATTCATTACAACACAAACTTTCATTCTTCTTTCGACTTAAAGCATCGACAACTACATTGTCTTTACTGGTGTGATAGGTGATGGTAAAGTCATAGTCCTTGAGATACTCCATCCATCTTCGTTGTCTCACATTCAGATCCTTCTGTGTCAACAGTTATCTCAAGATTCTATGATCTGAGAAGACTTCGAATTTTACTCCATATAGATAGTGTCACCAGATATTTAAAGTATGCACAATAGCGGCTAGCTTTAAATCATGTGTAGGCCGGTTCTCTTCTATTACAACCCCAATTTTTAGGGTTATATTGATTGAAATGCAATCAAATAAAATATACATGCATGGAAATCGTATGATCTATGGGTTTCCTTTGCAATATTTCCCTTGAATGTATGTTTTTGTGGACCCTACAAGTTTAGTGAGTCCAATGTGATAAAAAGGGAAGAAAAGATATAAGAAATCTCATAATAAATAAAAAGGATAAAGAAAAAAAGATAATGGTGACAATTATGTAGAATTCTCTAGAAAGTGGTATGGATGACCTTTATTGATTAGGTTTAGAATCCACTTGATTTCTAATGATAAAAGGAATCCAAATAAAGAAAGTAGAAGAGAAAGAAAGAGAAAATATGAATTTTAATTGTAGAAACATGCCTTTTGAATAGATAACTTGCATATAAATAAAAGTCTCTTTTACTTTCGAATTTCGATCCCAAACTTGGTACACAAGTAGTTCAAGTCATTATGGACTTTCCTTTAAAATTTGGGATCAAACAAGTTAGCGGTTTCGAAGATATGATCTTTGTAAGAATTCCTAAAGTGAGAGGTATAATCGAGCAATGTATTAAATGTAATGTTTTATATATGATCTGGGAATCTTGGGCCCTTCCCATGTTGACATCAGACACACTCTTGGTTGTTTGATCAAAGATCTGATAGTGGAGGAGTTATCTCCTAGACGACAAAGGGAGGGGAAAAATGTCCTTTGCCAAGTGCAAGTCAACCCTTGCTGGAATACCTCACTGAGGCGGCATGTGCTCATTGGTTGGGGCTTGGCCCACATCTGACTAAAATAAATCGGTAAGTTTGTTGACATTGCCTCTTTCGATTAGCCTAAATACCTTTATCTTAGAATAATTATAGAAATAAATTGGTAACTCAGATTTAGACATACTATATATGCATATTGATCAAAAAAATGCAAGGAATCCATTAAAAATAGAATTGATGTATGATTCTACTTTCCATTCGAAAAGTATATAAATTTGTCATCTTTAATGGTTTTATTAATGAAAAACCCTATGTTTCGATGATGATTAGATATAATGATGTTTCTTGGATATTATGAGTAAATATTAACTTGTTGTTAATAAAAAGAAGATTTAGATCCAAAAAGATGACCGTTGTACATAGTGGCTTAATTTAGGGTTCCATGTGTATGAAAATGCATTAATGGGCCTAGAAACCTTAATTTTGGTAAATATGACTTCTTATGGTTTTATTTCAAAATCCATTAATATGACAGATATATGATGATTATAAGACAAATGGAGAATAATAAATCCTTACTATGGATAACTTAAAGAATTAGGGTTTTATGATGTAAAAAATATGTTTTAGGGTTTGTTGACCTAAAAGGGTAAAAGTGGAAATAGATCTAAGAAACCCTGAGGAAACCCTAATTGAACCTAGAAATCCTAGAAGGGATTCCCAATTCAATAAATTGTGTAATGTAGAGTATGTAACGATTAGATAATACATACTTTTCAGGATCAGATTTGCTTGTGTGGTTGCTTGACTTGGTTCATTGGACTGTTTGTTTGGATTGGATATCTTGATTTTTTTCCTAACTTCCAAATCAGGTATGTGGTTACGATTATGGCTAATCTCTTTAGTTTCATAAGGATTCTCAATGTTTTATAGAGTGCTTGAAAATAAATGCTTGGATGAACTTTAATTCCTCCAATCTATAAAGTGACTATGATTATCGCCATGTATTTCCTATAACTTGCATGAACTTACAAACCACCTCTGGATTTATTATTTAAGATGATGATGATAATATACCAAGCCTAGTGTGGGAATGTTAGATCAAGCCCAAAATGGGAAGGTCATAGGTGATCAAGCCCTAGATGGGAAGACTACATGGCACCTAGAGAGGTGGCCCATAAGGTACCAAGCTCAGGATTGAGAAGGTAGCCTAGTCTCCATTGTAGGGACTAAACCTCAAGAGAGGGTATATGAGAGGATGGGTAAAAGTGGTTGGGAAGATATAATGAAAATGTAAATTTTGTTCGGTGACAAGTAATTGATATGATCATGTTGTTACCATTTATGTGCACACTTTTGTTTCCCCCACATACTGATATAACTTTTTATACTGACTGACTTTTTTTGTCGGAGTTTTAGGGTTACATTCATATATATGCATGACAAAAAGTGGATGAATAATTAAAGTGACATTGGAATAATATAGTTATCTAAAGATCGGATGATTAGATAGGTAGATTCCTATCTTAGATAAAGTTCCAAAGTCCCATATTTGAAAGGTATGTGAAAAACAACATCCTGCATTATGCTTAGTTTGTGGTAATATTTATTATTTATTTTTTATTAGTTATAAAACTAGTTAAATCATATTTTGGGATAACGAAACTGGCTTCTTGGTCTTTTTTAATTGGGAGTTACCAAAATGGGGGGGTTGTTACATTTTGTGTCAGAGCATGGTTTTCCATGTAATCTCTAATAATTGCTAAATTTTACAAATTCTTTAGAGAACAAGGGAGTTATTTAAGGATTTTCCAAAGATGGAGGTGTCTAGAAAAGGATCACGATCCGGGGCTGGCAAGATTTTCCTTCGCCCCGCTAGTCGGTTTACAAGGACTCCCAGAATCGGTGTGAGTGCCTGGCCAAAATTGGAGGATTTGACTCAAAATAAGATACCACTCGATTTTCTCATCAGTCTTCTTCCCTTCTCTATCCCGTTTCACTGAAGAACTTTAGGTGCTTAAGGTTTCTTTCTCTCTCTCCACCTCCTCCTGAGATCTGGGGTTAAGAATAATACAGATTAAGGAATCATCCACTGATGAATAAAAAGCATGTAAGAAAGATGTCATAATCATAAGTTTAAATGATGAAACTTAGACTGAGATTAGTTACATGCTTGAGTTGCATGGACATGTTTCTTTACCTTGGGTACCCCTCAAGATAACACATATGTTATACCATTTCATAGGAAGATGAGGAAAGGGATAGCCTTTGAGGAGGAAGCCTCCAGGGAGAGGAAGAGACATGATGTATCCTCTGAGGATGATGTGTATCCCAAAACCTTAAGCAGTAGATAGAGAAAGAGAGGGCACAATGAGTTGGATACCTTTGTTGTCCATGCATGCAGGTACATGGGTTAGACATACATGCTTTATGTTGAGTTTTTGAATACACATGAGAAACATAGACTATGTGTTGTTGTATGACCCTAATGCCTTTTGGTGACCCGACCTTAGGTGGGTCGTTCCTATTAAGGACAACATTTCTAGGAGTGAGGGATAACACCCTAACTCAGAAGGTTAGTGGTGACCTAATAGGAACCCTAACATGCATATATGAGTAGGAAAGGGGCATGAACCTACATAGAAGGGAGCAACATCAAGGATGGAAACATATTTTAGTCCCAAGCCCAAGGAATTATGCATGTTAGTTTACATGATAGATATAGTGAAAGATTTAAACAGAGAGCTTGTTGGTTTTTATATTGGTAAGACATAAGATTTAATAGTATGTTCCAACCAGGTGAGGATAGATGTGCATCCTAGGAGACTTTCCCCATCTAAGAGGGAATCCATATTATTAGCCAAGTTGGAGGGTTAGCTCAGGAGAGAGTGAGACCCAAATGAAGAAGGTCATAAACCTAGACTCCGAGACATGAGGAATCATGAGAAAGTTTGTTATGATATGTCCTAGAATAGATGACCCTAGGTAAATGTATGGAGTTGCTTCAGACATGATCCATAGAGTCTTGGTGTACCTTAGATGCCTTTTGAGGAACCAAATCCTAGAACTAAGAGAGAGGCTTCTTGAATCGATGTATAGATGATATGTGTGCCTACCTTTTAGGGGTAGAATGGAGATTTCCAAAGACCCTAAAGAGGTATGGTATGGTAACAAGTAGTGAGGCCTCACACCCAATTGGTTGTCTTGGTATAGGACTCTAAGGGTTGTTATCATGCAATAATGTTAGGAAGTGTATGCCATATCATGTATATGTTTGGTACATGTTTGAACAACTAAGCGCGTGATTTAGATGACTTATGCATGAGAGGTGAGTCTGTGGTTCTGAGACCCAAAGAGGGTATCTAGGTTCTCATAATGCTCACGAGGTTGAAGTGGTTTCATAGGATTTAAGCATGGCACCACCCCCCGTGTGTTGAAATGAAATGAGTTCCCACTTGAACTGAGATATATGATTGATGAATCTCTAACACAAGTTGATGACATATGTATGTAGGATATTGGTACAACTTGAGGAATGATGAACAAGTATGACATACCAAGGAACTTCGAAATGGTTAATAAGTTGTCTACTTGCTAGCCATGTGCATAGGTGTCATGTTAGGAGCTATGCATATACATGATGATATAAATCTTGGATGCAAGAACATTTTGTGAGCTTTAATAGTTTTCTCCTGTCCTGGGAAGGGACCCTTCATGTAGAAGTGAGTATCTACTCTTGTTTAGGTTTTAGGTAACTTTAAGAGGTCACTTATAAGAGCTTGAATGGCTAAGGGAAAGAGCACGTAGTTGAGTATGAATCTATGGACCAATGTACGATAATCGCTAAGGGGCATAAGGATATGTTACTATGGAGGTATCTTGTAGTATGGGGACAGATCGAGATAGGTAGGTCACCATGTTTCCCATGAAGGGATGTAAGGTTAACTAGGAGTGCCCAGAGAGATGATGGAGTTTTGGGTGAGGATTCTAAGGATGAATCAAAGGAACCACCAGCTATGATTGAACCCTAAGTTAGTATTAAGGTCAAGGAGGGATAAGATCGATGGAAGTAGGAGTTGATGGTTCCCTGAATGCACCAGACAATAGGGTCATGAGGTAACAACTACCATTGCCCGCGACAGGGATGAGGAGGTTGGCCACCATCACGAGTTCATGGGGCCTAAGGGGTAATGTGAGAGGCACTCCCTAGATGCATGAGGGTACAATCACCCCAAAAGTATTGACCCCCTAGAGACCTTGAGGAAATGACTAAGGATTGTATATATGAGTAATGCTAAGACCCAAAGGTGATGGGGAAAAGTCTTCCCATGGGTGAAAATATAGAATTGAGGTATTCATAGGTGAGGAGTGATGTGAAGTTTGTTTCAACTTAGACTGGAAAGTGTAATGGAGATGTGTGATACACCATCTCTACTCCTGGAATGGGATGAACTCTATATTTGGGCTGCAACCAGATGCTTATTTCATCGTGTTATGGGTGTGAGAGATAGGAAAAAACACATGCCATACTAAGGATAAAAGTAAATACGCGAGTTAAAACCTTTTTATGATAGTTGGGGATTGGAGGAAGTACCACAACACTTTGGATAATATATTGGATGGATGGTTTGAGTGAACAAAGGTAATATGAGGATGTACCTATCTAGAGTAGTTTGGACTATGAGTTACATATTTGGGTTTGGTAAATGAGATGATGGAAGCAAGAGCTCAAAATTTTCTTGAATCAGACAGAGCTTAACCCGAGACAGACAATGAGTGGAGTATATGAAAATTTATGTCTTCGTCATCACTTAGCACACAAGGAATCTAATGTTATAGCAGATGCTTTTAGATGGAAATAGCTCCGGTGTGTCGCTGTCTTGCCTAGCCAGTGGAAAGGGCTGGAAGAGGTTGCTAGGTGGTCCCTACAGCTGTTGGAAGACTAGACTTGTGTGGCTAACATTCAGATACAACTAGACTAGTGGACCAAGTTGATAGCTGCCTAGTTCGCCAACCCAGAGTTCGATGAGATGAATGACTTGTTAGAGAAACCTCTGATGCATCTCTCATGGAGAGTAGGTGGTGAAATCCAATACGAAAGTATTTTAGGTTTTTTGAGAAATCGCCCTGGAAGAATCATGGAATGCAAGAAGCTCACGATTCTAAGTATACTGCACACCCTTGTACTACCAAGATGGTTAAGGTTTGTAGCGGTACCTTGGAGGCCTGGAATGAAGAAGAATATAGAGGAATATGTGTCCAGATATCACACATGCTAGAGGGTGAAGGTTGAACACCAGTAATGGGGTGGATTTCTATATATGGTTGGGAGTTCCCAAGTGGAATGGGAGAAGATCACCATGGACCTTATGGTGAGTCTCCCCAAGACCCAGAGAGGTCATGATGCAACATAGGTTATTGTAGATCACCTTACCAAGTCAACATGTTTCCTTAGAGACATCTGCCAATGTGATAGATCCAATTGAACTATATATATTTGCAAATAGTTTGACTGCACAATGATCTAAGTTCTAACATTATTGAGCATGGACTTAAGTTCTTTTCTATGTTGTGGAAATAGGTTTATGAAGAACTCAATATTAGATTGAAGTTTAGTACATCATATCACCCCCCAACTGATGGACAGTTAAGAGAGTGTGATCCAGACATTAGAAGGTCTGATGAGAGCATATGTTCTCGTTTGGGGTGGATCACAGGATCAATACATGTCCCTATCTGAGTTTGTTTATTATAACTACTACCAGAGCCAATATCGTGATGTATGAAGCCCTTTGTGGGAGGTCATATCGGTTACCGCTTGACTAGGGTGATGTCGATGAAAGGACCTTGTGGAGGTCATAGAAACCACAGTGTATGCTGATGAAGTCTCTTTGATCAAGTAATGGTTGAAGAAAGCTCAGGATCGATAGGAATCGTGTACAAATGCAAAGCAGACTGACTTACAGTTCACTGTGGGTGAGTATGTGTTTTAAAGATCCGACCCTTCTGAGCTATAGCTAAGAATAGAGGGAATTTGAGTCCCCGATACATGGGTCCATTTGAGATTTTGGAAACAGATTGGTGGAGTTGGTTTTTTTTAGCTTTACCCTCTCTGGATAATATGATGCATGATGTGTTCCATATGCCCAATCTAGAGAGCTATGTGAGGTACCCAAGCCAAGTGTTGAACATTGAACCTATTAAACTCTAAGGGAGGCTTACTTACCCTGGGTCACCTATGAGGGTATGAGATACCAAGGTGGGAGCACTCAGGAGTAAAGGATAGAGATGGTAAAGGTTCTTTGGAAGCACCATGGAGAGGATGAAGCCACATGAGAGCTGAAGATGGATATGGAAATAATGAATTATCCGGAATTGTTTGTATGCTTGGTGGAGTTTTGAGAGAAAAATTTCTATAAGAGAGGAAGGATGTTACTGTAACATCCTAAAATTTCGAACCTTATAAAATGACCCCAATTTGAAACCCTAAATTGCTTTATTTCGAAATTGATAATTAGAACATATAATAATGTGATGATGGTTCCCCAAATATGTTACATAAAGCAAATTCGACAATTTTATGCTAAAACTAAAATTCAATATCATCAATTTAGCCCTAATTAATGAATAAGTGACATTTAGGGTTTAACATGAAATTTACCCAATAGACATTCTTTTTATGGCTTAATAATTTTACCATAAGTCAGTGTTGATAATTTAATGTTTTATCCAATTTTGTACCCTCAAATCTTTGTTTTGTAATCCTATGTGATTAATTAAATGTTTATCCTTAAAAGAGAAATATAATGATCTGGGTGGGTCAATTTAGGAAACTAGCTATAATTTCGGATTCCTTGTGGGAAAATTAGATAATATCTCAATTTTCATCAAATTCGAAGAACCCTAGCTCCCCCAATTTATTTAGGAAGGTTTCTATATAATTTGCTATGGCTTTAATCAAATATTGAATGATTAGGCAACAAACTTCAGTTCATGTTTTTATCGCGTGTCATGCAGGTCGTTGGTTGAGTCCGGGTCCGAGCTGGACTCTGGACCTGGGCGCTTCTCTTCTGCCCGACTCCCTAAGACAACGGGAGTCTGCTGTGAGCAGGTTTCTCTTCCCGATTTTCTCGCCTCCTCTCTCTCTCTCTCTCCTCAATGCCGCTCGAAACCACTGATGTTTTCATCATCTCTGAACCTTCCCAATCCAGTTGATCCTAATTTCAATAGGGCCTGGTGCCCTAGACTTCGCAGTCGACAAGGACTCCTCCCCACTCCCCTGTTTCCCATCTTGGCAGTGACTCCAGCCCTCTCTGTGTCATCGCATATATACCTGGCCTTGTGAAATCATTCAGCGGCAATCAGGGAAGCGTTCTCCTCTAACCTTTTTCTCTCTCGTGCCCTCGCTCATTGTTTCCCTACTCAGTTTTTTTTGACGACTAAGCCTAGGATCACCGCCGCACTGTAGGCCATCGAGATAACTCCAGGCACTTGAGAAAGCTTTCTCGGGTCGCCAGGAAGCTCTGTGGATCATCAATTTTGTCCATCTTCTGGTGAGCACTGGGTAGACATATCATAATATAACAATTCCATCTGACCTGCCACAACCCGAGGGTAGATCACTGCATCAGGTGGATTCATCACATAAAACCTCATTGTTGCTTGTGGTTGATTCGGTGCTCGTTGACTAGGTGTCGATGATCCAGCTTGGGACGCTTGTCCACGTCCTCTAGAACTTCCTGGGAACTGTCTCCTTTGGGATCCTTGCTGATTTTGCCTCTGAGGTTGAGTCACACTCACTTCTCTAGCTCTGCAATCTTTCATCAGATGTCCCATCTTTCCACATATATAACAAGTTTTGTTCAGTTTTTGTGGTCTGGGTGGTCCTGTAATTGACATAGATGCTGAACTGCGAGCTCCTGCTAGTGGTAGGCTTCGTCCTCTACCCCTATTTGGTGTCCACTGTGTCTGGGTACTGAATCTAGGTGGTGGTGTAGGTGCAGAAAACCTAAGCTTCTTGAAATCTTTAGATGAGGATCCTTGGAACTGGGGATACATCCTCTTATTCTGGGTCTGTCTCTTCTCTACCACAGACCTTTCTACCCTTCTGACAGACTCCACAAAGGTAGCAAACCTTTCCCTGTTCTCCAAAGCAGACACAGGGGTGGTCAACTCAGCGTTTAACCCCTTCTCAAAATGTCTAATCCTTTCTTCATCTGTGGTCGCCATGTACGGACAGAACCGCAACAGCTCCATGAACTTAGCCTCGTATTCGCTAATGTTCATAGGTCCCTGTCTTTGCCTCTCAAACGGAGAGATTTTCTCATCTAGAAACATCTTAGGGAAGTATCTGTTGATAAACTCCCATCGGAAAACTTCCCATTCAGTCTCCACACCTGGCCTTTTCTATTCTTCCATGGTCCACCAATGACTAGCACTCCCCTTGAGAAGGTACATAGCATGTCTAACCTTCTCGACTTCTGGGATGTTCAACATTCTAAAGGCTTTCTCTAGTTCAGTTAACCACAAGTCAGCATTTGATGGGTCAGCTGTTCCAGCATACTCTGTGGCTCCAACTCAGTGAAGTCGTTCAAACGTCTTACCGACTCCTTGTCCTTCAGGATGGGTAGGTGCCCAAGGTGCATGTATAGGCATCCTATCAGTCATGTGTGTCATGGCAGTCATAAACTGCCCAAACATGTCTTGGACGGCTGGGTTCCCCATGTCAGTTGCATTAAACTGGGGTGGTTCATGCTCAGGTTCTTCTCTATCTGGGTCTCTTGCACCTCTTCTGGGTGCAGCAACACTACTCTCTACAACATGTTCTTCGTGTGGTCCAAACATCCTCAGTTTTATCTTCTCCTCCAAAATGAGCAGAAGACACTATCAGATATACTGGAAGACACTAGAACAGACTCAACATCCTATTTCCTATGTCTCTGTAGACTCAACAAACCTAGAGCTCTGATACCACTTTACTTGTGATGACATGTCTCGGAAAACAAGATCAATGAATGTGGAAGCGATTAACGGGAAGCGGAATTATGGATATTCACTAAAAATTTAAAACTTTTTCACAAAGAAACATGATGAGTTATTTACAACTGATTCATCATTACATCTCTGTAATAATCACATATCGAGGGTTACAAACATCAATTTCCCTGTTAACTGTTCAAGGCAAGATACAAAATCTTGAGGTATTAAGCCAAAAATCTTAGATCTACTTTAAACATCTACTGACTCCTAGGACCTGAGAGTACAAAGACGACACATAGGACATTCAATCTAAAACTCGATAGGCAGTGTCTCCACCTAAGGATCACTGTTGTCCCTGATGTTGCTTCTGTTGTTGCTGTTGTTGCTCACCCACTGAAGGGTTCCTTCATCCTTGGTGTCTACGTAAAAAGTCGAATCCCATGGGGGTGAGACAATTGAATAATTGTCCCAGCAAGAGTTATAACTCTCCGCCAGAAGCATTGTTATTGCAATAAAAGAATAACATTGAGAATTGGAATTATAATATTCTACAGTAGGCAAAACATTATATGAGCTAAGTAAAACAATATTTCATGAAGAACATGTATACTAGTTATTCAACTAGAACATTATACACAATGTGTCATCAATCATAGTTTCTCATAGTTCAACCTAAGAAATTATGCTATACGGCTGATTATATTTTACAAACATATTTATGCCCTAAGGAGATGAGTTACATCTCTCATACTCCAACCGACCATTACGAAATCTCAATCGGTACCATACATAGGTCATCAGAAGAGTCGGTTTCCTATGACCTCATCTTCCTCAGTCACTGTGAGGATCATCATGCAGGACATCTTGTGTCTCTGCCATAATAGCTTTCCACGGTATTCTAGCAACTCTGCTATTAGAGTTACAGTGGCATTCTGTACTCTCTTCGCCATCGAGGGATTTCTTGTTTATCTCTCATCGATGCGGCACTAACAACATCATCGGGAGATTAGTGATACATCATCCCGGCATAAACATATAATGAAGGATTGAAAGATTAATTGTACATCTCACATCAAATCCTACATTAGTACGTAAGGATATTCACATCCATAACCCCCACATACTCAAAAGTATGCTCTCTAGGAGTTCCCTTAGGAAAACATGTTTCACCATCATTAAACTTCTGATAATGATGGATCTATGGTCAGGGCTCTACATGATATCATTATACTTGATTATTTAAGTACATTATGACATTCTTTTAGCATCAGACATGTTTTCAAACATAAACCAATAAGACAATTGCTATAAAGAAAGAGTACTAACTGTATCAAGTTCATATCTCATTCGTTAACATTGGGATGTCAATCCCAAACCATCTCTTCATTATAATTCAGGATCATGGGTGATCAAACCCTTAGATCATCAACACACTTGTTACCAAGTAACATATTAATGACTTGATGCCAATGTAGATATTTCTCATGGCTCATACAACCTATCAATCTCAAATGTTACCTCTTACTAGGCAACATAACATATCATTACTTTCAAAACTTATAAAGTGCTATCAATGAATATGACATCATAACCCTTACCTGGATATGATCACTTCTTGCTAAAGACCTGCATGACTAATCACAATTGACAACATGCACATTATATCTAAATCAGCACAAAGCAGAACAAAGATAATTTTACTAATCAAGGATTTCACCACTAAGCCCTTACTAGGGTTAGGGTTTCCCTTCTCAGTTCAATTAGGTTTAACCAACCCCTTTAGCTTAAATGGGAATAGTGATTCCTCATTTAATTATTTAATCACAGAGCTTTTATGCTATAAAACATAACCCAGAATTAGGGTTTACTGTTCACATCATCACTTTACCCTAGATTAGGGTTTACTATTCATCTCACATCTCATTACCCTAGATTAGGGTTTTCTATTCATTTTTGAATGAATTAAGATCATACTATCACTATGTATGAGGATTACTTCCATTAATGCCCTCAAATTAGGTTAAGATTCATTAACCATCATAATTAGGGTTTTCATAATCTCATTATAAAGGATCATACCCAAAATAGACACATTCAAACATATAGAAGATATATTACCTGATTCTCATTCATATAGGGAGTCTTCTCTCTTCTCTTTCTATGAGATTATGATTACATCACCCTTGATTAGACTAAGTCAAATCACCCTTGACAACATAAGTTATGTCATCACCATTATGGTCATTAGGGTTTACTTGATCAAGGGGTATTAGTCTCACTATCCCATCAAGGGTACCTTGGTAATGTTCACCACTTGATCATGAAATGCATTAATCAACTAATTACTTGGTCTTTTAATCACTTTAGATATCTTTGAGGTTTAGGTTAATCAACTACTAAACCATCTTAACCACTAAGGCATCCAACATTCTTAATCTTTTTATACTTCAAACGGTCTTGCACACAAACCCCCAAACGGTCTTGGATGGATCTTGAAACCGTTTGGTGGTGTTGACCGTTTGGTCTAGTTTGACTTTTGAAACCATTTAGTAAAGTGCACGCTCAAGACCGTTTGCCCAAGATGAGGTGAAGATCATTTGGTCATGAAGATCGTTTGGCCAACTTTGACTTTGAAACCACATGAGTAAAATTGATCTTGAAACCGCATGAGCACCAAACGGTTTGGGATCGTTTGGTCCAAACCACCTCAAAACCGCATGGACCAAAAAGTATCTCAACCACTTCAATTGAGTTAGGGTTTCCAAGGTTGAACCCCTCAATTGTTCATGCACTTGGTAGCCACTTATCAATTGAGTCAATTAGGTCAACCCTCAACTGATTTTACCCTCAATTGTACCTCAATTGATCACCAATTAGGTTTGGAATCGATTACCCTTCAACATGTATCAACATGAGTCTAATTGACATTGAAACCATGGAACCATTAATCAATTTGGTCATGACCTGACCCCAAATGGTCTTGGGATCATTTGTACATCCTCCAAACGGTCTTGATACCATTTTCCCAAGTCAACACCAAAAACTAACTCAACCACTTCGGGTTTGGCGCATTATATGGATCATTAGGTCACTAATCCATTACACTTCAACTTGTTACCTTTAGATTTGTAATCACTTGACCATAGTCAACCCTAGATCTCCAAACAGTATTGGGTGACTCCCAAATGGTCTTGGGATCATTTGGACATCCTCAAAATGGTCTTGATACCGTTTTCCCATTATATCATCATAAACCAAGTCATTCACTTAAGGGTTAACCCTAGATTTGGTCACCAAATCAGCACTTAATTGTTCAACAACTTGATATCATTGGACCCTCAATTGGTCAACCCTACTTAACCCTAGACCTCCAAACGGTCCTGGGTGATCCCAAAACGGTCTTGAGACCATTTGGGTGATCCCCAAATGGTTTTGAAACCGTTTGGGCCACTCAACCCAAACTTCAACATGATTGTATTATTGAAATCAACAATAGACCCGATTAGGGTTTAGGTGACTAATAGGCCTTCAATTGGTGATTTACTTGGAATTACTTGATGATTTTTGGTGGGTGATTACTACATATTCTTTACAACAGACCTCCAAATGGTCAACACATGATCAACGCATCCAAACAGTCTTGGACCATTTGCTTCCATACGTTCTTGGTTGAAACCGTTTGCATTCAAACGGTTTGAAACCGTTTGCTCCCAAACGGTTTGGGAAACCGTTTGAGCAAGAGGTGGAAGACCGTTTGCTAAAGCAAGTTTGTGGATAAACTTTTGAATTAACTTCATCATCTTATACCTCAAGAATGGGGGCTGTTCTTCACGGAATTTCTAGCAAGAACACACAAAGGTGTCTAAAGAATAAGAACAAGCAACGATTCTAGGAGAAGAAGATGCATTAAAAAAACTTAAGGGTTAGAGTTATAAAACCCGCCTCTAGGACTGATCCAGAGCTCCAAGCTTCGTAGCTTTAATGGTGGATGAAGCTCCAAAGGTTTTCCAAGGTCCGTTCTTCAAGATTTGGATGGAGAAGATGGCTAGAAAGAAGAGTTGTGTAAGGAAAACTAACAAACCAACCTTGTATTAGGGTTTTCACCATGAATTCGGGATAGATGGTGGTACAAACTTACCAAACCAACTTGGTCGTCCTTCCTCTTCTTCTGAGCTTCTCCTTAGCCGACCAAAGCAAGAAGATGAGAAAAGAAACTAAGGGAAACATTCCCTTGCTTTGTGGAAAAAGGGTGCTTATATATTTTTGGAAATTATCAAGGCAAAGAAAAAAATAGTTATTTATTTTATTTCTTAAACCCATCCACTCATGCTCACTCCACCCTTGGCCACGTTTCTTCCTCCTTGTCACATGAAAAACCTCTCTCTTATCCAAGGTTAAAGAAAAAGAAATCAATTACCTTATTAAATTATATATATATATATTAAAGGCCCTTTGCTTAATTCTTGATTATTTTGATGTCAATATTATCTTTCCTCCTTGATCATCCAAATGAGGCACCTTCCTCATATTATTTACTCTACTTGATTCCAAGAGTCATGAAAGATACTCTAGAGGGTATATTTTACATGTTGGACCCTAGATTTTGGGTAATTTGCACATTACACCAAAACTAGGTTTTAAAGCACAAGGATTGCTCTACAAGCTATATCTTGGTGCTCAAGCTTGGAGAATCCATACCACTACATCATATTCATTATTATGATGTCTCATTATCAGAGGAACATCTTAACATGTGCAATTTGCAAGTTAACCCCTCAACTTGGGTAATTTGCACTTTAGTCCAAAATTAACAAAACAATATTGCAACATTGTTCAAAAGGGACTGAAATGGAAATATAAGTTCCTCAAAAGCTTTAATTACATTTCATAAGATAACCACAAGAATCTAATCACATATTTAAACAAAACACCTAGGGTTAGTTCATAACCCAGGTCAGGGATGTTACATTTGCCCGTCATGGTTATTATCATTGTAGAAAGAGAGAAAGAAGAAGAAAAAAGGTTAAACATTAGAAAATCAATGTGAAAACCCCTGGAGAAGTCATCTCGATGATCCCCTCTAGTGAACACTTTGATCTGTAGCTTTTTGACTGCAAATTGACCCTCCAAAATTGCTTGGAGTGGGCGGTCTGGGGGTATCTTCTTTCTCTCCTCCCCTCCCATCTTTGTGTTGTATAAGAATGTGATAATAGTGATGTGATCTTTCATCCAGACTCCCCTTTAGGTCATAAGTGGGGCTTTGATTGTCATTAAGTTGTGGCCATTGGATCTCACTTGATTTTGGATATGAACTAATCACACAATGTCAGCACCAATGAAAGGTTATTAGTGGCACCGAGCCTTTGGATGAATTGACTCTCTCAAACTATTTTGGAACTACCAAAATTATGTATCGATAGAACCGAGGTGCTATCATCAAGTTATGATGCTTGTTGGATGTTAAAGTCAGTACTAGTGACATGCGAGTTAGTGGAACTGAGATAATTATTCTCAAAATTGGATGCTTCCTAGATTGTGAGATAGTAGCACCGACGTGTGGCTTCAGTAACATCAACACCTCTCTTTCTAGCACCGAAAGCCTTATCGATAGCATCGAGATTTCTTGATTTTCTTACTATAGAACTGTGCTTTTTTGGTACTACTGACAAATGTGTCGGTAGCACCGAGATGTCCACTTAGTGCTCAAGTTTCCTGAAACAAGGGGAAAATATCATGGTTCCAAATTATATATAATTAGCTTGATTTGGTATAATTACTAAATAGTTTATTCATCAATGATTCACACACTACTGATACAAAATAATATAGAAATGAGTCACATAATGAACATATATAAAATTAATGTGTAGAAAATAGCCTGTGAAAAGTGAATGAAAACCAATGCATCTAAATCCCTTAAGGTTGAATGTTACTCTCCCTCGAACAATGCTACTTTTAGATCTATTTGAAATATTCAGCAAGAGAACATATCTTGTTAATTACTTTTCTCAATTACCCCCACCTGAAGGTCTTGAACAGTCCCTTACCAACCACTAAACAAATAACTATTCTGAATTGATAAAAAATGATCATTAAATATTTTCACACTAAGATTAATGAGACACTGTAAATATAAAGTAGTTCATATCCTAGTCAATAAGGCATACGCTTGATTCTCCATGTGATTCCCCTATCTATATTGCTTAAATCTACCTACATAACTATGTTGGAACAAGTTCCATGTATAGTAATATTTACCTTACTTCCAAAAAAAAGGTTCCATGTATAGTCATATATGAGGGGATTAATCACATATGTGGCCTACCATGTAGAGAAATGGGTCAAAATGAAATAGGAGTCTATGAAACAAGAATCAAAAGTAAACTCCAAATTACTTATACATGGAATAAATAAATGATGCATCTATAGAATGGAGAAAATAAAAAATTCATGACTCCTAATGCCTACTATTATGGTGGGATGATGAATGCATGGAATGTCTCATCCTAAAGAGGAGTATTGGTACAAGCATGCATACATGTAAGCTATTTGTACTTTCTCCTTGAAGAAAATTCAGATTGAGTTCAAGGCATCTTTTTCTCCATTTTCTTATTTTTGCTACCCTCTTATTTTAACATGATTCATAATTAATTCTTTGTCTTTCTTCAATAACACATAATTTCTTTCTTTCTCTTTGTTTTATTTGGATGGCTACAAATGTATATCATTTCACTCTTTATTTTTTTGAGAAAGCTACATAGATATATGCTGCATAATATGCACAATGATGTGAGGAAAAATGCAATCTATATGAAATTAGTAATACAACTATAATTTCTCAACTAAATAAAGACATGCACATATTTATTTTTTTCTTTCTACTGCACTTGGAAATAAATTAGCTAACATTGGTACCTATTATGTAGTGCAATGAAGTCAAGAACAAATAATTTGGAGTACTTGATCATCTTGTGGTGTTGAATGATATCTTGAAAGGCTGATGCAATTACATGACTAAGTGCCAATACCTTTCTTAACTAGGATGGAATTTCATGACTAAGGTGGTCAATAACTAGATTATGATATCACAAGCAATGAGAAATGTCTTAAAACATTGCATTGTTACTCAAATAATTGGAAAGTTGGAGAAAAAATTTAACTTAAATTTGTTATCATTGTTATTGTGATTGTATAGTTCATTTGTCTCTGATATTCATATTGAACATGAGTCATGGAATCATCAGCCTCTTATCATTCATTCCATGGTCCTTGAACTAGAGTAGACTGTATGAGATGCATGTGATTTACATAAGAGATATTAACTAACATGACTATGGCCATACATTTGTCAGTCTCGCTTATTAAGTGGCAAGGATATCAACTCATGTAGGAGGTATAAATCCCATCTACACCACTAACAGTCACTACCCATTTGTTATAACATACCATATCACAATCTTTATGGAAACCCTTATTCAAGTTATGTTGGATGGTGTCAAAGATCATGAAATGACCTGTGATGAGTGTAGTGACTACATTTCTAAAAACCAAAATCACCACTATCACTATGAAAGCTGATTCTGACTTCCATTTCATGGTTTCCATGTATCACTCTCAAGGTGGGTCTATCTGGTACTCTATGCCCTAATAGGTACCTATGTGTTTGACTTTTTATCCCATATCATGACTAATGTGACTTCGCCATCAGTCAAGACACATTCTATTCTTATGTATAATTATGATGTATTTTGCTTCCATAATAATATCCAACTAGGTACTCAACAAGAATGTATAAGCTCTTATCATAAATATGATCTCATTGTTCTGGTCCAAAACTTGAAGGCATAATGTCATTGAGTAACATAATTCTTTAGACATCTATCATGTTTTTTCCACATCTTATAACCAAGACAACATAATAGATGGAATTATCATTATTATTAAAAAATCAATTACATGATGCCCCAATATAATAATCATGTGATTTTCTCTCTGGGCATATATACCAATAGACTCCGACTTCCACATAGAGCCAATCACTCAAAAATCTTATTCTAAGTGATGTTAACATGATCATGATGTTTCTACTAGTGCAAGTGCTTTTGTCAATGTTTTAGCACTATTTTCTTCTAGTCAGTACTTTGCAATCTTCACATCTCCTCACTCTATAATTTCTCATATGAAATGGAAATTATGTAGTATGCTATATGGGCTTCATAGCCTATCCAATAGCTCCATTATTGTCGCAGTATATATATAGCGTCATCAATGGTTGTAACCTCTCCAATTTAATCTTATGAACTTCTTGATCCATACAATATCCTCAATTGTCCTTAAAACAATAAGGTATTAGCTTCTATTGTAGAATCAAAAACTATCTTTTTCTCAAAAAATTTCATTTTACAGTTCTATACAAAGGTCAAACAAAAGTTTAGATTGTGATCGTCAATCTTCTTTGTCAGTTTGCAATCTTACATCAGTGTAACCCTTTACAACCAACTATCCCTTATCACCATAAACAATGAACTAATCCTTAGTGTTGATCAAATACTTAAGGATGTTCTTTTGTGGAAGTCTAGTGACCTTCAACGGATCTGACTGATATTCGTTCGTCATGTCAAAAATATACGAGACAATGGGATGAGTATATAACATTGCATGCATGATAGATTCAATAGTGGATGCATATTGCATCATACTCATGTGTTCCCATTCGTCACAAGAACTAGGATCCGAGTCTCTACAGATACTAATTCCATGAGAAATGAAGAAATTTTCTATCTTTGAGTCCTTTATGTTGAACCTCTTCAACACCTTTTCATCGTATGTATTCTTGTTTAAACCAAGAATCTTTCTAGATATGTCTCTATAGATATTAATTCCTAAGACATATGGTTCTTCACCTAAGTCCTTTCATTGAGAAGGTATTTCTACCAAGGTTTATATCATTCATAAGGTAGGTATGTCATTCCCAATCAATATGTAGAATACAACTATGCTCCAACTAACCTTCTTTTATAGACAAGTTTTATCTTCATCTTGACTAAAGTTAAACTCTTTGGCTGCCTAGTCAAATGGAAGTTTCCAATTCTAATATGCTTGCTTCAATCTATAGATTGACCTTTGTATCTCAGCTGTAATGGTAAGCATGGTCTTGATTAATTTAACCATGAAAGATGATGAAGAGATTTAATCATGTTCAATACCTTGAACTTGTTTGAAATCCTTTTCAACGAATCCACATGTATATGTTTGTAAATTATCATCCATGTCAGTCTTCTTCTGGAAGACCCATTTGCATCCTCTAGGTTTTACCCCTTTCGGTAAATCTTCCAAGGTCCATACCTTATTGGTTACATGGAATCCATCTTATATCTTATGGATTCAAGTAATTTCCCAAATTTTGGCCCCTCAATAACTTCTTGGTAGGTTGTTGGCTCATCATGTATGAACAACTCGTCACCTTCTTAAGGCACAAGATATCTAATTCTTTCATCCTCAAGGAGTGTCCTACTAGTTGAACTTGACCCAAAAGCCAACATGACAGAAATGCACCATTTTTTGGTAGACCCACATAACTACCATCACAATTTGATGAAATAGATGTTGCACCCTGCATTGGCATAACCTACGCTTAATCGATCAAGCTTTTTATATGTGTTGTTTATGGAAAGAATCTAATACTTAATATTAATTGAGGGATTTTATACATAAATACATATATATCCAATTACCACATACTTATAATATGTATCATATGTATATTATATCCACTAATGAAACAAATCAAAAATATAGGAACCATGGTTATGGCCACAATAATCCAATTATTTGGAGCCAAAAAGAATTGTTAACTACCTAAGGTCATATATCACATGTATCAACTTCTAATAGAAACTCATGTGTTGGGAATAGGCCAGTCAGTCAATTGGACTCTTCTATGTGATTGATTTGCTTTCCTATTTCATTGACCGATCGACTGACACCTAGCTCAATTGACTATTTGGACCCCTCTAGTCGTTTGATTGTGTCTCTGGCCAAGTGATTGCCTCCTTTGATCTAATATATCTTCAGTCCTCCGATCGATCAATTCAATTCCTAGTCGATCGACTCACTTGATGCAAATTTTTTTTTCCGAATTAGAATTAAAAACTGATCCTCTTAATATACTACATTGTAGAAGTAAAACTTGTGTTACATTCAAGGGTCTGTAGGGAAATATGGCATCAGATATGGTAGTGGAACAAAAAATTTACTTGTCATATTCCCCATTGAACAGTACATCGTGTCAACAACTATGAGATTGGAAAGAGGGTTGCAAGGTTGTACCTGGTCCCAGAGCAAGTCCAATGACTATTCCCTTATAGTAGTGTGTGCTTTTCATCAAGTCATACTTAGACAATTGTCGTTGTCAGACTCCTGGTTGGGTACCATAGATAGTAGTTGACAGCATCCTCCTAGCTGGGAAAGTGTCTCTCACCTCGAGAGAAGTCCATGTGGACTACTGGGAACTCCTGTCATTCTAGATGAATGGAAAGGAAGGAGTTATCCCTTCTAGTTGACGTGCTAGCATCAATTTTCTCTCGCACAATTGTATCTCCCTTATTGTTCCTCCCTTTGGCGAGTAGAACTTGTTCGGGCTCTCTTTGTTACCAGAACTAGAGAAGACAACAATTTTCAATGCTTATTATTGTGTTTAAGAAGCCCCCTATACTCCTCTATTGATAGGAGGGTTAGGGCCAGGGTTTCTAGTCGTCCTAAGAGTTGAAGTGACGAAATTTCATGATTTTTCAAAAACATGCAAATGTTGAACCAGTCGGTTCACACATGAGACCATTGGTTCAACTTGAACGTCGTTTCACTATGTTTCCTATTCACAACTGTTTTGGACATTAATATCTGATTAATGCATAACTTGATGTCAATGCCAATCACTGGTCTAATCCCATTGATCTACCAAATAACTAGTTCACAACCTGAGCTGATCAGTTCATGCACCTGAGTTGATTGATTCACTTGGTGAACCAGTTGTTTCAGGGTGTAGATTACCAATGTTACTTAAATCGAATACCTAGAACTTAAGTAATCAATTCTAAACATCATTCATGAACAAACTCCTTTTGCAAGTGCATTCCTATGTGTCTGACACAATAGGTCCCAAGTTACATTGGTAGAGAATGTCCATAACTAATTTATGACATCACAAGCAATCAGTTGCTAGCTAAGTAATTTGTAAAGTTGGAGAACAACTTTAATCTACAATCCATGATTGGTGTTATAGTGATTGTATATTTCCTTAGTCTCTAATATCCAGTTTCAACTCAAGGCATGCAATCCTCATCCTCTTCAAGGTTCAATCCTTGTTCCTTAAACTTAAGAAGATTGTTTCAGATATATGTGAACTCAACATCATATATTGATTCACATGCGCGTGGTCATGCTTTCTTTAGTCTCACTTATCAAGTGACATGCATATCAAATTCCTATAGGAGATACAAATACCATCTACGTCACTCATAGTCATTCGCATGTGTCATAATGTATTTAGTGATCACATTTCTAGCAACCCATATCCAAGGTCACGTTTGATGGTGACAAAGTAAATTAAACAACATGTGATGCACGCAGTGATTTCTGGTCTAAGAACCACAATCACCACCATAACTATGAGAGATGATTCTAGCTACCATTTTATGGTTTCCCTGTATCATTCTCAAGGTGGCTCCGTCCGATACACTTTAATCTAACAAGTATGTATGTGTTTGGTTTGATATCATATATCATGGCTAATGAGATTATGTAATTAAAAAACACACACTATAGTCTTAAGTGTTTATTGTTTTGTATTTTCCTTCCACAATAACAATCGACTAGGAACATAAAAAGAATGTATATACTCTTAATATCCATATGATCTCATTGTTCATGTACTCAACCCAAAGACATATGTTATTGAGTAATATCATTCTTTGGACACTCATTATATAACATCATTATCTCATAACTTGATATAACAAAATAAATTGGAAGATTGCCTATATTATTGGTCCAATCATTTACAAGTTATGCCATTACAATCATCATATGATTGGCTCAATGGTCATACATACCAACTGACTCCCACTTCCATTTAGATCCAATCACCCATAAACTTAATCCCAAGTGATCTACCATGACCATCATGCTTTTGTTGTGATAGTGCTTTTGTCATGGGGTCAACAATATTACTTTCAGTTGGCACTCTTTGAATCTTCACATCTCCTTGATGTATGATCTCTCATATGAGATGGAATCGTCTTTGTATATGCTTGGAATGTTGATGATCTAGGTTCCTTAGATTGTGTAATAGATCTATTATTGCTACAATATAGCGCAATTGCACCGTTGATGCTTGGAACCACTCCAAGTTTAGAAATGAACTTCTTGATCCATACAACTTCCTTTGTTGCATTGGATGCAAAAATATACTCAGACTCTACTGTTGAATCTGCAACTTCCAAAATAGTTGTTGAGGAACACCACAAATCCTTATTGTGATTGCCAATCATCTTTGTCAATTTGGAAGTTTGCATCGGTGTAACCCTTTACCACCAATTCTTCCTCACCCTTGTAGATAAGAAACTGATCCTTAGTACTTCTCATGTACTTAAGGATGTTCTTCACAGAAGTCCAGTGGGCATCATTGGGATCAAATTGATATTTGCTCGTCATGCTCAAGGCATACGAGACATCGGGTTGACTACATAGAATTGTATACATGACAGATCAAATTGCAGATCCATATGGAGTCTGATTCATGTGTACCCTTTCTTCATAAGATTTAGGACATTGAGCTCTAGAGATAGTAATGCCATGAGACATGGCAAGGTTTATTCTCTTTGAGTCCACCATGTTGAACCTCTTCAACATTTTATCAATGTGTGTGCTCTGACTTAGTCCAAGAAGCCTTCTAGATCTATCTCTATAGATCTTGATTCCTAAAATATATGATTTTTATCCCAAGTCATTCATAGAGAATATATTTCAAAGCCATGTATTTGCCATATGTAAATTAGATATGTCATTCCCCATCAATAGTATTTCATCCACATACAATACAAAAAATATAATCATGCTCCCACTAACCTTCTTATAAACACATGATTCATCTTCATTTTATTTAAAGACAAACTCTTTTATTGTTTCTTCTAATCAAAGATTATAGGTCTGATATGCTTGCTTCAATCCATAGATTGACCTTTGTAGCTTACAAATTTTAACAATATCCTTTG
Organism: Alisma plantago-aquatica; assembly: GCA_963693085.1. Lineage (NCBI taxonomy): Eukaryota > Viridiplantae > Streptophyta > Magnoliopsida > Alismatales > Alismataceae > Alisma > Alisma plantago-aquatica. The sequence goes on from OY856412.1 coordinate 1,151,671,326, forward strand.
GATTTATAAAAACATCTACTTGTCTCATATACTCATCCTCAAGAAGATTCATGTTCAAGAATGCCATCTGAACATCCATCTGCCAAATCTCATAGTCATGATAAGGTGCAATGGAAAGCATGATCCTGATGGACTTAACCATGTCAACTAGAGAAAAGGTTTCACCATAGGAAACAACTTGAACTTGTCTGAAACCCTTTACTACCAATTGACCTTTGTAAGTTTGTAGATTATGATCCATGTCAGTCTTTTTCTTGAAAACCCACTTGCACCTTATGGGTTTTACCCTTTCAAGTGGATTCACTGAGGTCCATACCTTGTTGATGATGTACATGGAATCCATCTCAAATATCATGTCTTCTAGTGACTTCTCAAATTTTAGTTCTTTAACATCTTCTAGGTAGGTAATTCAATCAACATCAATGAACACTTAATTGTCTTCTTGAGTCACAAGATAACCAAATATTTTTGGCTCAAGGCGTCTCCTACTAGATCTATGAAGTTCTTATGTTAAAGGAGGAATTTGAGATTCGATAATGGTTTGTGACTCTCTATGTTCCTCTTTTACCTCTACAGGTTCAATGCTTTCTTGTTGGTCTTCAACTTCTTCAAGTTATACTTTCCTCCCACTATTTCCTTTGGAAGTGAATTTCTTTTCTAGGAATACAACATACCTGGAAACAAACATTAAGTTTTTAGATGGAGTATAAAATTAGCATCCTTTGGTTTCTTTAGGATATCCGACAAAATAACATATCTAATTTGGGTCCAAACTTTTTGGGAAACTTCTTTCTAACATAAGCTTCACATATCCAAATCTTCATAAAAGAAACATTGTAATTCTTCCCATACCATATCTCATATGGTGTCTTTTGAACCATTTTAGATGGTACACAGTTTAGTGTAAATGCGGTGGTTTCCAATGAATAACCTATGAAGGATGTTTGAAGTTCAAAAAAACTCATCATTGATCACATCGTATCTAGAAATGTGTGGTTCCTTCTTTCTGAGACACCATTATTGTGTGGTGTTCCAGGTGGAGTCCATTGTGATACGATACTATGGTTTCATAGAAGGTCATCAAACTCTTGGCTTAAGTATTCTCCACCTCGACCCGAACGAAGTGCCTTAATGCTTATACCAAGTTAGTTTTGTACTTCATCCATGAAATCGTAGAACTTTTTAAGAGTTTTTAAATTATGTTTCATCATGTAAACATAACCATACCTACTGAAGTCAATAGTAAAGGTAATGAAGTATTAATAACAACTTCAAGCATTTATTCTAAAAGGGCCACATACATTAGTATGTATGAGTCCTAATAGATCACTAACTCTCTCACTATTACCAATGCGAGGAGCTTTGATCATCTCTCCCAACAAATAAAACTCACATATCTCTATTGATTCGAAATCAAAAGAGCCTAGATAACCATTCTTACAGAGTCTACATATGTGATTCTCATTGATGTTCCCTAGATGAAAATACCAAAGATATGTTTTGTTTGAGTTATCAAGTTTTATTCCTTTTGTATTAAACGTTATAAACATATGTATTTAGAAACAAAAAAATAAAAACCATAAGACATTGGGGCATTGCCAGAAAAGATTTCACTTTTGAAATCAAACATTAACCATTCAATATTTGAAATTCACATCCATCATTTTCCAAATAAGATAAATAAATAATGTTTATATTTATGGAATGTACAAAAATAAGTTCTTTAACTTGATTACATGCCCCGTGGTCAAAGAAAAACTATATGTTCCAATTGTAGTGGAAGCAACTCTATCTCCATTAGAAATGTGTAGTTTGACCTAACCCTTTCGTAAAGGCTAACTTCTTTTCAGATCCTGCTTATTTGAGTACATGTGCCATCTACAGCCAGTATCCAGTACCCAAGATGAAGAAGTAGATAAATTTATCTCAATAATGTATATACCAAAAGTGGAGATCTATATACCCTCCTTTGTTAATTCCTCCAGGTAGAGAGGCCAATTCCTCGTCTAATGTCTCGGCCGGTGAAAGTGGTGACAATTACCTCCCTTGGAACCCCCCCTTTGGCTTTAGTGCAGAAGACTTGGTCTTCTGGTTAGATTTAGAACACTTCTTAGCTTTATATTTACCATTGGACTTCCCTTTTCCTCTGTTGATCATCACCACTGACTTGGGCTTGTATTTCTTCATTTACACTTTAACAGTTCTCAACATGACAAGTAATTATGATAATGGGTTGTAAAAAGTATTCATGTTGTAGTTCATGACAAACTAGTTGTATGACTCTAGCAGTGATAGTAGAATCACATCCGTGGCAAACTCTTGACCCAATGGAAATCACAATCTAGAAAGGTTTTCCACATACCAATAATCTTGAGCACATGTGGACCTACTAGATCTCTGTGGAAACACATCCCATTATCACATAGATAACGAGGTGTTACGCGAAAACGTGCGGAAATCACCATAACCACAGATTATCAAAAACATAGGTTAATTAAAACTGATTGTGGAAAACTGATAAACTGTGAAACTATTACTTTCCAGTCCTCAACCTGCACAGAAATATGTCATATAAGTACACATACGAGATCTAATACGTGTCCACAACATAGAAACAACTACTCATCCATCACATGAGTTCACCACATGTTCATATACATAAAAGCCCACATCCGGCCAGCAGCAGGATATACAAACATCATCGATCGATCATCGTGAAACAACGTCAAAACACTGCCAAGGACCTGAGAGTACATGGATGACTCTAGACTCTACTACAAGACATCCAAAACAGCAGCATGTCCATTTCTTGCCTTCTACTTCTCCTCAAGTTGCTCGTCCGCAACACCACGACCACGTCTACCTCGACCACCTAAAAGGGTGTAAACCAGCAGAGTGAGACAATTGAACAATTGTCCCAGCGGGAAACATAACTCCCCACTGCAACTACAGAACCTCAGTAAGATAGACTATAACAGCAAATATCTAATAACAAGTATAACAAGAGCAGTCTATATAAAATAGATTATTATTACCGACAAGCTTACCCACTATACAAAAGCATATACCCAGATATATCTCAAGGAATATGATTAGCAAGATAAGATGTATCCCTATGTAGCATGATTATCAGAACATGATATAATGTCAGATAACCTGATTGTCAAGCTAAGACATATTACCACATAACCTGCAAGATATAACAAAGATATTACACAAACAAGGCCTCAACCAATGTTTCGTGTTTATCTTAAGTAGTAATTGCTAAACGGCTGTATTACATATTATTATTCCCTGAGGATTTGAACATTACCGTTCAAATCCAACCTTCGGTTACGAAACCCAAGCCGGTGCCATACAAGGTCAATGGAAGAGCCGGACTCCACGACCTCCCACCTCGTGGTCAGTACACGAGTACAACACAAGCAGGACCGCAGTCACATGCTGAAGTGGTCTAAGCCACATGGTCAACTCCATAGGATACCCTCATCTCTAGCCCGCCTTGGTACAGGTCTCGGTGCTAGTAAACCTGAGCCAGGAGCCTGTTCACCGTGCTCTGAGCCATGAACACATTCATGCTCACACATCACATATCCTGAGCCATGGGCCTGTTCACCATGCTCTATATACATATCTGAGTCTGTAACTGAAGTTACACTCTTACCTCCTCATTTTCAGGCTAGGAGCAACCTACACATATTCAACAATATGCGCTTCTAGGTTAACCCGTAGGAGAACCTGTTTCACCATCACCAAGTCCTGACGATGATGGATCTATGGCCAGGGTAAACTACATGATATATTTCACTGTGACTAATTAATATCTTTTAGATGGATTGTAGGATTCAACCAAGTTGTATAACATGGAAGATATAATAGAAAGTAATCAACATTATATTATTATTTAATCACATCAACCTGATCCATCACAAGGATCCAACATCACATGTTACCACTTGGCCTCTTGCCAACCATACAGATCCATCTCGAGGATCATCACATACCCTGGGATCTCAATCCCTTATCATGTACTGTCAATGACTCTCAAGGCTCACATCATCATCATGGAACTTAACACATTATACATATCATCTCATTAACCAGATTAATTACCGAGTGATGTTACTCATCACATGTGTCTCATAGCCCTTTCATGGCTAATCATCACCTGCATGGTTAGGATACTCAATAATTATAGCTTCAATCATAAGGAATATGCTACTATCATGAAATGCCATTCAAGATACTCTACTTATCATTCTTACACTATTTGCTGATCAAGTGTATAAAGTACATCATTAGCAAGCCATATCTATACTTATCCTTATCTCAGAATTGTATGAACAATCAAGATGTTCAAACGTACAGAACAAGTACTATTGTTACCACTACCATTATGTCACCATCCACTATCATCATTATTAGCATTATTAACATTATGCAAGCTACTAGTATAACTACCACCATTCTTATTTAACAATTAAGTACCAAGATTACTTCATGCATATCATTACTATCATTATTGCCATCATTACTATGATCAACATTATTACTATCATCTTATTTATTATTAACAAATAAGCATAAGGATCACATCATGCATCTTATTACCATTACCTTCCTCATTACCATCCCTGCTACCATTATCATCATTATTACTATCATTAGCATTATTATTGTTTGCAAGGCATCATATTCATTATTGTTATCACTAACAAGATACCACCATCGTTTAGCATAAACATCCACTTTCATAACACATGGAACCGTTACTCTAGGATCACAAGACTCTCACCATAACTCATCATTGCCCTCACTAAAACCTATCAAGGCCTGACGGCTGACACACACACCAACCCTATCGGCCATTGCCACCCAAGGCTGTCGCCCAACATGGCTATCGGCCATCACCACCCAAGGTTGTCGCCCAACATGGCTATCGGCCATCACCACCCAAGGTTGTCGCCCAACATGGCTATCGGCCATCACCAAGCATAGCCCTATCGGTCGAAATAAGGGGGCAAGCTACATATGGCTATGTCGTCCGACACCAACAACCATCAAACTCAACAAAGCTATATCAGCCAACACCTCTTATTAGCCTATCGTCCAACCCTAACACTCATGCCATACAAGGCACTATCGTCCACTACAAGGACCACCACAAGAGATCACCATGTTACACATGGTCTATCATCTATCATAAAGAAGAGGGTGTTGGTCAACACAAGAAGGACCATATCGCCCATCATGCTCACCATATCGACCAACTCAACCACATCGGCCAACACCTCACTTGCTTGACCTATCACTCAACACAAGAGCACTCACCATGTCACCCATCATAAGGTTCCCAACTCACCCAACACCAAGACAAGAGAGGGTCTCGCCCAAAACAACAACAAAGGTGTTGCTCATCACAAGGACCATGTCGCCCAACATGGTCACCATGTCGACCAACACAAAGAACACCACTATGTCGCCCATCACAAGAACAAGGGTGTCGCCCAACACACCCAAACCAAGGGAGGATATCGCCCATCACAAAGCAAGAGAGGACGTCGCCCAACAAGGGTCATCTTCAACCTCCAACACAAGGAAACTCAAACCCTGGAAAGCAAGGTATACAAAGGAACTCTAAACCCTAGAGGGGGATCGGCCACCAAAGGTACATAAGCAAGGTATAAAAGCATAGAACTAAGCTAAACTACTAACATGCAACAAGATCATAGCTAGAGGTAAAGGAGTTAGGGTTAGAAGTTATGCAACCCGCCTTAAGCTCCAAGGAAGAAGATGCACTTCAAGCTCCAAGGAATGTCATCCACCAAAGCTGATCCGAGAGAGGGTATCGGCCACCACAAGCAACTCCAGGAGAGTGTCTTGGCCGACACAAGAAAGAGAGGGAGGAGTGTCGTGCACTCAAGGTGGAGGGGAGACCAAAAGATCAAAGGAAGCTAAGGCAAGGGAAAGAGCCACATATATAGAAGGGAAGGGAGGAGAAAACAAGGTAGATCTATGCTAAGTGTCGTCCACCCAAGGGAAACTTGTCCTAGGGTTCAAGCCAACACTCTACCACACCAAGAGACACTTGTCAAAGATACATACCAAGTGTCCACCAAACATGGTCAAGGTTGGACCAAGCAACATGGGCGACACAACTAGCAGCTCCTCTGGGCGACACACACTACTCTAGGTCGACACACCACCTCTAGGTCGACACACACTCTTTCTTGGGCGACACAAGCTGGTCTTGGCCGACACAAGGCTCAAGCAAGCCCAAACAAAGCACCTCAAGGCCCAAACAAACTCAAGCAAGCCCCAAGAAACTCAAACAACAAGCCCAAGCCTTCCTCTCAACCCTAGAGGAAGCAAAGAGGGGAAAACATCTCACAAGATGGAAAACTTGCACACAAAACCCTAAACTTGGTTTATTTGCAAGTAGCCCCTCGAACTCTTAACAAAGCACAACAAAAACCCTAATCACCTCTCAAAGGTGATTAGCAAGCATCAAACCACCAAGGTTAAGCAAAACAAATAGGGTAAACGCTAAACACAGGTCAGGGTCCTTACAATCTAACCCCCTTTAAGGGATTTCGTCTCCGAAATCCGAAGAGAAAAGTGAGGGATACTTCCTCCTCATCTCTTCCTCAAGCTCCCACGTGGCTTCCTCGATGCCACGATGCTGCCAAAGAACCTTCGCAAGAACTAGGTCCTTCCTCTTCAGCTTCTTGATCCTTCTGTCAAGGATCGCCACAGGACCTTCCTCGTAGGTCACATCTGCATCAAGCTCAACCTCAACTGGATGTATCACTGTACCTGAATCCAGATGACTTTTCTTTAACATACTGACATGAAATACTGGATGCAACCTGTGCAACTCTGGAGGCAACTCTATCTCGTAAGCTACTTTGCCAACACATGCTCTGACTGGGTAAGGCCCCATATACCTGGGAGCTAACTTACCCTTCCGTCCAAACCTTAGCAAACATTTCCACGGCGAGACTTTAAGGTACACTTTGTCTCCTACTCGGATCTCCAAAAGTCATCGGCGATTGTATGCATAAGACTTCTGCCTGTCATGTGCCACTTTCAAATGTTGTTGTATCACCTTGATCTTATCTGTCATTTGCTGAACTAACTCAGGACCCAAAAGCAGATACTCACCAGACTCATACCAACACAAATGGGATATGCACTTTCTTCCATACAAAGCCTCATAAGGAGCCATGTCGATGCTTCGTTGATAACTTTTTTGTAGGCAAACTATATCAAACTCAGATGTACATCCCAGTTGCCTAGAAACTGCAAAACACAAGCTTGAAGAAGATCTTCCAAAATCTGAATAGTCCTCTCAGACTGTCCATCTGTCTACAGGTGAAAAGTTGTATTGAACCTCAACTGCGTTCCCAACGCCTTGTGCAACTATTCCCAAAAATGAATCGTAAACTGAGGACCTCTGTCAGAAACTATCATTGCTGGCACACCATGCAAACGTACTAGCTCATCCACATATACTCGAGCTAGTTTCTCAGCTGTATACGTTGTCTTCACTGGCAGAAAATGGGCAGACTTAGTCAATTTGTCCACTATCGCCCAAATGAAATCATGATTCCTAGTTGTCCGGGGTAGACCAACTACGAAATCCATGGTTATGTGATCCCATTTCCACTGCGGTATCGGCAAAGGTTGCAACGTACCTGCCGGCTTCTAATGTTCCACCTTCACTTGCTGACAAACCGCACACCTTGCCACGAACTCAGCTACATCTCTCTTCAAACCGAGCCACCAATACAAGTCCTTCAGACTATGATACATCTTGGTGACACCTGGATGCATAGCGTACATTGACGTATGTGCTTCCTCAAGCACCAACTTCCTCAGATCATCAGCATCTAGAACCACCATCCTATCACGATAGCAAACTAGTCCATCCTCTGACTCATGAAACCCATCGTGCTTGTCACTGCCGAACTCTGATCTTATCAACCGTACCGCATCATCTGTTTGTTGTGCATCCTTGATCTGCTGTCTCAACGTAGGTTTAACTTGCATCTGTGCGAAAAGACCAGACAACACAGAAACTTCCATCTGTACATTCATCTTCCGTATAGAAACAAACATATCTCGCCTATGACATATCAGAGAACTTAACTGTGCCTCTTTAAAGAAAGAGATGAAGACTTTCTGCTAAGCGCATCCGCTACCACATTCGCCTTACCAGGATGATACTCGATAGTGCAGTCGTAATCATTGATCAACTCCATCCATCGTCGCTGTCGCATGTTCAACTCTTACTGCGTAAAGATATACTTTAGATTCTTATGGTCTATAAAGATCTGACACGCTTCCCCATACAGATAGTGTCTCCAAATCTTTAGCGCATGAACCACTGCTGCCAACTCCAAGTCATGAGTCAGATAGTTCTCTTCATGCTTCTTGAGTTGTCGCGAGGCGAAAGAAACCACATGATCTTCCTGCATCAACACACAACCTAAACCTTTCTTGGAAGCATCACAGAAAACAACATAGCCTCTCCCAGGTTCTGGCAAGATCAACACTGGAGCACTGGTCAGCTTCTCCTTCAAACTCTGGAAAGCTCGCTCACATCGATCATCCCAAACAAAAGGTACATCCTTCCTGGTCAACTTCATCATCGTTAAAGCGATCGCACTGAAGTCTTTGATAAACCTCCAGTAGTATCCTGCTAATCCAAGGAAACTACGAACTTCTATCGGCGTCTTCGGTTGTTCCCAATCCGCAACGGATTCCACCTTCTTTGGATATACTTTGACTCCTTCTGCAGATATCACTTGACCCAAGAAAGTCACTTCCGTCAACCAGAACTCGCATTTACTGAACTTAGCATACAACTGATGTTGACGAAGAAGAGTCAACGCTCGACGAAGATGTTGTTCATGCTCTATCCTGTCCCGACTATAGATCAAGATGTCATCTATAAAGACTACAACAAACTGGTCTAAGAACGGACGGAACACTCTGTTCATCAAATCCATGAAAGAAGCAGGTGCATTGGTTAACCCAAACGGCATAACCACAAACTCAAAATGACCATACCTCATCCTGAAAGCTGACTTTGATATGTCATCCGCCTTTATCCTCAACTGATGATATCCAGACCGTAGATCGATCTTCGAAAACACTATAGCACCACACAACTGATTGAATAGATCATCTATCCTCAGCAACGGGTACTTGTTCTTGATCGTGACCTTATTCAACTGCCGGTAATCTATACACAACCACATCGAACCATCCCTCTTCTTGACGAACAACACGGGAGAACCCCACGACGATGTACTCAGTCAGATAAAACCTTTCTCCAACAACTCTTGCAACTGCTTCTTCAACTCTGCCATCTCTGCTGGAGCCATCCGGTATGGTGACTGTGCAACTGGCTGTGTTCCTGGAACAAGATTGATCTCGAAATCAATCTCTCAAGGTGGAGGAACACCAGGAAATTCCTCAGGAAACACGTCTGCAAACTCTCGAACCACAGACACCTCCTCAAGACTAGGACCTTTCGCCTTGGTAACCACAACAGTATCCACCACTTGAGCTAGGAATGCCTCACATCCTTGTCGTAACAACTTATCTGCCACCATAGTTGATACCAAACATATCGGAAGAATCTTCCTATCTCCCTGGAAGGTCCGCTTCTCTCCAACAACATCAAACACTGCCTGCTTGGAACCACAGTCTAAGACAACCTTATATCTTTCTAAGGTATCCATCCCAAGGATAACATCGAAACCATGCATATCAAGTGGTATAAGATCCACTTGAATGCGGTGTCCCGAGAAAGACAAGACACAAGATGGACACTCTTCACGAAGCAAAGAGGAACCATCAAGAGGGGTTTCTAACAACAAACTATCCTTCTTACAGCTAACAGGTAAACGACAGTTTTCAAGCATACTATAGGCGATAAAAGAGTGTGTAGAACCCGAGTCAACCAGAACAAATATAAAGCAAGAAGAAGACATATCAGAATGAAATAACTCCATCTGACCTGTCACCACTCGCGGGTTGACTATCGCCTCTGGCTGACTCATGGCATAGAATCGAGTCGTTGCTTGCTGTCCATGACCTCTGCTCCCTGGAGCAGATGATCTAGCTTGAGATGCTTCACCGCGTCCTCGACCTCTGGTACCACTGGTCTGTGGCCTCTTTGACCTCTAAAAACTCTGCCTCGGCTGCTGCGTCACTTCAACATCTCTATTCGGGCAATTGGACTTCCAATGCCCGACCTGTCCACAAAGATGACATGCCTTGTCCTCAAACCGTGGCCTAGCTGGCCCTATTACTGCCACAGAAGCTGAACTATGTGCCTTAGACAGCGAAGAAACATAACCTTTCCCTTTACTTAGAGTCCACTGAGATGGTACACCAACACTTCTCACTGCTGATAGTGCAGAATACCTAGGCTTCTTAAAGCCACCAAACTTTCATCCTTGAAACTGAGCATGTCTTTTAAGAGACATAGACTCTCTTTTCTCCCGTACTGTCCTCTCGATCCGCAGAAATGATTCCACGAACGTAGCAAACCGCTCTCGGTTCTCCAATGCAGACACCGGGGTTGTCAACTCAGCACTCAAACCCTTCTCGACATGTCTGATCAGTTCCTCGTCTGTTGCCGCCATGTGAGGACAAAACCTCAATAGATCCATAAACTTGACTTCATACTCGGTGATGTTCATCATTCCTTGCCGCAAGTTATCAAACTGACTGATCTTCTCATCCAGATACGTGTTCAGAAAGTATCTGGTGACAAACTCACGTTGAAACACTTCCTAACAGATCACCTCACCAGGCTGCTTCTCTTCCTCGATGGTCCACCAGTGACCAGCACTACCTTTCAGAAGGTAGACAACATGCTTTACCTTGTCTGCTTCGGGGATGTCAAGGATCCGGAAAGCCTTCTCGAGACTTGTCAGCCACACATCTGCATCCACTAGATCAACCGTCCCAGCATAATCTGAAGCTCCAACTCGGCGAAGCCGCTCGAAGGTCTTCCCAATACCCGATGCTTCTCCATGGGGAACTTGTGCTCGCGGAGGAGGCACTAGTAATCGCTCAACAATGAGATTCATCGTAGCCATTAACTGCCCCATAAGCTGTTGGTAAGCAGGATGTTCAAGTATGGCTGGGTTAAATTGGGGAACCTCAGGCACCCAATCTCCATGTTCCTGTCCATCTGCTCCATCAATCGATGCAACATCACTGTACTCAGCAGAGTGTTCTTCATGGTTTCCAGACATCTTGACTATTCTTCCGCTGAGGGTAGAAGATATTGTAAGAAAACTTGGACACTCATAAGAACAGCTCAACCTAGTCCTAAATCCCTGTAGACTCAGCGAACCTAGAGCTCTGATACCAAAACTTGTGGCAACACATCCCATTATCACACAGATAAAGAGGTGTTACGCGAAAACGTGCGGAAATCACCATAACCACAGATTATCGAAAACACGGGTTAATTAAAACCAATTGCGGAAAACTGATAAACTGTGAAACTATTACTTTCCAGTCCTCAACCTGCACAAAAATATGTCATATAAGTACACATACGAGATCTGATACGTGTCCACAACATAGGAACAATTGCTCATCCATCACATGAGTTCACCACCTGTTCATATACATAAAGGCCCACATCCGGACAGCAGTAGGATATACAAACATCATCGATCGATCATCGTGAAACAACGTCCAAACACTTCCAAGGACCTGAGAGTACAGGGATGACTCTAGACTCTACTACAAGACATCCAAAACAGCAGCATGTCCATTGCTTGCCTTCTACTGTTCCTCAAGCTGCTCGTCCACAACACCACGACCACGACCATGTCTACCTCGACCACCTAAAAAGGGTGTAAACCAGCAGAGTGAGACAATTGATCAATTGTCCCAGTGGGAAACATAACTCTCCACCACAACTACAAAACCTCAGCAAGATAGACTATAACATCAGATATCTAATAACAGGTATAACAAGAGCAGTCTATATAAAACAAATTATTCTTACCGACGAGCTTACCCACTATACAAAAGCATATACCCAGATATATCTCAAGGAATATGATTAGCAAGATAAGATGTATCCCTATGTAACATGATTATCAGAACAGGATATAATGTCACATAACCTGATTGTCAAGCTAAGACATATTACCACATAACCTGCAAGATATAACAAAGATATTACACAAACAAGGCCTCAACCAATGTTTCATGTTTATCTTAAGCAGTAATTGCTAAACGGCTGTATTACGTATTATTATGCCCTCAGGATTTGAACTGTACCGTTCAAATCCAACCTCTGGTTACGAAACCCAAGTCGGTGCCATACAAGGTCAATGGAAGAGCCGGACTCCACGACCTCCCACCTCGTGGTCAGTATACGAGTACAACACAAGTAGGACCGCATTCACATGCTGAAGTGGTCTAAGCCACAGGGTCAGCTCCATAGGCTACCCTCATCTCTAGCCCGCCTTGTTACAGGTCTCGACACTAGTAAACCTGAGCCACAGGCCTGTTCACCATGCTCTGAGCCATGAACGCATTCATGCTCACACATCACATATCCTGAGCCATGGGCCTATTCACCATGCTCTATATACATATCTCAGTCTGTAACCAAAGTTACACTCTTACCTCCTCATTTTCAGGCTAGGAGCAACCTACACATATTCAACAATATGCGCTTCCAGGTTAACCCGTAGGAGAACCTGTTTCACCATCACCAAGTCCTGACGATGATGGATCTATGGCCAGGGCAAACTACATGATATATTTCACTGTGACTAATTAGTATCTTTTAGATGGATTGTAGGATTCAACCAAGTTGTATAACATGCAAGATATAACGGAAAGTAATCAACATTGTATTATTATTTAATCACATCAACCTGAACCATCACAAGGATCCAACATCACATGTTACCACTTGGCCTCTTGCCAACCATACAGATCCATCTCGAGGATCATCACATACCCTGGGATCTCAATCCCTTATCATGTACTCTCAATGCCTCTCAAGGCTCACATAATCATCATGGAACTTCACACATTATACATATCATCTCATTAACCAGAGTAATTACTGAGTGATGTTACTCATCACATGTGTCTCATAGCCCTTTCATGGCTAATCATCACTTGCATGGTTAGGATACTCAATAATTATAGCTTCAATCATAAGGAATATGCTACTATCATGAAATGCCATTCAAGATACTGTACTTATCATTCTTACACTATTTGCTGATCAAGTGTATAAAGTACATCATTAGCAAGCCATATCTATACTTATCCTTATCTCAGAATTGTATGAACAATCAAGATGTTCAAACATACAGAACAAGTACTATTGTTACCACTACCATTATGTCACCATACACTATCATCATTATTAGCATTATTAACATTATGCAAGCTACTAGTATAACTACCACCATTCTTATTTAACAATTAAGTACCAAGATTACTTCATGCATATCATTACTATCATTATTGCCATCATTACTATGATCAACATTATTACTATCATCTTATTTATTATTAACAAATAAGCATAAGGATCACATCATGCATCTTATTACCATTACCTTCCTCATTACCATCCCTGCTACCATTATCATCATTATTACTATCATTAGCATTATTATTGTTTGCAAGGCATCATATTCATTATTGTTATCACTAACAAGATACCACCATCGTTTAGCATAAACATCCACTTTCATAACACATGGAACCGTTACTCTAGGATCACAAGACTCTCACCATAACTCATCATCGCCCTCACTAAAACCTATCAAGGCCTAACGGCCGACACACACACCAACCCTATCGGCCATCGCCACCCAAGGCTGTCGCCCAACATGGCTATCGACCATCACCACCCAAGGCTGTCGCCCAACATGGCTATCGGCCATCACCACCCATGGTTGTCGCCCAACATGGCTATCGGCCATCACCAAGCATAGCCCTATCGGTCGACATAAGGGGGCAAGCTACATTAGGCTATGTCGTCCAACACCAACAACCATCAAACTCAACAAAGCTATATCGGCCAACACTTCTTATTAGCCTATCGTCCAACCCTAACACTCATGCCATACAAGGCACTATCGTCCACCACAGGGACCACCACAAGGGATCACCATGTTACACATGGTTTATCGTCTATCATAAAGAAGAGGGTGTTGGTCAACACAAGAAGGACCATATCGCCCATCATGCTCACCATATCGACCAACTCAACCACATCGGCCAACACCTCACTCACTTGACCTATCACTCAACACAAGTGCACTCACCATGTCACCCATCATAAGGTTCCCATCTCGCCCAACACCAAGACAAGAGAGGGTCTCGCCCAACACAAGAACAAAGGTGTTGCTCATCACAAGGACCATGTCGCCCAACATGGTCACCATGTCGACCAACACAAAGAACACCACTATGTCGCCGATCACAAGAACAAGGGTGTCGCCCAACACACCCAAACCAAGGGAGGATATCTCCCATCACAAAGCAAGAGAGGACGTCGCCCAACAAGGGCCATCTTCAACCTCCAACACAAGGAAACTCAAACCCTGGAAAGCAAGGTATACAAAGGAACTCTAAACCCTAGAGGGGGATCAGCCACCAAAGGTACATAAGCAAGGTATAAAAGCAAAGAACTAAGCTAAACTACTAACATGCAACAAGATCATAGCTAGAGGTAAAGGAGTTAGGGTTAGAAGTTATGCAACCCGCCTTAAGCTCCAAGGAAGAAGATACACTTCAAGCTCCAAGGAATGTCATCCACCAAAGCTGATACAAGAGAGGGTATCGACCACCACAAGCAACTCCAGGAGAGTGTCTCGGCCGACACAAGCAAGAGAGGGAGGAGTTTCATGCACTCAAGGTGGAGGGGAGACCAAAATATCAAATGAAGCTAAGGCAAGGGAAAGAGCCACATATATAGAAGGGAAGGGAGGAGAAAACAAGGTAGATCTATGCTAAGTGTCGTCCACCCAAGGGACACTTGTCCTAGGGTTCAAGCCAACACTCCAACACACCAAGAGACACTTTTCAAAGATACATACCAAATGTCCACCAAACATGGTCAAGGTTGGACCAAGCAACATGTGCGACACAACTAGAAGCTCCTGTGGGTGACACACACTACTCCAGGTTGACACACCACCTCTAGGTCGACACACACTCTTCCTTGGGTGACACAAGCTGGTCTTGGCCGACACAAGGCTCAAGCAAGCCCAAATAAAGCACCTCAAGGCCCAAAGATGCTCAAGCAAGGCCCAAGAAACTCAAACAACAAGCCCAAGCCTTCCTCTCAACCCTAGAGGAAGCAAAGAGGGGAAAACATCTCACAAGATGGCAAACTTTCACACAAAACCCTAAACTTGGTTTATTTGCAAGTAGCCCCTCGAACTCTCAACAAAGCACAACAAAAACCCTAATCACCTCTCAAAGGTGATTAGCAAGCATCAAACCACCAAGGTTAAGCAAAACAAATAGGGTAAACCCTAAACGCAGGCCAGAGTCCTTACAATCTCCTTCTGCCATATTGCATTTTAACAATGTCTTGGATATATTTTATCTCTCGTCTTTCCTGATCTATGGTACATGTTCTTAATATGTGTTACCATCTCAATCACATCCATATTCTTATTGTATATGTGGAACTCAAATTTCATGGAGCACAACATTAGGCATTTGACATCTACATCATCCTAAGTGTGCTTCTTGTAAGCATCGGTGTCAACCTTAGGCACACTGGGAGTAGGTCCATATGTCCCTAGTATTTCTAGGACATAGGGCTTGTGCTCTTGTGTGAGAACAATTCTCAGTATCCTAAACTAATCATGGAAATTATTCCCATTTAACTTGTCCTTCTCAAGGACCGATCTCAAGGAAAACGTGTTGTTTGTCATCATTGGGTTCTATAAGAGAAAATTTACAATTTGTTAAAAAAAAATTTGATTTGATTTGAATAAAATAAAATTTTATGATGTTTAATTAGACCTTTAGTTAACTAATTGCTCTCACTATTTTGTTCAAATTGATAGCCCTCACTTATCAATTCAGAAGATTGCATCGTACAACCTTCTTGTGAGTCAATATCCAAAACAATTGATTTATTACCCAACCAAGGTCGATGTCCATAATCAATTATTAAGGTAGGAAACCTTTTCCTATTCCATCTTATATAATTCTTAAATAGATGGTATGTGATGACTCGATTTTTAGGGTTTCTATAACCAATATTGTATATGAGGTCCAATTATATTCCTAGTTGGTTATTTCCCAAGGCCGTGTGACTTCTATTTAAAAATAGATTCATTTACAAACAAGTATGACTATAACGTCATATTTTAAATTCTATGTCATTTATGTGTATGGAGATGATCAACAACAAGTTTTAGTCGAATTGAGGACATATGGAGTTAAGTCCCAATGAATAATGAAACATGGGATACATCTTGGACATACTAAGTAACTTGAAGTTGCATTAATGATATTAGATGTATAGTATGAGTTCAATATCCTAATGTATGTATCCCTATACATCATCTTAATTGATGGATGAAATTATAGAGTTTTGGTACCAAATGCTTACATAATGTGTTATACACTGAGAGGAATCTTTGGTTAAAATTCCAAAGTAAAAGTATGTTCCTATATGAAGATATTATGGTTTGAATATTGAAAATAGATGTCTAATTATATGCATTTTGGACTGTGAATGTTGAGATAGTTGCGACATTCAATATGTCATGCATTTTTCAAGACTTGTGGCACTACATTTAGTGTGGCGTGGCCTGATCTGGGGTGTCACTATGATCCAACGATTCAGACCTAGTCACCTACCTCTGAATCCTACGGGAGAAGGGACTGGTCATGGTTGGGCATCCTGCTCTCCATGATTTCAGGGGTGATCAGCCCCATATGCATGTCCCAAGTGCACTGTGATTGTAGGATCTTTCCAACGAACCCTCAGATGGGGCGTGGAGTGCAGGGATGAGGGAGATACACCTCTTACCTTATCAATCCTCTCTATGGCTCCTTGCAGCTAGTTACCCAGGGAGAAGGGGGTGAGTAGGGCGGCCAACCGATTGATTGCTCGCTGAGAAAACCAATGCCAAACCTATATGATTCTACATGCAACACCAATCGGACTTAGAATAAGCAACAGAAGAACTCCAAAAATTTGTTTTGGTTGAGCAGGATGTATAGCTCTCGGAGCAGCCGTCAGAGCCTAGATACCGCAATCCATGGGTTGTTCTATCTTGTAGTGACACCTAGAATCCCTTGACAACGTTATATGCAGAGGAGGGATAGAGGAAAGCAAAGCCCCAATCGGTTTCCCCTTGATGTAGTTGTATGTCAGTGACCCTTAGGGGTCGAAGCAATCAAGCTTGCAAAACCTCTGGAGGTAGTCGAAAGTATTCTCTCTACCACCTCTGAAGACCGTAAGCACATTTGCGGGTTATCATAAGGACTTCCAGGTGTTTCGAGTGGACAAGCTCTAGAACTTGCCGTAGTTCCATCTCCTGTGGCGGTGCCAGTGCTTCCCTCACGACGGTTTCTTCCATCACGGCGACAGATCTTATGGCAAGAACAGGGAGTCGAGCTTGATAATGAGAAGGAGATCGG
This sequence comes from Alisma plantago-aquatica, assembly GCA_963693085.1. NCBI lineage: Eukaryota > Viridiplantae > Streptophyta > Magnoliopsida > Alismatales > Alismataceae > Alisma > Alisma plantago-aquatica. The sequence goes on from OY856412.1 coordinate 1,151,689,014, forward strand.
AAGTGGACCAGAGATCATAGACGAGGTTGAGACTCAGACATAGCTAGGGATGCCCTTCCTCTTCTCCATCAATTGCCGCCCATGGTTCTGTAGAGGAGCTTTCGGAAGGAGATGGTCCTCGCTATTTTTATGAGTATCACGATGTGGTTGATCGCGATGCGTGAAGGGGGTGGTGGATGGCGAGGGTCGACCGGGTTGGCTGGACTCCACCATAATCAGATCTCTAGAAAGATCCATCAAACTTGGCCTGGAAAGGAATGCCCTGGATGCATCTCAGCCCTAGGATTAAGATCCAACAATCCTGGAATTTCATAAAGGTACCTTTCTCTTATAAAATTGTAGATAATGTGCTGAACTAGCTTAATTCATTAATAATCGCATACTTGTCCTATAAATCCCCTAAAAATAGTCCTAGATTTAAAAAAATGTCCTCTACATTATTGGACCCTTAGATTAGACCTTTGATGAACAAATAATGATGATATTTAATGTAGATAATAATGATTCTTTTTGAGATTATATTATTTGTATAATTAGCCGATGATGGATATAAAATTCCAGAAAAATACTCTTGAACCTTAATACCACTTGGAAACCAAATATGGGCTCTGATCTGATTATTATGCTGAAATAATAGGTATTTCTTCATTAATGACTAGTTACATGTTTTAACCTCATATTAATTCTAGAAAATAGTTCAAGCATCAGAAAAATATGAAATTTGTACCAGACCTGACTTATGACGTACATATCAGTATAAAAATATCACAAACATATTTAAGATCAGTTGAACCTAGGTTTGGTGTAAAACCCTAATTTGGACCTAAAATTACAAAGAATATGATGTACATATATTAATGATGATTAATTTCTATTAATCAGGTGTTGACCATATTATTTAGATGATCATGGATATGTGAGGAATATTTGAACTCAAGTACGTGGATATAAGTATATGACTAGTTTTGTTGGATGTTAATTATAAGTATCTGCTTGCATGTATTTGAATACATTGATGGATGTATATCTATGTGTATTGCCAATTCCGCCTGCACACTAAGGAACATTAAGGGAATGAATAATGAAATGTAGTTACTGATGGTGTTCATTAATCTCCCTATTAGAGAGGGAAAGTATTAATGTTGACTAGCACCTCCCTAATGGTACAAGGTACACAGGGAGATCCCTAATGGTACAAGGTATGCGGGGATAGGGCCCAAATAATTTATGTTTATGCTAAGTCCACCATAGTAATGCATGTTCATTTGAAATATGATTAATTACTTGGGATTACCAGATTTTCCACCTTTAACTAATGTTTTCCTCTCTTTATTCTCTTTTCAACTATTTTCAATATGCCAGCATGGTATAGAATTTTTACTACCATGTACCAACTTTATGTTGATGTTTTTGTTTCTCGTATTTTCTAGGTTCACAGCTAGCATGGGATAAAAGAATAGGATGTGAGCAAGTTGTATAGGTTGTACCTATTGTCTAAAATTCTAGTTAGCATACATGTTTAGACTTGTGTAAAAATTGCCTTTCAATATACAATTGTAAATCATGTTGTAATAATGTACATGTTTAATGTTGAGATGTGTTATGGTGTTTGTTATGTTGAATGTTCATGTATGCGCATATTACTTCCGCATTGCTCTCTGAAATGATTGTCTAACGTTTTCGGATTTTGTCTTCTCATTCCATGGGGTTTTGAGAAGGTGAAAACCCGAGGATGTTACAGTTGGTATCAGAGCATGAACAATAGCTACACCTGACAATTTCTCACCATGAAACATAAAACTAAACTTCACCTTTCACCTAAAACCCTAGAAACTAAGTAAGTTGTTCTATAGGAATAAGGTTTGACTTATACTCTAAGTTAGAACCTAGATGTTCGAGAACTAGGTTTAGACAAGTGTGAGAAACCCTTTCCATATAGAGCTCATATGTATTGGGTAGCTATACTAGTCTACACTGTGTTCTCACCATTTCACTAGGTGACATGACACTAGACTATCTATTGTGTGTGGGGACACTCAATTTTGCTGATTTGGTTTTGTTTTCCAATTGGCTCGAGCCTCGATTATTTTCTATGATGTCATCTTTCTCAGAGAAATACTATATAATATTTATTATATATATGTAAATATAAAAATGTGTCCCTCACGCTAGATAGTAGTTAGTGTTCATGCAACCTAAGTGAAAGGGGGTGACATCAGTCTAGAAGAGAGAGTATATGTAGAATAGATGTCTAAAGCCTTATTAGGATATGTGATAGATAGATAGACAATAGAATGATAGATGATGTAAGCAAGGATGATCTAATATAAATTCTATCTCTGAGGCATTTGTATTTTTTAAAAGATCTAAGTTGAAAATGAGGTCTGAATCCACTTTTGGATAATCTAAGCTAATTCTAGATGGTAAAAGTACATACTCTTTCTTACTTAAGACGAGCTAAGTGAAGATAACGTTGAATATGCATGAGCCTCAAGCTCTTTTACAAAGAAGGACCTCTAGTGTTAGGACAAGATATGTGGTGAACTCCAGAGAGAGTGATACCGACAAGGAGAGGGTCATATGACCTACCCTACAATATATGAAAATATGAGATAATGTGAAATGATGTGTCCTAAGCTGAGTTACTCTTGAGTAGATGAGTTGAGTCCTTTTGCATGATTCAATCCTATATGTGAGAGTTGGGTAAAAAAAATGATGGGTAGGTGACTCATAATGAGAAAGTCAATCCTTTTGATTGAGTTAGGTCTTAGCTTGAGTGACATATGTGTGCAAATATCATCATTAGCTACAAGTGAGGTAATATATGAACTCTGATTATGAGAATAAAATGCCTTGTGCGTAAGATACTCATAAATGTTGTTCCTTCCTTGTCTCTTCCTTGATATATGATGCTACAAACCTCACTTCAGCTATTTGGATGATTATGTATGAAGAATCACTTAGACAAGCTTGACCTCTTCTATATTCCCTTCCTATATCATACATGAAATATCTAAGTTGGAAATCATGATAAAATTGGCTTCCCTCTATGTCATGCATGAAAGATATAAGTTGAAATCACAAGCTAGAAATAAATATATCTTTGGATCATGGGTTACATGATCACAACATATAGTTCTTAACTTCAAATCTTTTGACTCTAAGCTTCTAGTTTGGTAATAACTCTTACATAATAGGGTGAAACCCTAATATACAAGGATGAATATTAGTTTCCTCTAATCATCCAATCGTAGTATGATGTCAAGTATAAACAACAATAATGATTTGAAGTATGATAAATGTCAGTATCTGATGAATTGAAACCTTGATATCACACTGCATGCTTTAATGGAGGAAAGGTGAAACCCTTAGTAACACCATCCCTACTATATATGAGTAAGTAAATCCCTAATTATTACAGTAATAAGGGATGTAAATTCTAGAATAATAGAATGTCAAGTTCTGACTAAGCCTTTATATGATGGTTGAAAAAAATATGTATTGCTTCAACCTATGTAAGGTGGGGTGGGCACACCCTAGATAATAGAGCACCTAATATGTTGACCTGGGATACATATAGAAATAGGAGAACTTTGGCACCTAAAGGTGGTGACCGTTATGAAGTTGGATACTTTGATATCACCTTAAGCATGACATAGTTGAATTTCGAGGATGAAATCCCATATAAGGTGGAGTGAATGTGATGACCCAAATTTTAGGGTTTCTATAACCAATATAGTATATGATGTCCAATTATATTCCTAGTTGGTTATTTCCCAAGGCCATGTGACTTCAATTTAAAAATGGATTCTTTTACCAACAAGTATGACTATAACGTCATATTTTAAATTCTATGCCATTTATGTGCATGGAGATGATCAACAACAAGTTTTAGTTGAATTGAGGACATATGGAGTTAAGTCCTAATGAATAATGAAACATGGGATATATCTTGGACATACTAAGTAACTTGAAGTTGCATTGATGATAGTAGATGTATAGTATGAGTTCAATATCCTATTGTATGTCTCCCTCTACATCATCTTAATTGATGGATGAAATTATAGAGTTTTGGTACCAAATGCTTACATAATGTGTTATACACTTAGAGGAATCTTTGGTTAAAATTACAAAGTAAAACCATGTTCCTATGTGAAGATATTATGGTTTGAATATTGAAAATAGATGTCTAATTATATGCATTGAGGACTATGAATGTTGAGATAGCCATGACATTCAATATGTCACACAATTGTCAGGACTTGTGGCACTGCATTTAGTGTGGTGTGGCCCGATTTGGGGCGTCACTATGATCTAACGGTTCAGACCTTGTCACCTACCTCCAATCCTATGGGAGAAGGGACTGGTCATGGTTGGGGATCCTGTTCTCCATGATTTCAGGGGTGGTCTGCCCCATATGCACATGCCCAGAGCACCGTGATGGTAGGATCTTTCCAACGAACCCTCAGATGGGGCGTGGAGTGTAGGGACGAGGGAGATACACCTCTCACCTTCTCAATTCTCTCCATGGCTCCTTGCAGCTAGTTACCCATGGAGAAGGGGGTGAGTGGGATGGCCAACTGATTGATTCCTCACTGAGAAAACCAATGCCAAACCTACATGATTCTACCTACAACACCAATCGACCTTTGAATAAGCAACAGAGGAGCTCCAAAAATTGGTTTTGGTTGAGTAGGATGTATAGCTCTTGGATCAGCTGTCAGAGTCTGGATACCGCAATCCAGGGGTTGTTCTATCTTGTAGTGATGCATAGAATCCCTTGACAGCATTATACGTAGAGGAGGGACAGAGGAAAGCAAATCCCCAATTGGTTTCCCCTTTCTACAGTTGTACGCCGGTGACCCTTAGGGGTCGAAGCAATCAAGCTTACAAAACCTCTAGAGGTAGCCGAAAGTCTTCTCTCTACCACCTCTGAAGACCGCAAGCACATTGTGCGGTTAGCTTCAGAACTTCCAGGTGTTTTGGGTGGACAAGCTCCAGAACTTGCCGCAGTTCCATCTCCTGCGGCGGCGCCTGTGCTTCCCTCATGGCGCCTGCTTCCTTCACGGCGGTGGCTCCTATGGCAAGAATAGGGAGTCAATCTTGATAATGAGAAGGAGATCAAAAGTGGACCAGAGATCACAAACCAGGTTGAGACTTAGAGACGGCTAGGGATTCCCTTCCTTTTCTCCATCGATTACCGCCAATGGTTCTGTGGAGGAGCTTTTGGAAGGAGATGGTCCTCGTTGTTCTTGTGAGTATCACGATGTGGTTGATCGCGATGCACGAAGGGGGTGGTGACTGGTGAGGGTCGACCGGGTTGGATGGACTCCACCATAATTGGATCTCCAGAAAGATCTGTCCAGCTTGGCCTGGAAAGGAATGCCCTGGATGCATCTCAGCCCCAGGATTTAGATCCAACAATCTTGGAATTTCATAAAGGTACTTTTATCTTATAAAATAGTAGATAATGTGATGAACTTGCTTATTTCCTTAAGAATAGCATACTTATCCTATAAATCCCCTAAAAATACTCCCAGACTCAGAAGAATGTCCTCTGCATTACTGGACCCTTAGATCAGACCTTTGATGAACAAATAATGATGATATTTAATGTAGATGATAATGATTCTTTTGAGATCATATTATTTGTATAATTAGCCAATGATAGATATAAAATACAAGAAAAATAATCTTGAACCCTAATACCACTTGGAAACCAAATATGGGGTCTGATCTGATTATTATGCTGAAATAATAGGTCTTTCTTCATTAATGACTACTTACATGTTTTAACCTCGTATTAATTCTAGAAAATAGTTCAAGCATCAGAAAAATATGAAATTTGTACCAGACCTGTCTTATGACATACATATCAGTATAAAAATATCACAAACATATTTAAGATCAGTTGAACCTAGGTTTGGTATAAAACCCTAATTTAGACCTAAAATTACCAAGAATATGATGTACATATATTAATGATGTTTAATTTCTATTACTCAGGTGCTGACCATTTTATCTAAATGATCATGGATATGTGAGGAATATCTAAACTTAGGTACGTGGATATAAGTTTACGACTAATTTTTTTGGATATTAATTATAAGTATCTGCTTGCATGTATTTGAATACATTGATGGATGTATATCTATGTGTATTGCCAATTCCGCCTACACACTAAAGATCATTAAGGGAATGAATAATGAAATGTAGTTACTGATGGTGTTCATTAGTCTCCCTATTAGAGAGGAAAAGTATTAATGTTGACTAGCACCTCCCTAATGGTACAAGGTACGCATGGAGATCACTAATGGTACAAGGTACGTGGGGATAGGGCCCAAATCATTTATGTTTGTGCTAAGTCCACCATAGTAATGCATGTTCATTTGAAATGTGATTAATAACTTGGGATCACTTGATTTCCCACCTTTAACTAATGTTTTCCTCTCTTTATTCTCTTTTCAACTATTTTCAATATGCCAGCATAGTATAGCATTTTAACTACCACGTACCAACTTTATGTTGATGTTTTTGTTTCTCGTATTTTTTAGATTCACAGCTAGCATGGGATAAAAGAATAAGATGTGAGCAAGATGTACCGGTTGTACCTATTGTCTAACATCCTAGTTAGCATTCATGTTTAGACTTGTGTAAAAATTCCCTTTCAATATACAATTGTAAATCATGTTGTAATAATGTACATGTTGAATGTTGATGTGTTATGGTGTTTGTTATGTTGAATGTTCATGTATGCGCATATTGCTTCCGCATCGTTCTCTGAAACGATTGTCTAATGTTTTTGGATTTTGTCTTCTCATCTCCATGGGGTTTTGAGAAGGTGAAAATCCGGGGACGTTACATGGTATGCATAAATCTTTGGCATAGTCATTTTCATGCTTCTAGGTACTTAATCTCATTAAGATCGCCTAGTTAAGTCTGACCCAAAAACCAACCCAATAGTGATGTAGCTTGCTTGTCAGACCCACATGACTACCAGAACACTTCCAGGAGATAGAAAGCATACCACACTTGTCATGCCATAGACATTCACATTCTTCTAGGTACTTAATCTCATTAAGATCACCAAGTTATGTCTGACCCAAAAGACAACACGATAGTTATGTACCCTACTTTGTAGGCCCACATGATGATCATCACATTTCCATGAGATAGACAGTAGACCATGCTTGGCGTGCCCACACATAGTCGATCAAGCTTTTCATTTGTGTTTCTTTTGGAATGCATCTAAGATTTAATATTATACTGATGGATTTTATATCTAAATATAAATACATAACTAATCACCACATACCTATAGTATGTATCATATACATGCTACAACCACAACAAAAATATGAAATAATAAATACAAACAACGGTTATGTCCATCCTATTGTAATTCCTTGGATCCACAAGAAACTAGTTACCACCTAATGTCCTTATCACATGTCACAACCTGCTATTAATGACGATATGTGTTGAAACCAGTCTGAGTTGATTGATGTGACCCTTGAACCGATCGATTGGCCTCTTAGTTGATCGATTGGTCATCGATCGTCTATTCCTTGTGACATTGGGATTTCTCCATCGGTCGGTTGGGCCAGAAGATGATCGGTTGGCTCCTCCTTATCATCGACCTTCTCGAACCTCCTGCCAATCGGTTTGTTTCCAGAACTGGTCGGGTTTTCTGGTGTTAAATGTACTCTTTGCCATAAAAGGAAATAAAAGTTGTTCCAATCATATGTAAGATATTACACTATAATCGAGAAACCTCGAGTTACATTTCAGGGAAGCATAGGAGGACAAGAACTAATATTTTTACATATGGAAAAGAAGAGAGAGGCTTGATATGCAAATTAAGATATAAACATGATCTAGAAACCATCCAACCAAGAAAAAAAGGTCTAGGGGTATAGGCATAACCATGATACCAATCACCATGAAAACAATTATATATATATATATATATATATATATATATATGGAATACAGTTGAGTGTACAGATCGCACGCTACACTCAAGTGGTGTTTGTATATCAAGACTATTTTTTTGCAAAATGTAAACCATTGAACTTCATTGTAATACTATAATTAGGCGACATACAAATTTTGTGTTCATTTGGATGAGTACAAGTCACTCATCCGAGGGAAAAAAATCGACGTACAAAACTAATTTGAAATGCATAATTTTTGTGGTCTTCATAACATGACCTATAAGTGTCCAAATGGACTCCAATTGTATATATGAGTTATCCACAAGATGTTTAAGAAGATCAATGGATTAGATTTTTAAAAAAAATATTGCATCATGAAAAACTACTTGAGTGTATTCTAGTCCGGATACACTCGAGTGTATTGTAGCCTTACTCTATATATATGTATATATATATACATGTACATATATATCTATATATATGCATATATATACAAACACACACACACACACACACACACACACACACACATATATATATATATATATATATATATATATATATATATATGGCTATTTATTCATTACCCGTGCGGGTAATTTAGTTTCTCTACCCGGCGCACGTGGCCTTGAATCTCCGTCTGTAGGCGGTGCTCCTTCTCATTGCCAATCCGATGCAAAAGACGCTTCCATACATGCTATTCTGCCATCAAGCCATATCACCCTACATCTCCCCCAACTACCTAGTGACTGCTTCCTAAGCTACATTGACGGCGCGACTATTGCATCTTGCCCATCCTTCCCCTAGGGCAGTGCCACGATCTAAAAGTGGCACCCGACCTAGAAGGGAACCATTCTCCGCTGTCTTTTTTCTCTCTCGCCTGTTCATGATGACCTCCCCTACTCAGCCTTGCTCTGGCTACCTCCAGCGGCATGCAGTGACGCCCTAGGAACCTCAAAGGAGCGACGATGCTCCAGGATAGTTCAAGCAAATGCCTGCAGAACTTGTCAAGCAGTAGTTTTGATCAATTCTTCTCTCTATTAAGGTACTCTGTCATTACCCCTTTTTCTGCAGTTTTCGGCTTGTTTGAGAATTGCACCTCTCTAGACCTCGCATGGCCTTGTTTTCTTACTTCATGCCTTCGACGTCATTACCCCTTTTTCTGCAGTTGTCATCTTGTTTGAGAATTGCGCCTCTCTAGACCTCGCCTAGCCTTGTTTTCTTACTTCATGCCTTCGACGACATGTACTAGATGTGCCCAATGTAGTAGCTTTTTCAAATCCTTGCTCTTTTTTTTTCTGTTGTGAAGCTCACTTGGAAATATACATATAACCTTATTTGTACAAGTTACCTTTCTATATTTTCTTCTTCAATTCTAGTGTTTATGTCCAACTTGGAAATGTATTTTATTCTCATTTGTAATTTGGAATACAAATCTTCTTTCAGTTACTCATTTGTTATCCTGGGTTACTCTTCGGCCTGATAGAGTTACTCTCTGTTGTTTCAGGGTTACTCCTATGTCCTGCTGAGTTACTCCCAGATGTTGTAATGGATCCCAGCCTTGATACAAATGTTGCTAATTCAAACGTCGCCCTTGATAATGATAATGCTAATTCTTATCCTGCGGTTGGTGCTTCCACTTTGCCGCCAGTTGTAGTTCCTAAAATTGGTCTCCACTTTGGAAGTTTAGATGAAGATATCTCATTCTATTCTAGCTACGCTGGCATTATTGTTTTTAATATCAGGAAAGATGACAACATGTATGAATGGGGAACTAAGATTCTCATTGCCAAAGATCTGGTTTGTGACAAGCAGGGTACAATGGGCTGTTCTAAGAGGTCAAGAGGGCTTGTGAGCTCCATTTGTGATAAAGTGGGTACGTTGCAGGAAAATCTGTCTAAGAAGCACAAGCGATCTATGAAGAGGTGTGGTTGTGGAGCCATGATCCAATTCACACTAGACAAGTCCTCATCCATGTGGGTTGTGACTACCTTTGTTGAGGAACACAACCATGATCTTGTTGATGATGCACATCTCCATTACTTGAAGTGTAACTCATCTCTTGATGAAACTCAAAAAGATATCCTTTCTTCCATGAGCCAAGCTAACATATCTGTATCGAGACAAATTGCATTGATGGCATCCGAGTCGAGCGGCTATGAAAATATGACATTTACTAGAAGATAAGCTCATGGACACAACAATAGCAAGAGGAAAGAGTCGACTAAGTACGATGTCAACATGGTCTTGGACCGGTTTGCCAAGTTTAAGGTACTCGATCAAAAATTCTTCTATACATACTAAAACGATCCTGATTGTTGCTTGTCTCATCTGTTTTGGGCTGATCCTGTTTTTGTTGAAGATTGCGGGTTGTTTAGCGATGTGATTGTTTTTGACACCACCTACCGCACCAATAAGTATTCGATGGTTTTTGGAATGTTTGGTGGTGTTGATCACCATCGTAAGACAGTCTTATTTGCTTCAGCTCTTATGTTTGACGAGAAGTACGATTCATTTGTCTGGGTTTTCAAGCAATATCTACTTTGTTTTGGCAAAGAGCAGGTGTCCATAATAACCGATCAAGAGCCTGCTATGAATGCTTTTATCCTTACTGTTTTTCCGAATGGAAAGCATCACTTCTGTAGCTGGCACATCCTACAAAAGCTTCCCTCTAAGCTTGGTGGTCTTCCTAACAAGGACCAGATCATAATCTCCTTGAATGATTGCGTTTGGAATGTGGATGATGTCAGTATATTTGAAGAGAGGTGGGATTCTGTTGTTGAGGAGTATGGTCTGTCATCCATTACTTGGTTGTCTGACATGTATGTGATGCGTTTAGAGTGGGTTCCGTGCTATATGCAGTCTTCCTTCTTTGCCGACATGAGGACAACGTAAAGGAGCAAGAGCTTGAATGCATTTATTAGAAGCCATGTGAATAGTAAGAAGACTCTCTTCGAACTTGTATGTTCATTGGAGACTGTGTACTCTCATGTATGGGAGATTGAAAATTTCAAAGACTTTGAAGACGAGTATAGTAATCTCCCTTTGTCATCACTGTGGCCTCTGGAGGAGTAGATGAGAGGTATATACACAAAGTCAATCTTTAAGATCTTTCAGAGTGAGGTTCATCAAATCATGATCTACAATGTAAAGGAAGCTTCATAAGGTGTGTTTGAAGTGTATCGTGTCGGTGGCCTTGGATCTGCCCGCATCTTGAAGAAAAAGTCATCGAGTGAGATTGTTTATTGCAACTGTTGCATGTTGGAATTCAAAGGTATCACTTGCAGCCACATCCTGTCTTATTTGAAGAGTCGTAACTTTTGCACTCTTCCTGAGCCATACATAATTAAGAGGTGGACCAAAGGCTATAGAGAACATCCTTTGATTTTGGCAAAGCGTCAGTTAGTCATCTATCCACTGGGAGGACTTTTAAGCTTGTTTCTTCCTGCAATTCGATTGTGAACATAGCGTGTAGGAACAATGCTGTAGATCTTTGCCATGAAAAACTTCTAGCCTTGTGAAAGGAGCTGTTAGAATTGGATCTCGCTGATACTAGTGCAGATGCAGGTGCTGGTGTAACTGCTTCAAATACAGCTTCTTCTTCCGCTGTCAAGGTTCATATCCCCAATGTTTGCAAAACTAAGGGGAGACCCAAATTCACATATGTGAGGTTTAAATCTGGAGTTGAGATTGCCCAATCTAAAAGAGAGAGGCACTGCAAGAATTTCATAGAGTTTGGTGTTAACCATGACAGCAGGAACTGTCCTAAGAAGTAGTGCATTCTACAGTGATGATCAAAGAAGGTTGTTGCTACTGCTATTGATGTATATGTGGTTCTATCTTTTTTAGTGGAGTTTGTAGTTGATCAGTGCGTCAGTGAGGCATGTTCAAATCTGTAATGGGGTTGTTCTTTTTGTGTAGTTTTGTGAAAGTGATTTTGAAACCTTCTATGTACTTCACTTGTGTTTGTAATATATCTTTGTGTTACCTTGTGTATGTATACTGTGAATATGTTACAAAGAATATGTTCTTATCAGTTGTTATTCTTTTCGAAGAATATGTATTTGTCTTTGTGTACAATTGATACTCTCAGTGTTTTCACATTTACTCTTACAAAATATAAGAGTAATTGAGTTTGAATCATAGTGTTTATTTTCTAGGATATCACAATTACTCTTATTGCTGTTAGAGTTACTCGTAGTGCTCGTTCAGTTACTCGTAGGGTTGTCATAGTTACTCGTAGTGCTTTTTCAGTTACTTGTATTGTTTTCACAGTTACTCTAACTGCTATTTGAATTACTCGTAGTGCTCGTTCAGTTACTCACATTGTTGTCATAGTTACTCGTAGTGTTTCACAGTTACTCGCAGGTTTTTTCAGTTACTCGCAGGGTTTTTTCAAGTACTCGCAGGGTTTTTTCAGTTACTCACAGTGTTTGTTCAGTAACCTTCGAAAATACAACAGGAACATCTTGTAAAGTAATTGTACCAGCATGAGAGCAAGTGTTTGATTCCAGAAAAAGGTAACTGTATCAGCACTAAGAGTAACCGTAGGAGCACAACGAGTAACTGTGACAACACTAAGAGTAACTGTGACAATATAAAAAGTAACTCTAGCATTCAAAAAGTAACTTGTTATTTACAAAGTAACTCTTGTGGAAATACTGCCCAGTCCCTCCACCACCAACCCATCCCTCCCCATGAGGCATGATATCCTCTTTTGGTGAATCACGCTCCATTTAATGCATTAGAAGAAAAGATATGTACAATGCACTTATTCTATTAAAGAAGGAACCAGAAAAGTGAAGAAAAGAGAAGGTTGTACAACATAAAAGCATAGAGCACTACTGTATCATCTAAACTATAAGAGCACAAAGCACAAAGAACTATTGTATCATCAAAACAACAAAATGTCTGCAAATTGTACTGCCCATCTTTGCAACACCAAAAGCATAGAGCAATGCTACCATCTTCTTTTAAGTTCCATTGCTCTCATCTCGGCCTTTCACTCACTTTTGAACAACCTACCTTCTTCACAACCTACCTTCTTCTACAATTACTAGTTTTCTCACAACCCTCAACACAGCCTACCATGGAGTCGTTCATCCAGCCCATGAACTACACCCTTGACGACAAAACAATGGAATCCATTCAACTTCCTATAGAATGGAAATATCTCCATTTTCACATTAAACCAGGCAAGACCACCTTCCATATCGGAAACCAAACATTTTAGATCACCCTTATTCAGAATAAAAATGGATCACTTTCAACTGGTAGGGGCTGGAAAAGGATGATCGCACAACTCAACATTTACAAAGATTGGATCATCTTCCTCAAGACAACTGATCACTAGACTATCATAACATGGATTACAGATCATTTCTTAGAAACACCAACTGACCTTCTTCTTCTCTTCAGAATGCCTGATGAAGTAGTATTCTCTAGAACGGACGACTCGGCAGATCAGTTGTTTGTTAGGGACAAATACCAAGCACCACCGGGATCAGCTGTAAATCCTTTATAGGTTGACTCATCTACAACAACTGACACCTCAACATCTACAGAAGACACTACTTCTTCTTCTATCCAGCCTTCCTATCATAAATAGGTATGCACCGCTGCCCTTTTCTCTTAGCCTTTTGGTCGATAATCTTCCCCATTACTACCTATACCACCCCCCAACCATCCTAGGCTCAAAACCTATTTATGACTCATGGGTAAATCATTTACAGGTTGATTCATCTACAACAACTATGAACTGCTTAGATGCGAACTTGTGTGGCCAGAAGTTTTGAGGATTCTGAATATGTTGTTTTGGTTTGCTGTCTCTACTTTGCAATGGAGTGAATTGTGTGTATGATATCTCTCACCAGGGATGGATCTGACCCCATGAGCTCTTTGATTTTTATGTTCAGTTTATGGACCTTCTTTATAGCTAATTTGGTTGTAGTTTTCTGTATTGTTTGTTCCAAAGAGCATGTATAATATATACCATTTTATTCTTTGAATGTTGTATTCTTGAATGTACAGCTGTAGTGTTTTTATCTGAATATATATACTTTCAGTTAGCTTGTGAAAAAATACATATAAGTTACTTAAGTGTTACTATCAGTTAAGTAACTCGCAGTGTTTGTTCAGTTACTCAACCATTACGTGCATTGTTCAGTTACTCGCATGCTTGTTTTAGTTACTCGTAGTCTTTTTTCAGTTACTCACATTGTTTGTTCAGTTACTCGTAGGGTTGTAACAGTTACTCGCAGTGTTTTCATAGTTACTCTAACTGCTATTACAGTTATTCGTAGGATTTTTTCAGTTACTCGCAATATTGTCACAGTTACTCGCAGTATTGTCACAATAATTCACAATGTTTTTTCAGTTACTCGTAGTCCTTTTTCAGTTACTGGGAGTGTTTTTTCAGTTACTCACAGAGGGTTCAGTAACTGACATGGTTGTCCAGTTACTCGCAGAGGGTTCAGTTACTCACATGGTTTTCGTCAATCCATGGTTGTTGTTCAGTTACTCGCATGGTTGTTCAGTTACTCGCAGAGGGTTCAGTTACTCGTAGTGTTTCTTCAGTTACTCAGATGGCTGTCACCAATCCATGGTTGTTTAGTTACTCGCAAAGTTTTTTCAATTACTCGTAGTGTTTGTTCAGTTACTTGCAGGGTTGTGACAGTTACTCACAGTGTTTGTTCAATTACTCGCAGGTTTGTGACAGTTACCCACAGTGTTTGTTCAGTTACTCAACCATTACATGCAGTGTTCAGTTACTCACTGGCTTGTCACAATTACCCGCAAGCTTTTTTCAGTTACTCGCATGGTTTTTTTAGTTACTCGCATGTTTGTGACAGTTACTCGTAGTGTTTTCGCAGTTACTGTAACTGCCATTTGAGTTACTCGTAGTGTTTGTTTAGTTACTCACTGGGTTGTGATAGTTACTGGTAGTCCTTTTTTAGTTACTCAATCATTACTGTCAGTTACTCAAGCATTACTCTCAGTTACTCAAGAGCTAATTTCAGTTACTCAAGCATTACTGTCGGTTACTCAAGCATTATGTTACTTTCAGTTCAGTTACTCGCATGGTTTTTTCAGTTACTCGTAGTAGTTTCAGAGTTACTCTTACAACATTCAAAGCATAAAGGTATTTAAAGCATTCAAGAACATAAGCATTCACACCATAAATATATTCAAAGCATTCAAGATCAGCTGTACATTCAGTCTTTTTGTTGCACACTAATAAATAATCCATTTTAATCAGCTGTACATTTAGCCAAAATATAAGGGCAAAATCAATATTGTTCAAGATGAGTTGTACATCAAGATTAGTTGTACATCAAGATCAGTTGTAAATTCAGGCTTTTCACAACTGTACATTCAAGAGCAGCTATACATTCAGACTTTCATAGAGCTTATACAACAAAATAACAGAAGTCTATTGTTCTTATTTTACAATCAAATCAATAACCCAGTTTTTCAGCTGGATTTTAGCCATTTATTAAGGCTTGTAACTATTTCTTCCTCTAGAATCTGTTCTTCATCCATTTTTGTTGTTGTTTCTTCATTCTTCTCTATTTCTTATTGTTTCTCAGCTTCATCTTCTCCTCCCTTGTTCTCATCAGATCTACCTTCTTGGATGTCTTCACTTTCATCTTTTTCATCCTCTTTTAGAGGCTGCAGCTGCCCCCTTGCCATCATTTGCTGAAAAACATCAGCCCTTATTGCCGGTATGTCTTTGCAGGTGAAGTCCATTGTTTTTCCATTGACTAGGCAGTCTAGGTACTTCATGATGAAGATCCCACAGTCAAGTGAGTCTTCTTCTTACTGTGGGCAGATTGGGTACTCCCGTTCGCACTGCGACAACTAGCTCCCCTTTTCCGGTGCACCCCTAAAGAATTCATTCACTATACCCACCTGCATTCAAAAAACAAAACGTTTATTCATCATCAATTAAAGAACATTAATCCTTTCAATCCACTACTAATAGAGTTAATTTTTATAGATCACTTACCCATCTATTGAATTCTTTTCTTGAGTTTCTACTCCAACTCATTGAATTATAAGACCGGTGTGCTCCATCCCTAAAACTTGCTTCATACAAGTGCCAGTGGTTGTCATTGTTTAGTATTGTGAACATCGAGTCCATTGTGTCCCAATCTTTCATTAGAACGTTGAATTGTGGAGATAGCATGTCAATCTGTTCCATGGTGATGTCCTCAACATCAAATGATAGTTTTTTATGCAAATGTAGAGTTTAAAATTCACATCTATAAGTTTTAGTTTGTGTTTCTATATTGTAATTTCAAGTAAATTTGTATACAACATTTATTTGTCTTACCGAAGCATAAGTGATCATGCAGTGCCACGTCAACCCCTTCTTCCTCCGCTTGCTTGAGCTCTCCTTGAGCATCTGTACAAAGTTGTCAAGAACCTGAAAAAAACCAAAAGATTTCTTAGTTTAGCAATCCAAATTATCTATTTCAAAGAGTTACACTACGTTCTTGTTTCTTACAGGTGATTGTGTCATTTGATCCTTGTATAGGAGGGCGGAGAGATCCTTCCCCGTGACCAAGTGTCTTCACTGAATTTCCATTCTCGTTTTGACCTGCCAATTATTTTTATAGATGTTATACATACGAGTTGGATATTGAAACAATAATGTTTTATCATTTTAAACTTGACAATAACCAATTCTCTTACATTTCTTCTATGTTGTCCATGAAGTCATGGGAAATTTCTTTGGTTTCTTTTGTTTTGAAATGTTCAAAACCTATGAAATTGGACATCTTGTACTATCAACAACAATAGAGCAATCCATGTTAGAATCAATCTTCATTTTGCACAAGTTACTTAAGCATTACTATCAGTTACTCAATCATTACTCTCAGTTACTCAAGCATTACATTTAGTTACTCAAGAATTACATTAAGTTACTCAATCATTAGGTTCAGTTACTCAAGCATTATGTTCAGTTATTCAAGCCTTACTTGCAGTTACTCAAGCATTAGGTTCAGTTACTCAAGCTTTAGGTTCAGTTACTCAAGCATTACTTGCAGTTATGATATACTTGAAAGGAGATGAAACTTACCTTTTCCTCCCTTATTTTCTTATCATTTTTCTCTATGCTTCCTATCTTTAGTTCTTCCATCTTCTTCTTCTTCTTCAATCTTTTTCTAGGCTTCTTCTGCCCTTTTTCTTCTTCTACTATCTTCTCCTGCTATTCGCTTCCTTCTTCTTGTTTCTTTTATTATGCATCTTCTGCAGACTTTGGTTGTTCAGAATTGTCATCTTTTATTTCTTTCTTCTCCTCTTCATCAACATTTTTCCTGTCCTAACTGTGATCTTCTGATTCCACATATTTTCTTCTGAGGGTCAGCCTTCTTCGTTTCGTTGGTGGGTTGACATCCTTTGTCAGTGTGTCTTTCGGTTCATCTACATTCACCGAGGCAAAACCCTCTACAAATTCTTTGAATCCACTTTCAGGTGACTGTGATTTGTCACCCTCATCTTCCCACTTTCTTTTTAGATTTTTATTTTCTTCTTCTAACTTGGCTATTCTTTCTTCTAGCCTTTTATTCTCCAATTGCAGCTCAGTGAATTTCTCAACACTTATTCTTGTACAGATCTCCTTATGCATTTTGAGCTCCTCCTCCAACATTTGGATTCTTGTCTCTAGGGTGGAGGTGTCAAGAGTGTCTCTCTCTTCGATGTTTGGCTTTGCTGGTGCCATATTGGTTGTTGGCTTACATTTTGCTGGCATGTCCTTCGATGATTTTGCAGCCTGCCAATCATCTCCCTGGTCTACCACTATCCTTTGACAAACCTATCCAACATATAAATAAAAACAATGTGTCACAAAATGAAACATGTATGATTATGTTGTATATTAAATTTTGCAACAAAGATTAGATAATCTTACATCCTTAGGGTCCACTACCCCTAATTCCATCAATTTCTCGACCGGCGCATCCCACTTCTTTATCCTTGGCTTGGAGTTAAGGAATGTTGGCTTTACCATCTTTGTCATCTCATATGCCTCAAACCTACATGTAACATATAGAAAATATAATGCATATGTAACTGCCCCCCATAGTCAATATTGTATCAATGTAGATGAATATAATTTTATTCACTTACGCATAGGCACATGACACAGCCTGTTGTGTATAGGGTGTTATTAGCCCCTTTCTCTCCTTTCCATCTTAGTTGTACATTCTCCTTCACCATCTTCATATTCTTGAAGATACTCCCATGCACCGGCTTTGCCCAATTCATTTGCCTAATGGAAGTGACATCATCTAGGTAGTAGATAATGTAGATTGGTGTGCAATAGATGGTGTCTGGGATTAGGAATGTTGCCAGCAGGTGCAACATCCACGCACAACACATATTTTTATTATCCGCTGGATTGTTGGTCTTGGCATATTCTTGCCAAAGTTTTGTTAAGTTGTCCTTATGCAAGACATCTTTTTCTCTCAACCTCTTTGAGGACTCACCTTCATTTCTATTTTTACAAGTCGCCTTGGTAAACTCTTTCCATATTGACTTTACTATGTCAGAATCTTTCCTTTGTTTCATTTCTATACCTTTGCTGGGGATACCTAGAATTATCCCCACGTTATCTACTATCATCCTTCTATCCTCTCCGTTTTCCAGCAGAAATATGTCTTCCTCGACATATCTATCTATTAAATCCTCTAACAAGCCTATGTCAATCGCAAGATTTGGAATCTTTACGAGGTTTGCAAAGGTTGTTGAGCTCAGCATCATAAGTTGTTCTTTTATGTACACCATGCTCTTGCTGGTGTTGTTGTAGCTCTTTAAGGAGCACCTGTGGTACAGTCTGTTTACTCCCACTGCAAACATATCAAAATTTATCATTAGAGCTCATTGTTTATTTTGTAAAAGCAATTTAATAAACTGTAAGTAACTGAAAATTTAAACCATTACAAATCCATACAATCTTACCTTTCTCACTAGCATTTTCTGTCTCTTTCTATTTCTGTTTTGCATTTGTACTCTCCTCATCCCCTTTGCTTTCTTCTCCTGCATACGAATAGAGTTACTCCAAGAATGTAGTATTTAGCTTAACAATATTGTTTTCTAGTTTAATTGATATGTCTAGTGTGTGAGACACTCTTTGTTACTCAAGCATTACTTTCAAAAATAAATACTCAAACATTACTTTTGGTTACTCAAGCTTTCTGTGATAGTTACTCAAGAATTAATTTCAGTTACTCAAATATTCTGTAATAGTTACTCAAACTTTATTTTTGGTTACTCAAGCATTAATATCGGTTACTCAAGCATTCTGTAATAGTTACTCAAGCATTACTCTCAGTTACTCAAGCATTAATATCAATTACTCAAGCATTTTGTAATAGTTACTCAAGCATAAATTTCAGTTACTTAAACATTACTCTCAGTTACTCAAGAGTTAATTGCAGTCATTAATCTCAGTTACTCAAGCATTCAATAATAGTTACTCAAGCATTAATCTCGATTACTCAAGCATTAATCTCGATTACTCAAGCATTCTGTAATAGTTACTCAAGCATAAATTTTAGTTACTCAAACATTACTCTCAGTTATTCAAGAGTTAATTTCAGTTACTCAAGCATTAATCTCGGTTACTCAAGCATTCAGTAAATGTGACTCAAGCATTAATCTCGGTTACTCAAGCATTTTGTAATAGTTACTCAAGTATAAATTTTAGTTACTCAAACATTACTCTCAGTTACTCAAGAGTTAATTTCAGTTACTCAAGCATTAGTCTCGGTTACTCAAGCATTAATGTCATTTACTTGAGCATTACCTTGTTGTTCTTCTTTTCCCGCTTTGTTGCACGCAACTTCTTTCTTCTCAGTTGCTCTATTGCCTCCACGACCAGCAATAGCAACCTTACTGCGCTTTGCACTTTTTGATTGAGGTTTGATCCATGGGGGAGTTGTAACCCCTCTTTTTTTCCCTTTCTTTTGTGTCTGCGTTGTCGAAGAAGTAGCTTGCTTATCTCCTTCAGTAGCCATCACAACTCCTATTTTGACCTCTTTCTGTATTGTCTGAGGAGTCTCAGCAGCAATCCCTTTCTCCATTTTTGTAGCTTCTTCTTTCCCCTCTTCTTCCTCTTCTGTGGCCTTGGTAGCCTCTTTCTTATCTCCTTTCAGAGTTGTCGGAGTAGTCTGTTCTTGTATTTCCCTTTCCACGACCAATGCTACTTTTCTCGCTTCTTCTGCCTATTTTTCCATCTTCTCGTCGGCTTGAAACAAGTGCGTTTCGAAGTCGGCGTTGCCTATTTCGACCACTTTCGGTCTATTCTTTCTCCATGGAGGCATTGTCGACGATTTCCGTGAGGATTTCTTCGTCCTCGTCATCTCTGAGTATCTGACGAGTCGATGAAGGAGCGACTGGAGGAGGTGATGATGGAGGAGGTGGTGATGGAGTGGTTGGGTGATGTCTTCGTCGGTTAGATTGCACAACAACGAGAGAAATCGCTAAGGAGGGCGATGAATTGGGGTTTTGCTTCACTGGGGAGAGCGACGAATTGGGGTTCGCTAGCTGCTCTCTCCGCTCGAATGCTTTTTTTCCGCTTTTTTCCGCTCCGGGTTGCGGGAGTACTGCTTCCGGGTAGCGTAATCAAGTTACCTGCGCGAACAACTAAAAGTGTCTCTCTCTCTATATATATACATATATATATGTATGTATATATATACATACATATATATATATATAGAGAGAGAGAGTCAGGCTAGAATACACTCAAGTGTATTCGGAGCAGAATACACTCAAGTAGTTTTTCATAATAAAATATATTTTTTTTAAAATCTAATCCATTGATCTTCTTAAACATCTTGTGAGTAGCTCATTCACAAAATTTGAGCACATTTGGAAATTTATAGGTCATGTTACAAAGACCACAAAAATTATGCATTTCAAATTAGTTTCGCACGTCGATTTTGTTGCCCATGGATGAGTGACTTACACTCATCCAAATAGGGTAAAAACTTGTATGTAGCCTAGTTATAGTATGACAGTGAAAGATCAATGGTTTACATTTTACAAAAAATAGTCTTGATATTCGAATACACTTGAGTGTATTAGTACAATCTGTCCACTCGAGTGTATTCTAACTTGACTCAGTATTTCTATCTATCTATCTCTCTCTCTCTCTCTCTCTCTCTCTATATATATATATATATATATAGATATATATATATATATATATATGTGTGTGTGTGTGTGTGTGTGTGTTGTTTACATATACATATATACATGTATATATGTATATGTATATACATATATCTATATATGTGTATTGACATGGCTCTGATACCATTATTGGGAATATGGCATCAGAAATGGCAACGGAAACAAAAATTATACTTGTTATATTCCCCATTAGATAATAGATCACGTCAACAACTATTAGATGCGAAAGAGGGTTGTAAGGTTATACATGATCTTGGAGCAAGTCCGGTGACAATTCCCTTGTAGTAGAATGCACCTTTCTTCAAGTTGCACATGGACGACTGTCATTGTCAGCCTCTTGGTTGGACACCACAGATAGTGGTTAATGGCGTCCTTCTAGTACCTCTCACTTCTAGAGTAGTCCACATAGACTACTTGGCACTCTTGTCATTCTTGGTCAATGGATATGGAGGGTTGTCCCTTCTAGTTGACTGCTAGCATCAACTTGCTCTCCCACAATTGTCTCTCCCTTGTTGTTCCTCCTTTTTATGGGTAGAACTTGCTCGGGCTCTCTTGGTTACCGCAACAAGAGAAGACAATAATTGTCAAAGCTTATTGTTGTGTCTGTGAAGCCCTCAGTACCACCCTATTTATAGGAGAATCAGATCTAGAGTCGGAGTTTCTAGTTGGTTTGGGAGTTGATAAGGTGGAATTTCATCAATTTTCCAGAACCTGCAACGTTGAAACAGATTGTTCACCAGTGAACTGGTATCAGTTCAATACTTGAACTGGTCATTTCACTATGTTTCCAAGTCACTATTATTTTTGCAATTAAAATTTGATTAATGCACTGCATGATGTTAGGTTCAATCTTTGATCTAATATCATTGATCTACCAAATAGTTAGTTTACAACTTGAGTCGATCAGTTCATGCACATGAGTCAATCAATTGACTTGCTGATTGATCATTTCAGGGTGTAGATTGCTAATTTTGTTTAAATTGAATAGCTAACACTTTAGTAATCAATGTTAAATATCATTCATGAACAAGCTCCTATTCCAAGTGGATTGCTATGTGTGTGACCATAGAGGTACCATGTTACATTGGTATTGAATGTCCACAATTAATTTATGACATCACAAGCAATGATTGGTATCTATAAAGGTATCACTGATATCTAGGTAATTTAGAAAGTTGAAGAACAACTTTAACCTACAATCCATGATTGGTGTTACAATGATTGTATGGTTCCTTTATCTTTGATATCGAGATTGAACTCGAGGCATGGAATCATCATCCTCTTCAATATTCAATCCATGTCCCTTGAATTTGAGTAGACTAGATATATATGAACTCAACGTCATATATTTATTCACATGCACGTGGCCATGCTTTTCTTAGTATCACTTAACAAGTGGTTGGATTATCAAACTCCTGTAGAAGGGACAAATTCCATCTACGTCACTTACCCTCATTCCCATGTGTCATAATGCATTTGAGAATCACCTTTCTTGTAACCCTTATTCAAGGTCGCATTTGATTATGACAAAGTACATTAAACAACATGTGATGAATGTAGTGATTTTAGGTTCAAGAACCACAATCACTGCCATCACTATGAGAGCTGATTCCGACTACCATTTTGTGGTATCCATGTATCATTCTCAAGGTGGATGTATCTAATATATTGTTCTGTAACACGTATCTTTGTGTTTGGTTTGAGGTCATATATCATGACTAATGAGATTCTCTCATCAACCAACACACACTCATCTTAAGTGTCATAGTTTTCTACTAGACTTCCACAATAGCAACTAACTAGGGACATAGCAAGAATGTAGATACTCTTAACATCTGTATGATCTCATTATTCATGTCCTCAACTTGAAGACATACATCATTGAATGATATATTTCTTTAGACATTCATTATGTAACATCATTATCTCATAACTGAATAAAAAAGAATAAATTGTCCTTTATTATTGAACAAATCATTTAAGAGTTATGTCATTACAATCATTTTATGATTGGCTCTCTAGGCATATAGACCAACATGGTAGTATAGGGAGGAAAGTATTAATATACATATGGAGTAATAAGAGGAAGGTTTTTTTTATGAAAATTGAATTAAAAGAGGCAGGAAATAAACCAAAAACATATAGATAACCCACTAGGTTTGGCCATAAATAGACATACATCCATAACAAAAATATTTTTAAGGCGATGCACATAAAATTGCATATATACTTCATATATATGTGTATATATATGTATATATATACGATCTACATGAAAATTCCCTAGCATATGTGGTTTTAATCAGATATGCGCATTTATTATTTAAATATCTACATCACATGGAACAACTTAAATGATAAAATCAAGCCTATGATATTGATTGAAATGTAACAAAATAGTTAATTGACTAGGATCAGATACCACTATAGGGAAATATGGCGTTAGATATGATAATAGAAATAAGAATTTTCTTTACCATATTCTACATGACTAGCGGATCGCGTCAAAAACTATGAAATGGGATGAAGGTCAAGGTATATACCTGATCCTGGAGCAAGTCCAATGACAATCCTTCTAGATTTGTAGTTCTTTCTCAAGAAGCACCCAAATAGTTGTCCTCCTGGTGTATCACCACAGAATACGGTTGACAAAGTCCACCAAGAGTAATGACAATAGTGTCCATGCCCGCTGGGAACTCTTATCCTGCCTCTAGTGCTAGCGGGAAGGAATTATCCCTTCTTGTTGTTAACATGATAGCATCAGATTTTCTCCCCTTGTCTATCTATCCCTTTTATAGGTAAGATGCCTTTGTCTCTCATTTTATAGTACTAAAGTGCCTTGTCTGTATACACTTTATATAGTAATAGATGTGTTAGGGTTTCCACAACCCTACAGATATGGCATGTTATATCTCATGATTTGGCAGTTGTTGATAATCACTAGTAAGTCAACAAGATTCCCAGTCAGTTGACTGGAACATCCAATCAGTTGATTGGCTTGCTTTCCTATTCAAAATTAAGTTATATTTGAGTGTGATGATTAACACACATCATGACGTCAACAACAATCACTTGAGCCAGTCAAGTAGTCATCTAGTTAGTCAGCTGGACTATCCAGTCGGTTAAGTGAACACTCCAGTTGGTCGACTGGCATTCTCGATTGATCGATTGGATACTACAGTAAGACACTTAACAGTCAAGGTTGTTCCAGTTGATTGCCTAAACACTTTTAGTAACCAATATAAACCTAATCCATGAGTAAACGCCTATTCCAAGAGCATCCTATGTGTGTGACCCTATAGGTCACAAACTACATTGGCAGTTAACATTCATAACTAGATTATGGCATCACAAGCAATGAGTAGAATAGAAAAACACTACATTGCTACAAAAATAATTGGACAGTTGTATAACAACTTCAACCTACATCCATGATAACTATTATTGTGATTGTATTGTTTTTTCTTCTTCTCTGATATCCAAATTTAACACAAGGCATGGAATCGTCATCCTCTTAACATTCAATCCATGTTTGTTGAACTAGAGAAGACTATATGAGATGCATGTGAGTTCACATATTACATATTGACTCACATGAATATGGCCATAAGTATATCAGTGTCTCTTATCAAGTGGCTTGGATATCCAAGCTTGTGGGAGGGACAAGTCTCATCTTCATCACTCATAATCAATCCCCATTTGTCACAATGTACCGGAACACCACCTTTATGGAAACCCCTATTAAAGGTTACATTAGATGGTGTCAAAGTTCATGGATTGACACATGATAAGTGTAATGACTTTATGTCTAAGAACCACAATCACCACTCACTTTGAGAGCCATTTTGACTACCATTCTTGGTTTTTGTGTATCACTCTAAAGGTGGGTTTGTGCAATACTCTGTTCCCTAACAATTACGTATGTGTTTAACTTGATATCCAATATCATTACTAATGAGAATCTATCGTCATTCAACACACATTCTAGTGTTATGTATCATTATCATCTATTTTTCTTGCATAACAATAACTAACTGGAGATATCGAAAGAATATATGTACTCTTATCATTCATATGATCTCATTGTTTAGGTCCTAAACCTAAATGCATATGTCATCAGGTAACATCATTCTTTAGACATATAACATGTATGTGTTATCTTCACATGACTAAGATAAACATAATAGATATAATTACCTTTATTATTATCAAATTAATTACATGATGCCCCAATATAATCATCACGTGGTTGGTTTTCTGGCATATATACCAACAAGAATATGCCCAAACACCTAGACTCAAAGTGACCTAGACTTGAAGTAACCTATGCCACCCACATTTATATCTACCTTGCCACCCTTTACCTTTCACACAACTTTCTTGACCACTTCAAGCTTAGAGATCCATCAACTTCCTAACTCCTCCTTCTCTATTTCAAACTTCACTACAAGGGGATCTCGACCCCAAAACACCCCGACCCAAGTCGAGGTCATAGTTCCATTTGTGGGGCCTTTTCGAGGACGACCAATCTATCTTGGGCTAACCCTAGGCCCTCTACTCCAAAACTCTTCTGCTCCCATGTGGTGAACCATTGTGATGTTTGGCCCTCTGTTGTATGTTTAGTCAAAGGTTGAGACCAACTACCAACCACATAATTTTTATAAAAGTCAACAAGACCTGAGACCTAGAGGTCGATAATCTTTGAATAAGGTAAATAGTTCTATATGGAAAATAATAGAAAGAAATATTAAATATTTAATAAATTCTATAAATGATAATTTTGGCCAATGAAATCAAATAAATACACTATCTTAACTAGATAATTACAAAAAGTACATGGAAATGGTTCATAGGCTAATTTGAATACTTTTTCACTAATATCTCAATTTTCCTCTTACATACTTATTTGATATTCATCAAAAGTGCAATATTATGCTAATGATCCTCAAAACCTTACCTTTTCAAATAACTAATGATGATGTATATTGCAACTCCAGGTCAAACATTGATGCCTCTTGATAATGATAAAAGTATACATGATATGGATGATGATAATAATGCTAAAATTTGGGTTAATATTTATCATGATCTGTGTGTTAAATAACTCATTCAATATTGAAAATGATATGTAATATGTTGGTCTAGAATGTTCATAATGTTGAACATGATGAATGATTACACTAAGGTTCATCTTGGGATCTAATAATCCTAGTTATTTTCTTCAAGACCGATTGTGGAACCATACCTCAATTATTGGTCAATGTATACATGTTTACCGGCCTAGGTCCTTTTACCTAATCTTGACCTCCTATCATCTAAGACCTACTCTTAATTTAAATTTGAATCAAAGGTACTCTTATTCATCTGTAGAACAAACTAGTGGTATTGTGGTTATATTGTACATATCTCTTGTACATTTCTTGGCTTGTTTACTTGTTTGAACTATGTTCTTCCCTAATAAATGTGTTTATGATTTTATATAATTATTTTATAAACACCCAAACCTAAATGAATATCCATTGTTATATATCCTAATATTAGCATAGTGAAAGGTGCAACATCTCGATACTTATATTGGTACAAAATAGAGACCTTCCTTATTGTGTTTGATGTTGAGTGATTTCAATCTACAATAGAAGACCTTGCATTAACATATTTTGGCGTGGTGGTAAGTGGACTTGGGGAGCCTTCTGTATCCGTAAATATATCTTTGAATTTTATGAACTTTACTATAAATGATTTTTAGATTATTATAAAAAATCTTTTAAGGTGAGCGGCAACTTATATTGAAAATAGGGGATAATACATGGTCGAATTATGCTTTATTTATAATGAAATTCTCATCAATCTTTGACTTTAGCATGATAAGTCATGTCAAACAAATCATATTCTCCTAAGCCGCCTCATTAATGTTTTTAAAACATACCATTTTGTTTGCAATGATGACATTTTCATTTTATGATTTTAGTTAATGTAGGCATTAATGTTTGATTTTTTATATCTCTATATCTACTTATCTACGACTGGACATAATTCATTAAACATGAAAGCCATGCACACACTAAAAAATTGCGGAGGTGAAAACCATGTTTTTTAATTCACGCTTTAAAAACTATGGCTTAAAACTTAGAAAGCAAATACTAACCACAACCTGTTCAACCCCACACTTCTTGTTTCCCACTCACTATATGTCTTAACCCTCCTTTTGCGTGTCTGATCAACAACTTCCCTCGCATATCGCTTCCGTCCCTTATCCCCTCGATTTCTCCCCCTACTCAATGTGTGCCCTAACAATGGCCCATTGTCTTCACAGTCAGTAATTGGGAAGGCTTAAGCATAGAGAATGGGTAAGAGGTTCTCTATGACTTAGAGTTCCCAAAAATACTTTTCTGTATATTTTTTTTATAGGGGAACATGTTAGAGATAATTTCAAGTAGGGGTCAGAATCTTTCAAAAAGACATGAGAAAAAGAAATAGTCAAGAGCTACTGGGGATTAACAAAGAGGCATTCCTAGTCTGTAGATTGTTGGTATGAATGACAAAGAACGAATTTCTCTCGATAGATTGTCGTAGATTGTTATTATTTTTTAAAGATGATTTGTTTGTTCAGGCGGTGACCAGGTTGTATTATTTATCGACATCTGTTGTCACTTAAAAGGAAAAAGAATACATAAAATTTTAGATAATCCCAACAAGCTTACATTAGTGATTTCTCTCAATGTGACTATGTATAATAAATTTCATTCTCATTTTCTTTACAATATGGAACTCGAAGATGCTATGAGTTGTTTTGAATAAAACTAGCAATAGAAATTGCAACAAGAAATTATTCATTATACATCCCCCTTTCCTTGCATACTATATGTTCGTGACCCCATCAATATGAGAAGTCATGATGTGAGGTTCAAATTACTACCTAGTGAATGGTTAATGCATTGCACCTATTTGACAAAATGTGGAGGTCAGTTGGTATTCATGTGGACATATAGTTTTTGTACTTAGAAAAGGTTACTGACATTATTTTCTATTCTTGATAGGAATAAAGAACCTATTTTATTTATACATTCTTGTCCCACCTATATACATGGTTGCGGTTTGTGATTTAGTCTTTCATCCTCTTACATATACTTCAATCATCTTGCAACATTACACATGATTTAGGGACAATGAGAAAAAATTGATAACAACATTGGAATATGTCATCGATTATAAAGGCTATTGGACTCAACAAAGTAGTTCAATATTAAGTGATGATGAGTACGCTTTTCTTACAACTTGGCATTGTTTGTGTTTATTCTTTATTTGCAAATTTATTTTGTCTATTATCTAGGTAGTTTATGCTAACTAGGTAGTTTATGCCCCTAGGCTTTTTTGACCCAACCTAGTTGGTCAATGTAGTTGACCCATTGGCTGGCACGATCATCTAGTTAAATGAGGCTAAAACATGATTTTAGAACTTGGATTTGACATGATAACATGGTCAATTCAATAGCTAACACAGTGAATTGACTGGTTAAACCACCACATGTTGATTTAACTGTTTCAACCACCAACTTGATGACCAAGCCAGCTCAACAACCAACCTAGTGAACTAGCCCCAGGGTTAAAGATCAGGTTGGTTTTTTTGTTTCAATTTTCCATTCAAAATAATTTTGTTACTAATTATGACCCCATTCTCAATATCTATTTTTATATCTTATCTTACTAAATAACACAACATGTTTATAGATTGAAATAACAATTTTTTTCTTGTTTATGAATGGATGTTTGATTTTATAAATTTTAATTTTCAAGATTTGTCATCTCATTCTTTCATGTAATTGAGTATATCCATATACATACATATATAGACACACATGCATATTATATATATTTATAGAAACATGTGTACACATGTATATGTATGTATATATAATTTTATTATTATTATTATTATTATTATTATTATTTTATATATATATATATATATATATATATATATATATATATATATGATGTGATGATGACATTACTAGGTCAACTG
Organism: Alisma plantago-aquatica; assembly: GCA_963693085.1. NCBI lineage: Eukaryota > Viridiplantae > Streptophyta > Magnoliopsida > Alismatales > Alismataceae > Alisma > Alisma plantago-aquatica. Next base: position 1,151,718,177 of record OY856412.1, read on the forward strand.
GGTTGATGCGGTAGTTGATTAAGAGACCCATTACGTGGAAGCTTTTCTTAGTTGAACTATAGGTTAACTTTGGAAAACTTGATCCCCTTGTGTTCTAGGTCACTCTGTCCATGCCAATCTTTTATGAATCATTCAAATAGTGCATGCTATATTGATTTCTATAATGAATACCTAGCAGCATGAATAATATCATATAATGGTGCAAATGGCAATGAATTTATAAAAACCAAAATGGTGACAAATTTATTTATTTATTTTAAATGTGAATGTGAGAACATAGAATAATAGAGTTACAAAGCTTAACATAGGAACATGAAGTACACATACAAACCTTGTTACTAAATTATAAGATTAACTATTCATAATTCTTGTTAAAAAGTAACTATAAATGAAGCATCACAAACTTAAAAAGTTATAATGTTCACTAAGCAATAGGTGGCAATCATGTGCTCTTGCGATAGAATAAAATAATGCCTCACTGTGCTTGAAATGTGAAACATCTTAATTATTTTGAGTAATATGATATTTTATAGCCTATACATAATATTGGTCCTACAGAGATTTGGTACCTTCAACCACAACCATTACATGAGGGTAGTCTTTTTTATGCTCACATAGAAAAGAAGTTGCTGCACAAAGTCTTGCTAGTAATGTGTAATGCATTTTTGTATCATTAGCCAAATTGACCATAGGAAAATCAATTACATGAGTTCATTTCTCTAAAGAACATGAGGAAAATCAACCTCCCCAATCTGAGTGCAATTCATTTTTCATGGTCATTCTCTACCACTGGCCAATGATACCCCACATGCTTCTGATAACTCCCTTACCCGTAGGATAAGACCCTAAATTTTGTGTCATATCAACATTATTTAGAAAAATCCCCTGGCATAGATACACTCCCATTGTATACATCCAACCATGGTGATTTGCTCTGTGGTGGATGAGATCATTACTCTTTCAGGTGCCAATCGGGCCACATCATCGAATATGTGGTGGACCATGAAGCATTCTAGGAGCCATCAAAATTATTTGAGGTGGCATTCAATACCTTTGATCCTACACATTGTGAACCTTGAAGTCCCCGATGGGAACGACATAAGAAGCATACCTCCACATAGTAGTTGTCATCTTTCTTCATGTTGACTTGTTTTTTTAAATACACCACCATCTTTTCTTGTACCGCCTACCATCTACCCAGGTTGCCTGCGAAGGTCCATGACACTGAAAATGCAAAATAACTCCATCTAAATTGGTAGATGTCTGGGTCAATCTTCATGGTCCAGTGGTTATCTTCTCCTGAAGATAACCACTCAAGACAACATGGAGGTGGATGTCTTGGACTAACAACAAAGAAATCAATATCCATAAGGTTTTTTCTAATGAACAACACTTGAACCACACGACATATTTTATAGCATACTTTTTAAACTAGAGAGTCAACAATGGTGTTGGATATGAAACTTTGTCCGATCTAGTTTGCACACAAAGACACCATTGTGTCATAAGATATATGGAGTGGTGGTTAAACATCAAATTTTGATATCATGAAGAAAAAATTAATAAGCTTGCACGAAGCATCTTGATATATTGAATCATGATGAGTGGAGTAGCTTCCATGTTCATTTGTTACAGAAGGCATTGTCGGAGGATGTCCAAGTTGTTGGCAGATGGTGACTATGCAACTGCTAATCAAGGGAAAAAATAAGTAGTGTCTAGAGGTCATCTTATGGTTTTTCTTGGGAATGTTGGTAGTCTTTCGGTCGCTAGTTAGAATAATGGATAATGGGTCCATGTTTGCGAACATCCTTGCTATAGAGAAGGAGAAGGAAGTCTAGATACTAGTAGGTAGAGTAGTCAACCATTGTAATGGTTGTTCTATATGTCAACATGGACAAATAGTGTCCAATGCAAGAGATGACGTCTAAGTCTATCAGTTAAAATTTTCTTTCAGTCAAGCAAAATTAATTCATTGAGTTGGATTTTCTATTTTACAATTTCGGGTATGAGTTAATTTTGCAGCCAACCAAACATGTCCTAAACTCAGAATTGGATATAAAATTGTAGCATATATCTATTTGTTCTCTCTTTGCTGCAATGATAGCATACTGAAAACCTTCAAATTCAATATCATTGCAAGGCTTTTGGATCAAGGACTTTGATGTCTTAAGTTAGGTTTTTGTGATAGCAGTACGCTTGGTCATTTGACCACTTAGTAATGGGCATTTCACTCTATTGTTGACTAAGCTGGCTCGTACAATATCTAGGACATGACTCAAGAAACATTCTATTGCTTTGCTAAATGAAATACTAGAAGACTTGTACAAAGAGTTCAGAGCATAGGGGGAACATTCCTCATGTTTTTTCATGTCAGCCCATAGATGGAGCAGTACTTTCCTAGTAGTTTGTATAGGCAGGGATGATAAATGCTTTGTGGATAAATGAAGTGGCTTGTGAAATGTGAAGACTTCAGTGTGAGATCAGTCACTGAAGCAGGTGCCAATAGTGACTTGCACGCAACCTCCAAGGTCTTAGCATTTTTTTGTCCTTTTGTACGATGTCCAGCTGTATACATCTGCATATGACGAAATCTTAGACGAGGAACATGTTGCTCGCTTGTTTTAAAATTAAGTACAACAACAACCGTTTTACATATTGAAATTGGCATGACCAGTGGCTCTGATTTAACTAGTTCTTTTTTTTTTTTGATTTAACTAGTTCTGTTGTTTGCGTATACATATATCAATTATCTTGAAAATACATTCTTCTGTTAGTATCCTTCTGTGATCCTTTTATCATTTATGTATATTTTTTTTCCGAAGTAAACCTCCTGAATTGCAACCTCAGATCCGTGTCGTGCAAAATCTACCCATGTATATAAGGTTTAGTCAAATTGATGTTCAAAGTACTTGAACTCAACTTTCTCTAAATCAAAAGCATTTCCTTCATTGGTTTACATGTTCATCCGATTTTGCAAATCCTTATAATTGTGTTTTTTTCTATCATGTAATAAGTTGGCATCACTCATTTCTAATTTGTAGATTCTTCATTACAATATTCAGCCACCAGGAAGCAATTAATGTTCAACTTTTATCGTTGCTGTTACCCTTGAGGTAATCCAGAGAAGAAATGAAAAGGAAGGATAAATGTACTGACCAATGGAAGCTGTTCTAATCAAAAAGACCAACAATGAAGAGAAGGTTAAAAAAAATAAGTTTGTATTTCATGTACTCAATGATTGGTCTCTTTTTAATGGATACTTTAATTCAAAGGCCTAAAAAGCTAGTGAACAGTCTGCAGCACAACATTTCATCGATTTTTATTTGTAGTTTGACCAGTGTAAGGCTAGATTTAATTTAAATTTAAATGTCACTGCTGATTTCGAAGTGCATGTTTCGGTTGATTACTTGTTCAATCTCGATGTATGTAATTGTGTTGTCAAGTGTTTTAGCAAGTTTCGATTATCAAGTTTTGCAATGGATATCCCGCTCATATATATCTGTGTAAATATTTCTTTTTGCCAAAAGCTCCCCGTTTTTTGCCACATCCTCAATGACAATTTTCCACGCTTTTTCAAGTGGATAATCCTTCCCTCCATATAAAAGTGTAAAACTGAATTATATTTGTGGATAAATAAGATCCCACACATAAAAGTGAAGAAAGAAGTACTCGCTAAAATGTGTGGATAATTTGTTACTTTAAATTTTTCCACGCTTTCAGAGAGAGTGGATGATATTTTTTCATGCTTTTTACTGTGAAAATGTTATATTTTAAGTGTGAAAAAAATGCTTCTAGTTGTGATAAAGTAATATATATTGAAGGAATGATGTAGTGACTATCTATAAAAGTCTATCTTCTAATGTAGTTTCTTTTATGTTGCCTAAGGACCCCGAAGGTAATACATTTAGGATTCATCAAATATAGTGGAATTAATGTTCTATTATTCCATATGTTGTTGGTATGGGCCACTCGGAGAGAGGCATAAATATTGCCAACAAAACATGGCAGGATTTAAATCAGTGGATAAACTGTCCCGTGATAGAGGCCTAGATAGGGAGGTGACGGGTTGCCGAGAGGACCTTGTATACTGCTTAGTATAATATGTTTTGGTACCAACCTCATGTGAGAATTTTACTTCGAAGAGGCCGTACGATGCTATTTGGTTATATAAAAATCTATTGAATTGTTACGAAATTCAAACAATTGCAAGTTTATAGATTAAAACTGTCCTCCGAATAACGTAGACTTTTGTTTATTACATCCACTAAAACCATTATCGGCGAGGGAGCTGTGAATTTACTTTCAAAGCCTCCCCCATTGATCTTGCTGAAGGAAGCTCCTAGACTACGCATCGGTCGGTCTTTGATCTGGTTTCAGAGATTATAATTAAGCAGAAGCTCTTGGATTCTCTTTGGCCGGAGCCACTTAACGCCTTCCTTTGCTGCTCAATCTCGCACTCTTTTGCCTCATGGATCATCCCTCTCTCCCTTGGTAAGCCTCCCCATTTGATCGGTTTCAGTGATAGCGGCATGAATCTTAAAGAAACTTCCTTTCTATGGCCGTTACACACAGTATTCCATTAGCGTCAGTTTTAAACATGACATGGAACACAACTTTGCCTTTAGTCATGGGCTTGTCACCACTAATGCTGAACTCTCCAAGCAAATTGTTCTATTTGGTAATTTCATAGTGGGACATGATGCCCGGAAAACTGTACCAGTCAAAGTGGTTAAATATAAGAAAGCGTCCATTGGAAATCAACATGTATTTATACTTTTTAAGTTTCATACTTTTGGATTCCTAGAACAGAAACAGGAGCTCTTAAAAAGAATTTAAAAGTTTATGCAGAGTAATGTGATGACCATTAAGTTTATGGATGTTGTATTTTAGAGGATTAGTTTTTCCATGGAAAAGTGACTGACGGCTAACGGCGTAACTTGTTGTCTACCTAACCTCTATTTCACTGTAATTGTATTACCTACTTTTTGAGTTGATTCCCATATGTTTGTCGTGGACATTGCCATGACCGTTTGTCTAGTACTGGAGATGAGCGTGTTTCTCGGTATCATGACGGACACCTTTCCACTAGACACCGGAATGCCCAAGGAGAGCAATATAGTATAAAACCGGTCTTATACTAATTTTATAAGACAGCCAATCACAATGTAGTATTTGCCTTTTCTTTCCTGTTAAAACCCCACTGAAAAAAAAAGGAGAGAAACATATATTGTACTCTATAACGGATTTTCTATTGAATCCTATAGGACTAGTTCCATACTAGGTTTTTACGACAGGAGAATTACTTCCTTGAGGACGAGAATATGAATTACAGATTGTCTGCTGTCACCGCCGCTAAACAGAGCGGCCTGAATAGTGGCACCGCAAGCCACCGCCTAGTCGGGAGCTGCACAGGTTATTCCACTTGAAGAATTTAAATAGCAAATTGGATTTTAGGAATACGAAAAGATCCACCTACCAGTATGACATCATGGGCACTGTTATCCAAGCTGGCATCGCATTGCTCTACAAGATCAATGCACTTGTCAAACAAATCGTCGTTTTCAGAACTTACCACGACTAATATCTGCCACGAAATCGTTACCCGAAAACAGAGACTCGGCATGGAGCTGAGCTAGAACAGCTGTGGACAGCATCTTCTTGGTCATCTCGCATTCAGTCCTCAGTCCTCACCCCCGTAGGATTTTGGGGTTGCTGGAGGCATCATGCCCGTGTGCGCGCACGAACCACAAACGTGGGTGTCACCAAGCGTAGCTTCACTTCAAGCACGCCGCTCTCGATCTCCCCGTGAAATCGAAGGTCCCTCCGCCTAGATCGAATATGAGAACGTGCCTTTTTCCAGAATGGCCACTCTTCGTCTTGTCAAGGCCATATGCAAGTGCCGCAGCTGTAGGCTCGTTGATGATGCGGAGGACATTGAGGCCAGAAATGGCCTCAGCTAGTGGCGGAGCCAGGATTTAGTAAGTGGGGGGGGGGGGGGGGCAAATTTATAAAAACATCTTACGCCAAAGTTGTTAAAAAAATGTTTTGACAACATGGGGAATATAACCTACAGCATATTATGGTACCCGCAACACACCACTGCACCAGAACCATGTTGTATGGCAATAGTTGTAGTTATGTATTTATCCTTTTTTTTTTTAAGTTAAACTGACAAATTTTATTATGGAGGAGCCATACGACATTTACATGAGGAGAAAAATAAACTAAAAGACCACACAAAGACCAAGAACAGATACAAACCACCACAAAAACTCATATTGGAATCTGATAAGGACAATGATGTATAGATCCCTCTTCTCCTTCGCTGGCTAAGGCAACTTTCTATGAAGAATACCTTCAACCCGAGTATGTATATGTGGTAGAGTACCTGTACCAAATCGGTGTTCCAAAAGGTTATTTTGCCCGCACTTGCTGTCATACAAACTCCACAACAAAATTGACCGAGAAAGAAAATCTACCACGAGAAGAGAAAGCAACGTTGATTGACAGCGAGATAGACAAATCAAGAGAACAATCTAAATAGAAAGGCATTAAAAGAGAAAGGAGATAGGAAACTCGTCGTAGTCGGGCTCAACGACAAGGAGGAAGAAGACTACTGCCTCCAAAGACATCACGCCCACACACCTCCCGAAGAAGAGACTCTGCTGATGACAGACGAGAAGAGGTTGAGGGGGAGTGGGGCGCCTCTTTGCGGCAGCCAGACCCCCTCCCCCCAACCAGCCGCCTATGGAGGAAGAAACCCTGGCGGCGCTAGGGTGAGAGAGCGGGGAGAGAGAACCGGCTTAAAGGCCTTCCGTACAAATTTGTTATGTATTTATCTAATGACTAACGTATACACCACATGTAGCTCTGGAGATTAAAATTTAAAAATAATGCAGAATGAGGGGAATCGAACCCGAGAGCTACACGCCAAAAACCATTTCACCACAGAAACTGTCTCTAGAGTGTGTTATATATTATATATATCATATAATGCACTTATAAATATATGTATATATTCAATTTTTAAAAAAAAATTTTGGGGTGGTCATAGCCTCCCCTTGCCCCCCTCTGGTTCCGCCCCGCAACATCCGTTGTAGCACACCGTTGGACATCGTTGAAGTAGGCAAGGACGTGATCACAACAATCTTAACCTCACAGCCAAGGTGCTTCTGTTAGGATTTGGTTCTTATCCTAATTGGATTAGAATTAAGTCCAACAATATTAGGGAAGGGAAAGTAATGTCCAACGTGGAGTCTAAGTATTATTTCCTTCTCCTATTCTATTGTCATTCTCCTAGTCTTTATAGAATAGACGTAACTCTCTTACGTCCTTACAGGGGATATCATGTACCTGTAAATAGAGGTAGACACTATATATTATCGGTGTGTCGAACAATGCCAAATATTGTGTATGCCAATACATGGGAAGGCATACGGACAACCAAGAAGGAAGAGAGCGAGAGTGGGGTACGCAACTCTAGTGTGGGCACGAGATTGTGGGAGAACGACAATCTTTTAATCTTTGTGGAGTTGCTTAATAGAATTTTGTGGTCTTCTTCGCCAACTCAGTTCTCTCATTAGTTGTTTGTATGTCGGTTTGGCCAGCCGTTGTCACTTTTATCATGCAAGCTAGGGTTGTATCTCGTGAGGTATTTACTTGGGCTTGGAGGGCTTCCGCTCGAATCCCAACAAGTGGTATTAGAGTGAAGGTTGATACAAGACGAACAGTGAGCGCCTGAGGCACGTGAAGCATGGCAGCATTGACTATGACAAATTTGATGGCAGAAGCAACTTCAGTGTGTGGCATAGAATGGTGAAGGACGTCTTAGTCCAACATGGGCTAATCGAAGCTCTTGAAGGTGAAAATCCGGACAAGATGTCTAAAGGCGACTGGAGGATGGTGTGCGTAAGGCGGTCAGTACAATCCGTCAGAGTCTTTCTACAGAGGTAAAGTATTCAGTGATCAATGATGATTCACTGAAGAAATTATGGAAGGTCATAGAAGAGTTGGATATGGCGAAGTAACTGACGAACAGGTGGGTGCTGAAATGGAAATTATACAAATTGTGCATGGAAGAAGGCACAAGGTTCATCGACTATCTCAACGTTTTCAACAAGCTTGTCACACAACCGGTTAGCATGGAGGAGAAGATCAGCGAGAGAGATAAGGTCGTTCTCTTAGCATCATCTTTACCACAGTCATGGGAACAACTGGTGATGAACATCCTTGTTGGGAAGACTACACTCGACTTCAACAAGGCGATTGTACATTTATTAGAGGCAGAGTCTTTGAAGAAGCCATATGAATCTTTCTCTTTGGGTGGTAATGTTTTGGCTATTACATAAGGCAGCTACAAAAGCAAGGGTCATGGGAAGAAGAATCAAAAGTGTAACGACCCTGACCTGGGTTATGAGGTAACCCCATTTGTTTTGGCTAATAAAGTTTCTTAGAACTTTAATATACTCCTCTAAGGTGTTTTGACATCATGTGAAACACTTATGTTTCAAGTTTGGTCCCGATTGAATGTTGTTTGAGTAATTTTCCTTTATTTTGGACCAAAGTGAAATTTACCCAAATTGAGGGGCTATAATGCAAAATATCACATGTTGAATGTACCCCATGTGTTTTAGCATCATAAGAGAGAGAATGATGCTAAGTGGTGGTTTGTGGAAAGCCTAAATTCCAAGTTTGAACTTGTTTGAACAATGCTGGTGCATTGTGCACCAATTTTGGTACAAACTATAATTTACTCAAAATGTGGGGTTGATATGCAAATTACCACCTATAGAGTGTTCCTACTCCCTCATAGTATCATTTAGAAGAGACAGAATGAATGATACACCATGTTTGAATCAATTACGAGTGATGGTAATCTTGGTGATGAAATGACCAAGAAAAGGGTTGAATATGAAAGCTTAACTTGAGTTGTATCAAGATGAAAAGCTTATATATGAGTGCCTATCGGCCAATGAGCCCAAGTAGGTGTCCCATATCATTTTTTTAACTCTTGGAAAAGTCCATATCGTGCAAAGAACCTCAAGGAGGTGAGGTGTGTTGGGTCACAACTTCCTTAGAAAAGTTGTGATGAGTTGTAAATAAAGTGGTGATTTTGTTGATATATCTTATCCAAATGGATAAGTAATGGACAAATTTGCATCTCAAGATGATCCTCAAACATTTTGCAAGACAAGATAAATGTTGATGCATGCATGTACACGTGTCATCCATGCATGACACATGGCACCTACTAGCTCAAAATGTTGACACCTCATTTTTGCTTTCCTTCATGAACAACAAGAATATATACCCCTTGTTTCACCCCTTGGTGCAATTTTGCGACCCTTACGACCCTCCTACCCTAAGGTATCGTGCATAGAGCTCCCATATCATGAAGGGATGTTGTGGTATCGTGCACGATATGGTAGCCCGATACAAAACCCTAGTTGATTCCTAGCCCGACATGGTGATGGCTTAATACCTCATGCACGACATGGGTAACACATATAACACCTCTAGCCCGATATGAGTGGTGTGTATATACTTCTAGCCCAATATGGTGAGTTCCTATACATCTCCAACCCAACATGGTGAATATATGCACAAGATTCAACCCTATACACCTTGTAAAGGAGAGAGCAAGACACTCTTAGAAGTGATGAGTGTAACACCAAGTAATGGTATGGCTAATACCTTGATAGGTGAAATACCTCGAGTGGTTGATAATGGTCAACGCTATATCAATAATGTCTTAACTCGAGATGAGTCCATATCATTGGCAATGGTTGTATATTCTAAATAAGTGACTTATGACCAATACATTACATGATAAATGTCATGAGTTGATGCATAAAGTATTAGGATGGGAAATACCCTAATAAAAACCAAGTGGATGAATTCAAATAAGATAAAGGTGAGGAGGGAAGTGATACATCAAGACATGATAGTTATCACATCCAACACTCCAATACTAAAATACCTTGATGTGCTTTAAATCCAATATAATTGGATAAGTGACATATGAAATGTGTCATGTCATTTGTTACATTGAGATATAATGCACCTTGATGAATTTAGGCTAACATGCCTTATGAAAAGGTTAATCCAAATCAATAGACTATGATACAATCATATTCTGAAAAAGATGAAAGAGAAACTCATGCTTTATGTTGATAATACATTCAATGGTGAATGATGAGAATAAATAAGTATGATTGAATATGTAAGGACCCTGATCTCTGTTTAGGGATTATCCTGTTTGCTTTGCTTAACCCTGGTGTTTAGTTGCTTGCTAATCACCTTTAGTAGTGATTAGGGTTTGTTTGTGCCTTGTTGAGAGCTGGAGGTGCTACTTGCAATTAACCCAAGTCTAGGGTTGTAGAGCAAGTTTGTCACCTTGAGATGTGTTTCTCTCTCTCCTTGCTTCCTCTAGTGTTGAGAGGAAGGGTTGGGCTCATTGCTTGAGTTTCTTTGGGCTTGGATGAGCTTGTTGAGCCTTGAGATGCTTTGCTTGAACCTTGCAGTTGCCTTGCTTGACCTTGTGTCGGCCTAGGTGTGTCGGCCATGGTTGTGTCGGCCTAGGTGTGTCGCCTAGGGAGTGATGTTGGGCATGGTGGTGGGGTGTGTCGCCCATGGACCACCTTTGACCCCTTTGACCTTGTTTGTGTCACCACTAGTGGACACTTGGTGCTTGATGCTTGCATGTGGCAATGGCTTTGGACATGTGTTTAAGGCAAGTTAGAGAGGTGGTGTTGCCCTTGGACAAGTGTCCCTAGGTGGGTGACACCTTGCCTTGTCTTACCTTGGTTTCTCCTCCATCCTCTCCTATATATGTGTTCCCCTTCTCTTGCTAAGGATCCCTTTAGTTCCTTAGTTTCCTCTCCCTCCTTGGTGCACAACACCTATTCCTTTGCAAAGCTTGGTGGCCGATCCTCTTCCTTGGGAGTCTTCTTCTTCTTCTCTTGAGGTGGCCGAAGGTGGAGCTTGGAGCTAGGAGCTTGGATCTTGCTTAAGGCGGGTTACATAACTCCTAACCCTAACTATACTACCTTCTATGTTCTTGTATGTTTCTTATGATCCTAATCAATTATGTATGTTGCTAGTTTCTTGCTTAGTTTCATATAGTTGGCCGAACCATGTTCTAAGGTTTTCTTATTGAGAAACACCCCTCTCCCTCCTTGGTCTACAGAAGTGAGCTTGAACCCTAGTGATATGGGAAATACCCCTCTCTCGTTTAAGTTGAGAGGTGAGCTTGTGTTCTAGTTGTTTGAGCAACACCCTTCCCTCACCATGGATTCAAGAGGTGAGCTTTTGATAGATGTAGACCTTTGTTGGGGTTGATCCTTGTGGTTTCCTGAGTTGTGATAGAGGTTGTGCAAAACCCCTCTCTCTTGGTTGTTAAGAGGTGAGACGATCTTCTTGATCAAACTAGGGTTTGGTACCCTTGTGCTTGAGGTTGATGATGATCTTGTTGGGTTGTATCTTGCATGATATGGCTTGGGGATGGTGCTGCCTGATATCTTTCTTTGGACTAGAGTCTTGGTTGACATGTTGTGGCTATGTTGAGCGTCATACCCCGTTTCTTGACCTTGTGTGTCGGGCGTCACACCATGTTGAGTGTCCTGCCCGATACACTTAACCTAGGAGTGTTGGTATGTATGCCCTGAGAGCCAATCATGGGATGATTGGTGGGATACATTAAGATTGATTTGATAAACATCAAAGGCAAGCTTCCAATTCTTTCTGGTTCAGTCATATGAGATAGTGATAGAACAGATTGAATGTCTAGAGAATGACAATACTCAATGACGTATGCCTTCAGGTTCATGACCTGAACGATGAGATCATGCGGATGCTAAGAGTTTGTACATTCTTGATATGTCCCTAGTCGGATGTCATTGTGGAAGGTAGATAGACAGCAATGACACACAAGACTAGATTGTGGTGTTGGTTGATGACAGAATCTCATTAGTCATGATATAGAGATATCAAACCAAACACATAGGTACTTGTTAGAGAACAAGTGTATCGGACAGACCCACCGTGAGTTTGACACATGGAACCATGAGATGGTAGTCACAGTCAGTACTTACAGTGATGGTGGTGAGTGTGATTCTTAGACCTGAAATCACTGCACTCAACACATGTCGTTGGGCACACTTTGACATCATCAAACGCAGTCCTGAAACATGGGTTGTTATAAAGGTGATGATTGGGTGGCTTTGACACATGGGGCTTTTGAGGGGTGAGTGATAGATATGGGATTTGTCCCTCCTGAGGGAGTTTGATATCCATGGCCACTTGATGAGTAGGATTGAGAAAGGCGTGCACGCATGTGTGAATCAGTATATGATACTGATGTCATACATATCTCTTCCAGTCTACTCTGAGATCAAGGAAGTGAATGAACGTTGACAGGATGACTTTTCCATGCCTCGAGTTCATTCGGGATATCAGTGACAAAGGAATTATAAATTGCCCAATTCGATTGGGAATAATATTGGTATTCGATACCAATTGGGAAAGAAACAAGGAAAGTCTTTTTTGTTGACCTAGGTGTCGCACATTGCCCATATTTTGATAATGACTTAACCATTCCATTCATATGTATCTAACAAATCTATTTGAGATTGTTTCAGACATTAGGTACAAGAAAAGAATCACATTCAACTCAAAAGCTGCTCATCCAGCACATGCAAAACATGTGACTTTTGACCGTTTTGTGAAATAGCCCTTGTAGGCTTAGAACAATTGATGTAATCACTTATACTCATGTTTTGTATTGTAACTAAGATGGATAAATTGATTGGGACTCAAAAATCCATCATTTGTACAGTTTTACGAAAATTCCAAAATACCCATAACAGGGAATTTGTCGGCCAAATTCCAAACTCGGCCGATCCATATATTCTGGAATTTTCTGGGCAATCGGCCGAGTTACCAACTCAGCCGATCCCTGGTCGGTCGATTTTCTATGGTGGGAAACTCGGCCGATCCACTGATCGGTCCAAGTTGAAAGTCGACCGATCGGCCGAGTTTCTCCAAGGGAACTCGGCCGACAGTCTATCTTTCAGACTTTTCGTTTAGTGGTTCGGCCGAGTTGCCTTTATTGAAACTCGGCCGATCAGACTGTACTGGAATGCAGAAAAAGCAATTCCAACCGTTGGAGGAGTAGGTGGGACTCAAAATAGATCCGTTGCAAGTTGTAAAACGGCTAGTTTGTGCCCCTTAACTCTCCCAACCTCAAAGGGACACCCTCAACTATAAATAGGACCTCTTGGACTTCATTCCAAGGTTGCTCATTCACATATGCTTGGTCCTAGCCTTAGTTGAGTGGTTTCTAATCCTTTGAGCCCCTTTCTCTCTCTACCTTCAAAGCAAATTCGTGAGTATGAGTGAGTTAGGTACCCATGTATGAGAGCTATCATTTGTAATGTTGTAAAGCTCTCCTTTCTACTTCTCCCATCTCCATTCTCTATGAAGATTGATTGAAATTTCTTCTCCGAGTGAAAGAGAAGAAAGTTGATGTTCTTCCCCGAGTGAAGGAGAAGAAGGCTAGCTGCTCCAGGTCTCCGAGTGAAGGAGGAAGGTGCTAAAGCTCTCCAAGAGAAGGAGAGGTACAAGGCAAAGCTCAAGCAAGATGGGTAATTCCTGCAAGGCCGAAGACTAGAGCAAGAGTGGGTAAGTCCTTTGAAGAAGGCTGAAGACTACTTGCTTGGTGGGTAAGTCCTTGGTGAGGTAGAAGATCTTGGCTTGATATATAAGTCCTTGGATGGTTGGTTGTTGTAGCTTGTAATCTTATTGTGTGATATATATAAGAGAACCAAGTTACAAATCCTAGAGCCTAACCAACTCTAGGTAGTGGACTGACATTGCTCCTAAGTTTAGGACATGGAACCACTCTAAACCACCTGTACAAGTGTATGCTATTCCTTGTCTCTTATCCTTGCTTTGTATGCTAGTTTAGGACATCAAATTGCTGTTTTGAATTAAGTTCTGCACTTAATATAATTTGGTGGTCTAATCACTCTTGTGAAGTTTGTGAAGCTCTATTCAACCCCCCCTTCTAGAGCCCATTGATCCAACAAGTGGTATCAGAGCAGGTCTTCTCCAAGCTACTTCAACAAGTAGGAGAAGATGGGCGATTCAGCTCTTGGGTCACTCAATCTTGAAGGAAGCTTCTCCATGAGACCCCCGGTCTTCGACGGCACAAACTTCCTATATTGGAAGAGAAGGATGCCATTCTACATCCAAGGCGTGAGCTACGAGATGTGGAAGATAGTCCATCTCAAGTATGAAGAGCCGAAGGGGAACATCACCACGTGGACGGAAGATGAGATGAAGCGTGCTCAACTCAATGCTAAAGCCGTGAGCATCATCTACGCCGCCCTTTCACCATCGGAGTTCAACCGCATCTCTTCTTGGGACACGGCGCATGAGATTTGGCATAAGTTGTGTGTCACCTATGAAGGGACGGAGCAAGTCAAGGAGGCCAAGGTCTATATGCTCGGCGGCCTACTTGAGAACTTCAAGATGGGGAAGAATGAAAGAGTTGCGGACATGTACACAAGGTTGAATGTCATCTTGAACAGCCTTGCAGCCCTTGGGAGTGTCATGGATAGAGGTACCATCAATGCAAAGATCTTGAGATCTCTTCCAAAGAGATGGGAGCCAAAGGTCACTTCAATTGAAGAAGTCTACAAGCTGAGCGAGTTGTCAACCGAGGAGCTGGTTGGTAACCTCCAAGCACATGAACCGAGGCTCGACAAGCAAGAGGAAGAGGAGAAAAGAGAAGAGAAGGAGTCCAAGAAGTTGAAGGACACATCCTTCAAAGCTCATGTTGAAGAAATGATGCGTCAACAACAACTTGCCATGAAGTCTCCCTGCCCTTCCTCAAGCGAAGATGAAGGTGCAAATAATCATGAAGCCAACTATTCAAAAGGAAGACACTTCAAGGGAAAGCCATCCTCCTCCACTCCTAGGTGCTACGAGTGTGGTCAAAAGGGCCACTACAAGAATGACTGCCCAAAAGCCAAGAAGGGCTATCATAAGAGCAGCCACAAGAAGGATGACAAATACAAAAGAGAAGCCAAGTACAAGAAGAAGGACAAGAAGGAGAGACGATCCAAAGATGCAGCTCATGCGGCATGGGAGGAGTCTTCTACTTCAAGTTCCTCAAGCTCCGAGGATGGAGAATGTCACCTTGCACTCATGGCATCTACTAGTGAAGAAGTTATTGAGGTAAGTGAGGTAAGCAAGGTAAGTGATGAAAATTTACTTGAGTTATCTAAGGAAACCCTCATTGAAATGCTTAATGATTGTCAATCATCTTTTGCTAAATGTAAAGCTAAAAGAAAAAGATTAGGAAAGATAGTTGATGATCTCTATGCCAAGATTGATATTCTAGATCAAAATGAGAAATTACATCTTGATAGCATAGATTCCTTGCAAGGGCAATTTCTAGACCTTGAACTTCAATATAATGGAGTAGAGGTTGAGAATGGTACTTATCTTAAAACTATTGAAAATCTTAAGATAGAGAACCAAAATTGCCTAGATGAGCTAGATGTTCTAAAAACTGAAAATCTTGAACTTAAGCTTATTGATGATGCTAGGAGAGATGAAGTTTACTCTTATCAAAGAGAAATTGTTGTTCTTAAATCTGAAAATGCTAAATTACTTGCTCAAACAAATGATTTATCTTCTAGACCTATCTTGCCTAGAAATGAAGTTGCTAACTCAACTTTAGAAAAGGATTCTCTTCTTACTAAAGCCCTCTGCCTTGAGGCCGACCTTTTGCATACTAGAGAAGATCTAGCTAGTTTATCTACTACCATTACAAATCTTAGTGATGATAATGCTAAATTAAGATCTACTTTGCAAAGGTTTCTTTCGGGTAAGAAATCCTTAAATGATGTTCTAGAGCACTCTGCCAAACAAGTTGGTACTAGTGGTCTAGGATACAATGAGACTACTTCAAAAGGTAAGAAGAAGAAGAAGGGTAAGAAAAAGAGTGTGGAAACTCCAATTTTCAATGGAGAGTCTTCCGGCTCTAAAAATCCAATGGTATGTATTCATTGCAAATGTGATGATCATTATTCTACCTATTGTCCTTACAAGCCCAAGGGGACCAACCCAAATATGAAATGGGTCCCCAAGCTAACCCCGGACCCCAAAGTTTGAGTTGGGTTCCGACATCCTCTTTTCTTGCAGGTTAAAAAGAAATGGATTGTTGATAGTGGCTGCTCTAAGCATATGACTGGAGAAATCAGCCATTTCAACAAATTTGTGAAGAAGAAAGGAGGATCGGTAACCTTTGGGGACAACAAAAAGGGTAAGGTTATAGGTGAGGGTGATGTAGGCAATGAATTGTGCATTAAGAATGTTTTGCTTGTTGATGGCCTACATCAAAATTTAATTAGTGTTAGCCAATTATGTGATAATGGTTATCTTGTGCTTTTCACTTCCTTAGAATGCTTGCTTCTAGATTCCCTATCCTACAATGTTATATATAAGGGAACTAGAAATGGTAATCTCTATGTGATTGTTCTAGATGCTCTAAAGCCCATACTAAATAGATGCTTAGTTGTGGATAAAAACAATCTTTCGCTTTGGCATCGTCTTTTGGGTCATGTGAACTTGCATCAAATGAAGAAACTGAACAAAAAGGACTTGGTTCGAGGACTTCCTAAATTGGATTTTGAAAAGGATGAGGAATGTCAACCTTGCACACAAGGGAAACAAACCAAATCCTCCTTCAAATCCAAAGGAGTCATGAGTACCAAGAGAGTTCTAGAGCTTCTTCATATTGATCTTTTCGGACCAATGAGAACACAAACGCTTCGCGACTCCAAGTATTGTCTTGTTATTGTCGATGATTTTTCTAGATATACTTGGACTTTCTTTCTCGTTTCTAAAAGCGATACACTTGATGTTTTCTCGAGATTTTGTAAACGAGTTGAAAATGAAGCATCTTGCCATGTTGTTTCTATCCGTAGTGATCATGGGGGAGAGTTTGAAAATGATCTTTTTGAATGCTTTTGTGAAAAATCCGGTTATTCGCACAATTTCTCTTCTCCTCGCACACCCCAACAAAATGGAGTTGTTGAGAGGAAGAATAGATCGCTACAAGAGATGGCTAGGACCATGCTTCTTGAGTATGATACTCCTAAGAAGTTTTGGGCTGAAGCCGTTAGCACCTCATGTTTTGTGCAAAATCGAGTTTTCACACATCCGACTTTTAAGAAAACCCCCTATGAACTATGGCGTGGTAGGAAGCCGTCTATTGATTTCTTTCATGTTTTTGGATGTCCTTGTTTTGTTTTAAACACCAAGGATTCTCTCGACAAGTTTGATCCGAAATCTTACAAGGCTTTCTTCCTAGGCTATAGCACTACTAGTAGGGCTTTTAGAGTGTTTAACATTGAACTATCTAAAATAGAAGAATCTATAAATGTTAAATTTATTGAAACTAACCCTGTTATTGGCAAGCATATTGGTGATGATGATGTTGCAGATGAAATCATTCCAATCTTGAAAGAGCTCAACATCAAAGACAAAGGTAAGCAGGTTGAAGAAGAAGAAAAAGAAGAAGAAAAGAAGGATCCCACTCCCCGCTTTGCAAAGAATCACCCCAAGGAGTTGATCATTGGCAATCCGTTTGAGAGAGTGAGGACACGAGCTGCTCACAACAAAGAACAAGCAGATAGTGCCTTCATCTCCCAACTGGAGCCAAAGAACATCAAAGAGGCCCTTGGTGATGATGAGTGGATCCTTGCCATGCAAGAAGAGCTTGAGCAATTCGAGAAGAACCGTGTATGGACCTTAGTGCCAAGACCAAATGATAGAAAGATCATTGGCACCAAATGGGTCTACCGCAACAAGCTTGATGAGCAAGGAAAAGTGGTAAGGAACAAAGCAAGGTTAGTAGCACAAGGTTACAATCAACAAGAAGGTATTGATTTTGATGAAACCTATGCTCCTGTTGCTAGATTAGAATCTATTCGTATGCTACTTGTTTTTGCTAGTTATAAAAATTTCTTGCTTTACCAAATGGATGTTAAAAGTGCGTTTTTAAATGGTACAATCGAGGAGAAAGTATATGTTGCTCAACCTCCAGGCTTTGAAAATGATAAGTTACCCAATCATGTATATTTCTTGCAAAAAGCTCTCTACGGACTCAAACAAGAACCTCGAGCTTGGTATGAGAAACTAAAGAACTTTTATTTAGATAACAGGTATATCATGGGCAAAGTTGATTGTACTTTATTTCTAAAACACACTTCTACCCATTTTCTCATAATTCAAATATATGTTGATGATATTATATTTGGCGGAACTGACCTTGATCTTTGCAAGGAGTTTAGCTCTCTTATGTAGAGTGAATTCGAGATGAGCATGATGGGTGAGCTGACCTTCTTCCTCGGCTTTTAAATCAAACAAACAAAGGAAGGAAACTTCATCAACCAAGGCAAATACACAACTGAACTACTCAAATGCTTTGGGATGGAGAACATGAAGCCGATGGATACACCCATGTCAAACACTGCCAAACTTGACAAGGATGAAGAAGGTGAGAAGGTAGATGAGAAGCTCTATAGAGGTATGATCGGAAGTTTACTTTATTTAACTGCCTCTAGACCTGATATAATGTTTAGTGTTGGCTTGTGTGCTCGCTTTCAATCAAGCCCTAGGAAATCACATCTTATTGTTGTCAAGAGGATTTTGAGGTACTTAGCCAAAACTCCAAATTTTGGACTATGGTACCCTAAGTCAAGGGACTTTACTCTTGTGGCATATAGTGATGCTGACTACGTAGGTTGCTTGATTGATAGAAAGTGCACAAGTGGCACTTGCTTCCTCTTGGGACCATGCTTGGTGTCTTGGTTCTCTAAGAAACAGAGCACAGTGGCATTATCAACTACCGAAGCTGAGTACATTGCAGCCGGAAGTTGTTGTGCCCAGGTCCTATGGATGAAGCAAATGCTCCAAGACTTTAACATTTATTTTGATGCTTCTCCTATTTACTGTGATAATACTAGTGCAATAAATCTTTCTTATAATCCAATATTGCATAGTAGAGCTAAACACATAGAAGTTCGCCATCATTTTCTCTGTGACCACATTGTCAAAAAGGATATTTATATCACACATGTGGATACGGAAAATTAGTTGGCCGACATTTTCACTAAACCGCTTGCTAGAGAACAATTTAATTTTATTAGATCAAAATTGCTCATAATTTCTCTTGATGATATTGAATTGCTCTCTAATTAGTTGGTTACATCTTATATGTGTTGCTCTTGCTTATAAATGCTTTAATTGCTCAAAATGCTTGTTTTTGCTAATTTTTCTCTAGTTTCTATCTCTTTTTCGGGCTTTTCTCGCAAATCGGGTTTTAATCGACAAATAGTACCCTATGATGATGGGAATGTGCCTAAATATGCTTAATATACAATCTAGACCAAAAAGAAAAATTGCATTCGGTCATTTGAGGCTAGGGCTAGAATTTCGGTCTTTCCACATCAGGCTTTTGGTCAGCTGAGTTTCCAACTCGGCCGAACGGTCGGGATACAGGGAACCTGTGCGCTCGATCGGCCGAGTTTCCATTTCCCAAACTCGATCGATCGGCGGCAGACTGGTTTTATATATATAGGAATCGGCCGACTTTCTCCCTCTCAACTAGAGCAAAGTCGACCGAACCCTAGCCGTAAACCCCGACCCTTCCTAACCCTGGTCCTCTCTTCCCTCTTTCCGGCCGTTTTCACCTCCGATCGACCTTGTGCTTTCGTTCTTGCTGTTCTCGGGGCGTCGCCTGCCCTCTCTCTCCGCACGGATCGACTCTATTTCCTCTTTCTCCTCTCCATGAGGTCCCAACGCCGGAAACGAGCCGTTCCTGCCCCTGCCATGGCGACTCCCCTTGCTCCAAGGTATATGGTGTTCGACAATCTCTCGTTTATTGACAATGCTGCTGTTTCTCGTTACAAAGAGCTCCTTCCTCGCTCTCCCTTCCCTTTTCGAGCTCTTCATCAACCCAACAACTTTCACGCTGACCTCCTTGAAGCTTTTCAAATCTTTCGCACCCATCACCTTGAGGCGTTTTGCATAGAGGATGCCCGCTTCTATAATTTGAAATATAGTTCCAAAGCCGTCCGTGAGTTCTACGCAAATTTGCGGTGGAACTATGACTCTTTGGTCCCATCCGCGGACACCTCTATTGTGTTGACGTCCATGATCGCCGGACAACCTTTCCATATTACTGAGCGTTCCTTCAATCTCTATCTTAATGGAAATGTTGGCACGACATCTTGGATCACCGACTATCCTCTCTATCTTGATCTTCTTTACCCCGAGGATTTTTATAAGACAATTGAGGTTGACTTGACCGACATCCACAAATTTCTCAAGCAACCCAACTTTCCTTATAGAAAAAGGGGTACTTTGCCTTCCTCCGCCCTTTCTGCCCCTCGCCGCGTCTTGGCGTTTATTCTCAGCTGCAATGTCCATCCCAAGAAGAATCAAACGGACATTGCCGAGAATACGGCGATGATGATGTATCTTTTGTTGAACAATCAAGGAGTCAAATGGGCCCACTACATCCTTCATCATATGACCTGTTTTGACTCGGGAAAGAACACAAAGGGCACACATCTTCCATATCCTGCCCTTATTTGTGGTCTTTTCCAGCATGCCACTGGAAAATCTCTCTTTGCCGATTTTCTCTACCGCCCTGATCACAAAGGAGTTTATATCAGTGAGACCACTCTCCAAAAGAGTGTGCCTACCCCTGGTGCATCATCTTCCTCAGCTGCACCTCCACCTCCACCTCCACCCTCCTCTGCTGCACCTCCACCCTCCTCAGCTGCACCACCTCCACCTGAGCCTTCCTTCCAGCCTCCTCCGTAGCCTGCCTTTGCTGATTTCCATGTCTCAAATGAGGCCCTCATGGGGTATCTCATGCACCAGCAAGGGTACAACATGCAGGTCCAGCAACACCATCATCAGGATCTGTGCCACATCATGTCCTCCATGTCTTTATCCTGCCCTCAGCCTTACCCCACCTACGAGCCCTACCCCGGTGGTGACTACGCTTCTTACGCGTATAGCCAGTTTTACCCTGCTCCACCCTTTTCTGCTTCCGCTGAACCCTCTGCAGGTGGATGCCCTTCCCCGGTTCTGGCGCTCCCAGGTGGTCGTCTGTCTGAGCTTCTGGCCCAATACACTTCTTCTGCTCCCCCATTGAGGTTGCCTATGAGTTACATGCTCTAGGCATGTCTTGGTCCGAGCAGAGTGCGAGGTGGCCCGGGCGTGCTTCTGGTCCTCCAGACGAGGATATGCCTGACCAGGAGGATGCTGAGACTGATGCTGATGAGGCTACTGCGACGGATGCTGAAGACGAGGATGATGACGACGATGCTGATCATGATGCCGAGGCTACACCGGCTGCTGCTCCTCCTTCTGATGATGGCGACGAGGACTACCGTCCAGACGAGGACATCGATGCTGCTGTTGATGATACCGACATAGAGTAGTTTAGCTTAGGGGCTGATGTGTCTAGTTTTAGTCTCAGATGACCATGTTATATCTCTTTGGACTATGATTGTACTATATACATTAGGCACATCATCTGAGTTGTACTATTTCTACTCTATGCTATCCGTGTAGTTTTTGTTTTATGGTTAATGGAAATGCTTTGTATGGTTTATCATGTAGTGTTTTCCATATTTTGATTAATGACATGCATTGCTTTCATGGTTTATCTTGGTGTTCCTCTGTCTTTCTGTGGAGTGATTTGATTGAGTGTTTTTGTTGGAGAAGACCTTGCTTTTATGCTCTTCTACCCCCCTGCCTTTTTGAGATGACAAAGGGGGAGAAAAAGCTCAATCATATTGATTTTATTGCTTGTATGGTTCTTTTCTTGTCTAATAACTGAAATGCATCTAGACTTGCTTAGAATCATATAATATACATATGTGCTGTGGTTGCTTGTTTTTTAACTAACCATACATGGATGAGTAAGCATGAATTGAGGGGGAGCATTACAAATTGATCATCTTTGCATCCCCTTGCAATTCCCTAAGAAAAGGTAAAATTTTCACATTCTTTTCAATATGTTGAGGAATGGTTTGTCATTGTCAAAAAGGGGGAGAATGTTGACCTAGGTGTCGCACATTGCCCATATTTTGATAATGACTTAACCATTCCATTCATATGTATCTAACAAATCTATTTGAGATTGTTTCAGACATTAGGTACAAGAAAAGAATCACATTCAACTCAAAAGCTGCTCATCCAGCACATGCAAAACATGTGACTTTTGACCGTTTTGTGAAATAGCCCTTGTAGGCTTAGAACAATTGATGTAATCACTTATACTCATGTTTTGTATTGTAACTAAGATGGATAAATTGATTGGGACTCAAAAATCCATCATTTGTACAGTTTTACGAAAATTCCAAAATACCCATAACAGGGATTTTGTCGGCCGAATTCCAAACTCGGCCGATCCATATATTCTAGAATTTTCTGGGCAATCGGCCGAGTTACCAACTCAGCCGATCCCTGGTCGGTCGAGTTTCTATGGTGGGAAACTCGGCCGATCCACTGATCGGTCCAAGTTGAAAGTCGACCGATCGGCCGAGTTTCTCCAAGGGAACTCGGCCGACAGTCTATCTTTCAGACTTGTCGTTTAGTGGTTCGGCCGAGTTGCCTTTATTGAAACTCGGCCGATCAGACTGTACTGGAATGCAGAAAAAGAAATTCCAACCGTTGGAGGAGTAGGTGGGACTCAAAATAGATCCGTTGCAAGTTGTAAAACGGCTAGTTTGTGCCCCTTAACTCTCCCAACCTCAAAGGGACACCCTCAACTATAAATAGGACCTCTTGGACTTCATTCCAAGGTTGCTCATTCACATATGCTTGGTCCTAGCCTTAGTTGAGTGGTTTCTAATCCTTTGAGCCCCTTTCTCTCTCTACCTTCAAAGCAAATTCGTGAGTATGAGTGAGTTAGGTACCCATGTATGAGAGCTATAATTTGTAATGTTGTAAAGCTCTCCTTTCTACTTCTCCCATCTCCATTCTCTATGAAGATTGATTGAAGTTTCTTCTCCTAGTGAAAGAGAAGAAAGTTGCTGTTCTTCCCCGAGTGAAGGAGAAGAAGGCTAGCTGCTCCAGGCCTCCGAGTGAAGGAGGAAGGTGCTAAAGCTCTCCAAGAGAAGGAGAGGTGCAAGGAAAAGCTCAAGCAAGATGGGTAATTCCTGCAAGGCCGAATACTAGAGCAAGAGTGGGTAAGTCCTTTGAAGAAGGCTGAAGACTACTTGCTTGGTGGGTAAGTCCTTGGTGAGGTAGAAGATCTTGGCTTGATATATAAGTCCTTGGATGGTTGGTTGTTGTAGCTTGTAATCTTATTGTGTGATATATATAAGAGAACCAAGTTAAAAATCCTAGAGCCTAACCAACTCTAGGTAGTGGACTGACATTGCTCCTAAGTTTAGGATATGGAACCACTCTAAACCACCTGTCCAAGTGTATGCTATTCCTTGTCTCTTATCCTTGCTTTGTATGCTAGTTTAGGACATCAAATTGCTGTTTTGAATTAAGTTCTGCACTTAATATAATTTGGTGGTCTAATCACTCTTATGAAGTTTGTGAAGCTCTATTCTACCCCCCCCCTTCTAGAGCCCATTGATCCAACATTTTTGAGCCGGATTAGGACCATGAACCGATCGGTTCAGGGCACCAACCGATCGGTTGGAGTGCCCCAAACGATCGGCTCAGGTCCAACCGATCGGCTCAATGGCCGAACCGATCGGTTCAGTTGTGAACCGATCATTTCAAGTTGCGAACCGATTGCTTTTTGTGGAAAATTCTCGAACCCTTCTACTCCTGCTTTAGTCCCGCATTGCCCGGGATGGAGAACCCTGTCCCATGAATCTCCTATATATATAGGGGTATTGGGGGCTTCTCAAAATACATCTCAGTGCAACCAGTTGCTCTACAAGTTGTCGTTCTCTCTAGTTTTGGTAACCGTGAGAGAGCCCGAGCAAGTGCTTCCCGCAAAAAGGGAGGTGCAGCAAGGGAAGGACAACTGCAGTTGCAACAGGAGGCAGGAGAGCGTGTTGGTGACTAGTACGTCAACAGGAGGGTGTGACTCCTTCCACTTCCTTGTGGGACAAGGAGAATGGAGTTCCAGGTGGTCCGTGTGGACTACTATAGAGGCGGGAGGACACTGCCGCTTAGGAGGACAGCTGTCATCCGACAGTCCGGTTCGAGTAGGAGTTGTCAGTCCCGGTGCGACCAGGAGCTGCACAGATGTCGTCGAAGTCCGGAATTGAAGACCGCGCATTGCGCGAGGTATTGTCGCCGAGCAAGCCTCGGGACAAGGTATGATTCCACAAACCATCCTTTCCTATTATATAGACGTTGACGCGTTTCCTCGGTATGGGTTGGGGGAGAATTTTTTTTTTGTTTCCGCTGCCTTCTCTGTCTCCCCTAAAACCCAACAGTGGTATCAGAGCCACGTCAACTGCTCTATATTTTAGGAATATCGATATGATCGATTTTGGTTTGTCGCCTTTATTTATTGCATACGATGCGAAAAATATCGGCTTTATGCATGTCCAATCCTAAATCCACAAATCCCTAATTACATATATGATATGTATTATTAATGCACTCGATACGCGTCTCCCTTAAACTGTTTTGTGGTGGATGTGTGTAGCATGATTATGGCCTATAAACCCCTATCTGTGTGTGGTTGTTTGTGGTTGCTTGCATCTCGGTCTGCGCACCGATCTTCCCTCTCTTATTCCCGATGTAACTTGAAATAATTCGAGATTCTTTCCTACCTTTGCTCCCCCCGAATGTAACTCGGGGTTTTCCCTTTTTAAAGGCAATGTAATAAATAGGATAGATTTTTTATTTCCTGTTATGTCAAAGACCGGAGGACATTAAGACGACAGCTGAAACGATCGGTTCAAGGAGTGAACTGATCGGTTGACGTTCCAGACGGTCGGTTCAAGGAGTGAACCGATAGGTTGATGACCGGTTCGAGGAGCGAGACGAGCGGGTGGCGGACATGACGAGATGCACGACGACCAGGCAAACCGATCGGTTGGAGGAGCCAACCGATCGACTGGTGGCATCCAGACGACCGGCTGGAGAGTACAGATCATTCATGTGATGAGTTGATCTACTCGGATGGCAAGGCACAGAGTTCATCTTGTACAGGTTGCATGTGATGTAGACCTAGATGACCGTGATTCCTCTTGGCTCGAGGAATCACATTAGGATGGCCATAATCATCGCTTTTTATCACATGTGCATGTTTTCTGTGGGATATAGCATGTATATGATACATACTATATATTGTGGTGATTGGATATGTATATGTATATAAAAACCAAATCCCTCATTAAAATATTAAGTTTTAGATGCCTTCCAAATGCGACACACGTGAAAAGCTTGATCGACCAAGTGTGGGCACGCCCTAGCGTGGTGCACCGTCTATCTCGTGGAAGCGTGAAGGATGAATGTGTGGGTCTGCCCTAGCAGGGTGCATATTCATCGTGTTTGCTTTGGGTCAGACTTAACAAGGTGATCTAGATGGGATCTAGTACCTTGAGGCATGGAGATGATCATTGCAAGGAGTTGTATATGACATCTTATCAAGAGTTGCATATGATGCAATTGGCAAAAGTTGCCTACCTGAGAGATCTATGTTGTGGGTGACAGCCCTAGCTGGTCCATGACTTAGAGGATTTCAGGATCTTGCCCACTAGAAGGTTGTACGCTGCAATCTTCCGAATTGATGGTTAGGGCTATCAATTTGAAGTAAAATAGTGGGAGCGATAATTAATTAAAGGCCTAATTATATCGTCAAACTTTCAAATCAATCAAATAAGTCAAAAATGAGTTTTGGACTAAAATTGCATATATTTCCTTTTGTTAAAATAAATGGTTAATCAACAAATCACTTTATTTGTGATCGGTCTTTGAAACCAACAAATTAAATGGGAATAATTCCACGACTGGTTAGGATGGTGAGAAGTGTTCTCAAAGAGCGAAAGCTCCAAGTCCTAGTTATACCAGAACCAGATGAACTCGATCCCACCACATCAATGGCTGAAAGTATGCTTATGGAAGCATATTGAGAAAGACATTGATGAGGAGTGCTTGATGTTGTGTTCTCTGAACTATGAGTTGCAGAGACAACATGAGACATATGATGTCTCCAAAACACTGTCCTAGTATGGCATGACATAAGGAGATCCAGTAAGGTATTCACACACTCAATGTGATTGGGTATGTGGAAAGACCTGACTAAGAAGGATTCCATCTGAGCCAAGAGTTGGCTATTGGTATGATACTATAAATGTTGCGAGAATCATACAATTCATGATAAGCTACAACATGAAAAACTTTGACAAGCGTTGACAGAGTTGTTGGACATGTTGAGGATAGTAGAGGCAAAGATGAAGAAAGACAAACCACAGTCTTTGATATGATCAAAGAAAAGGTAATCATAAGGGCAAGGACAAGGGCAAAGCTAACAAGTGTTCTGATGCTAGCCAGAAATCCAAGCCGTCTTCAGCCTCAAGGCACATGGGGAAAGGGTGTATGAGGGATTGCCCTCTATATCTAGAAGAACAAAGAAGATGAAGGAGGGAATGGAGATCTCCACCTAAGGTATCATGAAATGAACCACTTCTTTATCTGAGGTATATGATACCAAGATATGGATATGTCATATATGATATGCAATATCCACAAAGAAGTGATGGCCTTTGTGAAAGGACCAAGAAAGAAATACCCATCATTGGAGCAAATGTTGCTGCCATAGATAGGAGTATCTTTCAGTTTATTTCAGCCTAAAAGGGCACAAAATAGAGTTGAGAACTGCTATTTCATATATTGCCAAAACATAGAAACACTTTATTATTACATATTGTATGACAATGATGGCAATTAATAAAGTTGATGTTTCAATCTTAAAGATATGATCTTTGTGGCAATGCCTTGCTTATCTTGTGGTATTTGATATGCATAAGATAAAATGATACCTAAAAGTTATTGATAACTCAAACAATTAGCATATATCATAAGAAATTCATTTCTAGTTTCCATATGATGGATAAATCTAGACTCTTTTGGTTAGAGAACCAGTAAGAGACATGAATATCTTGGACATGATTAATCAATCTTCACTAATGGTAGTGGGAGAATGATTATCCTATTAGGTATAATACATGTGATGTATTTACATACCTATTGGAACAAATGCTAATCCTTCTAATGGTGTTTAGAGAAATACCAATATGAATATCTTGAAGTGTTCAAGATTATCATAAATGAAGTACAAATTTGGTAAAGTATTAATTCTTGATGAGATCAATGAATGAAATACTTGGACCAAATGTTTGAGATCCTTATGAGTGATTATGATAGTGTATCATAGTAAACTCATGATTAAGGCATGGTGATGTCTGAATCAAGAAGGAATCATACTCTAAGGAGTTAGAGAATGATTATCAAATAACTGAATTCTTCTTAATAAATGAATACCCCACACTAATAAAAGAAATTAAGAATCACAAGGGTTGTGAGTTCTTATATCTTTAACAGATACACCTCAATTATCTATGTGATCAGTTGTTCATGTGATGAGTCAACTATCAAGATGAATATGAGGAACCGAATCTTGAGTTATGGTTTAAAACCATTACATCCTAAATGACTTCCATGTGAACCATAAGGTATGACCTTGATGGTAGCACTCATTGGATCATATCTATAAGTGCAGATGAGTCTTAAATGTTAAGACACATGGATAACATTTTGAGAAGGATGATGCTTGTTGATTGCAACTTAATGACTAAGTCATTTGGCATATGGATACTAAAACCACATTCCTATGAGGAATAAAACCAGGATGTGTACGTGACATGACCTATAAGGTTTATGAATCCACTAATGCAAATGAAGTTTATAAGTTACAATGGACTAATCAATGTGATTGATTGAGTACAAGCAACTCAAAATTGGATCTTTACTTTGATGATATAGTCAAAGGGTTTGACTGATATGTCAAAGATAAAGAAGGGATCTGTGATTTAGTGGGAGCGTGTTCACATTCCACATATTGATGTGAAATGGAAATGTTCTAGATTGGAAATCCTAATGTGGAAATTATCGTTAAGGAAGATAGAGATGTTTCCTATGTGATAGGAATAGAGATCTATAGAGATAGTTCTCGAAAATCTCTTAACCTGGAAAGAGAGAGCATACATGGGCAATCTGTACTGAAGTGTTCAGTATGCACAGATTCAGTGGGAGAAAACTTGTCCATGTTACATGGAGTTAGTATCCCAAGGCCAAGTGTCCAATTCTTATGAAGAATGGGAACACTAAGAATAGATATGGATCTATCATGTATGTAATCATCCCATTATCTTGCATGTATGACATCGCAAGAATAAGATGCATTCATTATCTTGCATGTATGACATGGCAAGAATAAAATGCATTCATCATCTTGTATGTAGGACATGGAAATATGATGTGCTCATCCTGATAACTCATATGTGTGACATGACGAGTGGATGTCTGTCTATTTCCAGTAAGGGTTACTGGAATACCATGAGAACTTGATAAGTGCTTGTGAAGTACTAGTTCTATGGAGATAAGGAAGAGTTCGATGTAAAGAGTTACATTGATGCGAACTTCCGAAAGGACAGAAAATTAATCGCAAAATATACATAAGATGTATAAAAGTGAAAGTTTGTTGATAATTGGAAGTGTTCCAATAAAGCCATTTAAAAGGGAAATGCCGAGTATCTAGGTGTTAGTGAACAGCAGTGGATACTATATGGATCTGAAAGTTCATGAGATGAACTTATATTCCACTCATTGATGACAAGTCTGGAATCCTTGATCATGCAATGTGGCTAAAGGTTAGCAAAGGAATACTAGATCGCATATTACGAAAACTCCATCTCATACGTGCGACGTACAGCGAAGAGATGTGAGGCATGCAATTTGTACAGACTTTGGCAAGGTGTTTCCATTACTCACTATGTTTGCACTAAGAGCACAGTAACATGTG
Organism: Alisma plantago-aquatica; assembly: GCA_963693085.1. Taxonomy (NCBI): domain Eukaryota; kingdom Viridiplantae; phylum Streptophyta; class Magnoliopsida; order Alismatales; family Alismataceae; genus Alisma; species Alisma plantago-aquatica. The sequence continues at coordinate 1,151,747,278 of OY856412.1, forward strand.
GGACATGTTTGAAGATCACTATGAATATGATTCATGGGTAATTGGCTCGCAGTGCAAGTGGGAGTCATTTGGTATGTATGCCCTGAGAGCCAATCATGGGATGATTGGTGGGATACATTAAGATTGATTTGATAAACATCAAAGGCAAGCTTCCAATTCATTCTGGTTCAGTCATATGAGATAGTGATAGAACATATTGAATGTCTAGAGAATGACAATACTCAATGACGTATGCCTTCAGGTTCATGACCTGAACGATGAGATCATGCGGATGCTAAGAGTTTGTACATTCTTGATATGTCCCTAGTCGGATGTCATTGTGGAAGGTAGATAGACAACAATGACACACAAGACTAGATTGTGGTGTTGGTTGATGACATAATCTCATTAGTCATGATATAGAGATATCAAACCAAACACATAGGTACTTGTTAGAGAACAAGTGTACCGGACAGACCCACCGTGAGTTTGACACATGGAACCATGAGATGGTAGTCACAGTCAGTACTCACAGTGATGGTGGTGAGTGTGATTCTTAGACCTGAAATCACTGCACTCAACACATGTCGTTGGGCACACTTTGACATCATCAAACGCAGTCCTGAAACATGGGTTGTTATAAAGGTGATGATTGGGTGGCTTTGACACATGGGGCTTTTGAGGGGTGAGTGATAGATATGGGATTTGTCCCTCCTGAGGGAGTTTGATTTACATGGCCACTTGATGAGTAGGATTGAGAAAGGCGTGCACGCATGTGTGAATCAGTATATGATACTGATGTCATACATATCTCTTCCAGTCTACTCTGAGATCAAGGAAGTGAATGAACGTTGATAGGATGACTGTTCCATGCCTCGAGTTCATTCGGGATATTAGTGATAAAGGAATTATACATTCGTTGTAACACCATTCACGGATTGTAGGATGAAAGTTGTTCTCCAACTTTCTACTTTCACTTGGGTAGCACTGATGTGTGACTAGGCACCGCTCTTTGCTTGTGAAGTCATAAGTGTTATGAACTTTCACTGCCAACGTGAAATGGACCTGCAGGGTCACACACATAGGATTTAACCTGGAAGAGGAGTTTTGTCCACTAAGCAATGTTTAGATTGATTACTAAAGGAGTTTAGTAGTTCAATTAAACACTCAATCAGTCGATAGCTCAATATCGTATGGTTCAAGGTGTTGGAAGCGTTGATTGGAGTATCAGATTGATTGAAATCGCAATTGACTGATTTTGCACAACCTGTGCTCCCAACCGATCGGTTCATGTGATGAACCGGTCGGCTGAGGTTGCTGAACCGGTCGGCTGGAGTGTCCAGGCCGATCGGCTCATGCCCAGGTTGAGACGACCGGTTCTAGAGTTGAACCGATCGGCTCAACTGGTGCAACCGACCAGTTGGGAAAGTCATGTCGGCAAGAATTTTCCTTTCGTTTCAAATTGCCCAATTCGATTGGGAATAATATTGGTATTCGATACCAATTGGGAAAGAGACAAGGAAAGTCTTTTTGAGCCGGATTAGGACCATGAACCGATCGGTTCAGGGCACGAACTGATCAGTTGGAGTGCCCCAAACGATCGGCTCAGGTCCAACCGATCGGCTCAATGGCCGAACCGATCGGTTCAGTTGTGAACCGATCATTTCAAGTTGCGAACCGGTTGCTTTTTGTGGAAAATTCTCGAACCCTTCTACTCCTGCTTTAGTCCCGCATTGCCCGTGATGGAGAACCCTGTCCCATGACTCTCCTATATATATAGGGGTATTGGGGGCTTCTCAAAATAAAGCTCAGTGCAACCAGTTGCTCTACAAGTTGTCGTTCTCTCTGGTTTTGGTAACCGTGAGAGAGCCCGAGCAAGTGCTTCCCGCAAAAAGGGAGGTGCAGCAAGGGAAGGACAACTGCAGTTGCAACAGGAGGCAGGAGAGCGTGTTGGTGACTAGTACGTCAACAGGAGGGTGCGACTCCTTCCACTTCCTTGTGGGACAAGGAGAGTGGAGTTCCAGGTGGTCCGTGTGGACTACTACAGAGGCGGGAGGACACTACCGCTTAGGAGGACAGCTGTCATCCGACAGTCCGGTTCGAGTAGGAGTTGTCAGTCCCGGTGCGACCAGGAGCTGCACAGACGCCGTCGAAGTTCGGAATTGAAGACCGCACATTGCGCGAGGTATTGTCTCCGAGCAAGCCTCGGGACAAGGTATGATTCCACAAACCATCCTTTCCTATTATATAGACGTTGACGCGTTTCCTCGGTATGGGTTGGGGGAGAATTTTTTTTTTGTTTCCGCTGCCTTCTCTGTCTCCCCTAAAACCCAACAAGGAGGTGGTTTGGTGCCGTCACACCTTGATGTTATGGACCTTTGTTAGCTAGTTATGTGGTGGGTGTTACCCCTTGGCCATGGCCTTGTGTGTTGGCCGATAGCATGAGACTAGCCTGGCTGGATGATATGCTTTCTTTGATGCCATTTGAGTTGTACCCCTGACCGTTGTGCCTAGATGAGTAGAGTGTTGGTCGTTACCCTTGTGTGTCGGGCGTCAGGTTATGTGGAGTGCCCTGCCCGATACACCCATCTAAGGTTGTCTTGGTGCCCGTTACACCTTGACATTTTTGAACTCAAGGAGCTGCAGTGAACGTTGGACGATACCTACATTGTATTGGGTGTTATAGGGTTGGCCCGAGCGCCATGGCGTCAGCCGTCAAAGTGGTTACTCCTGTTGCAACTCCTAACACCTTGTGCACGATACACACCTAGTGCACAATGCACCTGTTGCACGGCATGTCCCATAGGCTGAGTTGCACGTTAGGCTTTGTGGCCGTTATACCGTAGTTGTACGATACAGTTGGTTGCATGACACTGCTTGAGGTGGTAGCCGTCATCCTTGACCGATACACGGCTGGATGCTTGGGCGATATGAGGGAGTCCACCCTGCCTGATACCACTTCTAGTGAGAGTGCCCTGCCCGTCACACTTCTACTTCTTGTGAGGGTAGTGGGAACTTCTAGTGAGGGTCATGTTCCTTCTGGAAAACCTATATGCTAGATCTTTTTCATGCAATCACGATTGGTTTATGGGTTGTGAACCTTTGACATGTTTGATAATAGTAAGGTGGTTGATCTAGTAGAACACCCCTATGTAAACATGATATATCTAAACTCTAATGACTTGACATTACATGTGTTTATGATCATCTTGAATGATAAGTTTGGGAATATATGAGTTGCTTCACATGATGATATGACCTATGTCTATGGTCACAGGTTGAGGCATGAATGATAAAGCATATAATCATCAATGTTACCATATGTTTGATAGTATGATATTTATGTTAATCCATTATGATTGTGTATACTAACCATGCAGGTGTTTCATACAGATGCATAGCCAGGTAAAGGGCTATGAGGTATATATGTTTGAGTAACACTGCTCTAATGGTTACTCTTGTTGATAAGATAACCTGCGTCTCCAGTATGATGTGAAAGGTCGAAGGACCTGATTAAGGTTGAATGCCTAGTTGAGCTGTCATCCTCTGATGTTGAGATAAGGGATTGCTATCCCATGGTGATGATGTAAGCCTAGAGAGGCAGTGGCATTATGTGATGAGGGATTGAGATCCCATGGTAATGTGATGATCCTTGAGATGGATCTAGATGATTGGCTAGAGGCCAAGTGGTAACATGTAATGATGGATCCTTTTGATGGATCATGTTGATGTTGATGACAGTAAAACCATGATATTGAGTTTCATGTTGTTTATTCTTGTTATAGTTTGCATGTTATACAACTTGGTTGAATCTTGCAATCCACTTAAAATATGTTAACTAAATTACAGATAAACCTTCATGTAGTTTGCCCTGGACATAGATCCATCATCGTCAGGAGCTGGTGATGGTGAAACGGGTTCTCCTGCAGGTTAACCCGGAGCACATATTGTTGAATATGCGAGGTTTCTCCTAGCTTAAAATAGAGAGGATTTGAATGCAGCTGCGGTTGCAGACTTGGGATAGATAGAGCATGGTGAACAGGCCCATGGCTCAGTGTGATTGAGCATGAATGCATTCATGGCTCAGGGAGCACGGTGAACTGGCCCGTGGCTCAAAGATACTAGCACCGAGACCTGTACCACGGTGGGCTAGAGAAAGGGTAGCCTATGGAGCTAACCCTATGGCTGAGGCCACTTAAGAATGAGACTACGGTCCTGCTTCGGTTCTCGTGCACTGACCACAAGGTGGGAGGTCGTGGAGTCTGGCTTTTCCAATTGACCTTATATGGCACCGGCTCCGGGTTTCACAGCCGTCGGTTGGATTTGAGCGGTACGGCTCACTTCCTCTGGGCATAACAATACGTAATCCAACCGAATAGTATTTACTGCTTAAGGCAAAACACAGAACATTGGTCGAGGCCCTACTTGTGCGCTTAATCTTGTTATACTTTGCAGTTACTTATGCGTTCCTTATGTTATGAGGTAAGATCTTATAAATCTTATCTTGTCAATCATGTTCCATAAAGAAGTACTTGGTTATATGCCTTCAGTATACCTTGGTAAGCTCGATAGTAACAATAATCTTGCTCTATAGACTGCTCTTATTCTACGCTTTATCAATTATCTACTGTTGTTGCTTTATCTTTCTGAGGTTTTATAGTTTCGGCGGGGAGTTATGTTTCTTGTTGGGACCGTGTGTCTCACCCCGCTGGTTTACAACCTTTTTAGGTGTTCGCGCTGGACATGGTGGTGTTCGCGGGGTTGCGGCCGAGCAGCAAGAAGAGCAGTAGAAGGCAAGAGATGGACATGTTGTTGTTTTTGTGGTTTTGTAGTAGAGTCTTAGAGTCATCCCTATACTCTCAGGTCCTTGGAGGCGTTTTGACATTGTTTCACGATGTATAGCTGTTGAAGCTTTGTATATCCTGCCGTTGGCTGAATGTGGCCCATTATGTATATATAAACAGGTGATGAACTTATGTGATGACAAGACAGCTGATTCGTTAAGCTGTGGACACGTATCAAGACTTGTAAATGTTTACATAACCTGTTTTCTTGCAGGTTGAGGATCTGAATGTAATAGTTTCTTGGTTTATCTACTTTCCGAAATCAGTTTTAATTAACCCGTGGTTTTGGTAATAAGTGGTTTATGGTGTTTTCCGCACGTTTTTGCGTGACAGCTCGTTGTCTGTGTGATAGAGGGATGTGTTGCCACAAGTTTTGGTATCAGAGCTCTAGGTTCGCTGAGTCTACAGGGATCTAGGACTAGGTTGCGTCTGTTCTTGTGAGTTCTCCAGATTTTTTACGATTATCTTCTGCCCTCAGCAGAAGGAAAAACCAAGATGTCTGGAAATCATGAAGAACATGCTGCTGAGAGTAGTGATGCTGCATCAGTTGATGGAGATGAAGGGAAGGCACATGGAGATCGGGTGCCTGAGGTTCCCCAACTTGACCCAGCCATTCTCAAAAATCGTGCCTAGCAACAGCTTATGGGGCAGATGATGGCTACGATGAATCTCATGGTAGAAAGATTGCCAGTGCATCTACCTAGAGCACAGGCTCCCCATGGTGAAACATCGGGTATTGGGAAGACCTTTGAGCGGCTTCGCCGAGTCAGAGCTTCAGACTATGCTAGAACGGCTGATCCTACGGATGCAGATCTGTGGCTGATAGGTCTTGAGAAGGCCTTCCGGATCCTCGACATCCCCAAAGCAGACAAAGTCAAGCATGTTGTCTACCTTCTGAAGGGTAGTGCTGGTAACTGGTGGACCATCGAGGAGGAGAAGCGACCCGGTGAGGTGATCAGTTGGGAGGTTTTCCGATGCGAGTTCGTCAACAGATACTTTTTGAAGATGTATCTGGATGAGAAGATCAGCCAGTTTGAGCGCCTGCGCTAAGGATCGATGAACATCACTGAGTATGAATCCAAGTTCATGGACATGTTGAGGTTTTGTCCTCACATGGCAGCGACATATGACGAGTGAATCAGACATTTTGAGAAAGGCCTAAGTGCTGAGCTGATAACACCTACTTGAGTATTGGAGAACTGAGAGCGGTTTGCGATGTTTTTGGAGTCTGTCTGAAGGATTGAACGGTCAATTAGTGAGAAAAGAGAATCCATGTCTAAGAAGAGGCCTACTCAGTTCCAGGGACATAGGTTTGGTGGCTTCAAGAAGCCGAGGTTTTCAACACCTTCCATGATGAGAGGTTCTAGTGTACCGTCACAATGGTCTCTGAGTAAGGGAAGAGGATATGTTTCTTCACCATCAAAGGCGCATAGTGCAGCTTTTGTGGCAGTGACAGGGCCATCTAGGCCACAGTTTGAGGATAGGGCATGTTATATCTGCGGACAGATTGGGCATTTTAAGTCAAACTGTCCAAGGAAAGATGTTGAAGTGACACAACAACCAAGGCAGAATCAACAAGGGGCAGATAGATAGCAACCCAGTAGTAGCCGAGGGCAAGGACGCAGTCAAGTGTCACAAGCCAGATCGTCTGCTCAAGAAAGCAGAGGACGTGGAAAGCAAGCAATGACTCGATTCTATGCTATGAGTCAGCCAGAGGCGATAGTCAACCCGCGAGTGGTGGCAGGTCAGATGGAATTATCTCATTCTGATTTGTCTTCTTCTTGCTTTATATCTATTTTGGTTGACCCGGGTACTACACACTCTTTTATCACCCATAATATGCTTGAAAATTGTCTGTTACCTGTTAGTTGTAAGAAAGATAGCTTGTTGTTAGAAACCCCTCTTGATGGTTCCTTGATGCTTCGAGAGGAATGTCCATCATGTGTCTTATATTTTTCGGGACACAACATACAAGTGGATCTTATACCACTTGATATGCATGGATTCGATGTGATCCTTATGATGGATACCTTAGAGAAGTATAAGGTTGTGTTGGACTGTGGTTCCAAGAAGGTAGTGTTTGATGTTTGTGGAGAGAAGTGGATCTTCCAATGAGATATGAAGATTCTTTCGACGTGTCTAGTATCAGCTATTGTAGCAGAAAAGTTGTTACGACAGGGATGTAAGGCATTTTTAGCTCACGTTGTGGATATCATTGTGGATACCAAGGCAAAAGGTCCTAGCCTTGAGGAGGTATCAGTTGTTTGAGAGTTTGCAGATTTGTTTCATGATGAGTTCCCCAGTGTTCCTCCACCCCCACTACAACAACTTAATATTCCACAACATTTTATTCCGGCATATTTAATATAGGACGCTAATTGAAAGAACCGCCCCCGCGATACACGATCCACCCCCCCCCACGCACGCACACACGTCTGATCCCACACATTTAATATTTAGATAAACACAAAAAAAGGAAAATATATCAGTAATGCCGGTGAGTCCGGCTACACTCCTCTAATCCCTTCTTGTAACTACGCTGCTTCTCTCCTCTCGGAAACTTTATTCCCGTCCCTTTCCCTCATATCGCTTGCTCCAGTTTGGGAAGCTGATTTCTTGGTTGAGCCTTGATAGGTAGAGTTTTTGATCCCTCGGCTGATAGTTCTCTTGATCTCCTAATAGTTGTGCTCCCGATCTCCTCACTGACGGAGAGACTAAAAGATGCTAAAATATCATCCCTGTCCGCTAAGTCTTTTTTCCCTAATTTCTCTTCTGGTGGCGAACGTCATCCCACCGCTCCTAACCTTTTGTGGTGGTGACGACCATCTTGACTAATTTCTAGCATTTCATTTCCTATGCGGTGGCAACTACCCGTTTCCCCCAGCATAGGAACACAGAGCGGCTGCGGTTGGAGGAATATGCGACATTAACTCTGGCGCCCTCATTTTTTTGGTAAGTAGTTCCAAATACAGAATAGGGAATCACACAATATGTTAGGATAAAGTGTAAAAAATCTTTTGTTAGGTATGCAATATGACTTTGTCAACTTAGATTCGCTCTCTGGTCTATGATAGTTGTCATTGAAGAATATGTCTATGCGATTGTAAGTATCTCCTCTACTCTTAACATTATTTCCTTTTGTTACAATTGTGATGTGTCATGATCTTCTAACTATTTTCCTATTTATCAAACATCTAACTTCCAAACAGTGTTTTCCAAAGTTATATATAGCTTCCGAATACAACCTTAAACGCTTGATCATCATTTAAAATAGAAAATTGAACTTAAACTGAACGGAAGATTTATTCACTCTCAAATTCTTATTCATATACTTTGTTACCATTTAGTTTAGTTATTTTTACTATTTTAGACTTGGCTAAGTTTACTGTTTTATGCTCTGTACTGCTAAATTAGAGACAAATTCAATGGTTTAAATGGAAAAGAAGGAACAAAGATTAGTTACAGAAGATATAGACCGTTTTCAAATGGGTCAAAATCTTTTGTCCCATCTTTATTCCATCATATGTCCTTTGCATCTAAGCCACATACAATGTAAACACGGATGCACACATGATACAATTGTTGGGGGTGTTCACGAAAAGTATTGGAAATGACGGAAGAAGGAACAAAGACTAGGCACATAAGATGTGGACCGTTTTCAAATGATTCAAATCCTTTTGTCCTCGTCTCTATTCCATCATATTTCTCTTGCATCTCAGCCGCATACACTATAAACATGGTTGCATACATTATCAATTGTTGGGAGTGTTAACAACAAGTATTGGAGAGGACAAAAGAACATAGGCTAATCACAAATGCCACCAACACCGGCACATTTTTTCGGCATTTTATATATTTGGTGCCGGAAAAATATCCAACTAATTACAGGCTCCATGTGGTACCATCCTGAAAATAAGATAGCGCCAAATTGGAACGCACAAAATTGAAGAAAAAAAATCCCTTTCCCTATTTCCTTTCCCAATCCCGAAGAGTTGGTTAAAATCAAGAGTCGTATCCTGATCCCTTCGCTGGCACATTCTCCTTTCTATCCCAGACATAGCGAGTGATTTCCATCCCTACTGCGGTCCCTTTTCCCAATTCACATTGCCAATGTGACTGTCCCTTTCTCTCCTATGATCATTTTGATTTGATTGAATCCTCCTTTCGTTCCACATAGGTTTGTGCAAGGCGATCATATGTTCTGTTCGGGTAAGAACAAAAATTATCTCTCCCCCACCCTCGTTTCCAATTCTTTTCTATTCAAATCTAACCGACTTCTCTGATATATAACTAATCACACAAGTGTTCCACTTAATTTTCATTGAGGCGGTGTACACAAAGAAATATGGATTGATTCATCCCGATCAAACGACAACTGGTATGCTTCTACAACTGGTATGCTTCTTTCTGGTTTACAGCATCCTTTCTTTACCCTGAGAATAACGAAATTTTCGTAGAGCGAATGTAACCCTTCATATACAAACCCTCCACAGACGCTAAAAATGATCGGGCAGACAATTGCCGTGCAAACTAATAAATAGATCCACTATCATGACTTGGTGAAATGATTTGGCAGACAATTGCCGAGCGCCATATTTACAAGGCCAAGTTAGAAGGCTGGTCAATGTGGCAGGCCTGAAAGATTTCAGAAACGTCTTTACTGCTGGGGAGGGGGATATCCACTATTTTGCATTCCCTTTCCAGGGTCTTTTCTTCTTAACCATTGCTGATGTGCCTGGGCAGCGTTGCCTCACTGCATCGGGATCCCTGTCGTATTCATGCCACCCATATTTCCCTGAGGAGGAATATTATAAGCACCAGGTAGGCCTTGTGGCAATCTTTACACATCAATCATAGGTATTGCTGGTCTAGCAACAGGTTTAGGGTTCACCATAGATGCAGCAGTTGCACTGCTGGATCTTATCCAGTTGGTTGAGCTGAAATGGGTTTGGGACAACTTTCACTTCTACTCCTTGAAACAGAGGTTTTAAGGTCAGCAACTCTGCAAATATACAGCCAACAACCCACATATCAACAGCACTCAAGTAATGTTTAGCCCCTAGGAGCAGCTCAGGAGCACAGTACCAAGTTGTTACCACCACTCTGTTCTGAGAGAGTGGTTTCAGAGGAGCTTGGTATATCCTAGAAAGACCAAAATCGGCTATTTTTACAACACCTTGTTCATCACCCTCACCCATAACCAATATATTAGAAGGTTTGAGATCTCAATGTATATTCCAATTGTTGTGCAAATAATTTAGGCCATTTAGTAATTTCCATAGCAATGCCTTTGTTCTCTTAGAGAGTGGTATGCTTCTTTCTTATAAAGTAAATGCTATCACTTTTCATATTAATTTAAAGGCATCAATCAGCCATCTTCATCTAGTACTTGCCCACTATAAAGATTGGTTCAATTTTCCTTTGTCAACTGGCTCTTATATGTGAATCTTTAATTTAGAATACATGGAGAGTTATATCTTTCACCTAGCCCAGGTCCATAAATCTATTCAAAGGTAAAGACGTTCAATTTAGATTTGAGTTTTACATTTCAACTATTGATATAGGGAGGACGAACAACACTTTTAGACAATTTTTTCCTTGTTTTCTAGTTCTAGTTTATCAAGAGATGGAAATGATGGATAAACTCCTATTAGTTTCCACATTTGCATATATTGTTCAAGATGTTGCTATGGAATTTAGTACTTCAAAATAAAGACATAATACCATTTCTTATTTTGAATGATATGATTGTCTTAGTTAGATATCATATATGAATTGATTACAACAACGACTAATGGAAAAGATAGCATAGTTTATTTTCTATTTATTATGAATATCAAATTATAAGATCTTACATAGTGAAATATGTTCTCATCTACCTATTAAAAATTCAAAAGTCTAGGTGGGCCAAATCATTAATGTCCTACCTTTTTTAAGTAAATTTTCTAAGCATGTACAAATCATACCCTTGAACCCCTTTTTCAAATTTATGACAATGTATCATATCACATTAAAAAAGTGGCAAAATCATACAAATCAAGTAGAGTGTCAGCCATGGAGGTAGAACTCACAAACTAATATTGATAGACCATTTCAAAAATAATACAAGTTTAACATTCATACTATGTTCAAAACAACAAGCTTGAAGAACAAAAGAATCAAATATACACCATTGTCTATATATAAGAATCATGTTGTATAATTATTTTTTAAACAAAGGAAGAAAGTATTCATAGTCAATCCATAAAATTTTACTTCTACACAAACACAAACATATACTTAACCAACAATATTGAATGCTTAATGGGTACTTCTGCACTGCTTGCTAAAATAATGTGACCAGTTTTTTTAAGAAGGATGAAATAGTGATAACCTTTCAACCCATTAGGAAGACATCTATTAAAATATGTTAAATAGTAAACTCATTTTGAGTTTTTCTATGTTCATTATCATTGTGATAATATATTTATTTTCCATGTGGAAAAATGAAGTGGGGACCCTATGTACGGTATTTTTAGTTAGACAAAACATAACAAAAGGAGACTAGTGTTGATCGGATAAAGCACAACAGGTACATTTAAATGCCAATGCCCCTTTGTATCACACAATTGTCTGGAGTTCATAAATAGTCAATAAAAAATATGGTTTTCTCTAGCCTCTCTAGCCACACTAGATAGAAGTACTAATCTTGTAGTCCACGAATTTAACAAAATAACAAACTTTTTGAAAAAATACCGTTCTCGCCTACCATTTCTGATTTGTATAGTAACAAAAATAGTGAAAGTCCTATCTTTCTGATTCACCACTTAGGGGTTGGAATAATGAAGCTTAATTAAAGAGTAACATTTATGTGATAGAAAAAAATGTAGTGTCATATTAATTTGGTTGTCACTACTTAGAACAATATTAACTTCTCATAAATCCCCACATTACAGATGTAAAAAGACAACCCATCAGCTTTATCTTTGACGGTTACTCTTATAACCCTTTTATTGAAACTTCACATACGCACATAGTTTGCACAATAAGCTTCTTGATCTAACCATATTAAAAATATTGACTTCTTCTCTTTTGACCTTTCCTGCACCTTTAAATGAAAACCCTTTCCACTATAGTTGATTGCACACCTAATCAAATCATATACAATGAAAGATTCAATTTTTTTGACAGAAAATTATTCACCAACAAGGTCTAAAGTGGGAGCCGAATTTATTATTGTTCCTCAACAATGACTTTTCAAATGTATTCAACCAGACAAGGCTACAACTTGCATTAAAGCCTTGCACGTGTCATATGATGGACGATGCCAATGGTTTAATCAATGAAAGAAACATGATGCTTTTTTGATACCTTGATTTCTGAATAATGATTCATCAAAATCCTATTAACAAAAACATTGCTTATATGTATTTTCATATTTAGATGATAGGAACCTTGTTGTAAGATGTGCCATGTGTATTGATAAGGGATGTGGATGAAAAATTGGATGATTGAATCCTTTTGTTATGTATTGAAATCAATTGCAAGTTATTTTTAGTAGAACATGACCTCACACCTACATAAAATATGTTGTCTAGGTAGATGTACAATATATGTGAACCATAACTACAAAAAATAGTAGGAAGAGCACAAGATAACAAGGGGGTATACAGAACTAAGATAAATAAAAATTACATTATTATGGATTTTCAACTGGGTTCCTCTAAATTTTGGATTAGAACAAGGACCATCAAAAGTTGAACATATTAAAATTCATATGAACATGCATATAATTGGGTAGTATTCCATTTTTGCTTGTTAACTACCTATTTTTCTTATCTATCTTGATTCAAAAGAAGAGTAAAAATAGTGCAATGAATCTGAATCCATGGATAATTGGCATAATAATTATGTCTTGCGAAGAACATGTGTTGCTTAGGACGGTTATGAAGGAATCTATAAGCTTCATACAGTTTTATGTGCTAACAACTTCATCAACATAGAAGGAGGCAAATATAGTCTTTATTAGGAGCAAACATGATCAACAATATTGCATCCAAATAAGTCTTGAACAAACACGAGTGTCAATATATTGCATCTAATGGCATAGTTAAAATAAAAATGTACTAGCTCTATGTAACTAAGGCCTAGGTGCTTGTATTTGTTAATGGTTTTGTCTCTCACATAAAAAGATAAATTGGATCTGAAATATTGGTGGCTTCTCCATAAACGTAGGTTCTTGCATCCATTTAAGAAGTCATTACAACTATCAAGTCTATGATTATCCCACATGTTTCTTATTGCAACTGAGTGAACAACTTTACTTTTAGGAGTTTTTACTATGGAACACCTTCATCTTACATAAAACCCCACTGCAAGTAGCTTTGTGTTTGATCTCTCTAGTGATCCATCATGCTTGAATTTTCCATTCTGTATTCATCATTAACCAACCACATTATAATTTGATTTTCTGGTGGAGTTTTTAAGTATTGTTCGATATGGACTAGTTTTCTAGAATAGATTGAAAATTAGTGCTTCATATAGCATAATCGGGGTATGGCCCATGAATTCTAACCTTAATTGATGAGGTTATTGGCAGATTCGAACTAAACAATAAGCTATGCCATATCTCTAAAAATTGCTATGAATTTCAATATATAGCTTGAAGAGGGGGGGGGGAGTTGTTAGAAATATCTAAAGAAAAGTTGCATTTTGAAAATTTTAATGATTGTAACTATACTAGTCTACAACATATTTGGTTGATATAGCACCTATATATTTCATGTCCATTTATAGTGGTTTTGGAAGCAGTTTGCCTAAACAAAAAAGCCTTTAACTGAGATATATGATGCATTTGTAATTAGCTTTGATTTCCTAGATTATTATCAACAATGGACTCTTTCTGGTTGTAATGCTTTGTCTTGTCTTAAATCTATCATGTTGGGACTGTTGGGCATTCCAAGACACTTGTATCACATGTGTATCTCATGAAAATGATTTAAACTTTTAGAAAGAAGAATTTGAAAAGAAAAATTAAACAGAATAGACAATGCTTGACCGCATTTTATATATGATGGATGATTAGTTTGAAAGAACATCAATTTCAAAAAGGCTTGTATATAGGAATAATTTTCTAGAGGATAGATGTGTAATACGTTAAAATTAGAATTGGATGCCATTAGTCATATTGTATAACTTTGTAATACGTTAAAATTAGTACTGGATGTAAATCATAAATGTTTTACTGATATTACACCTGACTAACAAGTTGTCTATCTGGATAAAATGTTTGAGGGATTCTAATGGTAGTTTGCACCATAATATTTGATCTTCATATTTGCTGAAATATACAATATATGATTGGTTATATATTTTAAATTTGTTCTCTAATAACAATTCTCCCCGTTCAATATAGTGTGTTGCGATTTTGATTTTGAAGCATTAGGTGGTTTATAATGAAAAGGAGCTCTATTCAACCCATGGAATTGAGTGAGTGTTATCTAAATTTTTTATGTCTGTTTACATATCAAAGTTTAGATAACTTGTTGTTGTATACTTAACTTATACATTGCATGTTTATATGTACTCCAAATTTATTTTTCTGAGTGTTATACTAACATTGTTTGATATTTATGTAATATTGACATAAAAATTATTGAGTAACCAATTTAAATAATTTTCTTAAAATCTAGAATTAATTGTACCTCTTTTCTTTGTAGGATTCAATGTCTGGAATAGATAAGAGCTGGATGAAAAATAAAAATAGGTTATCACCAGAATACATAAATGGCATTGAAAAATTTATTCAATTTGCATCTAGAAATGTAGAAGTTGATGGCTTAATACCTTGCCCTTGCATTAAATGTAACAACGGAAGTTGCAAGACAAAGGATGATGTGTCAGTTGATCTGATAGTGTATGGCATAATTGAGAGCTACACATGCTGGGTAGCCCATGGTGAATCAGGTCATGTCAATTATCCAAATGATAGTGATGACGTTGAGGATGAGGCTGATGACTTTGTAGATGAGGCTGATGATGTTGAGGGAATGATAAGGGATGGGCTAGGATTTCCTGATAACCATGTTCCAAACATTGATGAAATGGATGGAGACTATGAAATTGATGAGTTGAGTGATGAACTTGCTAAATTTTGTAGGCTAGTGAAAGATGCAAAGGAACCACTTTATGATGGTTGTGATGAATACTCCAAGTTATCATTCACCATGAAATTACTACAACTAAAGGGTTTTCATGGAACGAGCAATAATCTCTTTAATAGTCTAATTGTGTTGTTATCAAAGGCGTTTAAGGGTTGTCGATTGCCTAAATCTTTCTATGAAGCAAGAAAGTATATCATTGACATGGGACTTGACTACATAAAGATAGATGTTTGTGAAAAACATTGCATGTTGTTTTGGAAGGATCAAAAGAAAGTAGATGTATGTTTAAAATGTGGCACTAGCAGGTGGAAGTATACCTCTCTTGACAACACAACCAAAGACAAGACTAAAAAATGGAATAAAATTAAGTTAGTCAAAAAGGTTTCTGTTAAGACTCTATGGTACTTTCCACTAATACCAAGATTAAAACGACTGTACATGTGCTATCAAACAGCTTCAGAGATGAGATGGCATCAAGAAAAGCACATAAATGATGGTAAACTAAGACACCCAGTTGATGTTGAAGAGTGGAAAAGATTTGATGAGATGAATCCATCTTTTTCTAGAGACCCTCGCAATGTTAGGCTTGGATTGGCTTCTGATGGATTTAATCCCCATGGGAACATGAGTAATTCTAATAGCATATGGCCCGTTATCCTTATTCCATATAATTTACCTCCATGGCTTTGTATGAAACACGATTATCTTATTTTATCCATGATCATTCCTGGGCCAAAGTCTCCTACCTACAAGATTGATGTTTATTTACAACCATTGATCGAGAAGTTAAAGGAGTTGTGGGATGTAGGAGTTGAAACTTATGATGTTGTGTCAAAACAAAATTTTGAAATGCATGCGGCTCTATTATGGACAATTAATGATTTTCCTGCTTATGGATATTTTTCTGGATGGTCCACCCAAGGTGAGTTAGCATGCCCTTCTTGTCACAAGGATACTTGGTCTCTCAGATTGAAACATGGGGGGAAATTTTGTTATATGGGGCATCATATATTCTTACCACAAAATCATAGATGGCGGCGGAATGACCACGCGTTTGATGGGAAATAAGAACCACGACCTCGTCCTTAGGAACTATCTGGAGAAGAAGCTTTGAGTCAACTACATGACATCTTTGAAAGAAACCTGGGAAAGAGAATGAAAAGAAGTTCAAAAGAAAAACCTTCTCATGCTTGGAAGAAAAAAAGTATTTTTTTTAACTTCCTTATTGGAAGAGTCTTCGTGTTCATCATAATCTTGATGTAATGCATATTGAGAAGAATGTTTGTGATAGTTTAATTGGAACGATTTTGGATATTGATGAGAAGACTAAGGATAATTCAAATGCTTGCAAAGACTTAAAAGATATGAATATAAGGCAGGAACTTCTCCCATATATTGTGAATGGAAAGTTAGAAGTCCCTATTCCATGTTTTACTTTATCATCTGAGGAAAAAAAGAGGTTTTGTGAATTATTAAAAGAAATTAAATTTCCAGATGGGTTGTTCTCAAATATTTGTAGATGTGTGAATGTTGATGAGCGTAGAATTTCTAGGTTGAAATCTCATGATTTTCATGTATTTTTACAAAAAATCCTTCCTCTTGCAATGCATGGAATCTTTCCAAAGGATGTATCTGAGACATTGACCGAGCTTAGTATATCATTTAAGGAATTGTGCTCTAAAGTTTTAATGGTAGAAGATCTGAAGAGGTTAGAAAATCATATTTTTGTTACATTATGTAAAGTGGAGCAGATATTTATACCATCATTCTTTGATGTAATGGTACACCTTCCCGTTCACCTAGCAAACCAAGCAATTCTTGGAGGCCCTGTGCAATATAGATGGATGTATCCAATTGAGAGGTGATTATGTTTTACATAATTTTTGTTTAATTTCTATGTTTTAAATTTTCCTTGGTTTCATAGGTTTCTCCGAACATTAAAGTCATATGTGCGGAATAAAAACTAAGCAGAAGGTTCAATAGCTGAGATGTATATCACCAATGAATGCTTGGTTTTTTGCTCAAGATACATGAAGGAGAATGACACTATATTTAATCATCCATGAATACATGACACTAGAGAGACAAAAATTTCATCTCAATATACAATTTTCAAATATATCGGGAAAACATTATCTGTAGGCACAACCATTAGCCTTAGTGTTAATGAATGGCCGCAAGCTCATAAGTATGTTCTTGAAATTTCAGATGCAATATTACCGTTTATAAGGTAACTTATATTTATTTAGCTACATTTTTACTTGACTTGATGTTAAGTTTTCCAATTTTAAAATAAATATTTTTTTAGTGAGCACAAACAACTAATCCAAGATATGGGTGTTCACAATATTGAGGCACACCATAAAAAGTTCTTCTTTGAGTGGTTGGAGAGTCGGGTAAGCTTTTAAATTACTCTAAACTAATTTAAACTAAAAAAATATCATTGTGGTTAATGTGTATTTATTTATTATGATAGGTGGTTCAATTACATACACAAGGCAGAGTGGACGATGAACTTCTAAGTTTAGTTCGTGGTCCTGATAAAGAGGTGTTAACTTTTACAGGTCTAGACATAAATGGATTCCGATTCTATACTGAAGATCGTGATGATAGGTTAACAACACAAAATAGTGGTGTTCTTGTTAAAGTCAACTCCACCAACAGACCATTTATCTATTATGGTGTTTTGACTGAAATTTTAGAGTTGAGATACACAGGTGGAAGGCGAGCTCATATTTTTAGGTGTGAGTGGTGGGACATGCATAATGAAGGAAGAGGATTTGAGCGAAACAATTACAGTCTTGTTAGTTTAAATACAAAATGCAAGTTGAGAACCAATGAACCGTTTATACTAAGATTGCCAAGCAGAACAATGCTTTTATGCCCGTGACCTTTCCAAAAGTAATTGGATTGTTGCTATTGAATCACCACCACATGGCTTGTACAACATGACACATGGATATGAAGCTATTATTGATGATGAAAGTGCATTTCAAGAAAACACATCAAATTTATCTACATCTTCATCATTCCCCTCGGATGCATTTGATGTTTCAAATTGGAAGAGGCATGGTGTAGTGAAGTCTTTGTCCATGAAATCCGCAAAGAAAAAAGGATGGCTGGAAAAAGATGGAGACCATACATGGGAGACAATGAACTAAATTTATAATTTTTTAATCTGTATTTTCTTTATAGACTTTGGTTAATTTTACTAATTTCTTTGTGAACATTGATGGATGTCATTTCCTTTGTCTTATCTACCATTTTGTGATTTTAATTAGCAAATGCTTATAAATGTTGCCTTTGATTGCTTCTTTTGATATTTTTTTGGATCATTATCCTTTTAAATAATCTGATGAGACACATGTAGGAAATATGGTCAATCTGTCAAGTACCCACAACCAACTTGCAGGTAATTATGAGATTCTAATGGCTGGCCATTATAGCATGACCCAAAGTAAGTAATGTATGCTATATTTTTTAAATGTTTCAATTGAATCTCATGCGTAGCTTTCTCAATTTTAATTATGCAGATCAGTTAAAAAAATAGATATTTATCCATAATTTTTTCCAGTTAATAAATTCATCTTGGAAGAAAAATCTATTGATGAGATTGCACAAAAACGTGCACACATGTTGATGGCTGGTCCATGGAATTCATCCAGCAACAATCCAAGTATAGTTTTTAAATAAATTAATATATATGTCTCTATGCATACAATAGTATAAAATTATGTTCATGAAATGTAGTTAAATCTAGCAACAATAGTCAAAACCCTCATCAAGTTGAATATTTTGGTCTTGCAAAAGAAAAAAATGGGGCACCATCCCTTCCTCACATTGGAGCAAGTCCCATTCAAATTTCTCAAGACAAGAATGTAGATGCCCTACATGATGGTTTTCTTCAACAGATTCAAACCTATAAGGAATTTTTGATGAGAAAGATGAGTGAAGGTCTATTAGTTGTTGACTTCTATATTTTAATTTTAAGGAAGAAGTATGTGTTCTTTATGCTAACTTCTACTTTCCCTTTTCTTTTAGAAACACTAGCCCTTGACAATTTGCAAAAACATTAACATATGTTGATGTCTGGTCCAAGAAATCTATCCACTCAGAATATTGGTGATAATTTGACTTTATATGTTTACAATTAATACATAATACCTTTTGAGCATTATGTTTTAGCAATACTTATATAAAATGCAGTCAACAATAGCCCAAAAAATTGTAATCTGCATCAACATGAATGTTCTGGTGTTTCAAATGAAAATATAGGGTCATCTTTACATGACAAGCAATGCAAAGCTCCTCTAAATGTGCATGCTACAAAAGCTCAAGGTAACATTAAATCTGCATTTTTATATGTATGTATATATCATATATTTTTGCAAATATGGATAAAGTTAAGAATGTATATTAGTTCAATATGAAGATGAGGGATTGGCCATGAATAATCTTAGAGAAGATTACATGAACAAAGATGAAGTTGTGGTAAGGCAGAAAAATACTGGCAATAGTGCTCTAAAGTCTCAAAATGCTAGGCAGACTACTGAACCAACTCAAAGTCTGATCAAGAAAAACTCTGGTGATAATTTGACTTTGTATCTTTACATGTAGAATATATTTCCTATGTATACATAATGCTTAACACATTTTGGTGTTGTAAAAGACAAAATAGGGGTACTGAATAGGAATGGTTTCTCTCTACACGACAAGAATTGCAAAGATCCTCCTAATGTGCATGCTAGAAATGATCAAGGTAATATTAGAATTTCAGTATTTGTTATATGTGTATGTTTATCCTACATATGTATATATTGATAGTTCCTAATGTATGGTTGTTCAATGTGTAGAGGAAGGACATGTAGTAAAATTTAGCCACAAACTCAAAGCATGTAAGCCTTCGCATCAACTTGAACATTTTGGAGTTGTAAAACAAAAAAAGGTGAACGGAACAATGAGGGTGTTTCTTTAAATGCGAAGCAACGTGAAACACCTCCCATTGCACATGCTAGAAAAGTTCAGGGTAACTATAAAATTTTGAATATTCAAGTATTATTTGCTTGTCCTATGTGTCTGTATATATATTGTTATACATTTGAGTGTATTCAACTTCACTGTGAAGATGGAGGATTCACCATGGATGATGTTTCGAAGGTCACATAAAGGATGGTGATGTTTTAGTAAGGCGAACAAACACTGGCAAGAGGATCTTGAGGGATCAATACGTTAATAATTACTCTAACCAAGATATTGATCCACTTCAAAATTTGACCAAAAAGAATACTGGTGAGAACTAGACCTTGTTTGTACATAAGTAATGCAAAAAAGCTTCTACATAGACCATATTTTAACATTAGTTTTTATTAAATGCAGTAAATTTTGGTAGCAAAACTTGTAATACACGTCAATCTAAAAATGTTGATGTTGGGAAAGATACAAGAGGGTCATATAGTGGTGAAGGAAATTATCTACATAAAATGACATGTGTACCATCTCCTATTGTGCGCGATAGAATGGATCATGGTAAATTTATTTTTTTATGTGTTCATTTGTCTTACAAATATGTTTTACTGATAAGATTCCTAATATTTGGCACCTCAACCTGAAGAGGAGGATATGGTCACAGATAAAGTTCTTGAGTGTTCAGTGAATGATAATGATGTACCCATAAGGAAGGCTAATGCTAGTAATAAGGTTTTGAGATCCCAGAATTTAGACAATCACTCACAACCAGATACTGATCCAAATCAAGTTATGGAAGAGACGAATAGTCATCATGGTAATACTTAATTAGTTCTATCTTAATTATGAATAAGGTATTCATTATTGTTTTTCATGTCTTAGATCAACTGAAGAGAAAGAGGGTTAGAGGGAAAATAAAAAATATAAGTTTTAGGTCATTCAAAAATGGTGGTGGAGCTAAAATAAAGATAGAATTTAATTCTAAAGGTAATCCAATAAGTAAAAGTCAAGCTCTTATGGCCAGTCGAGTTGGAGTTATTGTTCGCAGTTCTATAAATGCTCCTCATAGTTATACAAGGTGGAGTCGCATGCCTAGTGAAAAGAAGGAGAAGATGCTCCAATTGATTCAGGTTTCAATTAGTTTCTAAGTGTTACTTCATTGACTAATAAATGTACATTTCTAATATTTTCTTAACTTTTACGTAAGACGATTTTATCATTCATAGTAATGAGTTATTACCTGAGGAAAATGATCTTAGAACACGTTCAATTTATCGATTATTGAATAAGGCTTGGCGTGAATTCAAGACTGAGTTGTATGCTCTTTATCTAACATACGCCACTGATGATGAAGCTCTAAGAAATTGTCCTCCAAATGTAACAAAATCTGATTGGGAGTTTCTTGTGAAAAAATACTGGAAAAGTGACTATTTTCATGTAAATATGAAATAAATTTGTGAGTCCAACAATGATCTACTCTCTTTATTATGGATATTTCTTGTATCAATATTTGAACTTGATTTATATTTGTATCCATTGATCTTGTTTTATATTTATTTTCAAGGCTGCCAGTGCTCGTAACAAGATTAGTCGTTCTAAACAAGCAATGCTTCACTGCACTGGAAGGACTCAATTTAGTGTTATAGAACATGAAGAAGTGTGAAATTTGTTCTTATTGATATTTTTTTTTAGTATAAGGTTATACTTCATATTACATAATCTATTATTATCAAATTACAGACTATCAATAACAATGGAGTTGTGCCAAGTCGAGTGAGGATGTTTGAAAAGACTCGAACGAGAAAAGAAAAAAAGCTTGTAGATGTTGTTGCTGAAGAAAAGATGGTAAACAGGATAATAGCTTGACATAAATTCCAAAAAATTTTCAAAATGAAAGTTCTAACAAGTTAATTTGTTTTTTAGGCACAAATCACAAATCTGGTGACTCAACATGAACATGGAACAATTGAAATTAGCGATGATGAGATATGCTTGAAGGTATTTGGACCTGAAAGATCAGGCCATGTACGCATGTAGGGAAGTACAGTTGCAGGTCATTCTCGCTATAGAAATCCTATGTATCTGAAGGAGATTGAAAAATATAAGCAACAAACAAATGATGCACGAGTTAGAGTTGAACAAGCAGAAAAAGTTGTAGCAGATGCTAGAGCTAGAGCTGAACAGGCTGATCAGAAAGCTAAAAAACCTCACACTTACATCAGAGAGTTATTCAATGTAATAAAGTCTAGCAGGATTATATATGTCATGAATATTGAAAACCCTAATGATGAGGTATTTCATAAATTTAATAATACATATCTAATCATAGATCATATCATTAACACAATTTCTTTACAGGTTTTGGAGTAAGATTGGAGTCCCTATTACTCATGGACTTATGGAACTCATTGTTTAGATGACACAATCAAGCATTGGACCTCAAAGATTATCATTTTTTTCTATTTTTTATTTGTAGATAATATAAAAATGTTTTTAATTTAAGATTGGCAGTGTATTACCTGACTACTTATTTGTAGTTAAGACAAAACTTCTAGTATTTTAAATTAAGAGGATGTTAATCAGTCTTTTAGATGACTAATTTAGGATCAATCTTTTAAATATATATATAGTCTTATTGTTGCATCCATCAAGCTTAGGCATTTATTACGTTTCGAGGCCTACCCCCTAATAAAATGCTTCGGTGAATTTGATGCAAATAACTATGTTGGGCAAATGGGTTCGTGTAGGTCGTCGTGGCGAGTGCCAGACTTGGAGAAACGGATAAGCAAGGGATGATGGTTGTGACATCTTGCAAGGATGGGAAAAATGGGTTGGATCCGGGCAAGTATGTCAGGTACACACCCGAGCAGGTGGAAGTGCTTGAGAGGCTGTATCATGACTGCCCAAGCCGATCTCCATCAAGAGGCAGCAGCTCATCAGGGAGTGCCCCATTCTCTCAAACATTGAGCCCAAACAGATCAAAGTCTGGTTTCAGAACGGGAGGTATGTATGCTTTGTTGTTATTCTGCCTTATATTCATTGTGTAAATGTCGCATCTTGCTATCTTTGTTCCTGATGTATTATGTTGTTCATTTCATGGTTCAGATGCAGAGAGAAGCAGCGGAAGGAGTCCTCACGCCTTCGGGCTGTGAACCGCATGCTCACGACCATGAACAAGCTCTTGATGGAAGAGAACAATCGACTGCAGAAACAAGTGTCAGTCTTGGTGTATGAGAATAACTACTTCCGACAGCAGAGTCAACAAGTAAGGAGAAATCCCGTTCATTTTCTTGGCCTCTTATTTTCTCACGCTGTATATTGGTGGGTCTAGATTTCCATATCTTAAAACATCGTTCTTGGTTATTATTTCTAACTGCAGGCAGCACTGACTACTACGGATACCAGCTGCGATTCTGTTGTCACTGGAGATCAGCACCAGTTGACCTCTCAGCATACCCTAAAGGATGCTGGCTCTTCTGGGTGGGTGAAGGAATCCTAAGAGTTGAAATTTCTTTTTGGGGTCCTGCCTCGGCTTTATCGCTCTGCATATGTTGCTTATTGTTATCTTTCAATGATATTCCCTGCAGACTTACGTCCATTGTAGAAGAGACTTTAACAGAGTTTCTATCAAAGGCGACTGGAACTGCCGTGGAGTGGGTCCAAATGCCTGGGATGAAGGTTAGTAGATCCCGACAACTCTGATTCCATGGCCTCTATTGCTCCATTGATAGTGGTACAAAGCTTTTGTCTTTAATTGCTTTTTCATGATTGATTGTTGGCATTTACCCTTGAAAGTTAAGTCTTTCACTCTTGTCATGTTTGCTAGAGTAACACATCAGTGATTGATTATTCCAACTGATTTTCAGCTGAGATGTCCGTCTCAGCTCTAAATAACATCATGTGTTATTCTTTTTTGTTTCATCCTGGTCCAAATTCCGTTGGAATCGTTGCTATCTCACATGGCTGCACTGGTGTGGCAGCACGAGCTTGTGGCTTAGTAGGTCTAGAACAAAAAAAGATACATGCCGTTCTTTTTGTCATGTCTTTTGTCTTAATTTATGTCTTTATCTTCGTCATCACCAGACAAAAATACCCTTGTTTCATTCAAGTCACTGAGATCCTCAAAAACCGGCTGTTGTGGTTCCGAGACTGTAGATCGCTTGATGTTGTCAATGCAGTACAGACAGACACTGGTGGTACCATTGAGCTGTTGTATATGCATGTAACTTTGGATTTTCTTACTTGTGTGTTGCATCACGGATGACTTTATTCTGTCTTATTCGCCATTTTGTTTGCTGCAGCTTTATGCACCAACTACACTGGCTGCTCCCCATTACTTCTGGTTGCTGCGCTATACCTCTATTTTGGAAGATGGAAGCCTTGTGGTAACAGACTGATATTTACAGCTTCACAGCCGAAATGTGTAATTTTTTTGATTTTATGCATTGTCCTCAAGTACAGCTAATGACTTGAACCATGTTAACAAAACTCAATATTGATGATACCAAATTTGCAATATTAAAGATAAAATTGATGCCCAAGGGTCTCGAGGGATGCAAACCTAAAAGTTTCTTACAGAATGGAAAACTTTTAAGAGAATGCATTATCTTTGATTCTAACCTATTCTTTGAAGTTTTTGAAATCAATATGCACATTGATTACTCTGGATCATGTCATATCTGATTGTAAGACAATTTTCAACTGACTTCTACGTGTATCACTGATTTATGCCATGTCTAGGAGAAAATGTCATGATTTAACTTAAAGTCAGACTAAAAATAAGAGTTAGTTAAGGAAACCACCAGGAACGGGTCTTAGTCTCATTGCAAGTTCATCGGGCTCTTTTTTAAGGCATAAAAATCAATCAATATATATAAAGCAAATTGCACTGTACTTCTAGTGGAAGGTTCACAATTATTTCCACTTTCTGTACTGCCACACCATTCTCTAGTTATAATAATCCAATCAATCATGAAAAATGCATTTTCACCATATGAGTCTTTATCAACACAAGGGACTAACTGATTAAACGATATTGTTTAAAGCTAATGTTTGGTTCAAAGTGTTTTATCATTGAACATGTCCAAGATCTTAGTTGTAATAGATGCTTCGTCTGATAGTTTATCTTTTTGTGGAAGGTTTGTGAAAGATCACTGAAAAACACACAAGGGGGTCCTTGCATGCCCACTATGCAGCATTTTGTTCGATCGAAAATGTTTCCCAGTGGCTTTTTGATAAGGTCGTGTGACGAAGGAGGTTCAGTTATTCACATTGTTGATCACATGGACTTACAGGTATAAGCCTATTGCTTCTAAAGTTTGATGATTTTATCTGATTCTCACTTGTCTAATATGGAGAATTGTTTTTCTACAGCCATGCACTGTGCCTGAAGTTCTCCACCCATTACATGAATCTTCTTTGATGCTCGCTCAGAAGATGACTCTTGCGGTTAGACTTACTGTATCTTTGACAATTATGGACATGTCACTGCCTAAATTGATTTAGTTAAAAGCTTATTAGTTTGGTGTTTTTCTTTTTCATTATGAATTGCATGTATGAGACATTTTGTATATCTTGGGGTCCTATGGTGAAATTTTGATGGTTATCCTTTCTTATATTAATAACAACTTATTTGTCTCAGGCTCTGCGTTTCCTTAAGCAAATTGCAGCTGAAGCTTCTCATCCCGTTGCTGCATCTTGGGGCAGGCAACCTACTGCTTTGAGGTCACTCAGTCATAGGCTCTATAGGTAAGCCCAGTTACTTATCTTTTTTTTAATTAACAGATGTCATAGATGCTGACTAAAGGCAAATATTTCTCATCTCATCGTATTATTGATGGATTCCATATATGCTTAGTAATGGCAAATATTTCTCTGCAGGGGTTTCAATGAGGCTTTAAATGGATTTTTAGATGAAGGTTGGTCTACGTTAGCATCATATGGTTCTGATGATGTGACAATATCTGTTAATTCTTCTAGCAAAGCGGCCGGTATGAATATTGGATTCACAAATGGAGCCACTGATGTTAGAAGTTCAGTTCTATGCACAAATGCATCTATGCTTATATAGGTTATGCATAACAATATATTTGCCTCTGGACTGATTTTGTTTGAAACTTTTATATGCAAGTGTTAGAATGGCTATCTCTAGTTCTATATGGGGCATGCTTTTAATGGAAATCACCTTCATAATTCTTTTTCTATTTTTTTTACAGAATGTGTCCCCAGATATTCTTCTAAGATTCTTAAGGGAACATCGCTCAGAATGGGCTGACAGTAACATGGATCTGTACTTCAATGCCACTAGCAAGGCAGCCACTTCTGGTTTCCCTTATTCTCATGCAGGATTCAGTGGCCAGGTCATTCTTCCCTTGGAACATACAATTGAGCATGAAGAAGTATGACCTATTCACTCTAGTTAATTAAACGATATTCTTTTTTCTTTCTGATAACCTTATTATATTTGTTCATACAGTTATTAGAGATACACTATCCTTGTTGGACGACAACCATATCGTGATCCACTTTCCGAACCACTGGGTACACTTGATTTTTTCTATCCTTCCCTATCTAAACCTCTACCTATAGGTTTTTCCTCCCGTTCTAGAGTCAGATTGCTCACAAACTCTGCATAAATCTAAAGCTCTAATTCATATATTTCTGAGAAGCTTTCAAACAACATTAGATATAAACATTTGTTGTGAGTCTAAGGGATTATCTGGTTGACCTTTGTGGCTGACATTTTAATTAGAAAATGTCTCTAGAAACTGGATAATGTAATGAGTTTCTAGTGGCCTTAAAATATAATTTTCTAGTAAGTGTTATGTTTATTTTCTAGTTTTACTGACCAATTAGCTCTTTTTAGGTATAATTCTTAGACTTATCTGCATAAAGGATTCATAATTTTCCTTTGTTGCGTACTTGAATTTCCTAGCAATGAAATCAGAGCTTGAAGGGCTCTTGGGAAACATTCTCGTATCACTTAATTGCATACACCAATGCTTAACATGTAAAGGAAATGGGATATTATTCATTCTATTTTGTTTAAGATTATTACAAGTATTATGTACACTCTACAGTCGATATGCAATTTCCAATACCCAATGAATTTCTTTGTTTCATGTGTCTTCTGATTTTCTTTTTGAGATGCAATGGTCATCCACATTATCTCTACACAGTCCATTGAATCCGAACTCAGTAAGTGAACTACAGATCTAGAAGGTTGGTCTTAATTTTGGCAACTTAACATAGATCCATCCTTAGCATCAAAACTCAAATGTGATGGACAAGTCACTAGAATAACATTACGAGTCTACTTGCCAAATTAGCTCCCTTCCCTCTCTTCTATTCAAAAATCTTGTTTAGTTCACAGACTTATAACAACTATACTTACTAGTTCACTAGCGGTATTAGATTTGTAATCATAGGAAGGGAAGCGGCTCCAAAGATATATAACCATTGCCTTTTATTCCATCTTGAATCCATGTAGTACATATGGCTGTAAATGAAGAAGTTTTTGCTCATTAGCAATATTCTTCCACATGGATGAAACTATAATTATCATTGGCATAAACGTATTTACCTGGAGCATGCTATTAGTTGCAAAACGCAAGCAAAAGTTAAAGCAATCATGTTGAACGTCAGGACCACCCGTCCAATTACTTTTTTGGCTACTATGCCAATAACTTTGTGATCTCATATTCTTTGTTCATTTAACGCAATGTTGATCACATGCATGCTGACATACTATGCCTTTGCCATAAAAGTTATTGATTGTATACTTGATGAAAGTACATTCATTCGACTTTGATGTATTTTAATTATGCAGGATATCTCTTCTTTTGCTTCAAACTCATTTGACCAGTGGTTGGATGTGTCAACGTTTATGGAGAGGTATTGCTACTACTATCTTTGTCTTTGTGTTTTAATTTTTAAGTAGCAGCTTGCACCCTGTTTCCATTTGTAGATGGACGCAAACTCATGTGCGTTATATGTACCTATAGATTGAGGGCATTAATGGTCATGGAGACAATACATACATGCATGAATGGTCAGAGTGAAAATATTCTACTTAGAGATGAAAAGAAACGAAGAGAAAGTTCAACTGTCGAGAAGTATAAAAGAATTCATATCGCCAGACAAAGACTGAAGAGAAATGGGGTCAATGCATAGCTATGGAGGATAAAAGTAGGGTGGCATTGCAAGTGGGACAAGCTTGAAGATGATGTGGTCTTTCAGCCACTGAATCACCTATGTACTTGGTACTTTTGTTGCTGCTTGCAAAACATGATTCGGTAGTCCTGTGATGGCCCAATCATAAGAGATATTTGGATGGTTGAGATGTTTCTTCAGCCAGAAGTCCTAGAATTAGATGTCAGATTATAGTTTTATAGACACTGACCATGTAAAAACTTATGTCTTTATTAAGAATATAAAAAAACAAGATTAATCGTTGTACATAAGAAAATATGAAGTGGATGACATGATTCTGGATTTTTATTCGATCAATTTGGTACACATGTATATATGAGTTCTTAGCCTAATTTCTCCAAACGCACAGTCTGAACTTTCTAAAGTCTTTACCCAACTAATATTGAATCTAAAATAATGATACATTACTTTCCCGACATCTTGGAAATGTCGGGTCTGTTTCTTTGAGGCAACTTTGTAATGACGTTCATGCTATTTATCGGCGTGTATGTAATGTCGGGTGTAGCATTATTTCCAGGAAATTTGAAAATGCTGAGAATCTGGTAGCGGCATGTCTATAAATGACATCTTTCTGGCATATTAGAATGTCGGGTTTGGCATCATTTTCCGGCGATAACCATTTATCCCCGACATGGACATAATACCGATCTTGATACTATTTACGGCAATTCTTAATATGCTGTGAAACTTTTGGTGGCACGTTTTTCAACAACATTTTTTCGGCATATTGAAAAATGTCGAATAAATACAATACCGGCATAGTTATGCAGTTTTTACAGCATGTCATTATGCCGGGAAATCTAATATTTGTTGTAGTGCCCGAGAGATTGATTTCAAGATCAATCTAGTTCTAGGAACAACCAATTGCACAAACAACGTATAGGATGGCTCCAGTAGAGATGGCAGAGCTAAAGAAGTAGTTACAAGAGTTGTTAGAGAAAGGTTTCATCTGATCGAGCACTTCGCCTTGGGGTTCTCCAGTGTTGTTTGTTAAGAAGAAGGACAGGTCGATGCGGTTGTGTATATACTACTGATAGTTGAATAAGGTCACGATCAAGAACAAGTACCTGTTGCCGAGGATAGATGATCTGTTCGATCAGGTGTGTGGTTCTACAGTGTTTTCAAAGATCGATATATAGTCTGGATATCATCAGTTGAGGATTAAGACGGATGACATACCAAAGTCAGCTTTTAGGACGAGGTATGGTCACTTCGAGTTTGTGGTTATGCCGTTTGGGCTAACCAATGCACCTGCTGCTTTCATGGATTTGATGAACATGGTGTTCCGTTTGTTTCTAGATCAGTTTGTTGTAGTCTTTATAGACGACATCTTGATCTACAGTCAGGACTGTCAGAAGCATGAACAGCATCATAGACAAGCGTTGACTCTCCTTTGCCAACATCAGTTGTATGCCATGTTTAGTAAGTGTGAGTTCTAGTTGAAAGACGTAACTTTCTTGGGTCATGTGATATCCGCCGAAGGAGTTAAAGTTGACCCAAGGAAGGTGGAGTCAGTTGCAGAATGGGAACAGCCGAAGATGCCGACCGAAGTTCGTAGTTTCCTGAGTTTAGCAGGATACTACCAGAGGTTTATAAAGGACTTCAGTGTGATCTCATTTCCGATGACAAAGTTGACTAGAAAGGATGTACCTTTTGTCTGGAATGATCATTTCCATCAAGCTTTCCAAAGTTTGTAGGAGAAGCTGACTAGTGCTCCAGTGCTAGTGCTGCCAGAGCCTGGAAAAGGCTATGTTGTTTTCTGTGATGCTTCCAAGAAGGGCTTAGGATGCGTGTTGATGCAGGAAGATCATGTAGTGTCTTTTGCTTCATGACAACTTAAGAAACATGAGGAGAACTGTCTGACTCATGATTTGGAGTTGGCAGTGGTGGTTCATGCATTAAAGATTTGGAGACATTATCTTTATGGGGAAGTGTGTCAAATCTTTACAGATCATAAGAACTTGAAGTACATCTTCTCGCAGAGTGAGCTAAACATGCGACAGCGTCGTTGGATGGAGCTGATCAATGATTATGACTGCACCATCGAGTATCACCCTAGTAAGGTGAATGTAGTAGCTGATGCACTTAGCTGAAAGTCTTCTTCTCTTCCTACAAAAGGGGCACAGTTGAGTTCCTTGGTGTGCCATAGACGGGATATGTTTGTCTCCTTGTGACAGATGAATGTGCAGATGGGAGTTTCCTTGTTAGTAGGACTTTTGGCACAGATGCAAGTCAAGCCTATGCTGAGACAGCAGATAAAAAATGCACAACAAACGGATGATACAGTACAGTTGATCAGGTCAGAGCTCAGTAGCAAAAAGTGTGATGGATTCCATGAGTCCGAGGATGGACTAGTTTGCTATCATGGTAGGATGGTGGTTCCTGATGTTGATGGTCTGAGGAAGCTAGTGTTCGAGGAAGCACACACATCGATGTATGATATGCATCCAGGAGTCACCAAGATGTATCACAATCTGAAGGACCTGTATTGGTGGTCTGGCTTGAAGAGAGATGTAGCTGAGTTTGTGGCTAGGTGTGCGGTATGCCAGCAAGTCAAGGCTGAGCATCAGAATCCGGCAGGTACATTGTAACCCCTGCCAATACCACAGTGGAAATGGGATCACATAACAATGGATTTCGTAGTTGGTCTACCCATGACAACTAAGAATCATGATTCCATTTGGGTGATAGTGGACAGATTGACGAAGTCTGCCCATTTCATACTTTGAAGACAACGTATACAGCCGAGAAGCTCGCTCAGGTATATATAGATGAGATAGTATGCTTGCACGGTGTACTAGCAATGATAGTTTCCGACAGAGGTCCTCAGTTCACGAGTCGTTTCTGGGAACAGTTGCACAAAGCGTTGGGAACACAGTTGAGGTTCAACACCGCTTCCCACCCGTAGACAGATGGACAGTCTGAGAGGACTATTCAGACTTTGGAGGATCTTCTTCGGGCTTGTTGTTTTGCAGTTCCTAGGCAGTTGGGACGTACATCTCAGTTTTATAGAGTTTTCCTGCAATAATAGTTACCAATAGAGCATTGACATGGCTCCTTATGAGGCCTTATATGGCAGGAACTGCAGATCTCCTTTATGTTGGTATGAATCTGGTGAATATCAGCTTTTGGGTCCTGAGTTAGTACAGTGGACAACAGAAAAGATCAAAGTGATACAGCAATAGCTGAAAGCGGCACAGGACAGGCAGAATTCGTATGCAGACAATCGCCGATGACCTTTAGAGTTCCAAGTGGGAGACAAAGTGTACCTCAAGGTCTCACCTTGGAAAGGCATGTTAAGGTTTGGCCGGAAGGGTAAGCTAGCACCCAGGTATATGGGGCCATACCCGATAATAACACGTGTTGGCAAGGTAGCTTACAAGTTAGAGCTGCTGCCAGAGTTGCACATGCATGGACAGTGATACAACCAGTGGAGGTTGAGCTTGATGAAGATGTGACCTATGAGGAAGGTCCTATGATGATCCTAGACAGAAGAGTAAAGAAGCTGAAGAGGAAGGACCTGGTTCTAGTAAAGGTTCTTTGGCTTCATCGTGGCGCTGAGGAAGACACATGGGAGCTTGAGGAAGAGATGAGGAGGAAGTATCCCTCACTTTTCTCTTCGGATTTCGGGGACGAAATCCCTTTGTAGAGGGTTATAGCTTGTAAGGACCCTGATCTCAGTTTAGGGCTTATCCTATTTGCTTTGCTTAACCCTGGTGTTTAGTTGCTTGCTAATCATCTTTAGTGGTGATTAGGGTTTGTTTGTTCCTTGTTGAGAGTTGGAGGTGCTACTTGCAATTAACCCAAGTCTAGGGTTGTAGAGCAAGTTTGTCACCTTGAGAGGTGTTTCTCTCTCTCCTTGCTTCCTCAAGTGTTGAGAGGAAGGGTTGGGCTCATTGTTTGAGTTGCTTTGGGCTTGGATGAGCTTGTTGAGCCTTGAGATGCTTTGCTTGAACCTTGCCATTGCCTTTCTTGACCTTGTGTCGGCCTAGGTGTGTCGGCCATGGTTGTGTCGGCCTAGGTGTGTCGCCCAGGGAGTGATGTTGGGCATGCTGGTGGGGTCTGTCACCCATGGACCCCTTTTGACCTCGTTTGTGTCACCACAAGTGGACACTTGGTGCTTGATACTTGCATGTGGCAATGGCCTTGGACATGTGTTTAAGGAAAGTTAGAGAGGTGGTGTTTCCCTTGGACAAGTGTCCCTAGGTGGGCGACACCTTGCCTTGTCTTACCTTGGTTTCTCCTCCATCCTCTCCTATATATGTGTTCCCCTTCTCTTGCTAAGGATCCCTTTAGTTCCTTAGTTTCCTCTCCCTCCTTGGTGCACGACACCTCTTCCTTTGCAAAGCTTGGTGGCCGATCCTCTTCCTTGTGAGTCTTCTTCTTCTTCTCTTGAGGTGGCCGAAGGTGGATCTTAGAGCTAGGAGCTTGGAGCTTGCTTAAGGCGGGTTACATAACTCCTAACCCTAACTATACTACCTTCTATGTTCTTGTATGTTTCTTATGATCATAATCAGTTATGTATGTTGCTAGTTTCTTGCTTAGTTGCACATAGTTGGCCGAACCATGTTCTAAGGTTTTCTTGTTGACCAACACCCGTCTCCCTCCTTGGTCTAGATAAGTGAGCTTGAACCCAAGTGATATGGGAAGTAGCCCTCTCTCATTTTAAGTTGAGAGGTGAGCTTGTGTTGTAGTTGTTTGAGCAACACCCTTCCCTTACCATGGATTCGAGAGGTGAGGTTTTGATAGCTGTAGACCTTTGTTGGTGTTGATCCTTGTGGTTGCCCGAGTTGTGATAGAGGTTGTGCAAAACCCCTCTCTTTTAGTTGTTGAGAGGTGAGCTGATCTTCTTGATCAATCTAGGGTTTGGTACCCTTGTGCTTGAGGTTGATGATGATCTTGTTGGGATGTATCTTGCACGATCACTACTACAGAAATGGCTTATAATGTCACTTTTGCTGGTTTCGGTTGTAATAGTAAACCGACACCTAAAAAATACAACGTCAATGTATAAAATAAGATGACATCAATCTATGAAGGGTGACCAGACACGGGTATCACTTTTATTCAATGTTGGTTTCTTGCTATGAAACCGACATCGAAAAGTAACTGCCAAAACCAAAATTTCCTGCGAAAAAAATTGCCTCACAAAATTGACATACAACGTCATTTTTGAAGAGAGGAACTGACAACTAAAGGTTTTCTGTGAGACAAAAATCTGCTCACTTTTGATCGTCGGTTTTGTGACAATAACTGACGCCATTGTGTTTTCGTGCGAATAACCGTGAAAATTTTCACCTCCCTTTAGTGGAGGTGGTTTATTTCAAACCGACACTTAAAGTTTGTATTGTCGGATTTTTAGCAACTGACAATGATAGTTAACTTAACATCGCGGCAACCTCTTCCTCTTCTGTTTCATTCATTTCCGCTGATCAGGGTTTTTGCTCTGACGATTCCCTTTGCTCTGACGATTCTACTTCTGTCCCGCACCTCCGCCTCCGCCTCTGACACTGCCGCCACTCGCTGCCTTTGCTTCTGCCAGCCGCTGCTGGCGACCACCCGACCAGAGCAGTAGCGCCGCCCGCACGGAGCAACACTGTCGTCCGTAGCAACGTCACCGACAAGGAGTAGCATCGCCGCCTGCACGGAGCAGCATTGTCGCCTGCACGGAGCCAACAGCGTCTCCGCATGAAGCAGCTAGCAGGGTCGCCTCTTCGAGCTGCTAGAAGGGCTGCCAGTTGAAGCACCCTGCACACCCATTATCAGGTTTTCCCCTGACCAGCATTATTTTATGACAAACTGCATTTTGTTCTACACAATATTACTCACGTTTACAACATACTCACATATCAATTCAGGGTTAATGTGGGGGATTTGGGGGCGGGATATTGCACTACAAGTTCTTCATGTGCTTATCTATGCATAACCTTTTATATTTGTTTATCCTCTTTCGGTTCAAGTTTTAGAATTCTAGGTAGTTTTAAGCTACATCTTCACTACTTCAACCACTCAAAAGTTTTGATATGTAGATTCATCAAGTTGATGAATGCATTATTACATTGTTTAAAGCTTGATTAATTATGGTAATCTAATTATTATGTTTTAAAACTAATGAGAAGATTTAAACATTATTTGATTCACATAATTAGGGTTTGAGAATTGAAAATCCTAATCGACAAAAATTAGGGTTTTGGTAACATATGAATACAAAATTTGATCAGTATAGTCGTGTACTATATGATTTTCAGCATTTTATATACAACTAGGATTTAGTTGAAATTTGTACATGGTTTGGAGAAATTAGATATTAGTTGGAAGAATTTTTTGACTTCTTTGTCGGCCAATTTTACCCAAGATAAACTCAATTGGACATGTATTCAAACTGAAATATAGAAGTCTAGTATTTGAATTTTATCTTTTTATTGGTATATCCAATTGATGTAAACTTTTAATTATGTTTTGGAAACTCCATTTTGGACGTCTTGTTAAACTTTCCTAATTTTTTAATGATGTTTGAACTCTATAGAGAGGAGTGGCGGTTGAGTATTCCCTAGATTAACTCGACCAGCCATGTTGCATACTATATTGATTGACGATCCATGGGAAATTCTATGGATATATGACTATGCTATTTCATGTGAATATTGCCTAAAAATCAGGTCAGTGGTCAATATGCTTGGGAATTGAATTGACATTATAAAATCATATTTGAATTGTATTAGAATGAATTATACAAGTGTTTGTTGAGTCTTAAGATGAGTATGAGTGATAAAGCTAGAACTTGTATATAATGTTGCAAATTTGATGAATTGTTGAAGTGTAAGTATTAATACGTGTATCAGATGGTTGATCAGGACCGTGCTGATGATCACCGTGAGGGTGAGGATGTGCTTGCACCGCCTGACAATGTAAGTTTTAAGAATATATCCCTATATGTTCATTTATAATTATATTATGTAAGTGTGTTTTTTATCAAATTTTAGGTTGGTGATGTACCCCCTGAAGAAATTACAGCACTTGATGAGCAACAAAAGAAAATTGAGACAGTGAGGGGCATCACAATGATGAACAAGTTAATACAGCAAAGGGCCAATGGACCCAAATTGGCTATGGATTTCGATCAGGCAGGAAATCCATATGGAGTGAACCACAACTCATTTGTTTCATATCTTTAGGTTCTTACTCACAGCCGTTGTAGTGTTATCCTAGAATCAAGGCATAGAATTCCTAAAGAGAAGAAAGACCACATATGGAAGGAACTATGCGTGAGTTATAATTATTTGTAATTCTATTTGTGTAGATTACTAATTTTTAGGATAGTAGTTAATAGCAATATATTCTATTTAATTTGCAGAGCATATTTGATCTGGATGAAAAGATGCATCGTAAATGTGTGATGCAATGTTGTGGGAGGGTCCTAAGGAACTATAGGACCAATCTCACCTGAGATTACATATGCGATGCTGAGAATAGGTTCTTGATAGATTCCAATTCTAGACATTGATCAGTATTTCACTAACTTTACACTAATAATTTTTGTTTGTATTCTCTTTGAAAAATAAATATAGGAAGAAGGAAGCCACACAACAATGGAACTACTTGGACCCCAAAGTCTGGGAGGAGTTTGTTACCCAAAGAAAAACAGATGAATTCAAGGTATTAAGCTCCACCACTCCCAATTTAATTAATATACATTTTTATGTATTCACCTATTCAAGATTAACCTTTAGTGTTACTAACCAAATCAATGTGCTAACTAACTAGGCTAAGAGCGATGCTCAATGAGCAAGGTGTGCACTGAATGTGCACGACCACACAATGGGTCCAAGAGGATATACAGGCGTTCGCCAAAGACTACAGGCTGAGTCTACTCAGCCTACTGCTACTCAGGAGATTGCAGTGTCCTCTACTGCTGCTCCCGCACCTCTGCCTCGTCATGTTATGTGGATAGCTGGGAGGCAAAACAAGAAGGGAGAGATACTGAAGCCCGCAACCGCTGACGCGGTTGAAAAAATGTTAAAAATCAAACTATTAGAGCAATCTATCGATACTGATTATTGTTATGTTTATTTATGAATTTTTTTTTATGGTGCTTAGCGGGAGCTGCACGAACAGAGGAAGGAAGGCAAGTTCATCCCTCAGGTCACAAGGGATGAACTGACAGTTACTCTGGGAAACCCAGAGCATCATGGACGTGTAAGGGGTGCAGGTGCTGGTGTGGGCATCAAAGTGTTCTTTGGGCCATCCCAGCGTAAACTTGTCCCAAAAGCGGAACTTTCACAAGCTGAGGTTACTTGTTCTTATTTTAGAATGTTATTGCAAAAGGGAATTCAATAATCAGCAACTAGCATTTCTTTTATCCATGTATAGGTAGATTCCTTAATTGAAAAAAGACTCCAGGAAGCATTTCAAAAGTGGCAGCAGGCGCCTCAGACTGCCAGTCAGATAGTACCCGTGGCAAACCTCTCTTCTCCTACTCGTACTACAGAGGTTGGGAGTAATCCTATAGACCCACCTAGCACGTCCTCTGTAAGTATTTTTATGGCATATATAATAGCTAGTCTGTTTAAGATGATATGTTTGTGTATATATGCATATAACATTCTTTAATTACATAAATTTGTAGGGGTTGAAGCCATGCCGACTACAAAGTGAAGGATATATCGTTGTAGATGCATTGGCTTACCCACCCCTTAAAGGGTGCATGTTTCATGGGAGTCCAGTACCAGATGGCATGGTACGTTTGAGCCTCATACATATACTCACTAGCTGGACAGATCTTGCACTGCCTCATGCACACCCAGATGCTGAAACACTTGGTCAGGTAGTAGGCGGAGTGATACTGTGGCCCGAAGCGGATGTCCTCTATACTGATATTGTATGATAAATTTTCATTACTTTACTTTGTTAGTGTGTATATATATACGAGTCAATTGATATGAAATTATATATATACAGGTCAAAAAGACGAGACCCGCTACATCTCGGCCTCCACCTCCTCGACTACCAAGTTGGCTTCCACGGGACCTACACGCCTCAATAGGTCCTAATTGTAGGAGTGTGGTAGTATGGATAGACGAACATAATCTAAATTGCCCTATAAATGTTACTATTCCGGAGAATGTTGTAGGTAAATCATACAATAACAATCTATTTATAAAAGTTTAGCATACATATTCATGCATACGTAATAGAAATTCCGGATACGTATTAATGCAGGTCAAACATTCAGAAACAACATATTTATACAAGATATTTTGGAGTTGTTTAAGTATGAATGGTTGAACACATCTATGATAGAGTTGTAGATATGGTGAGATTAGTTAATGCATACGGCAATCTGGTTTATACATCCATATACCTTGTTTTATATATGGTAATCTGGTTTCTTATATATTAATGAATACGTAATACATGTTTTGCAGCCACTTATACAAGACATGTAAAGATTTTGGGTTTTCCCATGTGGGATTTTTGGTTCCATATTTGATTAGTCTTGTAGAAAAGACCCTGGTTTAGTTACTTCATACTGCTGTGATGCTTTTGAATATTTTGGTAAAATTAATAAGACGGTGATAATAGCTCCATTCAATGTCGAGTAAGTTTACTTTGCTTGTAATTTGGACTTAAGCAAATTACATTTTTATTGTGGATATTGAGTTATTAATTTTCTACTTTCACCGTCTATTATCTAGATCCTGTGGGGAGTGAGTTGGATGTATTTGGACATGCAATTAAAAGGCCATTATTCTCGTAAGAAATATTTTATATCTGTTAACATTTGTTACTGCATTACTATTTAATTATGCAATTTAATGTGTTACATTAACATATATAGGGCTTTACAAGAGTACAAAAAAGCTGGAGGAAAGGTCCCCAGGATAAAACATCTGCAGCTCATTTGGAAGAATGTGAAAGTAATTTTCTAACTCCAATGTATATATTATTTATGTGAAGTGTGCTTATTTGTATTTTTGAATATTTTGTATGTTTCAAATTTATAGTGTGCTATACAAGACAACGGCTGGGCATGTGCCTACTATGTGATGCAATTTATGGACCTAATTATCAATCATGTTGTATTGGAAATCAATAACATACAACATGCATTATACATAGTCTTGTTAGATAATATGAAATATATGAATCTTATTATATATTATTATAATTATGTATGTACGTCGTTCTCTTTGTAGGTCTTTAAAACTGAGGACTTCAACACAAGTGCAAAGTGTTTCGATGTATATGCTCCCTATACGAGAGATGAATTAGATGATGTAAGAGAATATTGGGCAAAAGCCCTGCAAAGAGTGAAAATTTTTCAATATGATTTTGATGACGATGATGACAATGATGCTGACGAATAAAGAATAACTTTGTTCTCATTATTAATTTTGTGTGAATGTGAAAGAATTTTTATGAATTGTCATATATGTGTGTGAAAATCATCAATACAGGAATGTTTCTACATGTGTCTGAATGTGAAAAAAAGATGAAATAAATGAAACTGCATGTTGCTAATGCTTTCTACATGCGTGTGATGAAAAAATAATATGAATTAAATTTCTTATGCATGAGTGTGAATCACATATATAATAATTTGTCCATCATGTTAATTTTGCAGTTTTGTGGCCTGTTGTTGGCTGATATCAATGGATGTCGTAAAACCTACAGTTCATAACTGAACTGTAGGTTTCTCATCCTGCGACCAGCCACAACAGGTCTGTTGACTGATAGAAAAAAAATCAAATCATCAGCGTCGGTTATTTGTATAAAACCGATGACATACGATTACAATGTCGGTTTCCTTACTAGTACCAACGTCAATTTCCCTACACCACGGTCGTGCTGGCCAGCACGGCCGTGGCAGCGGACCAGACATAAAATACGTGTCGGATATCTGTATAAAACCGATAATATACAGTTACAATGTTGGTTTCCATACTAGTAACCGACATTGATTTACCAGACACCACGTTCATGCTGGCTAGCACGACTGTGTAAGCGGATGATTCAGTGTCGGTTTCCTAGCAGATAACTGATGCCTATACCCCTTGCTGGTGCGTTTTCGGTGCATTTCGATGGCGCGCGAAGGGTTGTGGTGTCGGTTCGAGAACCGACGCGTAAAGGTTGGGCTTTTAGCGGCGCCCACATAGGTTTCGCTTAGAAACCGACACTAAAGGGCCTTAAATAACCGACACTAAAGGCCGGTTATGTACTAATGGATATGGCTTGGGGATGGTGCTGCCCGATATCCTTCTTTGGACTAGAGTCTTGGTTGACATGTTGTGGCTGTGTTGAGCGTCACACCCTGTTTCTTGACCTTGTGTGTCGGGCGTCACACCATGCTGAGTGTCCTACCCGATACACTTAACTAAGGAGGTGGCTTGGTGTCGTCACACCTTGATGTTATGGAGCTTTGTTAGCTAGTTCTATGGTGGGCGTCACCCCTTGGCCCTGGCCTTGTGTGTTGGCCGATAGCATGAGACTAGCCTGGATGGACGATATGCTTTCTTTGCTGCCGTTTGAGTTGTACCCCTGACCGTTGTGCCTAGATGAGTAGAGTGTTGGTCGTTACCCTTGTGTGTCGGGAATCAGGTTATGTGGAGTGCCCTGCCCGATACACCCATCTAAGTTTGGCTTGGGGCCCATTACATCTTGACATTTTAGAACTCAAGGAGCTGCAGTGGATGTTGGACGATACCTACATTGTGTTGGGCGTTATAGGGTTGGCCCGGGCGCCATGGCATCAGCCGTTAGAGTGGTTGTCGCCTGTTGCAACTCCTAACACCTTGTGCACGATACACACCTAGTGCACAACACACCTGTTGCACGACATGTCCCATAGGCTGAGTTGCACGTTAGTCTTTGTGGTCGTTATACCCTGGTTGCACGATACAGTTGGTTGCACGACACTCCTTAAGGTGGTAGCCATCATCCTTGACCGATATACGAATGGATGCTTGGGCGATATGAGGGAGTCCACCCTGCCCGATACCACTTCTAGTGAGAGTGCCCTTCCTGTCACATTTCTACTTCTTGTGAGGGTAGTGGGCACTTCTAGTGAGGGTCATGTTCCTTTCGGAAAACCTATATGCTAGATCTTTTTCATGCAATCACGATTGGTTTATGGGTTGTGAACCTTTGACATGTTTGATAATAGTAAGGTGGTTGATCTAGTAGAACGCCCCTATGTAAACATGACATATCTGAACTCTAACGACTTGACATTACATGTGTTAATGATCATCTTGAATGATAAGTTTGGGAATATATGAGTTGCTTCACATGATGATATGACCTATGTCTATGGTCATAGGTGGAGGCATGAATGATAAAGCATATAATCATAAATGTTACCCTACGTTTGATAATATGATCTTTCTGTTAATCCATGATGATTGTGTATACTAACCATGCAGGTGTTTCATACAGATGCATAGCCACGTAAAGGGCTATGAGGTATATATGTTTGAGTAACACTGCTCTGATGGTTACTCTTGTTGGTAAGATAACCTACGTCTCAAGTATGATGTGAAAGGTCGAAGGACCTGATTAAGGCTGAATGCCTAGTTGAGGTGTCATCCTCTGATGTTGAGATAAGGGATTGCTATCCCATGGTGATAATGTAAGCCTTGAGTGGCAGTGGCATTATGTGATGAGGGATTGAGATCCCATGGTAATGTGATGATCCTTGAGATGGATCTAGATGATTGGCTGGAGGCCAAGTGGTAACATGTAATGATGGATCCTTGTGATGGATCAGGTTGATGTTGATGACCGTAAAAGCATGATATTGAGTTTCATGTTGTTTATTCTTGTTATAGTTTGCATGTTATACAACTTGGCTGAATCTTGCAATCCACTTAAAATATGTTAACTAAATTACAGATAAACCTTCATGTAGTTTGCCCTGGCCATAGATCCATCATCGTCAGAAGCTGATGATGGTGAAACGGGTTCTCCTGCGGGTTAACCCGGAGCGCATATTGTTGAATATGCGAGGTTTCTCCTAGCCTAAAATAGAGAGGATTCGAGTGCATCTGCAGTTGCAGACTTAGGATAGATAGAGCATGGTGAACAGGCCCATGGCTCAGTGTGATTGAGCATGAATGCATTCATGGCTTAGGGAGCATGGCGAACTGGCCTGCGGCTCAGAGATACTAGCGTCGAGACATGTACCAAGATGGGCTAGAGAAAGGGTAGCCTATGGAGCTAACCCTGTGGCTGAGGACACTTAAGCATGAGACTATGGTCCTTCTTTGGTTCTCGTGCACTGACCATGAGGTGGGAAGTCGTGGAGTCCAGCTCTTCCAATTGACCTTGTATGGCACCGACTCCGGGTTTCGCAGCCGTCAGTTGGATTTGAGTTGTACGGCTCACTTCCTCAGGGCATAATAATACATAATCCAGCCGAATAGTATTTACTGGTTAAGGCAAAACACAGAACATTGGTTGAGGCCCTGCTTGTGCACTTAATCATGTTATACTTTGCAGTTACTTATATGTTCCTTATGTTATGAGGTAAGATCTTATAAATCTTATCTTATCAATCATGTTCCATAAAGAAGTACTTGGTTATATGCCTTCCATATACCTTGGTAAGCTCGATGGTAACAACAATCTTGCCCTATAGACTGCTCTTATTTTATGCTTTATCAATAATATGATGTTGTTGCTTTACCTTTCTGAGGTTTTATAGTTTCGGCGGGGAGTTATGTTTCTCGCTGGGACTGTGTGTCTCACCTCGCTGGTTTACAACCTTTTTAGGTGTTCACGCTAGACATGGTGGTGGTCGTGGGGTTGCGGCCGAGCAGTAAGAAGAGCAGCAGAAGCCAAGAGATGGACATGCTGCTGTTTTTCTTGTTTTGTAGTAGAGTCTTAGAGTCATCCCTGTAGTATCTGGTCCTTGGAGGCATTTTGATGTTGTTTCATGATGTATTGCTGTTGAAGCTTTGTATATCTTGTCGTTGGACGGATGTAGCCCGTTATGTATATATAAATAGGTGATGAACTTATGTGATGACAAGACAGCTGATTCGTTAAGTTGTGGACACGTATCAAGACTTGTAAATGTTTACATAACCTATTTTCTTGCAGGTTGATGATCTGAATGTAATAGTTTCTTGGTTTATCTGCTTTCTGAAATCGGTTTTAATTAACCTGTGTTTTTGGTAATAAGTGGTTTATGGTGTTTTCCGCACATTTTTGCGTGACACCTAGTTGTCTGTGTGATAGAGGGATGTGTCCCCACAGAATAATTATGATATCAATATTGTCTTCTAGTTGTGAGAAGCAATGAAATAGGGTTGATCATTAATAATATGATCTTAAGAACCTAAGAGGTTAT
The DNA here is from genome assembly GCA_963693085.1 of Alisma plantago-aquatica. Classification (NCBI taxonomy): domain Eukaryota; kingdom Viridiplantae; phylum Streptophyta; class Magnoliopsida; order Alismatales; family Alismataceae; genus Alisma; species Alisma plantago-aquatica. Next base: position 1,151,789,769 of record OY856412.1, read on the forward strand.
TTATGGAAAACCCTAATGGAGGGTGCTGATATAAAAGAGGAACCATGAACCCTAAAGAGGGAGTAGTGGTATTACTTAGTGTTGTATGGTTCTGATATGAAAGCATTATAATTGTTATCATGAATATTAATCATGCAGGAATGATGAGATGAGGAGTATAGCCAGGTATGGGCTATGATGCTATGCATTTTGAGAATGTTTATAGGCTTTATAAGCCTTCATATGTTTTGATTACTTAGTGAGAAGTAATCTGAAAATTTATGAGCCATGTGTGTCATATGATGTTTTAATTATTGAGCTTGTTTATGAGTTTTATAAGCCATAATATTCCTTATTGCTTTGAGGGGGTAATAAGAGGTGATATGAGCTTTGTGTACTATGTGCAATGTATTGTGTAACAAGAATCATTGAGCTTTGTGCAATGCTTTGTGTAGTAAGAATCATAATGTCCTTAGTCAGATGATCTGAAGATATTAAGTTACCTAATAAGTGGTAACAAGTATCCTATGATAAGTTAAGGGTTCAAATACCATATTCTATAATCATGATGATGAACTTGTTAGGAAATGGAATTATACTTGCTGAGTTGAGGGATTAAGATCCTAATATTTTGTGAAAAGAGTATGGCTATAGGCCATGACTCCACAATGACAATGCCAGACATTAGATATATGATCTAAGCCTGAAGAGAGTTAATGTTGTGGAAATGAATCTATATTAAATAAATGTTATACATGTTCTTCATATTCCTTAATGGATAAGTAACATGTTTCTCTTTCAAGTTATAGCTGCAATGTTTTAGATAAGAATGATATTCTAATATGTTATACATTGAATTAACTGTTGTTAAACAAATATGATTCCTCTGTTCATATTTATCTTCTTTAGCTACAATAATAATATTTCTGGCGGAGAGTTATATCTCTCGCTGGGGCAATTTACAATTGTCTCACCCCCATGGGAACCAAATTTTTAGGTGGACGCGGACGAGGAGGCAGGAATCCTTCAGAAGAATAAGGACAGCAGCAGCAGTAGGGACAGCAGTGAAGTCTCAGGTGGAGACACGGGTTGTTATGTCATGTATAGATGTATATAGAGTCCTATGTGTCATCTCTGTATTCTCAGGTCCTCGGAGTAGTAGTTAGTGCTTTCGGGATTTTGGCTTAGTGCCTCGAGATTTTACACAGCTTGTGTTTAAGTTTAACAAGAGCAGTTGATGCTTGTACTTTTCAGAAAGAGATGATATAGAACATGTATCTTTAAACCAGAATGTAAATGTGTTACTTTGGTTCTATGTGAGAAAGTTTTCCTTTGATGGATCTCTTGATAAAAAGGTTTTAATTTTTAGTGATTTTTGGTAATCCGCTGCTTAGTGGATGCTTCTACTAAGTTAATAACATTTTATTCGAATGAGGCGTCACAATTAAGTGGTATCAGAGCTCTAGGTTCACTGAGTCTACAGAGACATAGGACTAAGGTTGTAGAGTCTGTTCTAAGTGTCTTCCAGTTTATTTGATAGTATCTTCTGCTCGCATAGGAGAAGAAGAACTTGAAGATGTCTGGACCACATGAAGAACATGCTGCCAAGGGAAATGTTGTTGCACCAGGAGAGGGTGCATGGGACCAGGCAAGAGGAGAACAAGTGCCTGAGAATTCCCATCTTGACCTGATCCTGATAGAGAATCCTATGTTTATGCTCTTGAAGGGTATCTTGGGATAATAGTGATGCATATATAAGACTGGATACTAGTATTACAATCTAGGTTACCAGTCCTTAATATGGAAACTTTGGGCTTTGAAAGGGTTCCTGAGTGACATGGTCATGTTGAAACAAAGGAAATGTGGGAAAGATTAATGTATGGTGAGAAAGTAGACTCTACCATAAGTTTGGATAAATAGTACATCTGTGATGGCAGTGCCCAAGGAAGGACAATAAGTTGAGAATTAAGGTAAGATCTCTATAATTTTAGAGACATTTGCCTAGTTATTCTGAAAAGCCAAAGTTTTGGAGTCACCAGTGCAATAAATGCCTAGTGCACCACGGCAATAGCCACTAAGTAAAGGCAAAAGCAGTAACCTGAAAGAACTAGACACTATGTGTTGAAATCAACCTAATGTGGTAGGTGACCGTGAGGGGTAATACTTAGATCAAATAGATTCATCCTGATACTTCATTTCATGATTCTATGTGCTAAAGATATGAAAGTAGTTGTTTTTGAACTTCCTTTGACTATTTCTATAAGGACAGAAGGGAGATGAGAACTTACATCTTACTCAGTGTTCCTTAAAATGCTTTATGATCTCCCTTATCTGTGTGCTAAAAGATGAGATATAGAAGTGATGCCTGAAGAAAATTCAAGAATGAAAAATCTTGTGTGTATAATGATATGAAAAGTGAGGAATATGATGGCAAATAAAAGTGCATACTACCTAATCTCAGTACTTGTATACCCTATCCAGGTATATGATTATTGTAGATAAGGCAAGTATGGAACTCTTAGATTGTTATCTTTCTGATTACTCTGATCAAGTAATCATTTTGAAACAATCTAGAGAGTATAATGAAATTAAATAGGAAGAGCTAAGTGAACTTTCTTAGTGAATTTTTCCAAATGAATTGCTTAGTGCACATTCTCAGTGAATGAATTGCTTAGTGCACATTCTCAGTGAATGAATTGCTTAGTGCACATTCTCAGTGAATGAATTGCTTAGTGCACATTCTCAGTGAATGAATTGCTTAGTGCACATTCTCAATGAATGAATTGCTTAGTGCACATTCTCAATGAATGAATTGCTTAGTGCACATTCTTAGTGAATGAATTGCTTAGTGAACATTCTCAGTGAATGAATTGCTTAGTGCACATTCTCAGTGAACTTTCTTAGTGAACTTTCCCAATCAAAGTGCTAAGTGAAATTTCCCAAACAAATAAAGGATTGCTGAATGAATTACCTCTGTTAGATATATGTGTTTCTCTTTTGGTAAATATACTTGGGTGATAGAAGTATGTTCTTTTATGCTTCTTCCTTTCAATAATATGGACATCATACGTTAGGGGTTTATGCTCTGCATAAACATAAACATAAAAATTGATAAGGTTGAATTAGGGAAAGGAACTTTGTGTGAATTATAGATCTATGGTATCTCCATAACATTAAGAAGTTAGGTGGAGACTTGAGGGCATGATTAATAAATAATCTGTCCCTCTTTTTTCTTGGGATTTCGGGGATGAAATGCTTGTTAGGGGTTTATAACTTGTAATGACCATGACCTGGGTTATGAGGTAACCCCATTTTTTTGGGGTAATAAAGTTGCTTAGAACTTTAATATACTCCTCTAAGGTGTTTTGACATCATGTGAAACACTTTTGTTTCAAGTTTGGTCCCGATTGAATGTTGTTTGAGTAATTTTCCTTTGTTTTGGACCAAAGTGCAATTTACCCAAATTGAGGGGCTATAATGCAAAATATCACATGTTGAATGTACCCCATGTGTTTTAGCATCATAAGAGAGAGAATTATGCTAAGTGGTGGCTTGTGGAAAGCCTAAATTCCAAGTTTGAACTTGTTTGAACAATGCTGGTGCATTGTGCACCAATTTTGGTACAAACTGTAATTTACTCAAAATGTGGGGTTGATATGAAAATTACCACCTCTAGAGTGTTCCTACTCCCTCATAGTATCATTTAGAGGATAGATAATGAATGAGACACCATTTTTGAATCAATTATGAGTGATGGTAATCTTGGTGATGAAATGACCAAGAAAAGGGTTGAATATGAAAGCTTAACTTGAGTTGTATCAAGATGAAAAGCTTATATATGAGTGCCTATCGGACAAGGAGCCCAAGGAGGTGTCCCATATCATTTTGTGAACTCTTGGAAAAGTCCATATCGTGCAAAGCACCTCAAGGAGGTGAGGTGTGTTGGGTCACAACTTCCTCAACAAAGTTGTGATGAGTTGTGAATAAAGTGGTGAATTTGTTGATATATCTTATCCAAATGGATAAGTAATGGACGAATTTGCATCTCAAGATGATCCTCAACCATTTTGCAAGACAAGATAAATGTTTATGCATGCATGTACATGTGTCACCCATGCATGACACTTGGCACCTACTAGCTCAAAATGTTGACACCTCGTTTTTGCTTTCCTTCATGAACAACAAGTATATATACCCCTAGTTTTACCCCTTGGTGCAATTTTGCGACCCTTACCACCCTCCTAACCTAAGGTATCGTGCATAGAGATCCCATATCGTGAAGGGATGTTGTGGTCTCGTGCATAGGCCTTGGGATATCACCCATGGCAAGAGCATATCAGCCAAGTAGGTGAAATTGGCCATATAAGGTGATATCGGCCAATAGGGTGAAGAGTTGAGTGGCATATCGTGCAAGTGAGTTCCATATCATTCAAGAGGGGTGGCATATCGTGAAAGGACACTAGTGTATCGTGAAAAGGTGTTAAGGAGCTCAAATCTTCACACTAAGGTGAGCCATAGTTGTCTTCAAGCTTGAATTGAAGCATGGAACTAGGGTTATGATCTACCTTTCTTTTCTTCTTCACCAATTACTTATCCATGGTGATTCCTTGTATATGAAGGAGTTGTGAACGAGCCTTGGACTTTTCATAAGTCATCTTCAACCTTAGGAATAAGGAGATTTGGAGCTTGGAGCTTTGAAGTGGTTCTTAAGGCGGGTTATATAGCTTGAACTCAACTATGTTATTATTCATCACCTAAATTACTATACTTAGTGAAATACTTTTAATTCTGAAATTTCCTTAAATGGTTGATGAGATTATGAGTTCTAGTCGTTGCTTAGACCTGTTGACATGAACTATAACAGTTATAACTAAGGTCTAGAGCTTGAAGATGGTGGTATCACTTTATAAAAGTGATATCGGGTGCAAGCATATAAACAAGCACCTCTAACCCGATATGGTGATGCACCTACTCCATTAAAATGATATGGATATCATTGTATACATTGTTGCACGATATGGGGGTGTAGTATACACCTCTTTCACGATAGGGAGTCAAGTATAGACTCCATACACGATACAAGGTTGAATGAATACTTATAAGTTGACATGAAACCCTAATTTGAGTAACCCGATGTGAGTAAAGAATAGCAAATGCTATTGCACGATATGGTAGCCCAATACACTACCCTAGTTGATGCCTAGCCCAACATGGTGATGGCTTAATACCTCATGCACGACATGGGTAACACATATAACACCTCTAGTCCGATATGAGTGGTGTGTATATACTTCTAGCCCAATATGGTGAGTGCCTATACATCTCCAACCCAACATGGTGAATATATGCACATGATTCAACCCTATACACCTTGTAAAGGAGAGAGCAAGACACTCTTAGAAGTGATGAGTGTAACACCAAGTAATGGTATGGCTAATACCTTGATAGGTGAAATACCTAGAGTGATTTATAATGGTCAACCCTATATCAACAATGTCTTAACTCAAGATGAGTCCATATCATTGGCAATGGTTGTATATTCTAAATAAATGACTTATGACCAATACATTACATGATAAATGTCATGAGTTGATGCATAAAGTATTAGGATGGGAATACCCTAATACAGACCAAGTGGATGAATTCAAGTAATATAAAGGTGAGGAGGGAAGTGATACATCAAGACATCATAGATATCACATCCAACACTCCAATACTAAAATACCTTGATGTGCTTTAAATCCAATATAATTGGATAAGTGACACATGAAATGTGTCATGTCATTTGCTACATTGAGATATAATGCACCTTGATGAATGTAGGCTAACATGCCTTATGAAAAGTTTAATCCAAATCAATAGACTATGATACAATCATATTCTGATAAAGATGAAAGAGAAACTCATACTTTGTGTTGATAATACATTCAATGATGAATGATGAGAATAAATAAGTATGATTGAATACTTATGATATCAATATTGGCTTCTAGTTTTGAGAAGCAATGAAATAGGGTTGATAATTAATAATATGATCTTAAGAACCTAAGAGGTTATTTATGGAAAACCCTAATGGAGGGTGCTGATATAAAAGAGGAACCATGAACCCTAAAGAGGGAGTAGTGGTATTACTTAGTATTGTATGGTGCTGATATGAAAGCATTATAATTGTTATCATGAATATTAATCATGCAGGAATGATGAGATGAGGAGTATAGATAGGTATGGGCTATGATGCTCTATATTTTGAGAATGTTTATAGGCTTTATAAGCCTACATATGTTTTGATTGCTTAGTGAGAAGTAATCTAAAAATTTATGAGCCATGTGTGTCATATGTTGTTTTAATTATTGAGCTTGTTTATGAGTTTTTAAGCCATAATATGCCTTATTTCTTTGAGGGGGTAATAAGAGGTGATATGATCTTTGTGTACTATGTGCAATGCTTTGTGTAACAAGAATCATTGAGCTTTGTGCAATGCTTTGTGTAGTAAGAATCATAATGTCCTTGGTCAGATGATCTGAAGATATTAAGTTACCTAATAAGTGGTAACAAGTATCCTATGATAAGTTAAGGGTTCAAATACCATATTCTATAATCATGATGATGAACTTGTTAGGAAATGGAATTATACTTGATGGGTTGAGGGATTAGGATCCCAATATTTTGTTAAAAGAGTATGGATACAGGCCATGACTCCACAATGACAATGCCATGCATTAGATATATGGTCTAAGCCTGAAGAGAGTTAATGTTGTGGAAATGAATCTATAGTAAATAAATGTTATACATGTTCTTCATATTCCTTAATGGATAAGTAACATGTTGCTCTTTCAAGTTATAGTTGCAATGTTTTAGATAAGAATGATATTCTAATATGTTATACATTGAATTAACTGTTGTTAAACAAATATGATTCCTCTGTTCATATTTATCTTCTTTAGTTGTAATAATAATATTTCTGGCGGAGAGTTATATCTCTCACTGGGGCAATTTACAATTGTCTCACCCCTATGGGAACCACATTTTAGGTGGACGCGGACAAGGAGGCAGGAATCCTTCAGTAGAAGAAGGACAGTAGTAGCAGGGACAACAGTGAAGTCTCAGGTGGAGACATTGGATGTTATGTCATGTATAGATGTATATAGAGTCCTATGTGTCGTCTCTGTACTCTCAGGTCCTCAGAGTAGTAGTTAGTGCTTTTGAGATTTTGGCTTAGTGCCTCGAGATTTTACACAGCTTGTGTTTAAGTTTAACTAGAGCAGTTGATGCTTGTACTTTTCAGAAAGAGATGATATAGGACATGTATCTTTAAACCAGAATGTAAATGTGTTACTTTGGTTCTATGTGAGAAAGTTTTCCTTTGATGGATCTCTTGATAAAAAAGGTTTTAATTTTTAGTGATTTTTGGTAATCCGTTGCTTAGTGAACGCTTCTACTAAGTTAATAATGTTTTATTCGAATGAGGCATCACAAAAAGGACAAAGGAAGACGTGTATGTTATATATGTGATGAGGAGGGCCACATATTAAAAGAGTGTCCAACGCGGAAGTAGTTGAAGAGTGGATCTTGCTTGTTAGCGGAAGGATATCCAGAAGCACTAACTGTCATGAAATCAGGTACCAATCATGGGTGGATATGTGATTCAGGCTCTCACTACATCATATGTTCAGAGAGAGATGTATTTGATGAAGGATCTCTCCATTGGGCACGTGGGACTGTTCAACTGGCAGATGACAAACTCTACCAAATCATCAGAATTGGAACAGTTACATTCAAGATGCATGATGGAGCACATTGTACATTGTTGGGGGTTTGATATGTCCCCAGTCTCAAGAGGAAACTAATATCTGAGAGGGCAGTTGAATCCATTAGTTGCAAGATTTCAAAGCAAGGTGGCGTCATACAAGTGTTGGTATGTATGCCCTGAGATCCAATCATGGGATGATTGGTGGGATACATTAAGATTGATTTGATAAACATCAAAGGCAAGCTTCCAATTCTTTCTGGTTCAGTCATATGAGATAATGATACGACATATTTAATGTCTAGAGAATGGCAGTACTCAATGATGTATGCTTTTAGTTTCAGGACCTGAACGATGAGATCATACATATGCTAATAGTTTGTACATTCTTATTATGTCCCTAGTCGGATGTCATTGTGGAAGGTAGATAGACAACAATGCCACACAAGACTAGATTGTGGTGTTGGTTGATGATAGAATCTCATTAGTCATGATATGGAGATATCAAACCAAACACATAGGTACTTGTTAGAGAACAAGTGTACCGGACAGACCCACCGTGAGTTTGACACATGGAACCATGACATGGTAGTCACAGTGAGTTCTCACAGTGATGGTGGTGAGTGTGATTCTTTGACCTGAAATCACTACACTCAACACATGTTGTTGGGTACACTTTGACATCATCAAACGCAGTCTTGAAACATGGGTTGTTATAAAGGTGATGATTGGGTGGCTTTGACACATGGGGCTTTTGCGGGGTGAGTGATAGATATGGGATTTGTCCCTCCAGAGGGAGTTTGTTTGTAATGACCCTGACCTGGGTTATGAGGTAACACTATTGGTTTTGGCTAATAAAGTTTCTTATAACTTTAATAAAATCCTCTAAGGTGCTTTGTTATCATGTGACACACCCATGTTTCAAGTTTGGTCCCGATTGAATGTTTTTTGAGCAATTTTCCTTTGTTTTGGACCAAAGTGCAATTTACCCAAATTGAGGGGCTATAATGCAAAATTTCACATGTTGAACATGTCCCATGAGTTATAGCATCATTATAGAGAGAATTATGCAAGGTGGTGGCTTGTGTAAAGCATAAATTCCAAGTTTGAACTTGTTTGAACAATGCTGGTGCATTGTGCACCAATTTCAGTACAAATTGTAATTTACCCAAAATGTGGGGTTGATATGAAAATTACCACATCTAGAGTGTCCCTCCTCCCTCCTAGTATCATTTATAGTATATAGAAATAAGGAGACACCATGTTTTAATCATTTATGAATGATGGTTATCTTGGTGATGAAATGACCAAGAAAAGGGTTGAATATGAAAGCTTAACTTGAGTTGTATCAAGTTGAAAAGCTTATATATGAGTGCCTATCGGCCATGGAACCCAAGAAGATGTCCCATATCGTTTTTTGGACTCTTGGCAAAGTCCATTACGTGCAAATAACCTCAAGGAGGTGTGTTGTGTCGAGATACAACTTCCTTAGCAAAGTTGTGATGAGTTGTTAATAAAGTGGTGATTTTGTTGATATATCTTATTCAAAGAGATAAGTAATGGACGAATCCTTATCCCTATATCACACTCAACTGTTTTCATGTCAAGATAAATGTTGATGCATCCATGTACACATGTCACCCATGCATGACACATGGCACCTACTAGCTCAAAATGTTGACACCTCATTTTTGCCTTTCTTCATGAACAACAAGTATATATACCCCTAGTTTCACCCCTTGGTGCAATTTTGTGACCCTTACCACCCTCCTACCCTAAGGTATCGTGAATAGAGCTCCCATATCGTGAAGGGATGCTGTGGTATCGTGCATGGGCCTTGGGGTATCGGCCATGGCAAGACCATATCGCCCAAGTAGGTGATATTGGCTATATAGGGTGATATCGGCCATAGAGTGAAGTGTTTTGACTCCAAGTGAGTGACATATCGTGCAAGTGAGTATCATACCGTGCAATAGGGGTGGCATGTAGTGAAATAGCACAATGTTATCGTGCATAGGCCTTGGATATTGTCCAAAGCAAGTATATCGGCCATACCATGTTGATATTGCCCATAGCAAGTTGATATCAGTCAATTGAAGTGATTTTGGCCACAAGTGAGGGGGTATCGGCCACAAGCAAAGTTGTGTCGGCCAAGAGGAAGTACATATCGCCCAAGAGTGGTAGGGTGTCGGCCAAGGAGCTAAGGAACTCAAAACATAACCCTAAGGTAAGATATAGTTGTCTTCAAGCTTGAATTGAAGCATGGAATTAGGGATATGATCTACCTTTCTTTTCTTCTTCACCAATTGCTTATCCATGGTAATTCCTTGTATATGAAGGAGTTGTGAACGAGCCTTGGACCTTTAATAAAGTCATATTCAACCTTAGTAACATGGATCTTTGGACCTTGAAGCTTTCAAGTGGTTCTTAAGGCAGGTTATATAACTTGAACTCAATCATGTTATTATTCATCACCTAAATTGCTATATTTAATGATCTACTTTTAATTCCAAAATTTCCTGAAATAGTTGATAAAATTATGAGTTCTAGTAGTTTCTTAGACCTGTTGACATGAACTATAATAGTTAGAACAAAGGTATAGAGCTTGAAGATGATGATATCACCTTATAGAAGTGATATCGGGTGCATGCACACAAGCAAGCACCTCTAACCCGATATGATGATGCACCTATTTCACTAAAATGATATGAATAAGTTTGTAAAACTTATTGAATGATATGGGGGTGTAGTATACACCTCTTGCATAATAGGAAGTCTATTATAGACTCCATGCACGATACAAGGTCAATTGTATACTTGTAAGTTGACATGAAACCCTAATTTGGGTAACCCGATGTGAGTAAAGAATAGCAAATGCTATTGTACGATATGGTAGTCTGATACACAACCCTAGTTGATATCTATCCCGACATAGTGATGTCTTAATACTGCATGCACGACATGGGTAACACATATACACACCTCTAGCCCGATATGGTGGGTGCTTATATACCTCCAATCCGATATGGTGAACATATGCACACCTCCAACCCGAGACACCTTGTAAAGGTGAGATTAAGACACTCTTAGGAGTAATGAGTGTAACACCAAGTAATGGTGTGGATAATACCTTGATAGGTGAAACACCTAGAGTTGTTGATAATGGTTAATCATATATCAATAATGTCTCAACCTGAGATGAGTCCATATCAATTTATGATGGTTGGACAATTCAAATGTATGACTTATGATCAATACACAACAGAATGAATGTGATGGGCTAGTGCATAAAGTATTAGGATGGGAAATACCCTAATACAAGATAATTTGATGAACTTAAGAAAGTTAAAAGTGATGAGGGAAGTGATACATCAAGACATGATATATATCACATCCAACACTTCAAGGTTGATGTACCTTGATGCACCTTAAATCCAATATACTTGGATGAGTAACACATGAAGTGTGTTATGTCAATTGTTACATTGAGATGTAATAAGTTTAATGCAATTTGATAAGTGTGAGCTAACATACTTTGAGAAAGGGTTAAACCAAGTTAATAAAGTCTTATGTAATCATACCCTGGTAAGGATGAGAGAGGAACTCATACCTTGTGTTGATGATTCATTTAATGATAAATGATGAGAATGAATAAGTATGATTGAATACTTATGATATCAATGTTTGCTCCTAGATGTGTAGAGAAATGAATTAGGGTTTGATCATTGATAATATGATCTTGAAAACCTAAATGGTTAATAATGGAAAACCCTAACCCTAATGAAGGGTAATGATATGTAAGAGAAACCCTAATCGATAAGAAAGGGAAAACAATAACCATAATGATGTGAAGGCTGTATTTCTCTTATTGCATAAGCCTTGTAAGGCATGTTAAATACTTTTATAACAAGTATAATGTGTAATGGCCTTGTGAGCCATGTGAATAAGTCATTGCCTAGTGAGAGGTGACAAGATGTGTGATGGCCGTGTGAGCCATGTGAATAAGTCATTTCCTAGTGAGAGGTGACAAGATGTGTGATTGCCTTGTGAGCCATGTGAATAAGTTTTTACCTAGTGAGAGGTGACAAGATGTGCAATGGCCTTGTGAGCCATGTGAATAAGTTGTTGCCTAGTGAGAGGTGACATGATGTGTAATGGCCTTGTGAGCCATGTGATAGTTTGTTTCCTAGTGAGAGGTGACAAGATATTTAATGGGCCTTGTGAGCCATGTGAGATGCTTGTATAACAAGTATCATGTATACCTTAGTCTGAGGACCTAGAGGTAATAGTTACCTGATAAGTGGTAACCGTGTTGAGTGATGATCTAAGGTTTGAATACCTAGATCCAGTAATCATGATAATGATGATGTGAAGGGATGAGAATTCCCAGTAATGTGATAAGGGACTAAGATCCTAAGTATCACGTGTTTTAAAGATTTGAAAAAGTACGTGACAGATGTATTACACCTTTCTTTATAGCATTTGTTGTGTTTGATAAAGATAACTTGTTTGATGCTAAAAGAATGTTGTAAGGCACGTAATATATCACTAGAAACTATAAAACATTGCCCTGACCATAGATCTATCAGTGTCAGAACTTGCTGATGGTGAAACGGGTTGCTCCACGGAATAACCCGGAGTGCATACTTTTGAGTATGTGAGGGCGTAAGTATGGACGGCGCTGTGTGAGTCGATCCCCTTACAATCCCAAAATGAATGGGGATTTGGCTATATGCCCTATCCTGGCTCGAGTGCGACGTTGGTCGTAGACTCTGTGTTGAGCACGGTGAATTGGCCCGTGGCTCAGAGTATGGGGCTTGTGTCGCCATGACTCAGACTGGGGACGGTTGTGTGTTGATGTTTCCCCTAAGAGAGTGCAGTTGACGTTGTAGCTCTAAGAGAGGATGCCTACGTACCCTGGCACAACTTGTTAGGAGTTCCACGAGATGTCCTGCATGTGGTCTCGTACTGACCGAGACGGTCTGAGGTCATGGAAACCGGCTCTACCATTGACCTTGTATGGTACCGACTTGCGAGAAGTTTGTGGTCGGTTGGAGATGGCTGGGGTATGTTCCATCTCCTCAGGGCATAAGTGTGATTGTAAAATATGTCCAGTCGTGTAGTATATCAACTTAAGGATCAAATACGAGAAACATTGCTTGATGCGCAATACAGTTATACATTCTAGTTGATAGATGTTATTGATGTTTCTTTACATTCCTTGCAAAGCAGATAGATGAATTATAATCTACCATGGGTAGATGCAATGTTCTCCTTATGAAAGGAGATTACTTTATTTTGTTCATATAGTGAATTATCCTGCTTGTTAATATAGAAAGAACCTCTGCTCAGTTTATAAATGCTTAATTTGTGATAATAATATGGTCGGCGGAGAGTTATATCTCTCGCTGGGACAATTACAATTGTCTCACCCCCGTGGGACCCAAATTTTTAGGTGGACGTGCACGAGGAGGTGAAGACCTTTTTGCAGAGGAAGAACAATAGTTGAGGCAGCAATGACAGCTCAGGTTGAGTGTATTGTCTGTCATGTCTTGTAGATATGACTCATATGTGTCGTCTCTATACTCTTATGTCCTTGGAGTTGGTTCGTACTGGTTTTATGATCAATAAGAGATTTTGGCTTACGTGCCTCGAGGTTTTATGTTGTTCATGTATAGTTTGGTAAAGCAACTGTTATATGCTATTCTCAAGATGAGAAGTACCGGATATGTACAATGTGAATAACGATGTATATAAAGTTTTGGACCTTTCAGTAAGAGTTTTCTTTGGAATGGATCTCTTTGAAAATTGGTTTTAATTTTTAGTGATTTTTGTTAATCTGTTGTTCATGTTTAATTCTGCTTAATTAATGATTATTTGTTTGTCGGTTTGGCAACTGTCGTCACAAGTTTTGGCATCAAAGCTTAAGGTTCGCTGAGTCTACAGAGACATAGTACTAAGGTGTTGATTCTATGTTAGTGTCCTCCAGTATACCCTATAGTGACTTATGCTTGTGCAGAAGAAAGGGTGAAGTTTAAAAATGACTGGGGAACATGAGAAACACACTGTTGAGGGCAATGTTGTTGCACCAAGAAAGGGTGCAAGGGATCAGGCAAGAATAGAATGAATGCCTAGTGTACCAGGGTAGTAGACACTATGTAAAGGAAAAGGTCCTAACTTTCTACCTGTAAGAACCCATGGTTTAGTCTCTATATCGGTGATAATACCGATAAGACCATGGTATGAGGACAAGACATGATATAGATGTGTACATGTTGAGCATACTAAACTCTTTTCTTTGAAACGAAGGGAGGAAATGACTCAACAATCGAGGTAGACTCGATAGGGCTTATGAAAGTTATAGCCCATTTAAATAAATAGGCAAAAAGTAACAACATGAAACAGCTTGACTCTATGTGTTGAGTCAACCTGAAGCGGTGGATGACTGCGAGGGGTAACAGTCAGAAAGAGCTTTTTCATTTTGATATGCCTTATCTTGATGCTATCTGATAATCCTAAAAAAGGATTGTTGTTATGGATTTCCCTATTTATTTTCCTATGGGGACATAGGGAAGATATGATGAGAACTAGAATGTATATTCTGATCAGTATTCTTTTAAATGCTTTATAATTTCTCTTATCTGTGTCAAAGAGGATGAGGTATATATGTGGTGCCTAGAGAAAATCTAGGAATGTTAAATCTTGTGTTTATAATGATATGAAAAGTAAGGAACATGATAGTAAAAAAATTGCATACTACCTAATCTCAATACTTGTATACCCTCGACAGGTGTATAATTATTGGAGATAGAGTAAGTATGGAACTCTTAGATTGTTATCTTTCTGATTACTCTGATCAAGTAGTCATTTTGAGACAATCAAGTGAGTATAACTAAACTGGAAATATGGTATGGAAATGTATATCACATCCTAAGTGCAATAAAGTGGAATATGAGATGATCTCAGATCAATATGTATGTATGAGGAAATGAAAAGTATAATCCTCATGATAATAGAATGAGAACAAGGGAGATGATCCATGTAAGATAAAGCATGTGTGAATAGTAAAGATCTTTTCCCATGATGTGGGAATGAGAAATGTGATAAAATCACAAAATGCTCATGAACATGTTAGACAATAACAAAGAAAGGAATAATGACATATAATCATCCTTATAATTCATGTGCTGATGGAAAGGAACCTAGTATGAAACACGAGTAAATGACTCATGAATAGTTGAAAGCTCATGTGATAATTAGAGGAGATGATAATCTCTTCTCTTTGATAAACAACCATGGATGTTGATGGGGTGATAAAAGGAATATGTTTCATTGTGTTCTTTCCTTTCAGGGACATGGCAATCAAGTGGGTCTTATGACACTTGATGTGCATAAGTTAAAAATGTTCAATTGATGGATACTTAGAAAAGTATCAGTTTGTCTTAGACTTTGGTTCCAAGATAAAGATATGTGTAACAAGTAATGTCCCAAGATGAAAGAAAGATGAGGATGTGATGAGGTTTTGACACATGTGATAGATATCAAAGTAAGGAATCCTGGTATCTAAGAAGTGTCAGGTGTATGATAAAGTGAAAACATAAACTCCTAATTAGATGATTTATTTTGGTTACCCGATATGGACAACTGTGCAATCAGTCTAGTTACATAAAATAGTATGGACATCATATGTTAGGGTTTTATGCTCCGCATAAACATAACATCGATAAGGATGTTCTAATTGAAGGAATAATTGTAGAATCTTTGTGGGAAATCTTATCAAGCTAAAAATAATTCCTTAAAATACCCCTATCTAGATCTGTTAAGGAAACTTATACATAACATCTAGAGATACCTCTAAGATAAGTTCTTAATTGACAAATAACCTCCCCTTATGAAAAGAGTATGTACAACTAATGTGATGGTTGGTACAAGTAGTAAGAAAGATTAATGTTGTATCAGTAGATTAGATGGCACAACAAATATATGATAAGACTTGTAGTCACAAGTGGGTGAAAGAACATAACTCTGGTCATTCCTTTAAAAGTGAAATGCTAAATTAAATGAGTATGGGAGACTCCCCAGAATCAAGAATCTTGTCATATAAAGTTGTAAGTTGAGAAACGTGACAAATCATTGAGGTTTGACACCTAAGTTAAATAAGGGATGAATAATGTTTCTTTGACAAAGAAAGTGTTAGCTGACACGGAGTTGACTTTATAGTCAATAATGAAAAGGACAATGGAGTATGTGTCCTGTGTGACCGATTCTATGATAACTCTATGTGGAAGAACTTTAGATTGATTAAAGTTCTATGGTGTCTCCATAACATTAAGGTGTTATGTGTAGACTTCATGATATGATGAATGAATAATATTTGTTTCCCTTTACCAGGGATTTCGGGGATGAAATCCTTGTTATGGGTTTATAACTTGTAACGACCCTAACCTGGGTTATGAGGTAACCCTATTTGTTTTGGCTAATAAAGTTTCTTATAACTTTAATATAATCCTGTAAGGTGCTTTTTTATCATGTGACACACTCATGTTTCAAGTTTGGTCCCGATTGAATGTTGTTTGAGAAATTTTCCTTTACTTTGGACCAAAGTGCAATTTACCCAAATTGAGGGGCTATAATGTAAAATGTAACATGTTGAACATGTCCCATGAGTTTTATCATCATTATAGAGAGAATGATGCAAGGTGGTGGCTTGTGTAAAGCATAAATTCCAAGTTTGAACTTGTTTGAACAATGTTGGTGCATTGTGCACCAATTTTGGTACAAATTGTAATTTACCCAAAATGTGGGGTTGATATGCAAATTACCACATCTAGAGTGTACCTCCTCCCTCCTAGTATCATGTATAGGAGAGAGAAAGAAGGATACACCATGTTTTAATCATTTATGAATGATGGTTATCTTGGTGATGAAATGACCAAGAAAAGGGTTGAATATGAAAGCTTAACTTGAGTTGTATCAAGTTGAAAAGCTTATATATGAGTTCCTATCGGCCATGGAGCCCAAGGAGGTGTCCCATATCGTTTTGTGGACTCTTGGAAAAGTCCATATCGTGCAAATAACCTCAAGGAGGTGTGTTGTGTCGAGATACAACTTCCTTAGCAAAGTTGTGATGAGTTGTGAATAAAGTGGTGATTTTGTTGATATATCTTATTCAAAGAGATAAGTAATGGACGAATCCTTATCCCTATATCACCCTAAACTATTTTTCATGTCAATATAAATGTTGATGCATGCATGTAAACGTGTCACCCATGCATGACATGTGTCACCTACTAGCTCAAAATGTTGACACCTCATTTTTGCCTTTCTTCATGAACAACAAGTATATATACCCCTAGTTTCACCCCTTGGAGCAATTTTGTGACCCTTACCACCCTCCTACCCTAAGCTATCGTGAATAGATATCCCATATAGTGAAGGGATGCTGTGGTATCGTGCATGGGCCTTGGGGTATCGCCCATGGCAAGACCATATCGCCCAAGTAGGTGATATCGGCTATATAGGGTGATATCGGCCATAGAGTGAAGTGTTTTGACTCCAAGTGAGTGCCATAGCATGAAAGTGAGTATCATATCGTGCAAGAGGGGTGGAATGTCGTGCAAGAGCACAAGGGTATCGTGCATAGGCCTTGGATATCGTCCATAGCAAGTATATTGGCCATACCATGTTGATATTGCCCATAGCAAGTTGATATCAACCAATTGAAGTGATTTTGGCCACAAGTGAGGTGGTATCGGCCACAAGCAAAGTTGTGTCGGCCAAGAGGAAGTACATATCGCCCAATAGTGGTAGGGTGTCGGCGAAGGAGCTAAGGAACTCAAAACGTAACCCTAAGGTAAGATATAGTTGTCTTCAAGCTTGAATTGAAGCATGGAATTAGGGTTATGATCTACCTTTCTTTTCTTCTTCACCAATTGCTTATCCATGGTGATTCCTTGTATATGAAGGAGTTGTGAACGAGCCTTGGACCTTTAATAAAGTCATATTCAACCTTAGGAACATGGATATTTGGACCTTGAAGCTTTGAAGTGGTTCTTAAGGCGGGTTATATAACTTGAACTCAATCATGTTATTATTCATCACCTAAATTGCTATATTTAATGATCTACTTTTAATTCCAAAATTTCTTGAAATAGTTGATGAAATTATGAGTTCTAGTAGTTTCTTAGACATGTTGAAATGAACTATAATAGTTAGAACAAAGGTCTACAACTTGAAGATGATGATATCACCTTATAGAAGTGATATCGGGTGCATTCAAACAAGTAAGCACCTCTAACCCGATATGATGATGCACCTATTTCACTAAAATGATATCAATAAGTTTGTAAACCTTATTGAACGATATGGGGGTGTAGTATACACCTCTTTCACGGTAGGAAGTCTATTATAGACTCCATGCATGATAAAAGATCAATTGTATACTTGTAAGTTGACATGAAACCCTAATTTGGGTAACCCGATGTGAGTAAAGAATAGCAAATGCTATCGCACAATATGGTAGTCTGATACACAACCCTAGTTGATGTCTAGCCCGACATGGTGATGGCTTAATACCGCATGCACGACATGGGTAACACATATACACACCTCTAGTCCAGTATGGATGATGTTCATACACCTCTAGCCCGATATGGTGGGTGCTTATATACCTCCAATCCGATAAGGTGAACATATGCACACCTCCAACCCGAGACACCTTGTAATAGTGAGATTAAGACACTCTTAGGAGTAATGAGTGTAACACCAAGTAATGGTGTGGATAATACATTGATAGGGGAAACACCAATAGTGGTTGATAATGGTTAATCCTATATCAATAATGTCTCAACCTGAGATGAGTCCATATCAATTCATGATGGTTGGACAATTCAAATGTATGACTTATGATCAATACAGTACAAAATAAATGTGATGGGCTAGTGCATAAAGTATTAGGATGGGAAATACCCTAATACAAGATAAGTTGATGAACTTAAGAAAGTTAAAAGTGATGAGGGAAGTGATACATCAAGACATGATATATATCACATCCAGCACTTCAAGGTTGATGTACCTTGATGCACCTTAAATCCAATATACTTGGATGAGTAACACATGAAGTGTGTTATGTCAATTGTTACATTGAGATGTAATAAGTTTAATGCACTTTGATAAGTGTGGGCTAACATACTTTGAGAAAGGGTTAAACCAAGTTAATAAAGTCTGATGTAATCATACCCTGGTAAGGATGAGAGAGGAACTCATACCTTGTGTTCATGATTCATTTAATGATAAATGATGAGAATGAATAAGTATGATTGAATACTTATGATATCAATGTTTTCTCCTAGATGTGTGGAGCAATGAATTAGGGTTTGATCATTGATAATATGATCTTGAAAACCTAAATGGTTAATAATGGAAAGCCCTAACCCTAATGAAGGGTAATGATATGTAAGAGAAACCCTAATCGATAAGAAAGGGAAAACCCTAACCCTAATGATGGGAAGGTTGTATTTCTCTTATTGCATAAGCCTTGTAAGGCATGTTAAATACTTGTATAACAAGTATAATGTGTAATGGCCTTGTGAGCCATGTGAATAAGTCGTTGCCTAGTGAGAGGTGACAAGATGTGTGATGGCCTTGTGAGCCATGGGAATAAGTTGTTGCCTAGTGACAGGTGACAAGATGTGTGATGGCCTTGTGAGCCATGTGAATAAGTTTCTGCCTAGTGAGAGGTGACAAGATGTGTAATGGCCTTGTGAGCCATGTGAATAATTTGTTGCCTATTGAGAGGTGACAAGATATGTAATGGCCTTGTGAGCCATGTGATAGTTTGTTTCCTAGTGAGAGGTGACAAGATATTTAATGGGCCTTGTGAGCCATGTGAGATGTTTGTATAACAAGTATCATGTATACCTTGGTCTGAGGACCTAGTGGTAATGGTTACCTGATAAGTGGTAACAATGTTAAGTGATGATCTATGGTTTGAATACCTAGATCTAGTAATCATGATAATGATGATGTGAAGGGATGAGAATTCCCAGTAATGTGATAAGGGAGTGAGATCCTAAGTATCACGTGTTTTAAAGATTTGAAAAAGTACGTGATAGATGTATTACACCTTTCTTTGTAGCATTTGTTGTGTTTGATAAAGATAACTTGTTTGATGCTAAAAGAATGTTGTAATGCACGTAATATATCACTAGAAACTATAAAAAATTGCCCTGACCATAGATCCATCAGTGTTAGAACTTGCTGATGGTGAAACGGGTTGCTCCGCGGCATAACCTGGAGTGCATACTTTTTAGTATGTGAGGGTGTAAGTACGGACGGCGCTGTGTGAGCCGATCCCCTTACGATCCCAAAATGAATGGGTATTTGGCTATATGCCCTATCCTGGCTCGATTGCGACGTCGGTCGTAGACTCTGTGTTGAGCACGGTGAACTGGCCCGTGGCTCAGAGTATAGTGCTTGTGTCACCATGACTCAGACTAGGGATGGTTTTGTGTTGATGTTTCCCCTAAGAGAGTGCATTTGACGCTGTATCTCTAAGAGAGGATGCCTACATACCCTGGCAGAGCTTGTTAGCAGTGACACGAGATGTCGTACATGTGGTTTCATACTGACCGAGACGGTCTGAGGTCATGGAAACCGGCTCTACCATTGACCTTGTATGGTACCGACTTGTGAGAAGTTTGTGGTCGGTTTGAGATGGTCGGGGTATGTTCCATCTCCTCAGGGCATAAGTGTGATTGTAAAATATGTCCAGCCGTATAGTATATCTACTTAAGGATCGAATACGAGAAACATTGCTTGATGCGCAATACAATTATACATTCTAGTTGATAGATGTTATTTATGTTTCTTTACATTCCTTGCAAAGCGAATAGATGAATTATAATCTACCATGGGTAGATGCAATGTTCTCCTTATGAAAGGAGATTACTTCATTCTATTCATATAGTGAATTATCCTGCTTGTTAATATAAAAAGAACCTCTGCTCAGTTTATAAGTGCTTAATCAGTGATAATAATATGGTCGGTGGAGAGTTATATCTCTCGCTAGGACAATTACAATTGTCTCACCCCCGTGGGACCCAAATTTTCAGGTGGACGTGCATGAGGAGGTGAAGACCTTTTTGCAGTGGAAGAACAACAGTTGAGGCAGCAGTGACAGCTTAGGTTGAGTGTACTGTCTATCATGTCTTGTAGATATGAGTCATATGTGTCGACTTTATACTCTCAAGTCCTTGGAGTTGGTTCGTACTGGTTTTATGATCAATAAGAGATTTTGACTTACGTGCCTCGAGGTTTTATGTTGTTCATGTATAGTTTGGTAAAGCAACTGTTATATGTTATTCTCGAGATGAGAAGTACCAGATATGTACAATATGAATAATGATGTATATAAAGTTTTGGACCTTTCAGTAAGAGTTTTCTTTGGAATGGAACTCTTTGAAAATTGGTTTTAATGTTTAGTGATTTTTGTTAATCTGTTGTTTATGTTTAATTCCTCTTAATTAGTGACAATGTTTTTGTCGGTTTGGCGACTGTCGTCACATTGATATCCATGGCCACTTGATGAGTAGGATTGAGATAGGCATGCGCACGCATGTGTGAATCAGTATGTGCTATTGATGTCATACATAACTCCTCCAATCTACTCTGAGATCAAGAAAGTAAATGAACATTGACAGGATGATTGTTCCATGCCTTGAGTTCATTCGAGATATCAGTGACAAAGGAATTATACATTCATTGTAACACCATTCACGGATTGTGGGATTGAAAGTTGTTCTCCAACTTTCCTTTTCACTTGGGTGGCACTGATGTGTGACTTGGCACCGCTCTTTACTTGTGAAGTCATAAGTGTTATGGACTTTCACTGCCAACATGAAATGGACCTGCAGGGTCACACACATAGGATTTAACCTGGAAGAGGAGTTTGTCCACAAACGATGTTTAGATTGATTACTAAAGGAGTTTAGTAGTTCAATTAAACACTCAATCAATTGATAGCTCAATATCATAATGTTCAAGGTGTTGGACCGATTGATTAGAGTATCAAATTGATTGCAACTGCAATTGTCTAATTTTGCACAGTCTGCACTCCCAACCAATCGACTCATGCGATGAACCGATCGGCTCAGGTTGGTGAACTGATCGGCTCATGTATTGAACCGATCGGCTCAGGACAGGCTGAACTGACCGGTTCAAGGATTGAACTGATCGGCTCAACTGGTCCAAATGAGCAGGTTGGGAAAGTCAGGTTGGTGAGAAATTTCTTTTCGTTTCACTTGTCCAATATGATTGGAACAATGATTGGTATTTGGATCAATTCGAAACAAAAGAGGAAAAGTCAATCGAGAACTTGACTAGGGCAGTGAACTGATCGTTTCATAAGTGAACCGATCGGTTTAGGTGTGAACCGATCGGCTTAGGTCCCCAACTGATTGTTTTATGCTTGAAACGATCGGTTCAGCTGGCGCAGTTGGTTGTTTTGTGGAAAATCTCAAATCCTTCTACTCCTGCTTTAATACCACATTTCTCGGGGTAGAGAACCCTATCCCATGACCATCCTATATATAGGGGTACTGGGGCTTCTCAAAGTACAACTCAGAACACCAATTGCTCTGCAAAGTTGTCGTTCTCTCTGGTTGTGGTAACCGAGAGAGCCCGAGCAAGTGCTACCCGATAAGGGAGGCACAGTAAGGGAAAGACAACTGTAGAAAAGTGACTAGTTGTAGGAGAGTGTGTCGGTGACTAGTACGCTGATAGGAGGGTACGACTCCTTTCGGTGCCTTGTGTGACAAGGCAATCGAAGTTCCAGGTGGTCCGTGTAGACAACTACAGAGGCGGGAGATTTCTGTCGCTCGGAAGACAGTTGTCAATCCCGATAGTCCCGGTGAGACCAGGAGCTGTACAAACACCGTCCAAGACCAGCGGTGAAGACCGCGCAAGCCGCGAGGTAACGTCGCCGAGCAAGCCGCGAGGTAACGTCGCCGAGCAAGACTCGGGACAAGGTATGTCTCTACAAACCATCCTTCCTATTGTATAGATGTTGACGCGTTTCCTTTAGACTGGGTTCGGGAGAAGAATTTTTTTTATTTCCGCTGCCTTCTCTGTCTCCCTTAAAACCCAACAATGGTATCAGAGCCACGTCAACTGCTCTATACTTTAGGATTATCGATATGATCGATTTTGGTTTGTCGCCTTTAATTATAGCATACGATGCGAATAATAATGGCTTTATGCATGTCCAATCCTAAGTCCACAAATTCTAATATACATATATGATATGTAATATGAATGCACTCGATACGCATCGCCCTTAAATGAGTTTTGTGGTGTATGTATAGTGTTGTTATGGCCAATAAACCCTATGTGTGTGCTTGGTTGTATATGGTTTCTTGCATCTCGGTCTGCGCACCGATTCCCTACCTCCTTATTTCTGATGTAACTCGAAATAACTCGAGATTTCTTTCCTACGTTTTCTCCCCCCAAATGTAACTCAGGGTTTCCCTTTTCAAATGTAAAATAGGATAGATCTTTTATTTCCTATTATGTCAAAGAACGGAGGACAATCTGACGACAACTGAGACGATTAGTTCAAGGTGTGAACTGATCGGTTGGCGATCCACGACTGGCTCAGGGAGCGAGATGAGCGGGTGGCGACCTAAGGAGATGCACGACGACTAGTGAACCGATCGGCTGGTGGCACCCAACCGACCATCCTGATGGCGAGCCGATCAATCATGGAGATGAGTTGATCAAACCCAGAATGGAAAAGCATAGAGTTCATCTTATACAGGTTGCATGTGATGTGGACCTAGATGACCATGATTCCTCTTGGCTCGAGTAATCACATTAGAATGGCCATAATCATCACTTTTATCGTTTCACATGTTTTCTATGGGATATAGCATGTATATGATACGTACTATGTATTGTGGTGATTGGATGTGTATATGTACCTATAAAACCAAATCCCTCATTACATATTAAAGTTTTAGATGCCTTCCAAATGCGACACACATGAAAAGCTTGATCGGCCAAGTGTGGGAACGCTCTAGCGTGGTACACCGTCTATCTCGTGGAAGTGTGAAGGATGGATATGTGGGCCTGTCCTAGCAGGGTGCATATTCATTGTGTTAGCTTTGGGTCAGACTTAACAAGGTGACCTAGACAATATCTAGCACCTTGAGGCATGGAGGTGATCATGGCAAGGAGTTTCATATGACATCTTTCGAGAGTTGCATATGATGCAATTGGAAAAAGTTTCCTACCTGGAAGATCTAAGTTGTGGGTGACAGCCCTAGCTGGTCCATTACTCAAAGGATTTCAGGATCTTGACCCACTAGAAGATTGCACGCTGCAATCTTCTGAATTGATGGTGAGGGCTATCAATTTGAACAAAAATAGTGGGAGCGATAATTAATTAAAGTCCTAATTATATCTTCAACCTTTCAAATCAACCAAATAAGTCAAAATTGAGTTTTGGACTAAATTGCATATATTTCCTTTTATACAATAAATGGCTAATCAACAATAATAAATTTATTTGTGATCGGTCATTGAGACCAACAAACTAATGGGAATATTTTCCATGACTGATTAGGACATTGAGAAGTGCTCTCAATCGAAGAGAGAAAGCTCTAAGTCCTAGTTATACCAGAACCAGATGAACTCGATCCCACCACACCAATGGTTGAAAGTATGCTTATGGAAGCATACCAAGGATGCCATTGATATGGAGTGTTTAATGTTGTGCTCTCTGAACTATGAGTTGTAGAGACAACATGAGACATATGATGTCTCCAAGACACTATCCTAGTATGTCATGATAGAAGGAGATCCAGTAAGGTATTCACACACTCAATGTGATTGGGTATGTGGAAAAATTTGACTAAGAAGGATTCCCTCTGAGACAAGAGTTTGTTGTTGGTATGATACTGCAAATGTTGCGAGAATCATACAGTTCATGATGAACTAGGACATGAACAACTTTGACAAGCATTGACAAAATTGTTGGACATGTTGAGGACAGTAGAGACACAAATGAAGGACAAGCCTAAGTCTGGGATGTTGATCAACAGAAAGAAAGGCAAGTCCAAGGGCAAGGGCAAGGGCAAAGCTAAGAAGGGTTTTGATGCTAGCCAGTAGCCCAAGTCATCTTCAGCCTCAAGGCACATGGGAGGGTGAACGAGGGAATTGCCCTCTATATCTGGAAGAACAAAAGAAGAAGAAGGAGGGGATGGAGATCTCCACCTAAGGTATCATGAAATGAACCACATCTAAGGTATATGATACCAAGATGAAGATCTAACATATATGATATGTAAGATCTACAAAGAAGTGATGGCCTTTACGAAAGGACCAAGAAAGGAGTACCCATCATTAGAGCAAGTTTTTCTGCCACATATAGGAGTACCTTTCAGTTTATTTCAGCCTAAAGGGCTTGAAATAGAGTTGAGAACTACTATTTCAATTTGCCAATAGAAACACTTTATTGTTACATCTTGTTGAGACAAGGATGGCTATCAACATAGTTGAAAGATATGATCTTTGTGGCAATGCCTTATTTATCTTGTGTTACTTGGTATGCATAAGATAAAATGATACCTAAAAGTTATTGATAACTCAAACAATCAAATTAGCATAAATCATGAGAAATTCATTTCTAGTTTCCATATGATGGATAAATCTAGACTCTTTTGGTTAGAGAACCAGTAAGAGACATGAATCTCTTAAACATGATCAATCAATCTTCACTAGTGGTAGTGGGAAAATGATTATCCTATTAGGTATAATACATGTGATGTATTTACATACCTATTGGAGCAAGTGCTAGTACTTCAAACAGTGTTTAGAGAAATACCAATATGAATGTCTTGAATTGTTCAAGAATATCATAGATGAAGTATGAATTTGGTAAGGTGTTAATTCTTGATGAGATAAATGAATGAAATACTTGGACCAAATGTTTGAGATCCTTATGAGTGATTATGATAGTGAACTCATGATTAAGGCATGGTGATGTATAAATCAAAACGGAGTCATACTCTAAGGAGTTAGAGGATGATTATCAGATAGCTAATTTCTTCTTAAATAAAGTATACCCCACACTAATAAAGGACATTAAGAATCACAAGAAGTTGTGAGTTCTTATACCCTTGACAGATACACCTTGATTATCTATACGATGAGTTGGTCATGTGATGATTCAACTATCTAGATGAGTATGAGGAACCATATTTTGAGTTATGGTTTATGACCATTACATCCTAAATGATTTCCATGTGAACCATAAGGTATGACCTTAATGCTAGCACCCATTGGGATGAAATCGATAAATGTGAATGAGTCTTAAGTGTTAAGACACATCGATAACATTTTGAGAAGGATAATGCTTGTTGATTGGAACTTAATGACTAAAAGATTTGCCATACAGATACTAAAACTGCATTCCTATGAGGAATCAGACAAGGATGTGTATGTAATACAACCTATAAGGTTTATAAATCCACTAATGCAAATGAAGTCTATAAGATACAATGGACTAATCAATGTGATTGATTGAGTACAAGCAAATCAGAGCTGGATCTTTACTTTGATAATATAGTCAAAGGGTTTGACTAATATGACAAAGATAAAGAAGGGATCTCTGATTTAGTGGGAGCGTATTTGTATTCCACATGGAGATGAGGAATTGAATGTTCTAGAATGGAAATCCAAAGTGGAAATTATATTTAAGGAAGATAAATATGTTTCCTATGTGATAGGAATAGAGATCTATAGAGATAGTTCTCGAAAACCTCTTGACCTAAAAAGAGAGAGCATACATTGGCAATCTATACTGAAGGGTTTAGTATGCACAGATTCAGTGGGAGAAAATGTATCCATGTTACATGGAGTTAGTATCCTAGAGCCAAGTGTCCAATTATTATAAAGAATGGAAACACTAAGAATAGATAAGGATCTATCATGTATGTAAACATCCCATCATCTTGCATGTATGGACATGGCAAGATCAAAATGAATTTATCATCTTGTATGTAGGACATGAAAATATGATATGGTTATCATGATAACTTGTATGTGGGACATGACGAGTGGATGTCTGTCTAGTTCCAGTAAGGGTTACTGGAATACCATAAGAACTTGATAAGTACTTGAGAAGTACTAGTTCTATGGCAATAAGAAAGGATTCACTGTAAAGAGTTACACTGATGCGAACTTCCAAAAAGGATAGAAAATTATTCGCAAAATATATATGAGATATATAAAAGTGAATGTTTGTTGATAAATGGAAATGTTCCAATAAATCCGTTTAAAAGGAAAAGATGTGTATCTGTGTATTAGAGAACATTAGTGGATACTATATGGATCTGGAAGTTCATGAAATGAACTCATAGATATTCCGATCTTTGATGACAAGTAAGGAGTACTTGGTCATGCAATGTGGCTAAAGGTTAGCAAAGGAATACTAGATCACATATTTGGGCAACTCCATCTCATACGTGTGACGTACAGCGAAGAGATGAGAGACATGCAGTTAATACCGACTTTGGCAAGGTGTTGTCATAACTCACTGCGTAAGAACTAGAACATAGTAACATGTGGGACATGTTTGAAGATCACTAAGAATATGATTCAAGGGTGATTGGCTCACAATGCAAGTGGGAGTCTGTTGGTATGTATGCCCTGAGAGCCAATCATGGGATGATTGGTGGGATACATTAAGATTTATTTGATAAACATCAAAGGCAAGCTTCCGATTATTTCTAGTTCATTCATATGAGATAATGATAAGACATAATGAATGTCTAGAGAATGACAGTACTCAATGACGTATGTTTTCAGGTTCAGGGCCTGAACGATGAGATCATACAGATGCTAAGAGTTTGTAAATTCTTATTATGTCCCTAGTCGGATGTCACTGTGGAAGGTAGATAGACAAAAATGGCACACAAGACTAGATTGTGGTGTTGGTTGTTGACAGAATCTCATTAGTCATGATATGGAGATATCAAACCAAACACATAGGTACTTCTTAGAGAACAAGTGTACTAGATAGACCCACTGTGAGTTTGACACATGGAACCATGACATGGTAGTCACAGTGAGTTCTCACAGTGATGGTGGTGAGTTTGATTCTTTGACCTGAAATCACTACACTCAACACATGTCGTTGGGTACACTTTGACATCATCAAATGGAGTCCTAAAACATGGGTTGTTATAAAGGTGATGATTGGGTGGCTTTGACACATGGGGATTTTGAGGGGTGAGTGACAGATATGGAATTTGTTCCTCCTGAGGGAGTTTGATATCCATGGCCACTTGATGAGTAGGATTGAGATAGGCGTGGGCATGCATGTGTGAATCAATATGTGTTATTGATGTCATACAAATCTCCTCCAGTCTACTCTGAGATCAAGAAAGTGAATGAACATTGATAGGATGATTGTTCCATGCCTTGAGTTCATTTGGGATATCAGTGACAAAGGAATTATACATTCACTGTAACACCATTCACGGAGTGTAGGATTGAAAGTTGTTCTCTAACTTTCCTTTTCACTTGGGTGGCACTGATGTGCGACTAGGCACCGCTCTTTGCTTGTAATGTCATAAGTGTTATGGACTTTCACTGCGAACATGAATTGGACCTGCAGGGTCACACACATAGGATGTAACTTGGATGAGGACTTTCTCCACAAACGATGTTTAGATTGATTAATAAAGGAGTATAGTAGTTCAATTAAACACTCAATCAATTGATAGCTCAATATCGTACTATTCAAGGTTTTGGACTGATTGATTAGAGTATCAGATTGTTTGAAACTGCAATTGGCTGATTTTGCACAGTCTGCACTCCCAACCGATCGGCTCATGCGATGAACCGATCGACTCAGGTTGGTGAACCGATCAGCTCATGTGATGAACCGATCGGCTCAGGACAAGCTGAACGGACCGGTTCAAGGGTTGAACTGATCGACTCAACTGGTCCAAATGAGCAAGTTGGGAAAGTCAGGTTGGTGAGAAATTTCTTTTTGTTTCACTTGTCCAATTTGATTGGAACAAGGATTGGTATTTGGATCAATTCGAAACAAAAGAGGAAAAGTCAGTCGGGAACTTGACCAGGGCAGTGAACCGATCATTTCAGAAGTGAACTGATCGTTTCAGAAGTGAACCGATCGCCCCAGATGCCCCAACTGACCGGTTTAGGTGTGAATCAATTGGCTCAGGTCCCCAACCGACCGTTTCATGCTTGAAATGATCGGTTCAGCTGGCGCAGTCGGTTGTTTTGTGGAAAATCTTGAATCCTTCTACTCCTGCTTTAATCCCGCATTTCCCAGGGTAGAGAACCCTGTCTCATGACTCTCCTATATATATAGGGGTATTGGGGTCTTCTCAAAGTACAACTCAGAACACCAATTTCTCTGCAAAGTTGTCGTTCTCTCTGGTTGTGGTAACCGAGAGAGCCTGAGCAAGTGTTACTCAATAAGGGAGGCACAACAAGGGAAAGACAACTACAGAAAAGTGACTGATTGCAGGAGAGTGTGTCGGTGACTAGTACGCCGATAGGAGGGTATGACTCCTTCCGTTGTCTTATGAGACAAGGCGATCGGAGTTCCAGGTGGTCTATGTGGACTACTACAGAGGCGGGAGATTTCTTCCACTCAGAGGATAGCTGTCAATCCTGACAATCCCAGTGATACCAGGAGCTGCACATACATCGTCTAAGATTGGCGATGAAGACCGCGCAAGCCACGAGGTAATGTCACCGAGCAAGCCACGGGATAAGGTATTTCTCTACAAACCATCCTTCCTATTGTATAGACGTTGACGCGATTCCTTTAGACTGGGTTCGGGAGAAGAAAAAAAATTTGTTTCCGCTGCCTTCTCTGTCTCCCCTAAAACCCAACAACAAATCACATGCAAGGGGTAAGTGATCATGAAGGGTACCTGGTCCAAAGGAGCATATCGATTGGTTGGGGAGGTTCTAACTAAAAGAGGAGTAGCTAACGGGTGTTCTACCACTGGAGGCGTAGATAAAGCATTAACACATGAGGTGAGTTCAAAACATGCTACATGTCTTCAACTCTCAGCAGCAGTCACGTGCGAGGCTGCAAGACTGGCTACAAAATTCAATAGATGTAGAGGTGAAACTATCAACTGTTAGAAGAAGAAAGACGTGGAAAGACCGACCACGTAGTACCAATGAGTAGGTGGAGCTTGGAGAAGGTACAAACCTATGGCATGGAGGGCCAAAGGATTGAAGGTTGCATTTATTCCAGCTGCCAGTGGAGGCGGTGCAGTTTCTCAATCTATACAACTTGAGGATCTCTCATATGTAGGGTCAGGAAAGCCATGTCTGGACACACACTCTGCATGGGCATGCAATGGTAGAGTGCTTCTGAGGGTGGAAGAAAATAGAAGAAGACTAAGAGCAAAATTCTTGAAGGAGAAGATATTTCAACAGATAAGATCCAAGGTGGAGATTGTTAAGATTTGGTTCTTATCCTAATTGGATTAGAATTAAGTCCAACAATATGAGGAAAGGGAAAGTAATGTCCAACATTGAGTCCAAGTATTATTTCCTTCTCCTATTCTATTGTCGTTCTCCTAGTCCTTATAGAATAGACAGAACTCTCTTACTTCCTTACAGGGGATGCCATGTACCTATAAATAGAGGTAGACACTATGGGTTATCAGTGTGCCAAATAGCGCCAAACATTGTATGTGCCAATACATGGGAAGGCATATAGACAACCAAGAAGGAAGAGAGTGAGAGTGGGGTACGAAATTCTATTGTGGGCACGAGATTGTGGGAGAGCGACAATCCTTGTAATCTTTGTGGTGTTGCTTAATAGAATTTTGTGGTCTTCTTCACCAACTCAGTTCTCTTATTGGTTGTTTGTTTATCGGTTTGGCCTGTAAAATGGGAGGCCTTTGTCACTTTTAGCATGCAAGCTAGGGTTGTATCTTGTGTGGTGTTTTCTTGGACTTGGAGGGCTTCCGTGCGAACCCCAATAGCTTCAATGGCCCCTCCTTCAGGTATACAAGCACCATGGCTAAGATCTCCTCAATAGTGTATAGGAAATCATCACAATGGTTTCCCACACTTTGAGTCCACTTGCACATGTTGGGTCCTAGAATTTTCAAGAGAAAAAACCTAATTTAGTATTCTTTTATAGAAATATTTACAAATATAGCACACTTTGTAAAATATCTAAAACAACACAATTTTTGTATAACATGCCAATCAAATGGTGTTTTTTGTATGTGAAGATTAAAAATGCCACAAATATTGGTGTATTTATTATTCAATAAAAAATGGAAAAAAAATAAAAAACGCCATACAAAATTTTACTACATTGAATTGCAAAGTTGAAAGTGTCAAATGTGAAGCTTTTGCATTTTTCTTATTTTTTCAATTTTTTTTATTTTTGAAATAAACATGCCATTACTTTGTGGTGCTTTCAGTCCTGAATACAAAAAGCTCCACACAGAATGACATTTTTTAAACTAAAGGTGTACTATTCTGGAAAATATTTTACAACATGTGCTACATTGATAAATATTTTTTCAAAAGTGTGCTTCTCACGGCCAAGGCACTTCAATTCCCTCTCCTTCAGGTATACGACAACCATGGCTGAGATCTTCTCATTAGTGTAAAGGAAATCATCACCATGGTCGCCCACATTTGATGTCTGCTTGAACACTTGGGTCCTGGAATTTTCTAGCTGTGTGATGATCGTACCATATTAACTGATGGACAAAACCGCATGATTGTGAAATATGTAAGACAACGACATATGAATGTAGTAGGAAAAAGTTATGCTAAGTTACAGTCGGTGGAAATGGTCACAACCTATTTTTGGTGAACATGCCAACCAACCAATAGTTCTTGGTGAATACCATCGTGGAAGGCGTCACCCTATCTCCTAGGTAATTCTCGATCACCTGTGCCTTCCCTTACCGAAAGATTTCCACACAAGATTAGGTAGTCCCGAGGTCTATCCCAATAATGGGCTCATCTGTTCCGGTAGGAAACCAGTGACAATTGGTGTGATTTTCTCAACGTCACACACTAGCCAACTAGATAGTGACTAGATGCAATCCTAAGGAAAAACACACATATCTCTCAAAATTTATATATGGATCTAGTCCAACACACTGGCTCAACTAATCACATGTACCCACAAGCGCACGAGGCCGTGTTGTTGTATAGGTAAGTGGTAAGATTATGGTCGATCCTCAGGGAGAGAGGTTGTACTAGAACTAGGTTAATGTTAGCTATGTTCCTAAAGTAGAGAATAGGGTTTGAAGGTTTAAAGTTGATTTTGGTTATTAACACTACGATTGCAAACAATTTAACCACAAAAAAGGAACTAGATTACCAAAAATCCTTGATTACTCTAACCAAGTTAAAACTAACAACAAGACAACACAGTTAACAAAACTAGAACAAGAGGAACTATACTACACTAGCAAGACAATTCATCAACTAAGAGGCAAGCTAAGCAATAAGACCAACAAGAGCCTAAGTTAACACTAGTTAACTAAAGAAACACAAGCAAGAACAAAATAGCCTTAACTACTTAAGCAAAATCTAACTATCAAGAACTAAGCACTTAGCTAAAAAGTAATAAAGGCAATTAATTAAACTAGCATTAACAAGCTAAGAAGGCAAAGGTGGATTTTAAGAAACACGATTGATAGGTGGGCCGTTTGGGAATGAAACTTGATATTAGTTGGGGGTAGGTTAACATAGAATGCAATTCTCATATTTCAATCTAGATTACCAAACCAAACAACAAGGCAAGTGATATTGGAATATACCGTATGCTACTAGTTGGAGAACTAAGGCTACGTGTAATTCTAATAGGACTTGGAAAGTCTAGGTTTCTAGGATAAGTGGTATTAAGACAATTGAGAGCCAAGGGAAGGAATGGGAGTATAGTTGAAGGTGTTTCACCCCATGTTACTTGCCATCTAGCTTTTAGAAAACTCTAGGAAATTTTACTAATCACACTTACACTAGCTATTTAAATCTCACACCTAATTGTTGGAGAAGGGAGTTGTATGTAGGAACAAAGGGGGCTAGCTAGGGATCCACTAATTGGACCTAGGAGCCATTCCTAAGATTGCCACATACATTCTATTTTTTCCTAGAAGCTAAGTGTCATCAAGCATCATATAACAAGAAATCCATGTTTCAAAGCAAAACCACATGCAAAATAATGGGAAGTGAGATAGAAGCAAGAAGAAATCATCATAGAATGAAAATATGTTCAATACATGTTGTTTGCCCCCCAATATGGTATCAAAGTAACATTTTAACCCCAAACAACCCACCACTAGGGGCTTATCTAGACATACTCATACAAAAGTGAAAAGAAATGAGAAGAAAGGGATAGAAATCCATGGAGCTCGAAGTAGTTTCTTCTTCTTCACCTCCTAGCTACTGTAGGGTGTGGCTCCTCCTCCAAGGTGGGTGAAAAGCATGGAGATATGGGGGATTATGGTAGGGAACCTAGAAAACTAGGTTTGTATGGTGGAAATGGAGTGGAATATGGAGTGGGAGGTAGGTGAGTGGAGTAAATGCAAGTAAGTGGATGAAGGAGCTCTAGAGTAGCTAGGAAGAGGCTAGGGGAAGCTAAACTTCGTGTAGTAGCCACCACCTATATATATATATATATATATATATATATATATATATATATATATATATATATATATATATATATATATATATATATATATAGGTGGTGGGGAGGCACTCATGTAAATGGGGAAAAATGGGAAAAATAGTGGAGAATATGTGTAGGTTTAGGTGGTTACCATGGTCGTGTTGGTGTGACACGGCCATGGTGGGGGTTGCATGGCACGGTCGTGGGTAGTGGAATGGCCAAGGTGGAAAGTGGAGTTGAGGTGTAAGTGTGTATGGTGGCCATGACCATGGTGGGTGCCACAGTCATGTGGGGTAGAGGGTACCACAACCATGTCGGAGAAGGTAGCCATGGGCGAGGTTGCTCTGAGGTCATATTGTCTTTAGCTCGACATAGTCATGGTGTCACCACAGGTGAGGTGGCTGTCACAGAACCGTTTGTTACCTGATCACTCCTAATGGATAGAAAGCCAAAGGCGAGTGGATCTAAGTGTCGATCCATAGAATAGATCACATAATGTATGCATGAATAAAACTATAAACAATAGTTAATGTAACATCCCTGACCTGGGTTATGAACTAACCCTAGGTGTTTTGCTTAATTATGTAATTAGATATGTGTGATTATCTTTTGGTATGTAATTAAAGCTCCTAAGGAACATACATTTCCATTTCTGTCCCTTTTGAACAATGTTGTAATATTGTTTTGTAATACAGGGACCTATGTGCAAATTGCCCAATTAAAAGGGGTTAACTTGCAAATTTCACATGTTAAGATGTTCCTTTGGTGTTGAGACATCATAAGAATGAATATGATGAAGTATGATGTATTCTCCAAGATTGGGCACCAAGATGCAGCTTGTGGAGCAATCCTTGTACTTAAAACTCTAGTTTTGGTGTAAAGTGCAATTTACCCAAAATATGGGGTGAAACTTGTAAAATACACCTTCTAGAGTATCGTTTATGACTCTTGGCATCATTTAGAGTAAGGATGATGAAGAGGTCACTTCAATTGAATAATTAAATAAGAATGATAATCCTTATAAATTAAATAATCAAGTTATAAGCCTAATAACCCTTCTATATGTGCAACTTAGTAAGAAGTTTGCTTTCTTCACCTTTAGACCTTGGGATTTAGATGAGTTTTTCTTAGTATGGAAGGGAGAAACGTGCCTTATAATAATGGAAGGACCTAGATGAGAAGTGGAGAAACAAGTTGTCCTTATGTTGGAATTTCACCCAAAGTATATATACACCTTTTCTCACTTAGCAAGGATCGTTTCCTTCACTTCCTTTCTTATTCCCTTGTTTAGACCGACTTATTACAGAGCTATGGAGAATAGGAGAATGGCCAAGCAGTTCTAGGTAAGCTTTGATCATCATCTTGCTCGAATTCATGGAGGAATTCATGGTGCAAGGTTGGTTTTATGGTCTTCCTTACTTGTTTATTCTTTCTAGCCATCTTTTCCCAACCTTTCCTTGGAGAAACACCCTTGGCCGACCTGTGGAGCTCAAAACACCATTAAAGACTTGAAACTTGGAAGATTGGAGATCAAGGAACGACCTTAAGGTGGGTTTTATAACTCTAAACCTTTTGCTTTCTTATGCATATCTTTGTACTTGCAAAAGTAGCTTGTTTTTCTTTTCCCCATCCTTCCTTGCTTTCCTGCAACTAAAACCACGAAGAACAGACCTGGATCTGGAGGTAGAAGAAGATGGGCGTGATTACCAATGTTACTTTATCAAACGGTCCTGTTTCCCCCCCTTTGACCAAACGGTTTGGGGCAAACGGTTTGCAAAACCGTTTGAAGGGCAAATGGTTTCACAAGGTCGGTTGGAGAAAACGGTCTCCAAGACCGTTTGAGGGCGTTGACCAAGCGTGGACCATTTGGGATTTCTGTTAATAATTATGTAGGATAATTACCCTCCAAATTTGAGGGGTTAACTCCAAGGGAATCGTAGGTTGAAGGCCAATCAATTAGAAAAATCGAATTGAATTAAATGCTGATTTTCCAATTTGATTAATTGAACTTTTTGGGCAAACGGTCTCAAGACCATTTGAGGGCATTGACCAAGCGTTGACCGTTTGGGATTCCTGTTCATAATTATGTTGGTTGATAACTCACCAAATTTGATAGGTTAACCCCCAAGGAATCGAGAGTTGAAGGCTAATCAATTGGATAAACCTAAATGGATTAAGTGCTGATTTTCCAATTTGATTAATTGAACGTTTTGGGAAAACGGTCTCAAGAACGTTTTAGGGCGTTGACCAAGCATTGCCCGTTTGGGATTCCTGTTCATATTTATGTTGGTTGATAACTCACCAAATTTGATAGGTTAACACCCAAGGAATCGAGAGTGAAAGGCTAATCAATTGGATAAACCTAAATGGATTAAGTGCTGATTTTCCAATTTGATTAATTAAACTTTTTGGGCAAACGGTCTCAAGACCATTTGAGGGCGTTGACCAAGGTTGACGGTTTGGGATTCCTGTTCATAATCATGTTAGTTAATAACCCTCCAAAATTGAGGGATTAACTCCAAAGGAATCGTGAGTTGAAGGCTAATCAATTATGTAAACCCTAATTGGATAAAGTGCTGACTTTCAACTTGATTGATATGACTTTTTGGGTTTTCTTGCCCAAACGGTCTCAAGACCGTTTGGGGATCACCCAAACGGTCTCAATACCGTTTGGAGGTCACCCAAGACCGTTTGGAGGTCTAGGGTTGGATATGGTTAAGTGTTTGAAGGACAAAAGATATGGTGTTAACCCTAATCGACTAAGTGTTGGATTTGCATTGGATTGAGTTGATTGTTTGGGGTTGATTGGCCCAAACAGTCTCAAGACCGTTTGGAGGTCACCCAAGACCGTTTGGAGGTCTGGGGTCAAGTATAGTTGACCAATTGAGGGTCCAAAGGTACACAATTATAAAGCAATCAATTGCTGATTTGATGATCAACTCAATAGCTCAAACCCTAATGATTTTTCACTAGAATCCAAGGGTTGGGTGAGCCAAACGGTCTCAAGACCGTTTGGAACTCATCCAAACGGTCTCAAGACCGTTTGGAGGTCACTCAAGACCGTTTGGAGGTCTAGGGGTGAGTAATGGTTAAACAATTGATGATCCAATGATACTAAGTTGGAATGTAATCAATTGTTGTTTTGGTGATCAATCCAATGATCCAAACCTTAATTGGTTGACTTAGATTTTGATGATATGATGGGAAAACGGTCTCAAGACCGTTTGGAGGTCATCCAAACGACCTCAAGACCGTTTGGGGTCAGGTCATGTCCCAATGTAATGATGGTTCAATGGGTTCAAATCAATTAGTCCCACATTGAAATATGTTGAAGGGTTATTGATTCCAAACCCTAATTCGATTGAGTTAAACCCTAATTGATGGTCAATTGAGGGTCAAGTGAGGGACAAATCAGTTGAAGGTTGACCTATTAAACTCAATTAAGGTATGAGTATAGGTCCAATTGATGATTGGTTCCATGAATTCAATGATTGAAGGAATCAACATTGGAAACCCTAATTCAATTGGATACCTTATGAAGTCGAGGTCCAATGTGATTGAATCTTTGAGAATTAAGATGATGAATGTTCTATTGATCCAAAAATGATTAATAATGATAATCAATGAAAGTATGAAGGTTGAAACCCTAATAATACCTAAATGATTAGAACTAATTAAAGGGAGATTTCTTAATTGTTTATAGGATTAATAGCTTGATACACTATGTTGACCATAGTAGTATGTACTTGTTTGAAGGGTTGATGTGACATAATCAATTTGAAAGAATGAGAAATTAGAATACATATATATAGATAGAAATATGAATCATGTAATGATCTGATGTAGCACGACCGTGCAAGGGAGCACGGCCGTGGTAGCCTTAGCTTGCACGACCGTGCAAGGGAGCACGGGTGTGGTAGCCTTACTTTGCACGACCGTGCAAGGTGGCACGGCCGTGGTGTCATATATAGAAATTAAAAAGTGTTGGTATTATGCTAAAATTGTTATATATATGCATGCCCTTATTTGTATAAGTCATACAGGTTGATATTATGAGGAGATCATAGCCAGGTATGAGTTATGATGTCATATTCCTTGAAAACAATTATAAGCTTTTAGAGTGATGATATGTGAAAAGTATATACATTGCTTCAATCAAGGTCATGTTGTTAGATGACTTGTTGTTTTTATGTCACTTGGTAGCAAGTGTTATGATAATCTGAGGGTTTGAATAACCACTCTCCTGAACCACAATGATGAGATGGTTAGGGATTGATATCCCAAGGTTAACAATATGTGATGTGAACTTGATACAATAGTACCTTTTCTTTATAGCAATTGTTTTATTAGGTTATGCCTGAACATGTCTGATGCAAAAGAATGTTGTAAGGTACTTAACTAATCAAGTATAATGATATCAAGTAGAGCCCTGACTATAGATCCATCATTGTCAGAAAATATATGATGGTGAAACAGGTTTTTCTAAGGAAACTCCTGGAGCACATACTTTTGAGTATGTGGGGGTAATGGACGCGAACATCCTTACGTCCTAATGTTGGATATGATTGGAGATGTATCATTAATCTCTCAGTCCTTCATTATATATTTGTGCCGGGAAGATGTATCACTAATCTCCCGTTGATTTTGTTAATGCCGCATCGATGTGAGATAAACAACAAATCCCTCGATGGCGAAGAGAGTACAGAATGCCTCTGTAGCTCTGAATAGCGAAGTTGCCAGAATACCCTGGGAAGCTATTGTAGCAGTGACACGAGATGTCCTGCATATCGATCCTCATACTGACTGAGGAGTGATGAGGTCATAGGAATCCGGCTCTCCTGATGACCTAGGTATGGTACCGATTGCGATCTAATGATGGTCGGTTGGAGTATGAGAGGTGTAACTCATCTCCTCAGGGCATAAATATGTTTGTAAAACGTAATCAGCCGCATAGCATAATTGCTTAGATGGAACTACGAGAAACAATGATTGACAATACATTGTTATAGTGATCTAGTTAAATAACTAGTACACATGCTTTTCATATTCCTCATTGTTATATGCCTGATCTTTCAATTAAGCTATAATTGAAATGATTGCTCATAAGGATATTGTTTCACTTAGTTATATAATGTTACATGTTGTTGAATGTTATAATCCTACTGTTTATGTTGTTCTCCTTTTTCATAATAATGCTTCTGGCGGAGAGTTATAACTCTTGTTGGGACAATTATTTAAATTGTCTCACCCCCGTGGGTTTCAACTTTTAGGAAGACGCCGAGGATGAAGGAACCCATCAGTGGGTGAGCAGCAACAACAGCAGTCGTAGGGACAACAGTGATCCTCAGGTGGAGACACTGTTTGTCATTTCGTGTAAATAGTATGTCATGTGTCGTCTCTGTACTCTCAGGTCCTAGGAGTCTGTATATCTAAGATTTTGGCATGATGTCTCGAGATTTTATATCTTGCCTTGTACAGTTAACAAGGTGGGTTTTGTTGTAATGCTCGAGATGTGTTTATTACAGAGATGTATCAATGGATCAGTTTGTAAATAAACTATCATGTTGTTTATGAAAGAGTTTTTTTATCTTTCGAAGATCTCTTTACAAAAGTTTTAAATTTTTAGTGATTTTTGATAATTCCGCTGCTAATCGCTTCCGCATTCGTAAATTTGATTGTCAGTTTGGTGTCGGTCGTTTCAAGTGGTATCAGAGCTCTAGGTTCGCTGACTCTACAGAGACATAGGACTTAGGATATCGAGTCTATTCTTAGTGTTTTCCAGTATAGCTAATAGTGTCTTCTGCTCCTCAGGAGAAGAAGATAAGTAAGGATGTCTGGACCACATGAGGAGTATGTGGTAGAGAGTAGTGTTGCTGCACCCCGAGGAGGTGCAAGGAGCCCAGAAGTAGAGCAACCTATGCCTGAACCACCTTCGGAGCCACCCCAGTTCAACCCAGTTGACATGGGAAACCCAGCTGTTCAGACCATGTTTGGGCAGTTTATGACTGCCATGACACACATCACAGATGGGATACCTATGCCTGCACCTAGGGCACCTACCCATCCGGAAGGACAAGGAATCGGCAAGACATTTGAAAGATTACGCCGAGTTGGAGCAAATGAGTACTTTGGAACAGCTGATCCGGCAGATGCCGACCTGTGGTTAACTGAGTTGGAGAAGGCCTTTAGAATCCTGAACATCCCAGAAGCTGAGAAGGTTAGACATGTTGTCTATCTTCTCAAAGGGAGTGCTGGACACTGGTGGACCATGGAAGAGCAGAAGAGGCCTGGTGTGGAGATTGCCTGCGAAGTCTTTCGTCGGGAATTTATCAATAGATATTTCCCTAAGACGTTCCTGGATGACAAAATCTATCAATTCGAGAGGTTAAGTCAAGGATTGATGAACATTAGCGAATACGAAGCTAAGTTCATGGAGTTGCTGCGGTTCTGTCCGCACATGGCTGCTACAGATGAATAAAGGATTAGACGGTTCGAGAAAGGGTTGAATGCCGAGTTGACTACTCCCGTGTCTGCCCTAGAGAATCGGGAAAGGTTTTCTACCTTCGTTGAGTCAGTCCGAAGGATCAAGAGATCCGTAGCAGAGAAGAGGAAAACCCATAAGAGATATCCTCAGTTCCAGGGATCTTCATCTAGAGACTTCAAGAAGCCTAGATTTTTTGTGCCTACACCACCACCTAGATCCAATACCCAGACGCAGTGGACGTCAAATAGGGGTAGAGGACGAAGCTTATCACAACAAGGGGCTCGCAGTTCAGCATCTATGACGGTTACAGGACCACCCAGACCTCAACAACTGAATAAAAGTTGTTACATATGTGGAAAGATGGGACATTTGATGAAGGATTGTAGAGCCAGAGACGTGAGTGTGGCTCAACCTCAGAGGCAGAATCAGCAAGGATCTCAAAGGCGACAGTTTCCAGGTAATGCTAGAGGACGTGGGCAAGCATCCCAAGCTAGATCATCAGCATCTAGTCATCAGGCACCAAATCAACCACATGAGACGGTGAGATTCTACGCGATGAATCCACTTGATGTAGTTATCAACCCTAGGGTTGTGGCAGGTCAGATGGAATTGTTATATTCTGATATGTCTACATCTTGCGTTGTATCTCTTTTGATTGATCTGGGTGCTACACATTCTTTTATCACTCGAAAAGTGATTCGTAACTGCAATATGACAATCAGTCATAGGACAGATAGCTTGTTGCTTGAGACTCTGTTGATGGAATTGTTATATTCTGATATGTCTACATCTTGCGTTGTATCTATTTTGATTGATCCGGGTGCTACACATTCGTTTATCACTTGAAAATTGATTCGTAACTACAATATGACAATCAGTCATAGGACAGATAGCTTGTTGCTTGAGACTCCGTTGAGAGGGTCTGCCGTGTTGCAGGAGGTTTGCTCTCCCTGCATCCTTCTCTTTTCTGAATATCGCATTCAAGTGGATTTAATACCACTTGACATGCAAGGATTTGATATAATCCTTGGAATGGATACCTTGGAAAGGTATAAGGTTGTTTTGGATTGTGAATCCAAGCAAGCTATGTTTGTTGATGAAAGCGACACATGGATCATTCAAGGAGAGAGAAAGATTCTACCCACCTGTCTTGTGTCATATATGGTTGCTGAGAAATTGATGAGGCAAGGATGTTATGCATTCTTGGCCCATGTGGTAGATACTACCATGGAAAGTCCTAACCCTGTCGAAGTTCCTGTAGTCATGGAATTTGAAGATGTATTTCCTGAAGAACTTCCAGGTGTACTACTGCCTCGGGAAATTGATTTTGAGATCAATCTAATCCCAGACACAAAACCTATAGCACAAACACCGTATAGGATGGCGCCTGCTGAGATGGCAGAACTCAAGAAACAACTGCAAGAGTTGCTTGAGAAAGGATTCATCCGACCGAGTACCTCACCTTGGGGTGCTCCGGTACTCTTTGTTAAAAAGAAAGATGGGTCAATGCAGTTGTGCATTGATTATAGACAACTAAACAAAGTGACTATAAAGAACAAGTATCCTCTATCGAGGATTGATGATCTTTTTGACCAGTTGCGTGGAGCAACCATCTTCTCAAAGATAGATTTAAGGTCAGGTTATCATCAACTCCGTATTAAGGACAGTGACATACCCAAGTCTGCCTTCAGGACAAGGTATGGTCACTATGAGTTCACAGTTATGTCGTTTGGACTAACTAATGCACCAGCTGCATTTATGGAACTCATTAATAGAATCTTCCGACCTTTCCTCGATCAATGTGTTGTTGTCTTTATAGATGACATTCTGATCTATAGTAGAGATGCTCAGCAGCATGAACAACATCTTCGTCATGCTCTAACTTTGCTAAGAGAACATAAGCTATACGCTAAGTTTAGCAAGTGTGAGTTCTGGTTACCGGAAGTATCTTTCCTTGGACATGTGATATCTGCCTCGGGTATTCGTGTTGACCCTAAAAAGGTAGAATCTGTCCTACAATGGGAACAACCGAAGACACCGACAGAAATCTGTAGTTTCTTAGGGTTGGCTGGCTATTACCAAAGGTTTATAAAGAACTTCAGTTCCATTGCCCTACCTTTGACAAAGTTGACCCGGAAGGATATTCCTTTTGTTTGGAGTGATAAGTGTCAGCAATCTTTCCAGTTGCTGAAGGAGAGGTTGACAAGTGCACATGTACTTGTGTTACATGAGCAAGGCAAAGGATACATAGTTTTCTGTGATGCCTCCAAGAATGGACTCGGATGTGTGTTGATGCAGGATAAACAAGTGATTTCTTTTGCTTCTCGACAACTTAAGAAACATGAGGAGAATTATCCGACACACGATCTGGAACTAGCTGCTGTGGTTCATGCCTTGAAAATATGGAGACACTATCTCTACGGAGAGACATTCCAGATTTTCACTGATCATAAGAACCTTAAGTATATCTTCTCTCAGCACGAACTTAACATGAGGCAACGACGCTGGATGGAGTTAATCAAAGACTATGATTGTACAATTGATTACCATCTAGGGAAGGCCAATGTAGTTGCTGATGCTTTGAGTAGGAAATCAGCAACACCAGCCTTAGATAGGGCACAACTAAACTCTTTAGTATGCTCTAGGAGAGATATGCTTATCTCCTTAAGGCAAAACAATGTACAATTGAAGGTGTCCTTGTTAGCTGGGTTATTAGCTGAGATGCATATAAAACCTACTCTGAGAGAGCAGATCAAGGAAGCACAACAAGTTGATGCTGCAGTTCAGCAGATCAGATCAGAGTTTGGTGATGAGAAATGAGATGGTTTCCATGACTCAGATGATCAAGTAGCATGTTATCATGGAAGGATGATAGTACCAGATGTGGATAATTTGAGAAAGTTAGTCCTGGAAGAAGATCATTCTTTGATGTATGTTATGCATCTAGGGAGCACCAAGATGTATCGAAACTTGAAAGATATGTATTGGTGGCCTGGGATGAAGAAGGACGTTGTTGAGTTTGTTATGCGGTGTCTTGTGTGTCAGCAAGTTAAAGCTGAACACCAGAATCCTGCAGGAAGAATGCAACCTTTACCCATACCACAGTGGAAATGGGATCACATAACTATGGACGTTGTTGGCCTACCAAGGACAAACAAAGGACATGATTCCATTTGGGTAATAGTTGATAGGTTGACAAAGACAGCGCATTTCTTACCTGTCAAAACAACCTCTTCTGCAGAGAAGTTAGCACAGCTGTATGTTGAAGAGGTAGTGCGATTGCACGGAGTTCCTGTCACTATAGTATCAGATAGAGGTCCTCAGTTTATGAGTCATTTTTGGGAGTGACAGCACAAAGCTCTAGGTACCCAGTTAAGGTTTAGTACAACCTTTCATCCAAAGACAGATGGACAGTCAGAAAGGACTATACAGACCTTGGAAGATTTGCTGAGATCAATATGTTCTTCAGTTTATAGGGAGTTGGGATATGCACCTAAGCTTGATAGAGTTTGCCTACAACAATAGCTATCAACATAGCATTGACATGGCACCTTATGAAGCTTTATATGGTAGACGTTGTAGATCACCCCTATGTTGGTATGAAACTGGTGAATATCAACTGTTAGGTCCTGATCTTGTGCAGCAGACCACAAAAAAGATCAAAGTAATACAACAACAGATCAAGACTGCACAGGATAGGCAGAAATCTTATGCTGACAAGCGTCGTAGACCTTTGGAGTTCCAGGTTGGAGATAGAGTGTATCTCAAGGTCTCACCTTGGAAGGGAGTTCTGAGGTTTGGAAGGAAAGGGAAGTTAGCTCCTAGGTTTATGGGGCCTTATCCAATCATTGAACGGATTGGAAAAGTAGCCTATAAACTAGAGTTGCCACCGGAGTTACAGAGGTTACACCCTTTGTTTCACATTTCTATGCTGAGGAAATGTCACCCTGATACTGAGTCAGTTCTACAACCTATGGAGGTAGAATTGAATGATGACATATCTTATGAGGAAGGACCAGTGTCAATCCTTGATAAAAGAATTAAAAAGCTGAAAAAGAAAGACATAAATCTTGTGAAAGTCCTCTGGAATCACCGTGGTGTTGAAGAAGCCACATGGGAACTAGAGGAAGAGATGAGAA
This sequence comes from Alisma plantago-aquatica, assembly GCA_963693085.1. Taxonomy (NCBI): domain Eukaryota; kingdom Viridiplantae; phylum Streptophyta; class Magnoliopsida; order Alismatales; family Alismataceae; genus Alisma; species Alisma plantago-aquatica. Next base: position 1,151,833,820 of record OY856412.1, read on the forward strand.
GGAAATACCCTGCTCTTTTCTATTAATATGTTTTGTTGATTTCGGGGACGAAATCCGTGTAAGGGGTGGATAATTTGTAACATCCCTGACCTGGGTTATGAACTAACCCTAGGTGTTTTGCTTAATTATGTAATTAGATACTTGTGATTATCTTTTGGTATGTAATTAAAGCTCCTAAGGAACATACATTTCCATTTCTGTCCCTTTTGAACAATGTTGTAATATTGTTTTGTAATACAGGGACCTATGTGCAAATTGCCCAATTAAAAGGGATTAACTTGCAAATTGCATATGTTACGATGTTCCTTTGGTTTTGAGACATCATAAGAATGAATATGATGAAGTATGATGTATTCTCCAAGCTTGGGCACCAAGATGCAGCTTGTGGAGCAATCCTTGTACTTAAAACTCTAGTTTTGGTGTAAAGTGCAATTTACCCAAAATATGGGGTGAAACTTGTAAAATACACCTTCTAGAGTATCTTTTATGACTCTTGGCATCATTTAGAGTAAGGATGATGAAGAGGTCACTTCAATTGAATAATTAAATAAGAATGATAACCCTTATAAATTAAATAATCAAGTTATAAGCCTAATAACCCTTCTATATGTGCAACTTAGTAAGAAGTTGGCTTTCTTCACCTTTAGACCTTGGGATTTAGATGAGTTTTTCTTAAGTATGGAAGGGGGAAACGTGGCTTATAATAAGGGAAGGACCTAGATGAGAAGTGGAGAAACAAGTTGTCCTTATTTTGGAATTTCACCCAAAGTATATATACACCTTTTCTCACTTAGCAAGGATCGTTTCCTTCACTTCCTTTCTTATTCCCTTGCTTAGACTGACTTAGGACAGAGCTATGGAGAAGAGGAGAATGGCCAAGCAGTTCTAGGTAACCGTTGATCATCATCTTGCTCGAATTCATGGAGGAATTCATGGTGCAAGGTTGGTTTTATGGTCTTCCTTACTTGTTTCTTCTTTCTAGCCATCTTTACCCAACCTTTCCTTGGAGAAACACCCTTGGCCGACCTGTGGAGCTCAAGACACCATTAAATACTTGAAGCTTGGAAGCTTGGAGCTCAAGGAACGACCTTAAGGCGGGTTTTATAACTCTAAACCTTTTGCTTTCTTATGCATATCTTTGTACTTGCAAAAGTAGCTTGTTTTTCTTTTCCCCATCCTTCCTTGCTTTCCTGCAACTAAAACCATGAAGAACAGACCTTGATCTGGAGGTAGACGAAGATGGGCGTGATTACCAATGTTACTTTATCAAACAGTCATGTTTCCCCCCTTTGACCAAACGGTTTGCAAAACCGTTTGAAGGGCAAACGGTTTCACTATGTCGGTTGGATAAAACGGTCTCCAAGACCATTTGAGGGCGTTGACCAAGCGTGGACCGTTTGGTATTTCTGTTCATAATTATGTAGGCGAATTACCCTCCAAATTTGAGGGGTTAACTCCAAAGGAATCGTAGGTTGAAGGCCAATCAATTAGGCAAATCGAATTGAATTAAATTCTGATTTTCCAATTTGATTAATTGAACGTTTTGGGAAAACGGTCTCAAGACCGTATGAGTGCGTTGACCAAGCGTTGACCGTTTGGGATTCCTGTTCATAATTATGTTGGTTGATAACTCACCAAATTGTATAGGTTAACTCCCAAGGAATCGAGAGTTAAAGGCTAATCAATTGGATAAACCTAAATGGATTAAGTGCTGATGTTCCAATTTGATTAATTGAACTTTTTGGGAAAACGGTCTCAAGACCGTTTGAGGGCTTTGACCAAGCGTTGACCGTTTGGTATTCCTGTTCATAATTATGTTGGTTGATAACTAACCAAATGTGATAGGTTAACTCCCAAGGAATAGAGAGTTGAAGGCTAATCAATTGGATAAACCTAAATGGATTAAGTGCTGATTTTCCAATTTGATTAATTGAACGTTTTGGGCAAACGGTCTCAAGACCGTTTGAGGGCGTTGACCAAGTGTTTACCGTTTGGGATTCCTGTTCATAATCATGTTATTTAATAACTCTCCAAATTTGAGGGATTAAATCCAAAGGAATCGTGAGTTGAAGGCTAATCAATTATGTAAACCCTAATTGGATTAAGTGCTGACTTTCAACTTGATTGATATGACGTTTTGGGCTTTCTTGCCCAAACGGTCTCAAGACCGTTTGGGGATCACCCAAACGGTCTCAAGACCGTTTTTAGGTCACCCAAGACCGTTTTCAGGTCTAGGGTTTGATATGGTTATGTGTTTGAAGGACAACATATATGGTGTTATCCCTAATCGACTAAGTGTTGGATTTGCATTGGATTGAGTTGATTGTTTGGGGTTGATTGGCCCAAACGGTCTCAAGACCGTTTGGGGATCACCCAAACGGTCTCAAGACCGTTTGGAGGTCACCCAAGACCGTTTGGAGGTCTGGGGTCAAGTATAGTTGACCAATTGAGGGTTCAAAGATACACAATTATAAAGCAATCAATTGCTGATTTGATGATCAACTCAATAGCTCAAACCCTAATGATTTTTCACTAGAATCCAAGGGTTGGGTGAGCCAAACGGTCTCAAGACCGTTTGGAACTCATCCAAACGGTCTCAAGACCGTGTGGAGGTCACTAAAGACCGTTTGGAGGTCTAGGGGTGAGTAATGGTTAAGCAATTGATGATCCAATGATACTAAGTTGGAATGTAAGCAATTGTTGTTTTGGTGATCAATCCAATGATCCAAACCTTAATTGGTTGACTTAGATTTTGATGATATGATGGGAAAACGGTCTCAAGACCATTTGGAGGTCATCCAAACGACCTCAAGACCGTTTGGGGTCAGGTCATGTCCCAATGTAATGATGGTTCAATGGGTTCAAATCAATTAGTCCCACATTGAAATATGTTGAAGGGTTATTGATTCCAAACCCTAATTCGATTGAGTTAAACCCTAATTGATGGTCAATTGAGGGTCAAGTGAGGGACAAATCAGTTGAAGGTTGACCTATTAAACTCAATTAAGGTATGAGTATAGGTCCAATTGATGATTGGTTCCATGAATTCAATGATTGAAGGAATCAACATTGGAAACCCTAATTCAATTGGATACCTTATGAAGTGGAGGTCCAATGTGATTGAATCTTTGAGAATTAAGATAATGAATGTTCTATTGATCCAACACTGATTAATAATGATAATCAGTGAAGGTATGAAGGTTGAAACCCTAATAATACCAAGTGATTAGAACCAATTACAGGGAGATTTCTTAATTGTTTATAGGATTAATACCTTGATACACTATGTTGACCATAGTAGTATGTACTTGTTTGAAGGGTTGATGTGACCTAATCAATTTGAAAGAATGAGAAATTAGAATACATATATATATAGAAATATGAATCATGTAATGATCTGTTGTAGCACGACCGTGCAAGGGAGCACGGCCGTGGTAGCCTTAGCTTGCACGACCGTGCAAGGGAGCACGGCCGTGGTAGCCTTACTTTGCACGACCGTGCAAGGTGGCACGGCCGTGGTGTCCTATATAGAAATTAAAAAGTGTTGGTATTATGCTAACATTGTTATATATATGCATGCCCTTATTTGTATAAGTCATACAGGTTGATATTATGAGGAGATCATAGCCAGGTATGAGTTATGATGTCATATTCCTTGAAAACAATTATAAGCTTTTAGAGTAATGATATGTGAAAAGTATATACATTGCTTCAATCAAGGTCATGTTGTTAGATGACTTGTTGTTTATATGTCACTTGGTAGCAAGTGTTATGATAATCTGAGGGTTTGAATAACCACTCTCCTGAACCACAATGATGAGATGGTTAGGGATTGATATCCCAAGGTTAACAATATGTGATGTGAACTTGATACAATAGTACCTTTTCTTTATAGCAATTGTTTTATTAGGTTATGCCTGAACATGTCTGATGCTAAAGAATGTTTTAAGGTACTTAACTAATCAAGTATAATGATATAAAGTAGAGCCCTGACCATAGATCCATCATTGTCAGAAAATATATGATGGTGAAATAGGTTTTTCTAAGGAAACTCCTGGAGCGCATACTTTTGAGTATGTGGGGGTAATGGACGCGAACATCCTTACATCCTAATGTTGGATATGATTGGAGATGTATCATAAATCTCTCAGTCCTTCATTATATATTTGTGCCGGGAAGATGTATCACTAATCTCCCATTGATTTTGTTAATGTCGCATCGATGTGAGATAAACAAGAAATCCCTCGATGGCGAAGAGAGTACAGAATGCCACTGTAGCTCTGAATAGCGAAGTTGCCAGAATACCCTGGGAAGCTATTGTAGCAGTGACACGAGATGTCCTGCATATCGATCCTCATACTGACTGAGGAGTGATGAGGTCATAGGAATCCGGCTCTCCTGATGACCTAGGTATGGTACCGATTGCGATCTAATGATGGTCGGTTGGAGTATGAGAGGTGTAAATCATTTCCTCAGGGCAGAAACATGTTTGTAAAATGTAATCAGCCGCATAGCATAATTTCTTAGATGGAACTACGAGAAACAATGATTGACAATACATTGTTATAGTGATCTAGTTAAATAACTAGTACACATGCTTTTCATATTCCTCATTGTTATATGCCTGATCTTTCAATTAAGCTATAATTGAAATGATTGCTCATAAGGATACTGTTTCACTTAGTTATATAATGTTACCTGCTGTTGAATGTTATAATCCTACTATTTATGTTGTTCTCCTTTTTCATAACAAAGCTTCTGGCGGAGAGTTATAACTTTCGCTGGGATATTTATTTAAATTGTCTCACCCCCGTGGGTTTCAACTTTTAGGAAGACACTGAGGACAAAGGAACCCATCAGTGGGTGAGAAGCAATAGCAGCAGTCGCAGGGACAACAGTGATCCTCAGGTGGAGACACTGTCTGTCATGTCGTGTAAATAGTATGTCCTGTGTCGTCTCTGTACTCTCAGGTCCTAGGAGTCTGTATATCTGAGATTTTGGCATGATGCCTCGAGATTTTATATCTTACCTTGTACAGTTAACAAGGTGGGTTTTGTTGTAATGCTCGAGATGTGTTTATTACAGAGATGTATCAATGGATCATTTTGTAAATGACCTATCATGTTGTTTATGAAAGATTTTTTTTTATCTTTCGAAGATCTCTTTACAAAAGTTTTAAATTTTTAGTGATTTTTGATAATTCCGCTGCTAATCGCTTCCGCATTCATAAATTTGATTGTCAGTTTGGTGTCGGTCGTTTCAGTTAAGGTATGAGACAAGAAAGCATAAGAGAATGTTAAACTAGTACCTGACAAGATCTTAGGTCCCATATATCAACTGTGTGTATTCCATTTGCCTAGCATTATATATCATCATAGTACATGTAGATTATCATAAGTACGGTAGCATTGATTATCATTAGAGATTCATAATGTACATGGTACCTAAAATAATAAAATGGGTACACATCAACACAATTGTGCTGAGTACGCTGGTAAACACATACAATTGTAGGTTTAAGAACATATATTGCTTGGCAAAACCCTAATGTAGATAACAAGAATGAAGGAACAACATTCAAAGACTTTCTTATTAGAATGAAAGCGTGTTTTATGTTCATTTACATTATACCAACAATATCATAAGGCCTTTGAACAACTTCTCAAAGGAAGGTGTCCATGAGGGTGCTCAAGATTAGATACCCTATTTCAACATGAGGGACTACAAGACTAAACGTCAAGAGTTAACCCTATTCGTAAGGGACCTCATGGCCATTGCCAAGAGCTAACCCTTATATTAACATGGTCTTCCCTAACATGACAACTCAAGTAGGGCACCCAACCTTGTGTCCTTACTTGAAGAATATAGGCAGGTGCACAAGGTTGTATAATGGACATCTATCATTATGTTTTCAAGTTTTTTCAACATATATAATCAAGACCAAAACATAGTAGTCGTAGGGATCATGTAGCTCAAACAAGTATATAAGACAAGCATCTTATATTTCATACATATAAGCAATTTCAATACCACTACTCTGGCCATTAGGAGGATAAAGCATACCTTGATATGAGAAAACTAGCATTATACAACATGATTATATGTTTAAAAAGATTCCATCAAGATATACTATAAGCAAATGTGACTAGATTAACATTACAATACTTAGGTCATCTTAAACATACTGGTCAAGGGTGGATGTTTCACTTAATCTAAGTACCATATTTCTCAAATATTAATTTTGACATCCCCAACATTCATACAATATCATCATCAAGCTACATGCTACATCATATATCATTTACACTTAAGGTGAAACAACCTTAACAAGATTAGGGATTTCAAACTTAGGTTTTTATCATCTTAATAGGGAAATCATAAGATTTGAATAAGATTAAAGCCTTATTCATCATAACATCAATTTAGGTTAAATTGAGGGCATTATGAGTCATGGTGTGCATAGTTGGAGGAGAGACAAAAATATAGTTTGTTACATACTCCCCACCTTAAAAGGAATTTTGTCCCCAAAATTAAAGCAAATCCTCAAATGATATTGGGACTTCATATTCCATATCATGGCCATCATAAACTCCACATATTATCATCACACATCAATAATCAACACTATTCCAATATCAAGATACCAAACATCCAACTGCTGCCCTACTTGAACCCATGATTTGCACCCTAGTGCCATTAACTATGCTCCAATTGAGCTCATGATTTGCACCTAAGTGTCATTAATATTGCTCCACTTGAACTCATGATTGAACATACATGCCACTATGTTCCATTTGAACTCATAAGGCCTGAAGATTCAAAATTAACATGATGTGGACAAAATAATACAACCAATTACATGATTCATAATTAACTTGGAATAATTAATTTATACTGGGATTTCATATGAACATGAATAGTTTTTTTAAAATAGAACTTGAAAGCATAAGCATCGTATAATAACTTCTAGCGAACAATAGTGCAATAATTTGTGAAATTTGAATAGTTGTCTATGCATATACTTTAACTTGATCACCACTATACAATAGTATTAAAGAGATCGAAAACCATTATTCAATATTCAATGTTTATGGACCCTCTTACCTTGTAGCAAATAATATCATATGTTAATTTCTCTATCCTAAGTCATTTGTAAGTCTCCTGAAATTAACATGATTCATATTAATGATTACCTTAATTAAAATTCTCAACCTTAGTTTGGTCTTTAGGAAAACATGGTATGAATCCATTGAATTAGGGGTTTGAAAAACCTTTAAATCAGTTTCCCCTTTGAAATACCTTTCCAACGTCTTTTTTTACATAATATTCTGACCAACGAGTAATTTATTATGAATTAATGAAGAAAGAACTAATTAGAATTCAAGGAAAAGCCATGTGTGAATTATCCATGTCTTAAGAATAGGGCCAACTAGGCCAATAGTGTGTGGACATGCTGGCCAGGGCCGGACACATGTGCTGGTCAATACGACCAAAATTCTCGATATGCTCGTGAGGGCACGTGACAAACAAGGAATCATCCAAGGGTAAAACAGTAACATCACGCCTGGGTTTATTCCTTCGATTGAGAGAAGAAAAGTGAGACACAAGGGGGAGACATCTGCAAGGATCCAGAGACCTAGAGTCCTCTCTCATTGTCGCTGAGGAAAACCAAGATCTGGGTTGACTTCTTGATACTTACGAAGGCAATGAGCCCTTTCTTGGGCTGTCTCACGATTGGGAGGATAAGTGGATTTCTCCTACCATGGTAGGAGGAGGCGATGGTGGAAAGCCACCTGCTGAGTCGAGAGAACCAAAAATCAAAGATGTAACTCATCTTTCCACTGAATACAGAAGCTACTGGTGAAGGAAACGACGATTACATGGTAGTATCCTCGTCTAATGGATATAGACCCAAAGAATTGGAACAAGAGGGTATTTTTGGATACCTTAAATTGGGGAGCAATGATGATGAAGAAAGCTTGGAGAGGTCTGCTTGATTCACATAGATGCTTCAATGTAGTCTGAGACATCATGTGCTCTCATCCCAGGCTGCTGATAGCATGCAGGGAGAGATGGAGGTTGGAAATAGGGTTGCACAGTGATGTAGCCCTATTTTAGGGCTTCATCATGTGTCTTTTTGTATCTCAATCACATCTAAACATAGTAGAATGCAAGTCAAATCCCCCAATATGTTTATCATTGCCAAATGTACTTGTGTAGCCTATTGTGTATTTTTTAGGACAATTGCACATGCTTTGATGCAAGGAAGGTGATGGAATAGTTCCATGGGTTCCTAGACTCAAGGAACAACCCTTAATCTTCCCCGAGCCATCTAAGTGTGCACAAAATTCATCCCAAACTAAGAGGAGTTGGATGAAAGAAGTTATAATTTCAGAAGCTACTCTTGAAGACTCCAACACGGTCGTGGCCTCCTGCCATGACTGTGGGGTTATAGCTTAAAGGATCCAGGAGCTTCAAGAAATTTACACTATAAGTGCCATAGCCATGGCCATCCGCACAGCCATGGCCAACTGAAGACACCACGGTCGTGGCCATCAACACAGTCATGTCCAAGATGCTTCAACTGGGTCATGGCCTCCTGCCATGCACGTGCATTTATTGCCAATAAATCACAGAGACTTGGGCCATTTTGTACATGAATGTCCATGGTCATGGCCTCCTGCCACAACCGTGGTGAGCTACAGTGGAGACGACCTCCACTCTTCCCACAACCATATTTTCTTCTACCCACCATGGTCGTGCTACCCAGCACGGCCGTGCCACTTACCCTTCACCACGACCGTGGCACCCCACCATAGATGTGCTACCTTACTTATCCCAATTCACTCTAAACCACCTCCACCACGGTCATATTCCTCCACCACAGCCATTCTACCTAGACCCTGCCACGGCCGTGTTGATCACTAAACCCTACACTTTTTCCAATGCCTTTCTCACTTTTCCCCTACTTGACCTATTGCTTCCCCCACACCTATATATAGGGGGTGGCGGCTGTAGGTTGAGGTTAGATGCCTTGCAGCCACTCTATCCTCCGTATTTCGTCCTCCATGCATTCCCACCTCATTCCCCCTCCATTTCACCATTTCTGCCATCAAAACCCTACTTTCCTTCCATTTCCACCATACATCCATGCCATTCACCTACCTTGGAGGAGGGAGATCAAGCCATAGCTTCTACGAGGTGGAGAAGGAGGAGTCTTCACTAAGCTCATCATGGCTTTTCACTCATCTACTCATTCTTTCTCCTTTCTTTTTTATTTTCCATTCCCATGAGTAGCTAGGCCCCTTTTGGAGGGCTGTTTGGGGAAATTAGGTTACTTTGATACCATGTTGGGGGGGAATGATATGTAAACATTATGATTTCATTTGGAAATGATTATGTTCTATTTTCATCTCATTCTCCATGAATTGCTTGTTGGCTTGTGTATGAAATCACCTAGGAATTTAGGGAAATTGCTTATATATGTGAATTTTGGGATTTTCCCCTAGGTGTAATTCTTGGATCCCTAGGTTACCTCCCATCTTAATATATCCTAATGAATCTCCCTAAACCAAAGTGTGAGATCTAAGTAGCTAGATTAGATAATTCTATGGAAATTAGCATGGAGCCTTCTCAAGGCTAGAATGTGGGGGAATCGTGGTCCAAAGCCCTAATTTCACCTCCTATTACTACCCTCGGCCCCTAATTGCCCTAGGAGTGTCTAGTCTAGAAACCTAGACTTGATTAGACTCTAATTGAATTAAACCTAATCCCTAACCTGATTGAGGCCCACAATGGTAGTAGGGGGTGTTAGGGACTAGTTCCTCTATACAAAACCTAGCATATCTACCCTGTTGCTGATCACGCCACTAGGCACCCGCACAAATCATGCTATTCATATTTTATAGGTCTTCATGACCCTTTCTATCTACCCTGCCACTCCACCACATATTTGTTGTTCTTCGACCATTGCATTTAGTGCTGAATTATTTAATAATGAGGCATTACTTCCTATCTTTCCAGGTCTCGGCCAGCCCATTTCCAGAAGATCGTGTTATTGGCTGTTTGAATGGTTTTTATTATATTTTTTGCATCTTGTGGAATCTGTATGAATTCGAGATTCAAAAATTTACAATAATGCTATATAGTTCTAGGATTTCTATGAAAGGTGATTGTTCTCACCTTAACTAAAAAAATTCACTACATTCATTGCTTGTCTCTATTTTTTTAGAAATGTATATGAAAAGGGCCTCTCTAACATGGAAAAGGAATACAAAGGTAAACCAAGCTACACAGAGGATGGATCCATGTATGAAGGGTCATCCACTCCATAGTTGATTCAGATGGATTTCTATCCATAGATTTTGAAAATACTAGGACAACTCTAAGAAAAGGTAGGCATGCTATACTTAAAGCCATCCGGAATGCCATATGAAGAATAGTTTCTATATGTCACTTACAACATTGTGTGAATGTGTTAGAAGCTAAGTTGATCACAACTAAGTAGGTGACCCTCTTCTTTCTTGTTAAATATTGAATAAATATATAGTTTTCTTCACTTTTGGAGAGATTCCATGATCTAGAGGGTACGTGGTGGAATGAATGGTATGCAGAACAAGCATGTACTTTGGAATGGCATTTTCTTATGTTACAATCACTAAGCAAATTGAGCAAACACAATATGGACTATCTGGAAATGATGCTTCCCCTGGTGACATTGGAAGCAGGAAAATGTATCTTAACTTGACACACATAGATTTCTCAAAATACAAGCACAAACATTGCATATATACATAGTATCAGTATAGACATGGAAACTAATCATCAATCATCTAAGTATTCTAGGAGAAGATCAGATAAATCTAAAGGTAAAATAAATTTCTCTAGATGTGATACCTCTGAACATGCTAGCTCATTTTGTCCTAGTTTGAATCAATATAGTACGATATTACCTCAGAAGCAGGTTATAAGAAGAATCTAACATCTGTCCGAGTATTTGCATTTTGTTATGTTACTTTTCAATTGTTAAAGGCTATATGTTCTGGTCTGGACAACAAAAACAAAAGAATATGATGCTTATGGACATGAAATCAGAGTTTTAACATAAAGCGTAACAACATAGAGAGCACGATCACATGGAATTCCTAGAGCACTAACACTAACAAAAGATGTGGTAGCTTGCATGTTTACTAATATGGCACATCGTCACTGATACAATGGTGATTGACATCTCTAAAAGAGCCAACTCTATGATACGGATTTTAAAATAATCATCCAAAAAAAGCTCTACTATTAGCACTAATATTCACGTTTAGCAAATATATGGCTTGATGGTTGTTATGGAGCCACTTATCTATCGAGCTGGCATCAATATTGAATTTTCTGAACGTATCAATTCTTATGAGAGCTCTACTAGTGATAATTATATTATTATATTTTCTTTATTCTTAAATTATAGTTAAGGAAGGTTACATTATATATGACCTGATCTGTACTCTACGATCATGTTATGGGAGACATTTTATTATATATAGACAAACTGGATTTGACTACTCATCAGAAGTAGCATTCTCACTAGAAGGACTTGAATTTCATCATCTTTATATTGAGTGTTCATTATAGGATTGCTTCTTGACTTATATCGTTGATTAAGACATATAAATTATGGGGTAGACTTATTGTATTCTCATTATTTTCACTGAAATAAACAGATTAGCCAATTTGTTATTAATTTATAATATGCAACATGATGATAAAATGTGTCTATAAGTGGCTCCCTCATTCATAGATATAAATAGATGCCTATATGCATATATACAAGCAAAGCAAATCATGTACTCAACGACATGTTATTAGGATACAAGGTTAGCTAGGTAGTATATTTAATCCAATGATGCATATAGTCATACGATCTATTATTTTTGTTATGGACATTGTCCTTATTTATAGTTAAGGGGAATCTGGATTTCACATAGAAAAGGTACCTTTTAAATTATTTTCTCGTAGAAGTATAAGTATGTAGATAAATATTAATTGTTAGAGAGTCCGTTTATTAGTTATTTATATTGTCCTTGTAATATGAGTCTCACTTTGTCTTGGCCCATTAGGGTTGTCTTATGTCATGTACGCTTCCCTGTTCTCCTATTTATAGGAGCATGGTTTCTCCTATCTAATACAATGATTTTCCTTCTTTTATTATTTAACATGGTATTAGAGCAGCGATCTTGAGCCGCCGTCGTACGTGAGAGAGAGAAACAAGAGGGAGATGTAGTCAGTGGACGGCCACCCTTCTTCCTTGTGGGTCGGCTGCCCGCAGGCTATTCCATGGTCTCCGAGGCTATTTCTTTCATTTTCTGCCGCTCCAGGCGTCCTTTTTTTCGCTGCTACAATATTGCTGCAGTATCGTCGCCGCTACCGATCGCCGTCCACCCCTCCGCAGCCCTCCATCCACCTCTAATCCCCTAATAACCTCTATCCTTGTGGCCTAATCCACCACAAGGCCCTCCGTCCAGCTCCGTTTCTCTTTCCGAAATCTTCAGACAGCCTCGGTAACTTTCCAGTTCTGGCATGTTGACGGAGTAATGAGATTCATCTTCTCTATCTGTCTGCGCCTCATGGTGGAGTGATTAATCCTCCATGTTGGCGTAGATTTTTTTTCTCTATCTGCTGCCCCTACGTGGGTTTTTCTAAGATCCATGCGTGTTGTCGGTAGCCTCCTCCACCTCTTTTCCTATAAAAAATTTTGTCTCTACCATTGTTTTTTACTGTCCACGCCAACCACTCCTTTACTCTTTCCGTGCTTGGCATGAGGGGTAGAATAGAGGATGAAGAGTAGAGGAAGTGATAAGATGGAGGAGAGATGAGGAAGATATATATGATGTTGTCTATATGGATCTTCATGCTACCTTTATTGTTGATATATGGATCATTTTGGTGCTATTATTGTTTATTCATCATCTATCTCAACTGTTGTTGTGAAGTTGAATACTTGGACTCTATCTGGATTTATGACGTCTGCTACTATGATGGATACTTTATGAAGAGGGAAGATGATGAAGACATTTGTTGCTGACTTTACATGGAGCTTCGTCTACTGGAGTTATTTCTTTGCTTGCTACTATGCCTACTGATCTTCTATCTACCTATGTCGTCGACTTTTTACTGTTGTGCACCATCACTCTCTGGTATGTTTGTGCCTTGTTTGCACGTCGACTCTCTACTACTGTGTACCAGCACTCTCTGGCTCATCCATGTTCTGTTTCGCACGTTGACCCGTCCGTACTATATTTGTACGTTGACCTCTAATGCCTGTGATCCAGCACTCTCTGGACTTTGTTGCCTGTGACCCAGCACTCTCTGGCTACTACGACGACGACGGTGATGAAGACCTTGGTGCCTATCATCTATTATATCTTTTGCTCCATATGATTGTGTTGCTTCTTATTTCTGATTCAGATGATCGAGAAGCTTCTATGACCTGCTTGTCTGCTTGCTTGGAGTATCTACTTGAGGGGGAGTTTCAGAGTGTTTGAGTGCTTTAATGTAATATTGAGGGGGAGAAAAATTTTGTATGGGCTTGGATTATCCTTTTATTTCTGTCTATTTGTTTTCTAGTTTGACTCTATCTGCAAGCTGATTTGGGATTCTCCCAACATCAGCTTGAGGGGGAGTGTTAGAGAGTCTGTTTATTAGTTATTTATATTGTCCTTGTAATATGGGCCTCACTGTGTCTTGGCCCATTAGGGTTGTCTTATGTCATGTACGCTTCCCTGTTCTCCTATTTTTAGGAGCATGGTTTCTCCTATCTAATACAACGATTTGCCTTCTTTTATTATTTAACATTAATTACTGCACAACTTATTATTCTATAAGCTGGACTTAAATGGGTATGTGGATAATGGTAATGTCTATCCCTTTACCTTAACCAATAAAGGAGCGGAATGGATAGGAATTTTATCTAACGTTGTCCTGCAAGGAATGGGGTTAAGGGTAAGTGTGTTTACCCTTATCAACTGACAACCCTACTGTAAAGTCTAATCCTTTCACTTTCATAAGCATGTTTTTGTCATGAATGGTTTGTTTTTGAGTTGATTATATTGTTATTTAGTATTTATGTCAGCAAAAAAACTGCACCTCCTTGGGTCATGCTAAATCAAAAGAGATATTTTGAAGACATATTTCTTTTGGGTGGGTCGAGTGGGAGGAAATAGACCTTGGCTCCTCTTATATGCATAACAACCATTCCTGTCAAATACGACCCACCCATGCCAACCTTCCTGTCACTTTTTTTGTGTTCCTCTCTTGTTTCTTCCTGGTTGTCCTTGTTTTTAATGCCAGTGACATCATCACTCTCTTTTAAAAAAAATTCGCACGTGCATAGATAGAACAACTAGATCTTTTGTAGCCATACTCTAGAATTTGTTGGGTAGGATTTGCTTGATTAGAAAATTGACTGGATATCTCTCAGGTTGAAGGTCAGGGATTAGTATGTGTCCTCCATGAAATCATCTATTAAGTTGGCCGTTGTTCTATCAAATGTTGGGTCTGATAGATGATCAATGAAATATGTGGTTTTTTCCCAATATTGATGGACATCACGGTTGAAAGAAGTAAGCATGGTATATAATCACTGAGTGAATTGCAAGGACCAGTTTTTTTATTTGTTGAAGCCCTTCTTTACACATACCTAGATTGAAAGACCAGATTTTTGGCAGCCATACTCTGGAATTTACTGGGTAGGAAGTTGCTTGATTAGAAAATTGTCTGGATTTGCCCCAGGTTGAAGGTCAGGTATTATTATGTCTCCTCCATGGCATCATCTATTGAGTTGGCTGTTGTGTTTTCAAATGTTGGGTCTGATAGAAAATCCATAGTTTCTGTAGTTGTTTCCTAATGTTGAAGGACATCATACTAGAAAGTAGTGATCATGAGATATAATCACTATGAGTTAATTGCAAGGACCAATTTTTTGTTTTTTTAAGGTAAAGGAGAGTTATTTCACATAATAGAAAGTTTTTATAAATTTTCATCCATGTCTTACCTCTCTGTATTTAATAGACTAACAAAGCCACAAGTAGCCAAGACACCTTCAGTTCAACCAATTACTCAACTACCTACTGAGGTTTGCATTATATAGTAGCTTCAGTAGCTCAACTTTTAACTGAGAAAAAACATCTCACCTTGATCATTTTTCTGTAGCAAAGTAAAGCTAGTGCCCTCTCATTCAGATAATTAACCAGCATATTCACTTACTAATTACACTGACAAACCTATT
The DNA here is from genome assembly GCA_963693085.1 of Alisma plantago-aquatica. Lineage (NCBI taxonomy): Eukaryota > Viridiplantae > Streptophyta > Magnoliopsida > Alismatales > Alismataceae > Alisma > Alisma plantago-aquatica. The sequence goes on from OY856412.1 coordinate 1,151,849,094, forward strand.
GTCTGAGTTTGCATTATACAGTACCTTCAACAGCTCAACTTTTAACTGAGCATGGAGGGTTAGAGTCATTTTATCTTGTGGTTATACATTAGATGATATATGTAACATATAAAAATACAACTAATTCATAGTAGTTGTAGTAAATATAATCTAAGGAAATTAGTAGATCATTACTTTTCCAGCATAAAGATAATATTATGATTTTTATTTTTTGCTGGAAGCAATAGGCTGCAAGGATCATTTTACAAAAAATTATAAGTAATGCAAAAATACATGATATACACAAGGCCACATAAATTCCAAGTCATCATATTTTAATTTTATTGAAGATTCAAGCAAGTTTACCCTAGAGATGGCGTCCAAAGAAGGCTTTCCCAGCAAGTCTATAATGAGATCCAGTTGGTGAACAACATTTTTGCTTGGGAATGATGGACTTCCAGTTAGACTTCGGCAAAGATGGATCCTATTCTCAAGATATCTACCACGAAAGTAAACTGTGGCAAGTAACCTTTTTTTGTAGGATTTAACAGACCATGAAGACATCATGTAATAGATGAAGTAAGTGTCTTGTCTTAGATGGTTTAGACATGTGCCTATGAAAACATTATATGTACAATCATGCATAAGCAACCCATATACATGTAACTAGGAGATAAATAGTAAACTATTGCTACTACGACTTATTTGGTAAGTATGAGAAAATTTTGCATGGTATCCCAACACTTTGTAAAAGGTATAAGACCTTTAGGTGTGTGGTTGTTCACATTTGCAGTTAGGTTACACAGATCTTTCCTTACCTCTACTGCCTCATTAGCACAATTCTCATGCAACCATCACTTCCTCGTCAAAAAGCTGTCATGTTAATAATAAGGAACCCAACAGTAGAAGCTTCATATCACTAAAGAGATGTCAAATTAGAGCACATGTACCAAATTTCATCAACCCATCAAGAACTCCTGAAAGTTAGTGAACCGGTAGAATCTGTAGTAGAGTCCAAGCAATGAGTTTGCACCAGAGAGAAGCACAAATACAAGGACATTCAATGAGTTTCCATACTTTTCCACAGTAGAGAGCCTACTAAGAAATTTGTCACAAATTTCATACAAGCTAAGAACTTAATGGGTAGTAGGAAACTTACTATACAAAAATTCAAAAGTCAATATAGGGGTTAATATAGCTGATCTTTCGACATAAAAGTATCAATTTTTCTCAAACGGATACCAGCAAGGTACCAAATAAAAATATAGATTAAACACTTATCAAAAGTAAGTCCTATTCATTCATACGTAAACAAAATTGCGCAGACGTGCGGCAAGGTTTCTAGCGTTAATCTTGATATCACGCATATAGAATTGAACTGTGTAATTCCAGCCATAAAGATTTAGATACATACCCAACTCCACTATCTATTTCCAACCCAAGCCAAACTAAAAATACATATCACTATCAACCAAATCATCACAATCACGTGCATAATATACTAGTAAAGGAATAATCCAAGCAGAAGACCACCTTGTTCAAATGTCCAGTGAATTAGGTGCTATGTACCACCAAAACATAATCACTGAAACTATTTAAATGAGATCTAGTTAGACAGATCCACCAGTTCCAATAATTTTACAGTGGCACACGCCACTAGGAAGAGAGGTTTTAGTAAATAAACATTAGATCCAATTCTTCATATCAGTTCAATTGTTCTTATAGAGAACCGAGATTGACTATGTCTAGTTGCATGGACTCAAACCGCTTACGGATAGGATCAGTTCTGTAATGAGGAGGCTAGGAGGTATCTCAGTAGCATGAGGAAGAAATTTCCCCTTCCATTTTTTACAGGATCCCCTATATTCTTATCCTTTTGCATTGAAACTTTTGAAGAGACTGTTTGATGAAAATGTTTGAACATAATTGATGAAGGAGATCATTCTGACAAAACTTGTACCCTCTTCTCCTTCTTCCCTCAGAATTCTCATCAATATAAATTTTCCTAGCTTTCACCAATCTGAGATGTTCTAACATGCAGGGGATACTAGGATCACAATTGTAGTGTCTCACTCATTTAGTATTATTGTTAGTTCTTAGGTTTGGATATATTATGTTGGTTTTATAATGTAAAAGATCTATTGCAGATGTTGCAATAAATCATTAAGGCTAGTGGCTTGTACATGCCATTAGTGTACTACAATATCTCTAGTCTCTCTCTAGCTCTTTTATTGGTTCCCGTTGTTCTTTTGTTCAGGTCTATACAATATAAATACCTAGATCCTACAAGAAATATAAATCCACATTTGTCTTTCCTTATAGTATCTTTCTTGGTTAACATTTTACTATACGATATGGAAATCAAATAGTTCTTGCACGATCTAGTAATTGGGTAAATTTTCCACCTATTTCCTGCATTCACTCTGACCTTCAATGAGTAAAATATATTATACTCTATCCAATTCTAAGATTTCATAGCAGCCTACTGACCTTTTTGTTACACATTGGATATTATGTATGCTCTGACAATAGTTTTTTCACTACTGAAGTTTCTTTTTTGAAGTGGCTTGTTTGAAATGTTTTTGTATCTCAACTCTAGCAGGGTTTCTTTCAATGTTGAGGTAGTTGCAATCATGCTATTGTGTAAGTATTATTCAAGGGCTTGACATGTATATTTCTATAGTTTTTATCACTTCTGTAGGTGCTAAAATGAAGGTAAACCTTCCTTGTTATTAGAACCTAAAAGGGAAATATCATGACGCTTTATCATCCCCATGAACATTCGTGATGTATGGGTGAGTGTCCTGGTGAAAAGAAGTTGTTGGAGGGATATGTATGCTCTTTGAGTACATGACTAGATCCTGGTGAACAAAGCATCCTAGTGAAGAGAGGCTACTGTACGTGTACATGCATTTCGTTGAAGAAGGTGATAATATAGTAATTCTATGATACCAATGCTTGAGTACAATTGATACTATTGTTTAAATTTTAATTCAACATAAAACCATTTTTGTCATTTACATCGAGCAGTCCCCTTGTGCTTTAAACCTGCAAGATGCATTATTTGTAACTGTTGGAATGGCCATCCAAAATATCTAGAAGAGCGTCATAGTTGTGATAGCAAGATTGGTAGCATGCATATTTTATGGTAAATCTATTGGTTCTTCTATATTCTAAATATTAATAATAACTTTTTAGGCTACTAATATGTTGTGTATCTGTGGGGAAGCCATGCCATGGTTTTAGTTCTTCTCCTAGCCCTCTATCCACTGAATCTTAATTTGCTTAATCGGTTATGGACAGGTTAACACGTCATAAAAAATAAAAACATTGTGGCATCTTTAGATGTCCATTCCCATAATGGTGAATGTATTTAGTAGATTTCTATTTGGTTTCTCAAGTTTGTACATGGTGGTTGGTTCTTGAATTGCCCTTACTTATTAGGCATAGCTTAGGGTATTTAGTAATAAATATAACTTGCACTTGTTTCTTGAATTGCCCTTACTTATTAGGCATAGCTTAGGGCCTTGGTGAAAGGGTTCATTTCTATATTGGCCAGAGCTAGGTGAGCCAGAAGAAAACCCAACAACATGCCTCTCCTTAACATTTGGGCCACTAGTTTCAGCGGTAGGAACATAATGGTCATCATATGGAACAGGATCGGAGTATGTTCTAGGTCAAACAGGAATGATTGTCATGGTTGGAACCATGAACTTCTCAAGAGGATGGTGAGGAAGAAATCCCTCTCCATTTTCAATCTGATATCCATCTGGATATAGGATCCATATTGACAAAAATAGACTAAACATATGTCCCGATATGAAGATTAGATGGCATTGACAAAACAACCCTGAACTGAATACACATGCAAGCACACATGCACACACAAAGATGTATAGACTTGGTTTGGTGTGTCTTGAACATGAAATGATTTCCTCTTCATTGCTATTCTTATTGTGCCAACCAGCTTTAGTATATACTATCAGGAAGAAGCAATCCATTTGAGTCAAGTGGTAAGGATTCTATAGGCTGTTTGGCTAGTTTCTAAGTAGATAAGTGCACGGATTCCTTTTCTTTCTCTTATTATGTATGGTTTCCAGTACATCTCACTAGCAGATAGCCCTTGATTCATCTATACTCTCTTCCACTTGTCAAGCTTTTGCGTGTTTATGCATTAGCTGGGATAACTTTTTTCTACTTTTACCTATATGCAAAATAGATATAAGAAAGGTAAGACAAACTAATATTATAAAAGCAAACTTTGTATACATGCTCGTATAAGTAACTTGACTATTAATACAAGTTACAGAGTGATTGTAACATGCATTCGGTTGGTGGTTTCAATCATTTCAGTCCTTAGCATAATAGGAAAATATAGTTGTCTGATAAGTCCCAAACATGATCACTAGACATGAAGGTGTGTCTAAGCGTTATGGCTTTCTAATCTTCAACAAAACTGAAGTAGTGGGACGGTAACATATTTTTTTATTTATAATAATCATTTGAGACGTCCATATAAAATCGTTATCAATCATCTACTGATATATTAAAAAACTTGTTGTGTGTCAATGTTCTTAAAGTTGTACTATGCAGGTCAGCCTTGTCTCTGCACCAAATAATATTTGAACCAGTGATACATGTTATACAATGCATGTGCCTCATCTAGTATGGGGCAACGACCACACATGCACTTATGCACCAGTTCGGACAAAATGAAATGAAGATTATGTGTGCGTATTAATATCATATACACTTGTTTTATGATTAAATTCAGAACTACTTTCAACAGATATTTATTGATAGATATCCACTTATAGTTTTGCATAGTTCTGAAATTACTTGTTTCTCAGTTTCCTGATGAGTGATAATTAATTATGTGTTGTTACATTGCACCAGAATACCTCGTGTGTGTTCTAATCAGTACCCTCTGTGCACGAGTCCTGCATACCTCAGTGCATGCATAGTGGTGCAGACCTCTTCTAGTTGTTTTCATTTTATAAAAACTAAGCACTTCAGGATAGTTCTCTTTAGTCTAGATTCTGATTGTGAGGACTTTCTACAAGGTCCTGTTCTACAGAATTTTCTCATCTAAGATCAATAAACATCTTACTATCTTCACTAATATCTGGGCTTGCATTTTCTGCTATCAATCTTATTTTATTCTTGTACAGATTTTCCCCAATTTTGTAGATGCATTGCTTCGGACTCTGTTTTGAGTAGATGAACCCAATGTGGCTCGTATATGGTAATATAAAAAGTAGTTATTTAGGATATAGCATCCATGGTCTAAGATGCTAATTCGTTCTTTCTGTGGTGTTTTATTGATCAGCAACCTTTTACCTTCTTAATTCTCTAGTTTGTTTTGTTTTACAGTAGGAAAAGGTGGTATCTGTTAGGATTTTCTCATTATGATTATATCCTTGCAAATCAGGATTATCCTATTTCATTTCTCGCTACCCAATCTTTTAATTTTTCTTAGTTTTCAAAAGTAAGGGTAATCGATTAAACAAACTAAAAAGTGAATTCTATGCTTGCGCAAGTAACTTTGAGGGGATATGTATACCATGGCCCATTCAAATGATCATATCGGTGTGCCCCTTGGTGGTCAACTTGTCTCTGACTGTTGGGTATCTACACCTTTGACAAGCACATCGAAGCATTATGTTCCAACTGTTACCAAAAGTTTCTTTTGTGAGCTCTTATTCCCTTCAACTAGCATCATTCCCATCATTATCTATACTCCCTTAGTAGTTGTATGGATTTGAACCAAAAAATAATATCATACGAAGATAATAAAAGGGTGCCTAACAGAATAAACGAAGTATAAAAAAAACTCTGAATCGACCAATGATTTAGCAAGGTAAAGTGGATGAGCCTGTATTGGTTATAACAGAAGTGTAAGTGGTATATCCCTATGTCCGAAAGGGCACTGTGGGATTTTATACTTGCAGGTAGGGATCTAAGATAATGATATTGTTTACTACGTAATGAGCTTCAGGAGATAATTTCAACCTTCTCAAATGCATGCTTAAGAGGATAGTTGCAGTCCATACTTAATGTCTCTGTCATAGGTTTGACTTTTTTTTCTCAATCTTGCATCAGGAGAGGCTTTCTAATTCTACTCAGTTTTTACTTTTTGTTAGACATCATGCTGCTAATCACCAGTCTTCTTTCTAAAAGGTAAATACTTGTTTATTTGTACAAATTCATAAGATATTGTGGGCAAAGTTACATTTGTTACAGTTTCTAGGATCCTGATAAAAGGTAAATACTTGTTTATTTGTACAAATTAATAAGGCTGGTTCTTTTGTTACATTTTCCCTGTTAATTGACTATATACATGCTACCCATATCTCAGATCAATCTGTAAATGACTCTTATTGTAGATTCAGATAGAAAATAGCAGCACCTCAATTGTGAAAAGAATAGAAGTTCTTATATGCTTACTTCCTTTTATAATTATTCAGTTCTAGTACTTAAGCATGACGTGCAAAGTTGGGAAGGGTGCAGGTTGCCAAAGTGATGACTGCATATCCGCTGAAAGGTGGACATATCCTTCACAATGCATTGACTATGCCTGGCAAGCTGGGAAAGATGCACATGGATAAAACTCTAGGCCCAATTTTCAGTATCACCAAGCATGTTGTTGACGGATAGAGACTCTAGCCTGGGAGGGATTGTGATGGTAGGATATATATCTTGAATAACGTGCCATTCACCCAGTGATCTAACGAGACAACAATGTTTGTGGCATTGTTGATGACCTTATTACATGACATCTAGATTTAAATGGATTTTTTCTTGAGGGAATCTAGGCGGATCAGTAGGTTTTATCCACCATGTATCATCCATAGGTGGTTTTATCCACTGGTATCAATCATTTTTATTAAGTAAACAATGACACCATTACTATTTGCAACAGTAAGACTCACATCTAAGTATTAGCTGCATTTACAGTCACTCATAGTTGTGACTTTCCATATGTGTTTCATAGAAACCTAATTCATGTGTTCATGGTGTAAAGCATTATGGGATTTCACCCATCCAACATCTGGGTATCCTCATAATAGTTGAATTGAGATGTTGAGATATTGTGCCAATTGTGGGGTAGGATCTTCATCCCTTGCATAAAGCTTCATGTCCATGTTCCCTGGCATTCTTAGGATGTGTAGTTTTGATGGCTCAGTCTGTTGCTTGTTCGAGTAATGAATCATTCTCTATTTTGGTTTCTACCATTGCAAGAACTTTCAACCCTTGCAAAATGGTTTTAGTCCATGTTCCCTGGTATTCTTAGGATGTATTTTTTGATAGCTTAGATTTGTTGTTTGTTCAAGCCATGAGTCTTTTCTCTACTTTCGTTTCTCAAGTGATTGTCAATTTTGAAGGTTTAATGATCTGTTATGGATCCTTTGAACTTTGAGGTCTATTCTTATAATGTAGGCTATCTAACAATATATTTACTTTGTATAGAGGATGATTTGTTGGTAAACACATGCAGACAATACACTTACTTCATCAGTGAGGATGTTTCCGTGTTAAATTCCTACACACAATACACTTGATCAGAGAGGATGCTTCAGTGGTGAATAGGACTAAATGAAGAGCAAGCTCTATATGCTGAAAGGAAGAGCAAGCTCATCTCAAATATATATTGGTGTTGATTCCTATGTACTTCTATCTAATCAATGACCAAGATCAAGTCATAGATCACTCAACATTTGCTCATAAACTAAGTTGGTATTATACATAGGAATCCTACCCAAGATTGATTCTCCACTTGACATTAAAGGCACAACTTATTTTTTCAAAATTATAACTTGGATACATATTTTCCGGTAGGTCCGCCTTTGCCATAGGTGAGTAGTTAAATCCATACATCAGAAGGTTAGTTGTATTGAACTGGCCCGACCTAAAAGTTGACACTCCTCCAATGTTCAGTTGAAAATGTTGAGGGAGTGTATAAATATTAAGGGAAAATCCACAAGTAGCTCTACTAAGTTTGGCCTCTACCTCATGAGGCTCTAGTATTGTACCCATGTCCTCTGCCCATGGAAGTTCCAAAAGATAGTCTCCCTATTTGATTGGAAGAACGTGGATGTTTTAGAGTTATTGGAAGTCCTAGCACTTCCTTGATTACTTCTCCTTGCAAGTGGACCTTGATGGTTGTGCTTTCCTACGTATATTGTAATCACTAACTTGAGTCATGTAATGCCCTGTCCAAATGCTATAATAGGATACTAGTATACACAAGTTTCAGTAGTATAATTATATCACACACCTAGTAGTATGCAACAATATAGCATTGTACAATAGTTATATAATATCTTCAACGTATAAGCACAAGATTTAGTTATAAATATAGTAGGATTATACTTATTAATTAATACTACGTACTAGTATACTAATACAAATTTACAACATCTTACACTACAAGTCTATGACAATTGAATAAAATTAGACAACATATATACAACATATAAGTACATAGTATACAATACAGCAGTAGCATAGATGCGGTGGTCAACATCTAAGTGACATTTATACTTTATAAGTATAAATTTTGAAGTTTAGGAAATCTTTGATTACACCATGCATCACCTACCGAATGAGCGAAAACAATAGTTATGTCATATAAAAATCACTGTAAAATGTCAAGCTAGTCATGATTACAGATACATATTGCTGAGCTTCTGTACAAACATCTTGTCCTCCAAGAAATCTTGATTTCTGCAATAGTAGAGGAACTATGCTCCAAGACTTAGGAAATAGTAGATGATCTCTGACTCTTAAGTTGGATTTGTTCTTGTCTAATGTGTCTTGATGTCTGGGCAGTAGCTTATGAATGGATTCTAACCCATGTGAAGTATTCCCTCATCAAATTCACATTGGTTAAAGGTGGAACTGTGGTGGAACTATCTTCTCTTTTGCATTACTTTCATATCTCACCATTACGAGAACAATATCTTAATGGATTTGAGCTAAAGGTGTTCTATTATGCAAAGTTGATTATATATGTATAGTTCGTTTTTTTGAAACACTAGCTCTATTTTGTTGTTTTTTATTTTAAGGTTTATTAAGCATCTATATATAATTCTATCCAACCATCACAGGGAAGTACACAATTACTTTCATGTCTACCATCATTAATAAGAGAACTTGCAGGTATGCATTCAGCCACAACCTTTTGCCTTAAAGCCAGACTGAGGTAACTATGGTATCATAGTGACTACTCATTCTATTTATTTTTGAAGAGTTTATCATTTTGACACTTCCACATATAAAATAGAGTACATATTTATAGCAGCAAGCACCTACAACTTTTATTCTATTACCAACCAAAAGAAACTACAAAATCCACTTCCATCGATTCTCAAATAGTAGAAGTTTGGCATGGGTCACTCGAGTAATATAGGTAAACTTATTTCAGATTATTGTGTGCACACATCATAGTGATCAGTCTTTCTTGTATGAATTTTGAATAGGTACGCACTAGTAGGGATCTGGATGGTACAACACATCAAAAGAAAATGTTTAATCATGAGAGTAAAATTTAAGTTCCTAGAGGCAAACTTAATAAGGTTCATCATACATAGCAACCTCTTATACATAGAAACAATAGAAGAAGTATTTCTATGTATTGCATATATCCCTACTTCACATGTTTAATTCATAAATGTAGGTTCCGATCCCATATTTACTATCATTAGAAGCAAGCTACTAAAGAAAAACATTACTCTGTCACCCATGCAGGAGAAAAATCTAAAATTTGGGCCATATTTATGCATCGTGTACTATCATCTTATGTTATGTCTATTCTTTCAGAGACTCTTTTCTTGACTGGGAGAGAGACATTTTATCCTTTTTATCTGTTCATCCTTTTCACCTATTTTGAAGTTTTTTGGCATCATAATGTAACTGAATCCGCATCATAATGCAACGTCCAACAATAGCAATTCCTGAACATTTCCATGGAGGATAGCTCAATGAATTGTTGCTCCCATGGAAACAACCTCATCTAGGTTCACCCCCTTGTTTGGAATTTTCCCAAAACTCTATTGAGAAATCTTGTGAACTTTTGTAACTCTGGTCTTTAGTCCAACCAGAACTACCCATCTACTTCCTTGGTTCGATATTCCAACATTCTTCAAGTAGTTCTTGCATGTGTTCTCAGTTCTTTAAATAAAGCTATTCACCAAGGCCTCAAGTTAAGAAGGAGAACCACAAAGTCGGATCTCTATATTTATATAGATGGGCACATCACATTTGCTCCACATAGTAGAAATTTAAGAACTAAAATAAAAATCACAAGTCTGAAATACTACCTAGATTGCAAATTTTCATCCTCCTTGTCCCTAAGAGCACCAGCTTTTATCTCTCCAACATATTAATATCAGTCTTAATTAGTACACTAGTAATTAAATTTTTCTCATGTTGGACAGTTTGAAAGTTGTTCTTCATTGTGTTATATGATCCATAACTAAATATTAGTACCCTCAAGAAGTACATTGGCAGATGCTAACTCATTAGTAGCCTCAAGACTATTCTTCAAGACTCCTTGAGTATCATAGCTTCATCTCATCAAGTGCAAAGTCACCCACGAACCATATCAAGAACAACATATCCTTTTATGGACAACCATGTTAGGATCATCACACTAGAAAGAAAATGTCCATCGTAGCTTCAAAATAGATAGAAATGTCAAGCACATTCTTTCTATTAGATGACCCACTAACATTATATCACAGACATCCACCTTATTAGAGTATAAGTACCCATCCAAATGAATCAAGTGGTAGAGCGACGTGTAGATACTAAATTCATATGAAATACATGTCCATAGTCACATCACAGTAGGTACACACATCTAATATATTCTATTTAGACAAGTCACAAACTTTATATCACTAAGGATCCACCTCATCACAATATGTCAGTACATACCCATGAGCTAAATCATTGAGGAATGAGGGTTGATCTCATTGCATCAGGATGAAACATGATTTCATCATATGCTTGCAAACCTATCCATAGTAGCATCATAATAGATACAAAGAAGCACTGCAAGCCTAAACGAAACGAAAGATATTGCAAGGGAAATTGGGAAAATATCAGTCATTGGAATTGTTCTGTTTGCATCCTCATGTTTCAGTCACAAACAACTTGGATTGTTCAGGGGGGGCATTTTGTTTGCAGGGAAACTAGACATGTAAACCACTATCAAGATGCCTCTTGAATGTGTTATGGAGCTGGGACGTTCAATTGATTGCTTACACTCTCATACAAGATAACACACAACATGACACATAGGAGAAGGAACAAAAGGCATCAGTTGAAACAACAAAGCATTCCAACTTACACAGCCATGAACTTGTCATGGCTAATCCTACCAAAGTCCTATCCAGTAAGGAAAAAATTCCTATAAAGATATTCCTTCTCTAACATTTGACATTGTCATCCTTCTATCTAATTATTTATTTCAATTTTGTTTATAGTTGTTATACTTTATTGATATAAAATCAAATGGTAAACTGTAGGACATGGACCAATCATTACTCTGGTTATCCAATATAGTCCAATTCCTTGCATCTGGTTCTTTTTATTCATAGTTATACAACTTAACATTTATATCGGTTACTTCAGATGTAACTTCTACTCTTATGATTACATGTGCTTATTTAGTGCATATGTGGCTTGTCTTAGGAAGAACATCCTCTGTAGTAGAGGGAGAACCATCTGCTGTAATCAATATCTATGTGACAGTTACATAATGAATTTGTATGCATCCCCATCGCAAGAATTTAGTCAAAGAATTCTGGTTCAGTAAACTGCTCATTCAACTAATTTGTTTTTTATGTATGTAGGTATAAAAATGTGCTTAACATCTGATCTAAAAGAAGATCGTCATCTTGTGCATGAATCCTCTCTCAATTCTTCTATTATAAGGTAGGGGAACTAACAAAGGTGTCCTTTTGGAAAGTAGCCAGTTTGACAACATAGTAGATTATATTTTTGTTCTTCTTATCCGAGCCTAGATGGGGCACACCTAGGCACTAAACCAAGGCCTAGGACAACCTTTCTTCCTTGACAACCTTGATTTCATGTTTACAAATGATTGTTTTGCCTCTAGAAAAGGGAATAACTCTTTGTGCCTTCTTTTGCCTGATGCTTATATTTCATTTTGATGCTATGAGGTTTTTGCATAAGATTTGGTAGAATAGTTATATTACTGTCTTCTCCTAGAGGAACATAATTAAATTCTTTTCCATGAACTTCTAGATATGAACTAGACCTATGCATGGATTTGGGCGGTCATCCACCTCGTCGCATGATGAGATGATGACGTCTTTGTACAACACGTATTTTGTCTGTGGTTTAAAATTAGTGCTTGTTTGGGATTCAATCACTGTCACTTGTTGTTTACTTGTAGTGGTGTTTAATAGGAGGAACTGTAAAAGCGGAAATGGGACGAGAAAGAGGAGGGAAAGAAAATATGAAGGAGAGAAGGTAGTAACTACTACGATGACAACCAAGCACAATCTTAGCTATTAAGGCGTCAGGCTACGCACTAGGCCTTTTACATATAAAAATGAATATGACAGAGTACTACGACGGTTGTACATCTGGTATAATTTAGAACTAATAATGTTATTGGGTTGTACTTTCAAATGGTCTAAATGAATGATCTTATTGTGCAGGTTATAGACTGAAAATTCTGGACATGGCAAGCCTCAATGGTGCAAGTGAACTATCTTACAACTCTCCCATATAATGCTTGGGCTGCAACAAAACATGGATGAGCTGCCTAGATACTTCTTGTCTCTTCAAGGTACTTATTCTGTCATCTTATTCTCATAGAAACCTTCATTTATGCCATGTATGAATGCTTATATATCTTTATTAAACTATTTGGATGATCTTTACCTTATTTTTAATGCCTCCCCATTTGTAAAGCTTTATTTTCAGATTTAAGAGAAGTACATGCTTCGCCATCGTAGTAATTTCCATTACCCCAATTAGAGATTAAGCTTAACAACATCAAGAATTCAGATATAGAGCATAAGAAGTATCTAATACAGCCCCGACGCAACAAGTGCTTTCCTATGAAGCATGATGATGCATCTCCATTTGAAGTCTAGGCTCACCCAGTCACAGCTGCAGCAACAGCCATCGACGCAACAATATATCATGATATGTTGCAATTTGATATGGCTCTTTGTTGCTATGAGAAAGCTACATTTCATAGACCTATGTATATATTTGAACAACCACTGTCAGCATCTACAAACATAGCGACCAACTTCATAGGGATGATAATCCTTCTATCTCTGCTTAGAAGGTTCTTTTCAGATTCTTATCTCGGGTGCTTTTGGACGATGCTGGCCGAACAACAAGAGCTCGAATAAAAGAAGAAGACAATACAAATGTTAAAACTAGCTAAGAAAGACACAACTCTTTCACAAAGATGTTAGTGGAGCACTGAATCATTGATATATGTATAACTTTTCTTTGTACACATTGTATAATAGGGGCTAGGTATACATCCTCCCCATGTACATTCGACGTTTCATTATAAATGAAAGTAAGATTGTTGGCATAATGAGCATAACTTGCTCTAAATACTACAATTTTGTTACTAAAAGAGCTTGTGTACTAACAAATTACTCTCTCTCTCTCTCTCTCTCTCTATATATATATATATATATATAGTTGAGCTAAGCATATATGTATATGTACTAAATGGCATTACATATGTAGCTAGATGTATAATCAACTACATATATATGCATATAGTAACTGCAACCTTTCCCTACACACTAAATACATATAAAATGTATTAACTTCATGTTTTTGCTACATACTGACTATATATGCAATTTTAGTCATACATTTAGCTATAATTATACTTATATTTAAATATGTAAGGACAACATCTAGCTACACTTTTGGATACATATAAATTTGTAGCGAATGGATTGTCTAACTACATATTTGAAAAATATAGTTAAATGCTTTAGCTATACGAGCATATACTACAACTTGTATGTGTAAAGAAATATGTAGTTAAAGCCTTTAGCTACAAAATTTGGGGTTTTCGCTACAATTTTTTTTATAGTTAAAGACCCTTTTTTGTAGTGATGTTCATATGTCACCCCCAAATTAAGTGATAAGTGCATCCCATAAATATCCCACACCTTCATTAATTACTTTAAAACCCTAGGTTTCATCTTGATTATCCAGTGTTAGCTTAGTTAGCTCTTTTCCTGCTTAGTTAGCTTCTTGCCCTATTTTTTCCTTATTCTTACTAGTTTAGTTCGTTACTCGCTCTTGTGCTTTTGTTTTGCATGCCTTAGTGTAAATTTTTGTTTCATACCTAGCTTAGTCTTTTCTTGCATACTTAGTATTAATCTAGTCTAGGGTTAACTTAGATTTCATTCTCGCCTTTAATTTATTTCTTTCTCACCTAGTTTAACAATCAAATCACCTTTAAACCCTTAACCCTAGTCTCTACAGTAGGAACCTAGCAAAACTAACCTATCTCTAGTACCCTCTTTTTTCCCTGAGGATCGACCCCTATGCTTTCCCTTCACCAATGCTATAATAGTACCTCGTGTGCTTGCGGGTGAACGATTTGGTATTGTGATCGACTGTGTTAGGGTTAATATAAATTTTGAAAGATCCACACATGTGTTCGAGTCTCATGGAGTGCATCTAGTCACCCCTTGTTGGCTAGTGTGTATACCTCTGGCTTGGCGCACCAAGCTTTCTGGCGCTGTTGTCGGGGAGAAAGGCGCTCGGCCTAGCTAGTTAGTTTTGCTTTGACTTTTCCTACTACCCTCATCATTGCTATTCTTTATTCATTATTCTTTTCATTCTTTGTATATATTGGTTTGCTAACTTGTTCTCTTTTGTTTGGTTGTGCTTTGTGCACGTGACAAGCAACTCTAGAGGAAATAAGATGGAAGGCCAAAATCCACCCTACAAGCCGCTTCAACACTACTTCATGCCTAGCAACTACAAATAGCAAATTCCTAGCAGGGTTGATCAAATGTCAGGGGAGCAATTCTCTATTCCTCCAGGTCTTCTTGGGATCCTACCTATATTCTACAGCTCAGAGAGTGAGAAGCCCTACAAGCACTTGGACTCTTTTCTTAAAGTATGATCCACCTTCAGGACACCGACGGCTAGTGATGATACAATCCAGTTGACCTTGTTCTCTTTTTCACTCAAAGATAGAGCTAAATATTGGTATGACTCAAGAAGGGACATCATGAGTTAGGAAACAATGAAGAATGCCTTCTTGAGACAATTCTACTCTATAGCAAGGTTGACACAAATGCGACGTGTCAAGACAAGTTTTAGTCAAATGGGCAATGAGCAGTTTCATAATGCATGGGAGAGATTTAAGAAGATTTTGAGAGAGTTCTTGCACCATGAGATCCCTTTTTGGCCGCTAGTCCAATCATTTTATAAAGGACCAAGACACAATGGACTCTTCTTGTGGAGGATTTTTCATGGCTAGGCCACCTGAGGAGATATGGCCTTTCTTTGAGCAGTTGGCTGAAGGATCAAGAATTTGAGCTTCTAGCATGATGAATGAAAGAGGGTATGCCTTTGGTGTGACACCTCCTACTCATGATGACTCAAGCCCACAAGTGATGAAGATTCTTGGTGACATGGTGAGCTTCATGAAGAACCAGGTGACAAATGTTCCTTGCCACTTGGTCAATTCTATTGAGTTCTACAGTGAGGAAAAGAAGACACCTCACTCCTATAGCTATCAAGAGCCACAAAGTCCAAAATATAGCTCAAGGTTTGAGGAAGAGGTTCTCTCTAGATTTAAAATATTTGATGATGTTCACAAAGATGTTACAAGACTAGAAGAGAAAGTAGAGCAGCTATCTTCCATAATTGCTCTCTAAGAAGAAAAGTTGTCTTCAAAGCCCATCATGAGCTACCATGAAGAAAGTGGACCCATGCCCTCTTCTCAAGTTTTCTACAGTCCAGCTCCCATGCAAGTGCAACCCATCTACCATTTCAAAGGCGATCCCAAGCCTTGTACTCCACCTCCCCCTCCATCACCACCATTTTCCCAATAATTCACCTTCCAACCTCAATTCTCCCCTCCACCTTAATTTCAACCGCAAGTGTCACCTCTACCTCCTCCACAGCCACAACTATCTCCCCCTCTCCACCATGAGCAAGGAAGTGTTCTGACAGTTCTAAGCAGTGGGAAATCTCTTGAGCATCCCGCAAGTCAAAAAAAGGTTGACAAAGCAAAGCAAAAGCAACCAAGTGATGATAATGTGATTGAAATTGCCGAAGATGATTCAGTGATATATCCTGTTGATTTTGAAGTACCATGTGCTCCACTCCATTCTCCATTTGTAGGTCCTACCATCCCTAGTGTTACACCTCACATTGATGCAAGCAAGGAAAAATCCAATGACCCTCTATTCATTGAAGCACTAGATGAGCCACCAGAATTGAAGAGGAGGCAAAAGCCCAATGTTGATATTATTTTGGTGTTTCGCCAAGTGAAGTTGAAAATTCCACCCTTGGACGCTATCAAGCAAATCCTATCATATGCCAAGTTCCTTAAGAACATATGCACTATGAAGAGAAGGTCAACGGGGAGGATACTAAAGAAAGTGAAGTTGACTGAACAAGGGAGCTCCATCATACGACATTCACTTCCAATGAAGAGAAAAGATGCTGGAGCCCCACTCATACCTAGTTATATAGGGGGACATCGCATAGACATGTCCTTACTTGATTTGGGATCTAGTGTGAATTTGATGCCATACAATGTCTATGTTGAGCTAGGCTTGGTCAAGTTGAAGTTGGAACATTGCACTCTCCAATTGGCGGATAGATCCATAAAGGTGCCTAGGGGAAGAGTGGATGATGTCTTGGTGTTGATAGATAAAGTGAAAGGCGCAGTGTTCCTGGCGGATTTCATCGTACTTGATATGGAGCTGGAGGATAGGAAGATTCCCATCATCTTGGGAAGGTCGTTCTTATCTACAGCCAATGTCGAGATTCATGTACACATCGACACCATGATAGTTTCATTCATGGACATGGACATGAACATCAATATCAACATGTATAAAACCCCAACCCGACAGGTCTGAGATAGGGATATTGGACATGATCACTTCACAAGTCCAAATGATCATTTGAGAAAATAAGATCAAGATGGAATAGTTGATGATGATTATTGTGATCAAAGGGATGAGGAAAACAGATTGAGTGCAAATGAGGGATGCATGTTTTGCAAGAATGGGCACATGAGGATACCAAATGAATGATCTTATAAAGAATCTTCAAGAAGCCCGACTGAAGGCATGAAACTTAGTGCTAGTGGGAGGCAACCCACATATGTTTGGGGTCTTTTATACCCAACCTTCACTTTTGATACTTTTCTTTTGTTTTTCACACGATTCCAAGAATACACAAACACACACTTATGTTTAATGGTTTTCTTTGAGTTTTGATGACATCGCAAGTGGTAGGTACTAGAGAGAGAGGAATCAAAGTTGAGTCATGGCCATTAAGGCAAATTTGTGGCAAAATACCAAAGAAACATGAAGTTCTTGATTTTGAGTTGTGAGAGTTGAAGGAATGACCCCACCACGATCGTGGAGCTCGACCACGACCATTACATAAGTGGCCAAACACGACCGTGGACTCCCACCACGGTTGTGGGTTTTATTTTGTCAAATTTGCAAAGATGTTCGGGTTTTAGGGAGAATGGCCACGACTGTGGCCTCCCTCCACGATTGTGTTAAAGATGGATGGCCACGACCTTAGCACCTGACCACGACCGTGGCAAGGTTGGTCGGGCACGTTATTTAGTGACAAATACGACCATGGCCCCCACCACGACCGTTCTTCGCAGACCTCACCACAGTCGTGGCCCGACCTAGTCCTGGAAAAAAAATATAGTACTTAAACATATCAAACCAGACCCCTTCTTCATTTCATCTCCTTCTCCCTCGAGTGCATGGTCGTGGTGGCATACAACAACACCATGCTCCTCCAATTTTCACCTCTAATAGCTTAAACCACCACTAATCAACCACCAATCATTACGTAATCATCCCCCAGTCGTCCCCCTACCATTTCCGCCACCATTCCTCCCTCAATCAGTCCTCCATAACCACCTTCCTCTCCAATCCGCCCAACAACCTCCCTTCCCTAAACCTCCACTTAAACCTTCCATTCTACACCTAAATCCACATCCATATCACCCCCTATACAAAAATCCAAATTTCACCCTCCATTCCCACATCCAACTATGAAAAAATTTGGAAGGCAATCACAAAGGGGGCCAACATCATCACTGGAGGAAGGCAATGTTTCAAAAATGCCTCATCTGATGTTTCTATGCCCTCACATACCTCATCCCCAGCCAACTCTGCATCCCAATCCCTCTGCCTCTCACAATCGGTGAGTGCATCCCACTCTCGTTCATCCGACAGCCACCACATCACTGACGCCACATATGAGGGAGATGAAGAAGAAGAAGAGGCGTCAGAGGAAAATCTGGATGATTTGATTGGGGAGATTGAGCCTGTGATTTCAAAGTAAGGGAAGAAATCAAGAGCAACACTATCTTCATCGCAAAGTCCTCCATTACCCATGCCATCCCTCCTATCCACATCTTCCATGGCGGGGGGACATGGGCAACATCCGCAAGCAAGGTGACATCTGCACTTGGAAGAAGAATAGTTTGCTCAGTGGTACCCTAAGCAACAGGTGCCAATCAATTTTGATACAAGCTTCATGTCTCAATCTTATAGAATGGAGGGATATAAAGATGACTGTGATGATGAAGAGGTAGAGCTGATTCCTGAGGAAGAGGATGTTCTGGAACATTTGGAGGCGGACAGATTGAAAGATTGAAGGCCTTAAGAAAGGCCCCTGTAGGAGTGTCCTTTGGGAGAGGATGCAGACAGAGGAAAATCACCCTCACATATCCCAAATGCATGACAAGGAGAGTCGTATCCACTAGATACAGATGTGAGAAGGTGATTGATGATCTAGGCATCAAGATGGCTGTGGAGACAAGCTTGAAGAAGGTTGGGTTGTGGAAGATTCTTTTCACACCCCAACCCACTTATACCTCTTTGACTCAGGAATGCTTTTCCACTCTTAAGAAGATTAAGGTGAGAGGTAACGATGCCATCAAATTTTTCATGATGGGCCAAGCACATACTCTCACATCAATTGAGCTGAATTGTATTTTTGCTTCCGACCACAAAGAGGCCAAGAAAATGAGTGACGGTCTACTTGAAAGGGAGGTAGATTTCAATTATGTCAACTTCTGGAGAACATTAACAAGCAGAGAAGATTATTATGCAGGGAAGTCCAAGACTTCAGCCATAAGCAACCCCCTATTCCATTGTGTGCAAAAGGTTTTGTCCAACACCATTGTTGGCAGGTATGACAATCAGGGCACAATTTCTCAGAAAGATCTTTTTATCTTGATGGCTATGCACAAGAAACGGTTTATTGATATTGGAATGCATCAAATTGATCATTTTAGATTCATTCCCTTTAAAAGCAAAACAATGTTCTTCATGGGAGGCATTGTAACCTTAATTGCACTTGCCTTGGGGTGTGATGTCACACAACTTGAAGATTTAGGGGAAGCTCAATTTGTGTATTTGAATTATCTCACACGCTCCCACACTATCACTATAAAGAACAAAAAAATGATGTATTACGTGAGTAGTGTGTTGAGAGATGATCTTGAGTAACCTCACTATGTTGTGCCACTTGTTTCTGTTTTGCCCCTCCCCCCCGACGAACTCGACATCATTTTGGGTCAATGACATCAAATACACCTAAGGGAAACTTTCACTAGGGGAGTCTCTGCCACATAGGAAGAGATAGATGAATCAAATGTGCAAGGGTGAAACAAGAAAATGAAGAACAAGGACAGCCCCAAAGAATAAGGAGGGATGAAGGAACATCCCTGTAATAGCAGCCCTCAACCAATGCCTATGACATGTATGACATCTAGGATTAGCTTGAGGGAATGTATGAAACACAACAAGAAATGCAGCTGACTCAGCAGTACATGTGGCAAGACCAACATCAGATGCATCATCAGGTCAACACATGTACCACTACCACCATGCTCAGGCATAGAGAAACCTCGAATGGGGCAGCACCTTTTGGGGTAGTATTCTAGGATATTCAGAGCCTCCTCCACCACACTAGGATGACTACTGGGGTCACTATTACCAACATCCTCACCCTAGCTCAGCCCCTCCTCATGATCACCCCCACCCTTCTGATCACCAGCAGCAGCCATGATGCTTCCCCTATATACTCTAAGATATAGTTTCATGTTGAGGACAACATGATTCTAAAGTTTGGGGTGGGTAGGGTGGTATGCACCTCCCTCTCTCTATATTAGTGATTTTGTTCCATATATGCCATGTCATGCACATCTAGTGTAGTTTTTCTTGTTCTTATTCCTGGTTGCACTCATGCATCTCATGTAGTTTCGTTCATGCATTTTTGTGTAATTTTCAAAAAATTTTATCTTTTTTCCACTCCATGTCATACATTGCATTTCCATATAGTTTTTGCTAATTTGTAACTAGGATTTGTTGCTTTATGTCTTTAATTTCCCTAAAGTAGATTTAGATGTGATTGAATGCAAATTGGCACAATTTTGGCCAACTTTTCTCAAATTTGAATGTTCTTGCCCAAAACACATGTTTTGACTTAATCTCTACTTTTTGAAACGAAAATATTGATATTTGACAAAAGCATGTTGTTTTCTTAGATTTTATTGCTATATAATCTTGATTGCTTACTCTTTGCATGTGCATCATATCTCTCAAGAAAGTGAATGTTTGGTTGAATTGTGAATTGAGCAAGCTATGAACGTTTAGAGTTTATAGAACCACTTGATAGAAGTATGAAACTCATGTTGTTCAATCATGTGGTGTGATATTATTTGATGAAGTGTTGGATTAATTTTCATGCAGGATACCTTTTGTTGAGAATCACTCCAATGACCCCTCTTTGAACTGACTCTTCACTCACCATCTTCTTACCCCTCTGCCTCATGAAAGGATGCCAAAGTTCACGTATCAGCCGTGGCCACCTCCAAAAGTTTGCGGTGACCACATCTACATCTCACTGCTTCACTCTCATCACCGTATGCCCTATCTACTCCAAGGGAAAAGAAAAAGAAAAAGAAAAATGCAAAAAGAAAATAAAAGGATGCTCCTATTTAAGAGAATTCAAATAAAGAAAAGATGAGTGCTCTATGTAATAGCACTCCAAAAAATCCTTCCACAATCCTTTCTTCCATTTTCATACCCATTGAGCTAGGAAACATCAAACCTAGTTCACTTTACCCTTTTCAACATCCATGTGGGTCATTTGGTGTGGTTTGAAGCATAAGATCAAATGCGTGAAAGTGAAACAACACTCCTAGTCATCATTGATTAACGGCAACATGAAACGGCTTACCCAGAATTACATGAAGGACATATGGAAAGCTTGTGCATTCTATGCTCTATATTTGAAGTGTATACGCTCAGTGTTCATTTCATGATTGGATTGTGAAAGTTAAGAGGAGAGAGGTGGAACACATGCACTCAGTCACTTTTAAGATCATTTAGTCAATAACAATCTATTGCAATGCTTTGTCATTCTTGTTTGATTCAAGTTTGGGGTGGTGATGCAGTCCTATTTTAGGGCTTCATCTTGTGTCTTTTTGTATCTCAATCCCATCTAAACATAGTAGAATGCAATTCAAATCCCCCAATATGCTTATCATTGCCAAATGTACTTATGTAGCCTCTTGTGTACTTTTCAGGACAATTGTGCATGCATTGATGCAAGGAAGGAGATGGAGTAGTTCCACGGGTTCCTAGACTCAAGGAACAACCCTTAATCTTCCTCGAGCCATCTAGGTGTGCACAAAAGTCATCCCAAACCAAGAGGAGACAGATTCAAGAAGTTCCAAGTTCAGAAGCTATTGTTGAAGACTCCAACACGGTCGTGGCAGGTTTATAGCTTAAAGGATCGAGGAGCTTCAAGAAATTTACACTGCAAGTACCACGACTGTGGCCATCAGCACGGCTGTAGCCAACTAAAGACACCACGGTAGTGTCCCTCGGCACATTCGTGTCCAAGCTGCATCAACTGGTTCGTGGCCACCTGCCACGACCATGTGTTTATTGCCAATCAATCACAGGGACTTGGGCCATTTTGTACATGAATGGCCACGGTCGTGGCCTCCTACCACAACCATGTGTTTATTGCCAATCAAGCACAAGGACTTGGGCCATTTTACACATGAATGGCTACGGTCATGGCCTCCTGCCATGACCATGGCGAGCTGTAGTTGAGATGACCTCCAACCTCCCCACGACGATATTTTCCCCTACGCACCACGGCTGTGCTACCCAGCACGGCCGCGCCACTTACCCTTCACCACGACCGTGGCACCCCACCATGAACATGCTACCTTACTTAGCCCAATTAACTCTAAACCACCTCCACCACAACCATTCTACATACACCCCTCCATGGCTGTGGCCATCCGCCGCGACCGTGTTGATCACTAAACCCTACACTTTTTCCACTGCATTTTCCACTTTGCTACTACTTGACCTATTGATTCCCCCACATCTATATATAGGGGGTGGCACATGTATGTCAAGGTTAGCTACCATGCACCCACTTTAGCCTCCCCATTTCATCCTCCATCCATTCCCACCTCCATTTCACCATTTCCACCATCAAAACCCTACATTCCTTCCATTTCCACCATACATCCATGTCATTCACCTACCTTAGAGGAGGGAGATCGAGCTATATATTCTAGGAGGTGGAGAAGGAGGAGTCTTCACTGAGCACATCATGGATTTTAACTCCTCTACTCATTCTTTCTCCTTTCATTTTGTGTTTTCCATTCCCATGAGTAGCTAGACCCCTTTTGGTGGGTTGTTTGGGGGAAATTATGTTACTTTGATACCATGTTGGGGAAAATGATCTGTAAACATTATGATTTCATTTGGCAATGATTATGTTCTATTTACATCTCATTCTCCATGAATTGCTTGTTGGCTTGTGAGTGAAATCACCTACAAATTTTGGGAAATTGCTTATATATGTGAATTTTGGGATTTGCCCCTAGGTCCAATTCTTGGATCCCTAGGTTGCCTCCCATCTTCCTATACCCTAATCAATCTCCCTAAACGTAAGTGAGAGATCTAAGTAGCTATATTAGATAATTCTAGCGCAATTAGAATGGAGCCTTCTCAAGGCTAGAATGTGGGGGAATTGGGGTCCAAAGCCCTAATTTCTCCTACCCATACTATTCTAGAATCATAGACTTGATTAGACTCTAATTGAATTAAACCTAATCCCTATCCCAATTGATCCTTGCAAGGGTAGTAGGGGGTGTTAGGGACTAGTTCCTCTATACACAACCTAGCAAAACCATGGCCAGTTAGTAGCTTAGGTAAATTCATTAGACTCTAATATGTTGTTTGGTTTGGATAATCTAAATGGGATCATAATGTACATATGTCACCCCCAAC
This sequence comes from Alisma plantago-aquatica, assembly GCA_963693085.1. Lineage (NCBI taxonomy): Eukaryota > Viridiplantae > Streptophyta > Magnoliopsida > Alismatales > Alismataceae > Alisma > Alisma plantago-aquatica. The sequence continues at coordinate 1,151,872,655 of OY856412.1, forward strand.
TTAACTGATTAGTGCATCCCCTAAACAACCCACACCTTCATTAATTGCTTTAAAACCCTAGTTTTGATCTTACTTAGCTAGTGTTAACTTAGTTAGCTCTTTTCCTGCTTAGTGAGCTTCTTGCCCTATTTTTTCTTTGTTCTTACTAGTTTAGTTCTTTACTCGCTCTTGTGCTTTTCTTTTGCCTGCCTTAGTGTAAATTGCCTTTTCATACCTAGCTTAGTCTTTTCTTGCATACTTAGTCTTAATCTAGTCTAGGGTTAACTTAGATTTTATTCTCGCCTTTAATTGCTTTCTTCCTCACCTAGTTTCACAATCAAATCATCTTTAAACCCTTAACCCTAGTCTCCGCAGTAGGATCCCAACAAAACTAACCTAGCTCTAGTGCCCCCTTTTCTCCCTGTGGATCGACCCCTACGCTTTCCCTTCACCTATGCTACAATAGTACCCCGTGCGGTTGCGGGTGACCTATTTGGTATTGTGATCGACTGTGTTAGGGTTAATATAAATTTTGAAAGATCCACACAAGTGTTCGAGTCCCGTGGAGTGCATCTAGTCACCCCTTGTTGGCTAGTGTGTACACCTCTGGCTTGGCGCACCACATGGAAAATGAGACCAAAACGTGGTCGTGATTTCATTCCTTGATGTTTGGCGATCGTTTTAATGGTTCTATATGTAGGTTTTGAGACCTGAGGGAGGTATATTTACTTGTGGATGAAGAAATAGGGGAACTGGAGGAGATTTTTACTCAAACTGGGGCTCTTGGGTACGAAACCCTGATGTGTAAGGGACGAGAAGGTTTAGGAAGGATTAAGGAAGGTGAGTGGGATATTTTTTTGTAGTGAGAAAGTGTAGATAGAGAGATCGGGAATGAGAACAACTCTAGTTACTATACCAGTCTTACTGGGACTTGGGCAGGCGGCAGTGATGACTCACGATCCGTCGGATCAATCCCTGAGACGTGAGGTAAAACCCAGGTTGTAATATGAGATCCGCGAGAAAAGGTGGCACATGACACATCAAATAATCCAAACTATGAGTTAGGTTTATTTTTTGACAATACTTTCAATTTAAAACCATTACTAACTATATATATACTTGCATAGGCCAATTAGATGATCAAATAACGTCTGAAAAGCACCAAATTTGAACCACACTCCAAAATGAGGACCTATAACTTTCCTACACTATTAGATTTAGGTTTTAGTTATCTTTTCTTCACCAACCATACACAAGTCATTATCTTAATATTTATGTATTAAAGGTGAACTAAATTGAATTATCACTCCTTAGTGAACTAGTTGAGTCCAATTCCATGACTGAGAATGATAACATACTTCAAAACTTAGTCATTATTTGAAGGAATTATTAGGAGTTTATTTACATATTAAGGTGAAAATAAATTCTATAACAAATGTTATGAATTTTGGCTATTTCCATTAAGTTCATTGTTTAAATTTTATCATAAAACTCCATTAAGATTTCTAAATTATATATATGAAAAGAAAAAAAAATGGGATGTTACATGTTGTGTGAATGTGAATATTAAAAATTTGGGAATGTGTGCAATGAGAGTGGGGTTGACTTCACACAAGTCGAATGGGTTGTGGTTTATGACAGTCATGAAGTTGTGAGTGTTGTTGAGCGTAAATGAATGTTTGAACAAAAAAATATATAAAAAAGATAAAAAATTCTCAAAGAAAGGAGAGGATCATGGTTACCTCATGCTATATTGGATATAACGAGTGAGAGTCTATCAATATTATTTGAGTTTTGTCATACTGGACCAATCACGAGACATGGAAGAATTAAGAGTTATTGCCGAGAATGCTTGAGTTCCCCAAAATAGTAGTGAATTTCATATTTTCAATGGTTGGTGGATCTATATGATGATATTGTGCTCACCAAAATTTGAATATGTTGTACTCATAATCTTCAATGGAGGTTGATTGTAGTAATTGTTAGGTTACTTTGTTTTGAAGTGTTGCTTATCCTAAGCAACTACTGCAATATTTTGAAGTTGGTTGATCCAATTAAGGTGAACTGACCATTGTCTTTCAAGAACTAATTAACTCTTCTTTTCTAAACTATTAAGAATGGTGCAACGTTTTCTTCCTTCTTGTGGTCTCCACTACAACTTTACTACTTGACACTATCATAATACATCTCCAACTCGTTTACCAAGCCATCTCCAAGACCAAGTTGATAGCACATAGATTTACTACTTAGACTAAATTAACAAACCTGCTAGCTTCTCCCCAACTACTTAACTGCCTCCCTTGGTGGTTTTGTGTAGTCACAATAACAACAACTATGTTCCATTTCCATACACCATTAGATTTAAGCTTAATAACACTTGCCACTAAAGGATTCTAGGACATGATCCCCCCATGGCTTGCGGATGGAACATATTATAACTTCATTTCTACAACCTCAATCAAATGAATTTGGTTACAAATCAAGTTACACTTGTTACTAGTAATTGACGACTGCTTTTCAAGAGCTGCCTTATTCCTTCCTAGATAAATGAACCAAAAATTGATAAAGATCTAATTCTAATGAGCTGCTCCAGCCATCATATTCCTCTTTATCCATTCTTTAGCAATGAAAAAACCAAAAAACAATGTATCTAATTCCATCATTTTCCACACCAACTTGAATATTTTGCAATCTCACGGTGTATGCAATAAGTCCTCTATCTCTCCTAGACAAACATCACATACATCAATATCAGTAAAATGTCAGTACTTCTTACATGCATTTTTCATCAAAGAATCTTGTCACACTAGAGACATGACAATTTGTAGTTTATCAGGGACCATTTTTATCCAAATTGTTCTCCAATGTATCCTCACTATATTCCTTTTTTCTTTCTAAGGATCGTATACACAAATTTTGTGCAAAATCCTCCATTGCTCGTCATTGACCAACACCGCATATCATTCTCACTGTTGTTTGCAAGCTGTAACAATTTCACTATCCTCTTGACCACATGCAATGGTAAGTAGGAGCTCAGGAAATCCTTATCCCATCTACTGTGTAAATTCACTACAATCGTCACTCACATTTATGCAAGCGTCCTTTATAATGAATATATTATATGTTTGATTTCATACTTTGGATTGCTGAAAAATAATAAAGCTAATTGGTTGATGCCAAAAAGAACTCATTTCACATGGTGAACGACTTCTACAAAGATATGTTAGGTTCAATAAGAGGACTATATCTATTCCAATTTAGTTTTAAAAGGAACTTTGTACATATACAATGTTCTTATGGGAGATACAACTTGGGTGTGCTTCAATTGGATTTGTTACAAACTGCGTATACTAACGACTTATAAATCTTGGTACATGACGAGTGATATATGTTCCAATAGAGCTTATTTATTAAAATATAAGGTACAAACTCTACATTTTTCGGTGACCAAATTGTGGTTAAGTATAACTATACATGGTGATTGACTACTTGTTCTTACTATGAACCTTGAGGATGAACCAATTTTGAATCTCAACGAGCCCATCAAAACCACGCACACCTAATTCATTGGTTTTGGCCATGCTGTATTGGTGCATGTCCGCGATGACATCATACATAAGAAATCTAGAAAATAAATAAGATGTACAATATGAACGTTATGATTAAAATGTGTGGTTTCCATAATTGGATACTGATACCAACCTAATTTTGGAATTTATAGGTTAAAGTTGAGATTATACAAAATGAGATAAAAGAAGAAAAAGACGACCAATGAAATGCCACATAAGATGATGGATGCAATGTCCTAGCAAATCGATTAAAGTGGAAAACATCATCGCCGACTACTAATCTCTAGATAGATCATCACGTTAATTTAGCGCAATGATAAATTGGGCTTTTCTGACAGTGGACCGTCACAACAGTTGAAAAAATGTACAAAAAATCACGTCCGTTGATCCGTATGTTTGGAATAGCGTTTCAGACCTTCCCGTCATCTGACTATCCAGACCGAACGCCCGCTATTGCTTTGCCGAACAACGCCTAAGTCCATTCTTTTCCCATCTATAGGTTGGTCTACAATAGTATTCCCTACCTTTTTGACAATATTAATTATTTATGCAATAATATTAGGTAGTTTTATTTCATCATCTTTTTACAATTTCTTTTCTAAATTTCCAAGAAATAGGAAGATCTAATGTTATTCAATGGTCCGCTTTCAAATTATCTGCTATGCAAATATCAATCTGTGTTTGACAGGGAGAATCTCTGACCAATAACTTGGTGTCCGTACTCGATAGTTCGTGTAACAAGGAATCTATTCAATTGTATCGAAATTCAAACAATTACAGATATACACATTTATTTTTTCTTCTCACCGATGAGGAAGCAGTAAATTTACTTTCAAAGCATCCCACGAACGTTGCAGTGCATTCCTCTTGTCTTCGAAGGCTGAAAGAGTTGCCGTTGTCTTGTTGCTCTCAGACCATTCTATGGCCTCAACAGCTGAAGCCAACATCGTATGCCTTAGGGATGCATCTAAACTACGCATGGCTCGGCTTTTGATCTTGTTCTTGATATCGAAAGCAAGAGTATCGAGATTCTCCTTGGTCAATGCGATCTGCGCCTTCCGTTGCTGTTCGATCTGGTATGCCTTAGCCTCATTGATCATCCTGTCCCTCTCTTCCACAGTGAGCCTCCCCCTTTGATCAGTTATTTCGATGGTAGCAGTGATGTTGGACCTCCTTTCTATGGCCGTCACGTTCAGTATTCCATTAGCATCAATGTCGAACGAGACATCAAACTTGACTTTTCCTGCACTTCTGGGCCTGAAGCCAGTAATGGCGAACTTACCAAGCAAATTGTTCGCCTTGGCAAGGTCGACGTTCTCACCCTCATAGACAGAGAATGTGACTGTGTCCTGGCTGTCGTAGGCATTTGTGAACTCGTCCTGTTTACGACAAGGGATGGGTGTATTTCTCTTAATCACGACAGCCAATCTCCCACTGCTCAATTCAATGCCCAAGGACAGGGGAGTCACGTCCTTGAGGACGAGAATCTGCTTCACTACTGATGTTTTGTTGTCACCACTAGTACCGCTCAGCAGAGCGGCCTGAATAGCGGCGCCGCAAGCCACAGCTTCATCGGGGTTTACAGAGCTGCACAGATTATCCCTCTCAAAGAATTCAAGAAGCAGATCTTTAATTTTAGGAATACGCGAAGACCCTCCTACGAGTACGACATCATGGATGATGTTCTTATTCAGATTGGCATCATTGAGGCATTGCTCCACCAGATCAATGCACTTTTCAAACAGATCCTCGTTCAAACTTTGGAACCTTGCACGGCTAATATCTGCCACAAAATCGACATCTCCTAACAGAGATTCGGCGTTGAGTTGGGCATGAACAGCTGTGGACAGCATCCTCTTGGCCTTCTCGCATTCAGTCCTCAGCTTCCGCAGGACCTTGGCGTTGCTGGACACGTCCGGCCCGTGCGCACGAGCAAGCTCTTGTGCAAAGTGCCTCATGAGGCGGTTGTCGAAGTCGACGCCACCGAGGTGGGTGTCGCCAAGCGTCGCCTTCACATCTAGCACGCCATTCTCGATCTCCAGCACTGTGACATCGAAGGTCCCGCCGCCGAGGTCGAATATTAGAACATTCCTCTTTCCCACTTGGCCGCTCCTCGTCTTGTCAAGGCCATATGCTAGGGCGGCAGCTGTGGGCTCGTTGATGATGCGTAGGACATTGAGGCCTGCAATGGCTGCAGCATCCCTTGTAGCACAGCGTTGGGCATCGTTGAAGTGGGCGGGGACGGTGATCACAGCGTTCTTGACCTCACGACCGAGGCGCTTCGATGCCGCCTCCTTCAGGTATACGAGCACCATAGCTGATATCTCCTCGGCAGTGTATAGGCGATCGTCCCCATGGTCGTTGACTTGGATTATAGGCTTGCCGTCGTTGCCCTCAACGACTGTGAAAGGCCAGAGCTTGATGTCCTCTTGCACACTCTGGTCCATGAATTTCCTTCCAACTAGCCGCTTCACTTCTGCATATTAGTGAACCCGATCGATTTCAGAAAAACCGCATTTAACATGATATGTGTAATTAACAGAATGACATATGAATAAAGCAGAAAACAACGGCAACAAATAAGAATGCTAACCACCGACTGTGTTTGCGGGATTGGTAGCGGCCTGGTTCTTGGCGGCAGCACCAACTAACCGATCGTGCTTGGTGAACGCCACCATGGAAGGCGTCACCCTGTCTCCCAGCTGATTTTCGATCACCTCTGCCTGCCCATACCGAAACACAGCTACGCAAGAGTAGGTCGTCCCGAGGTCTATCCCGATAACTGGCTCATCGGTTCCAGCCATCGATTCCCTCTCCCGACCCTAGCTACAAGGCCTGAACAATTTGGTGATGAATGCGTTGAGATACCTATTCAAGCGTCTACCCTTTCCATTTACTGGGATACATATAATCGAGGGATTTCGTCCGAGATTGGTTGTTTTTCAGCAGCCGCCACAATATATACAACTAATTTCTAGCACACAATATTGTATTCCGTTTCAAATTTGTATAACAATGTCAATTGAGTTCCGCGGAAACTTCAAAGGAAAGGCAGTGCGATTTGAGGGTTATATCATTTCAGCTTCGTTCATCCGACGTACATCGAGCAGGCTGGACACAGTCTTGCACACGGTTTCGAATCGTGCTGTCCATGTTGGGTTGACACTTGATGCCGACGTGAATGCGTAAATTTATACGAACGCTGAAACGAATTTCGTATATGCTTTTATGTATACAATTTACTGATATGAACGCCATTGTCAATAGGTACAACAAGTAAGATAATTAGTTTTTTCAACTTTCTTAATCAGGGTTGTTCAACTTCCCCTCTTTGCCAAGTGATGACATGGTAAAACAAAAGGCTAATGTATATATAACTATGTTTGTATAATGGGAGATCAATAATTATACTGGCTGATATTTAATTTTTAGATGAGTTAGAAGAAAATATGCGTGTATGGATCTGATATAGGATTTTCCACTTATGGGTCTGAGTAGTGAGGAATTTAACGCACAACAAATAGCTTTAAAAGTTGTCTCAGCCAAAATAACCAAGTATGAATAGATGTGCGTCGACAATCAAAAAAGTAGATGTCGAACTTTTTCAAAAGAGTTCAACATAATGCATAATAACGTCATAACCCCAAGTCTATATATATATATAATACTTTAGAGGATCGCTTTTGCTATTCCAAAAAAAAAAAAATAGTGGCGCAACTTATTAAATGTCTTTCTTCTATTTCGATGTGATTTTTTATTATTTGATAAAATTCAGTTATTGAATGAAGATTCTTTTTAGTAAAAAAGAAAGACATTCAAGGGTGGAACGAAGATTTAAACCATGGGAGGCCAAAATTATCTTAGATTTTGATACAAGTAATGACGTTTATGTGTGGGATAAAACATGGTTTAAGAAATTACATAATAGCATAATAAGATTTGGACATGAGATCTTAAGCTATGTAGTAGCTATATTAACCTGTACACCATTTCAGTTCCTACACCATGTTCACGTTTGAACTCTATATATATTGTCTCGGACGTGTATATCTCGGACACATTGATGCAATGATTATTGTACAAATAATATATATTACACACCTTTTTTTTATGAAGATGTGTACATATTTAATATTTTTAATTTTTTTAGAGGTGCCATGGCCATGTTTGCCGCCTCTAGTTCCGCTTATGGGCATATTTCTCCTCTTTTTGTCCATATTTTCTCTCACACACCTCTAAAATTCCGTCGAATGAACATACCAATCTATCTGCTCTGTAACGTTATTATTAGAATGTGTGGTATTCAACCCAAAACCAATTGGCAATGGGCGAAGGGACCACACACCTTATAAGTCCAGGATTTTTCCCAGAGCTCAGCGGTGTGGGACAATTCTAACATCCCCCTCAAGTGCCAGGACTTTTCCCAGAGCTCAGCGGTGTGAGACAATTCTAACATCCCCCCTCAAGTGCAGCCACTTTTGTGTGCTTGCACTTGTTCTTTTTTTTAGGTAGGATGTAGTCCTCACACTTGTCTCATGGGGTCCGCTTTGATACCATATTAGAATGTATGGTATTCAACCCAAAACCAATTGGCAATGGGCGAAGGGACCACACACCTTATAAGCCCAGGACTTTTCCCAGAGCTCAGCGGTATGGGACAATTCTAACATCCCCCTCAAGTGCCAGGACTTTTCCCAGAGCTCAGCGGTGTGGGACAATTCTAACAGTTATCCATATTTTCAGTCACGTTCTTCCCTCTCTCCCTTTCTCTCTCTCTCCATATTTTTGAATGTTGCATTTTCTTTGATTTTCTCTCTTCTCTCGTTGCACTCAATTTTCAATTCTTTTCACTCATTTTCTTGTACAATTTTCATAATTTTGCTCCCACCCTTTGTACTTTACCTAATCATTTTCAATCAAATAAATGATATTTCTCATTCAACGACACTGATATCGTATTATGAATAGCTCCTCAAACCTCTCTCTGGAAGTATTCTTCATTATGAACTTCATAGCTTTGATTTGTATATCTCATTTCTATCGTAGCACCTCAAAATTCAATGACATCCAAATCTCTTATCACTCTCTCTCTCTCTCCTTTCTTACACGCACCATGAATACAACTCGAGGAGCATGGGATTTTTTTTATAGAATTTGTTTCCCACTCGATCATTTTATTTCTTTTTCAACTTTTCCCCCTATTTCTCACCTACATCCCATCATCTACACTTCCGTACCAGCTAACAACACGTACATTATGTTAATGGTTATTCAACTCTCCTTATCTCCCACATATGGCATGGTCCAACAATTTTTTTTTAATATTGGCATGTGCAACCCCTACCGTTCATCATGCCATGCTGCAAGCCTTGATGGCTCCGGTCCACAATGTTTTACTTTAAAGCTTAGAGGAAGCAGCTTGGAAGAGGAGGCCGATGTTGGGTTTCCAATGGCCGTAAAGCCCTCTCTAGACCACTTATACCCCTCTTGGAGCCCCGGCCAGGGATCGACTCGCGCGTACGACAATGTTCTAATAAGTCCCATCCTATTCACATACATTGACCACACATGCCAAATGTCAGAGATTGATCGGCTCACATAGACACTTGCCCGACCTGGATACGTTATTACATACATGATAACATGTTTACAAAAGTCCCCTTAACCGGGAAAAAATTGGGGATTTGCTTAGGCCCCTCTCTAGTTTGTTGTCTGTAGATCTACTCCACCGACCTTCTCATATCGATCTTTCACTTTGGGATTTATCATCATCGTCTTGTTATCAATCTTCCATGGAGGTGGCCTAAATTTAGATAGCGCGATCCGTACTATAAGGTCATCATCTATTCATTTCATTACCATACAAATTAAAATCTCTCCATACCACGGGGTCATGAATTACTGTGCGTGTCTAAACCCTTTTAAAGGAACATGATTTTGGCCTATGTTGTGTTGTCTTATTCCGTTTTCTTTCACCATCAACAACAACATTAAGAAGATTTTCCATTAGCTGAATGATTTTCTATTGTTGTGATGTCACTCAATACAAATGTCCAAGTCACATTTTCATTCAGATGCCTTCACACATATCATGAAAAGTCCTTTACACTGGGTGATTTTTTCAATAATCTTTTAGTTGTATATCTATCTTCGTCAATATGAGTGACTGACATATGCAAGGTGTTAGAGTATGGTGATGTTTGGAAGGATTGCTAACTTCTCATGGTTTGTTTAAATTTTCTGGTATGACCTCTTCCTTTCACTAAAGATTGGTCCAAGTCCTACTCCGGACGAGGGATGAGAGGCAACAACGACGAAGCGAAGGGGATTGATGCAGGAGTTGGTCGGGATCATGATACGGGACCAAGTGAAAACAAAGATCTGGGAGATCGTGGTGTATAGGGAGCATATGTAGAAAACTCAAAGAAAATGCAACAATAGGAATAACTATCCCAGAAATAGGTTTTTTTTCAGTTCACGGGTATTAAGCACTTGTCTTGCTTGATTTCCATGATAGATCCACCGTGCCTAGTACAAGGAGATACGAGAAAGACGATCATTGAACCTAGACCGGAGACGATGTCAGGGTACTTTTGAGGTATCCAATGGAAACTATGAATCATAATATATGGAGAATAGAGGAGATGACATGATCATATCAGTAAGGTTCAATTTCCTATAGGAAGGTGGTTTATGGTGATCAGGGGTCAACAAATAATGAAATCTTCTTAGAGAAAATCTCTCTATAAAGATGATATTCAGTGAGAGATCAAGACCAAATCAACATTGTCGATTGTACCAGTAGTAGAATGCGACCTCATTAGGTCATGGAAATTAGTTATTGTTGTTAATTGAAAGGAACCTAGGTTGGATACTTGACTCTGAGAGATCAATTGAATCTATTGCGGAACTTGATTGGGAGAGTTAACATGTTCATAATTGACATGTGAAACTTTATGGTACAATTATCATGCAAATATGATTATGAATGGAACTTACAAGTGGCCCATGGAATATTTTCAGGTGCAATACCATTTTTTGGGAATGTTACTCTACATTCACGCCTATAAAGGAGTACCTAGAGTACATTGTATCATGGATGTCTAAGTTAAATCTACAATAACACCTTTATGTCTGACCATGTTTAAATATATATGGACGTCTATTTATATCCTAAAAGAAGTGGAGACACACTGCCATACAAAACATAGAGTAAGTTTGTTAGAATTTCTTTAGAATTATACACTACATGACAACTAATTCCTTCAATTCTCATCAATTATGTTGAGTACAAAGTTGAATATGAGGGTTTCCCATGGACATGTTTATCGTGCGGAAGGGAGAGAATACATCCAAAAAATACAAGGAAAATTTTATAGAAATCTCAACCTCTAATGAAACCAATGGAGAACATGAGACAGAAGATAGGCGACCGATAAATGAAAACACAAGCAACTGCAAAATGGATAAGAACATAGTTGGTAATAGAAGAAGGATAGGAATGTCATTAGAAAAACCACTAGACAACACACTTATTAATAAATTTGCAGGCCTATAAATTGAGGTGAACATAGACTCACACAAAAAGAATTTAGAAGTGCTTAAACAACCAAATAAGTCAAGGGAACACAACAAATGACCTACCAAGGTTTGGAATAATAAGAATAACACGAGAATGTGGAAATGTAGGTCATAAAAGGAAGATATTGGGGGATATCACAAACATTGCTAGAACGAGCCATTAAACCAAGTCAAAAACCAATGGGAAAGAAGAGACACACAAAGAGTGGGACACCATGCTACTTCCGAAGGTCGAAGAGATTATTGAGGTATAAAGGATAATGAAGAATCTAAGATTCATATCAAATCGAATGAAGTTATGGAAAATTCTTTGAGGAGTAATACTATAATAATGGTGAACTGGGTTAGAAGAAATTGGTGGAATCTACTAACTCAACATGAATGAAGATAAAATGAAGTTGCATGAAAATGAAGAGGAAGGGCAAGACAAAGACTATAATCCCACCTAAGCAAAGAAGAAGAAGAAGAAGTTGATGGAAAAAAAATGAAGCCAACATATACAATCATGGCATTTAAGACAAAATGGAGGATAAAGAAGATAAGGAGAATCAAATTCTAGTTAAGGCATCTTTAAGATAATTTGTCTATACTTTCTCTAACTATCATTATGTTTGTCTTTATTTGCTGGAGTGTTGATGAATTGGAAGAGTTGATACATGCACTGTCCCGAACGACATCATGTCTACACATCTCTCAAAGGAGATGGAAATCTTAGAACCCTAGATTAGTGTCCAATGTGAATACGAATTATCAAGGAAATAAGATTCAAGAACTCAGATTGAGTGGAATCAAAGGTTTGTGAGGGGGGCATATGGGTTTGTTGGAATGCTAATACGTGTGAAAATTTGTTTAACGTTGAATAAATAACTTATGGTTGGTGACATATGTGTAGGCAAACCCTCACTTATCTATAAGGAAGTTTTTGTAGGCAAATATGGAGGCAGAGTAGTTAGGAGAAATAAAATTGAACTGTTATATTCCCCTTTGAAAAGTAGATCACATCAACAACTATATAATGGAAAGGATAGTTTTGAGGATATACCTAGTCCTGGAGAAAATCTAGTGACAATCTCCTCATTGTAGTATGTGCCTTTATTCATGTCACATTCAAGCAACGTCTACAACAACTCATGGTTTATCACCATGAACAGTATCTTGGCATTGTACTTCTTGTAGGAAAAGCTTGTCATCTCTAGGGCAGTCCACATAGACCACTGGGAACTCGTGTCATTCTAGAAGAATAATCATGACAGAGTTGTCCCTTCACGTTGGTGTACTAACACTGTAACGAACTCACTTTCTGTGTCTCCCAATTAAGGAAAGACCTTCAAGTTGAAAGGCATTACCTATCTTCCCAAGGATCCAGATTAGTCAAATAACAAATAACAGAGAAAAATTTCAAATATATTTTTACCAATTATACAATGATATTTCTCAAAAAAATAATACATGTTGAGAAGATATAACTAGCTAGCTATATGATCCTCATTTAACTTATCTTTAATACTTTTAGTTAATTTCCACTTGGTTTATCACATGTTGTCATCTTCATAATTAGTGGGTACCTAAAATTCTGAAAAAAAAATGTGAATCAATATAACAAGTTATACTATGTACGTGGGGTGCAATCACAATATGTGCAAATAAAATAATCACATACAAGAATCAAGTATTGCACATAAGAACTGACATATTCTTTACATATTCTAACCCTTACTAGATATACTATCTTGGGCATGACCCCTGTTCTCTCTCAGGCTCGAGTGCACCACCCCTTGATATACGTCAACCTAGGGTTTAGAATATTATTATTTATGTATGTGATACTCACATTGGCATTATAATTGAACATGAATTAAATAATCAACCAACAATTTATTCATCAAATCAGTCCTCCAAAGGAAGTCAGAAAACATCGACAAGCTATAATTTGGGTAGTCATAATCGTAACCACGTACCTTTTCCATGCAAAATTTAGTAGAACTTTTGAAGGTCACTTTTTATGGAATCCAATCATCAAGGAAATCCAAAATCAATCAATAGTATAAGAAAAATGCATACTACATATATGTCACTATATATTCATGTTATTCATATAGAATCTAACATAGGTCGTGATCTAGGATTTAGGTTTCCTTGTCGTTGAGTTGTCATTATGTTTGATACCCCAGTTACCATGTTCATCAATCTAATGACTTAATAACCCTAATTTATATTAGGTGTATCCATAATAATCAACTTCACCATGTTATTGTGTTATGAACACTTATATCGGCTTTTGTGCATTAACAACATATGGCATCATGATCCTTAACCATAAATCTACATTAGCAACTTCCATTATCATCATTATGCTCATAAGCATGTTAAATCATCATTTTATTCCAAAAATGTCATATAACGACATAAAAGAAAGATCTTTTAATGTTTCCATCTTGTTTGTACTCAAAACTAGAGTTTTTATGCTTTAATCATCACTTTAACCCATATTTACACTATTTTTAGAAAAAAGAAGTATAATTAAACTCTAAAACTATTTTATTCAGATTCTACGTCTTTTTTCGATCATTTTGTTATAAGTTTTGCTATATTCTGATCTATTGCTAATTAGTTATGAAAAATGCAAACTAAACTTACTTGAGCCAATGAGAGGTTGACCCATCAACCACTATATGTTTCCCATTTTCTTTTATTTGGGCCAGCCAGGTTGGTGAAAGGACACTCATGGCCCTACTTCTTCAATGTGTGTATGGGTATATGAGTCATTAGACTCTAGTCCACCCCCTTCATTGCGAAGGACGAGTTCTGACTCCCACCGGGAGCATCTGTTGTGATGGCCCCTTCATCAAACGCCACCCTCCGCACCCCACCGTCCAGTGGCCACGATGTCAAACTCCACAGTCATCCCTTTCTATGGAGTTTTGGCTGTGGCTACCATCAAGAACATTGTGTTCATATCCTCCATTTCATTGCTTCAGCACGCCAGGGAGACTCCTCTGATGAGACTAGTTTGTAGGTGGCGTCTAGGGTCCTCACCATCGCCTAGGGACCTCACCGCCTACGTACACACACCCCAAAGACCTTCCTTCTTCTGATCATTCCTGTCAGTAGGCTGTGGCATCCTCTGCCATGATGTAGGCACCTCCATACATCATGATCTGTTGCACATTGTCCTACATTGGTTATGGTGTTTCACTTGTGAAACGTCTCCAGATTTCACCTTCTTGAAACCTTGTGGGGCCGAGAGGAGGAACTCCGAAAATGTTACTCAAAGTATCGAAGTGTGATGCATAAGCGTAATCATACATGAGCATACAACCATAACATACACCATAACATATCTCAACATTCAACATGTATATCTTACTAAATAAAATAAAGAACATGGATTACAATTACATATTGAAAGGAGATTTTAAAAAAGTCTAAACATGTATGCTAGGATCCTAAACCAATAGGTAAACCTGTACAACTGCTCACTCACATCTTTTCTTCCATGATAGCTCTGAACATAAAAAATATGTGAAACAACGAATCAATATAAAGTTGGTATGTAGTTTAAAAGATATAAATACTATGCTGGCATACTTAAAATAATTGAAGAAAGAAGAAAAGAAAAGTAAAACATTATATTAGGGCTGAAAATTAGGTAATCCCAAGTTATTAATCCTATTTTAATGAACATGCATGACTATAATGGACTTAGCACAACATCACATATATTATTGGGCACATTCCCAGCGTACCTTGTACAACTTGGGATCTCCCCGCGTACCATGTACCATTAGGGAGGTTCAAGTAAACATTAATACTTTCCCTCTCTAATAGGGAGATTGATGAACACCATTCGTAACTACATTTCATTTTCTTTCTTTAATGTTCTTAGTGTTCAAGGAGGAGTACCATAATATACATACATCCAAGCAAGTTTATAAAAATAAATGCAAGAAAGTACTCATACTTATATCATCAAGAAAAAATATTCATATAATTATATCCACATACCTGAGTTCAGACATTTATTAACGCATCCTTGATCATCTAGATATCCCATCATCACCTGGTTAATATAAGTCAGTCATCACTAAAACAAGGTCTTCCATTAATAATGGTATATAGGTCCATATTAGGGTTTTTGTCAAACCTAGGTTCAAACTAGACTAAACTTGTCTCTAATATTTTTCTACTGATTAGGATGTCATTTTAGGGGTTTGGGTCCAAATTTCATATTTTTTCTTATGACTGGTCTATTTTCTAGAATTAATATGAGGTTGAAAGCATCTAATCAATCATTAATAGGAAAAGATCTATTATCTAGGTATATTCTCATATCAAAGTTCCTATTTGGTTACGACATGATATTAGGGTTCAGAAATATTTTTCTCATATTTAACAATCATCATATACTAATTACACTATTTAAAAAAACCCTAAAGTGAAGAATCATCATCTTAATTAGAAACCATCACTAATAATTGTCCAAAAGACTGATCTAGGGTTCCTATAATATAGTAGACATTTTTCAAAGTCTATAAGTATTTTTTAGGAATTTATAGACTGAAGAAGCTATTTATTTATGCATTTTCTAATTATCTATGGATTTTTGATGATGTAAACAAAGATATACCTTTTTGGAGAATTCTCTAGTCGTCGGATCTATATTTTTGGGCACTATATAGGCACCATGTTGCTTAAAGGGAGGGGACACAATTCACACTCCTGGGTAGGTTGGACCGGCCGTTCTAGCTTGATCTAGTGTGGTCTGGCCTGCATAATGCTTCTTCCTTTTTTGCCGTCTCTTCCTCTATAGAGTTGGTTGGTGGCGATCATAGGGACACATGAGTGTTGGTTCATGTGGCGCCTAGAAGCTTTTGTCCCCTCTGTAGCCTCCTTAGCAAGAGTTAATGGTGTGGAGGTGTTGCTAGCTTGTTGTCCTATTCTGGTTTGAAGTTGTGGTGGAGTAGGTTGTCCATTGGGGGTTTGGGTTTCCTTCTCCATTGCTCACACCTGTGGTCAAGGGGAGATCCACAAGGATTGATGTTGTGTACCATCAGTCTATGTTGGCATTTCACCCTTAGCAAAATGCAACCTAGATGTAGGAATCACGCTGACTTTGAAGACCTGCTACCTGATGACCATGTCAGAATAGCAGATTATGTGTTTTGGGAATTTCCTCGACAACACTCATGTCACCCCATCAATGAGTCAGAAGGCCATTGGATTGTTCTCTAAACTCATCCACGGTCTTTACCATATGCAGGGGTGACAATAGGTCCAACTATGCAGTCATCTCCCATGATAACAGATGACGAGTTTGTAGGTTCATGGTCACCCTCACCAAATAGGTTCTAGGTAGATAAATAAGATCTAAAGGTTCCCTAGGTGATATCCATCCCAATGTAAAACTCATGCACAACTTCCTTCACCTTCCCTACCTTATGATCATGTTGTAAAAGCCAAAGGAAAACTGAAATAAAAGGAGGGTTTGAACTTGCCTAATACTCCATGATAATAGCAGTCTAAGGTTTTAATAAGATCCAAAAGAACTGGTAATTTCAAGTAATCCAATGGATGTTCTTAACAACTCTCAACCAGGTCAAGCATCGACTACCTGAGTGTGCTAGGTAATGGCACTGCAATCCCACTTTTCACGAAGCTTGAAGACAACCCAGATGCCATCATATATACATATAAGGGAAAATCCCATCATTATGTGTGAATGTATTCACGCTCACGATAGAAGCACGGGGGACTTGTTGTATTATTGGTATCATATAATACAAATATTGATTTAGTTTCCTAAATAGAGCCCAATCTTAAACTCTAATATCTTCTAATTTCATTTATCCAATTTACATGAGAATTTGGACAAAGATCCCAATACCACTACACTTAGCTTCTGACCAAGTTTTTCACTGAAAACTAAACATTTGATTGTCTAACTTAATAGATCAAATCCCCTCATAAAGGCTCATATATAGGCATATTAAATTCCAATGCATATTGAATGAATTCTTCTATGAGAAAAATAACTTTATGAAGTCACACTTCCACCCCATCATTATGTTGTTTGGATTCATATATGCCATTAATTGAGAGCCTAACTTTGCAAGTACTCATATATTCATCATTTAGTCATATTGATCATGTCGTTAAGTGTAACTAATCTGAGTCGAAATAATTATCTTACACTAGACCTTCAACCATATTTCTCAGATAAAATAAAATCAATTTTTGTGGATAAAACAACTAAATCATATTTGTGAACATCAAATGCTATATAAAGAATTGAACCTTAGAATCCAGGTCATCACATTCACCCCACCTTACATGGAATTTTGTCCTCAGAATTCAATTGGCCTTATACTTCAAGGTGATATCAAGAATTCAAGATTCATATAGTCACCACTCCTACGTAACAAGATCATCATAGTCCCACACACAGTAGATAGTCCGGTGCCATGTCACCTAGTGAAATGGTGAGAATATGGTATAGACTAGTGTACCTACCCTCAACATTTACACTTTCCCTCTCTGATAGGGAGATTAATGAACACCATCAGTAACTACATTTCATTTTCTTTCCTTAATGTTCTTAGAGTTCAAGGCGGAGGAATACCATAATATACATACATGCTAGAAAGTTTATGCAAATAAATGCAAGAAAGTATTCATACTTGTATCATCTAACAAAACCATTCATATAATTATATTTATGTACCTAATTTTAGATATTTTGTAAAGCATCCTTGATCATCTAGATATCATGTCATCACCTGATTAATAACAATTAATCATCATTAAAATAAGGTCTGACATTAATAATGTTATTTAGATCCATATAACGGTTCATGTGAAACCTAGGTTCAAACCGAGCTAAACTTGTCTTTGGTATTTTTCTACTAATTAAGATGTCATTTTAGGGGTCTGATCCAAATTTCATATTTTTCTGATGACTGGTCTATTTTATAAAATTAATTTGGGGTTGAAAGATCTAATCAGTCATTAATACGAAAAGATATATTATCTATGTATTTTACTCGGATCAGAGTTCCTATTTGGTTATGGCTATGATATTAGGGTTCATAAATATTATTCTCAAATTTCATAATCATCATATACAAATTACACTATTTAAAAGTACCCTAAAGTAAAGAATCATCATCTTTATTAGAAACCATCATTAATCATTGCCAAAAAGATTGATCTAGAGTTCCTATAATATAGTAGACATTTTTCAGAGTCTATGAGTATTTTTTAGGAATTTATAGATTGAAGAAGCTATTTATTAGGCATTTTCTAATTTTCTATGATTTTTTGATGATGTAAATGGAGATTTACCTTTTAGGGGAATTATCCAACCGTCGGATCTGTATTTTTGGGTGCTAGATAGGAACCACACATCTCAAAGGGAGGGGACGTGGTTCACGCTCCTAGGATGATTGGACCGGCTGATTAAGCTTGATCTAATCCCATCATATACTTGACACCCTAATTTCCTTCGCTTGTGTGGTCTAGCTCGCACAATGCTTCTTCCTTTTTCTCCATCTCAGCCGCCAGAGAGTTGGTTGGCGGCGATCGAAGGGACACACAATCGTCAGTTCTTGTGATGCCTAGAAGCTTCTGGGTTTCCTCTGTAGCCTCCTCAGCAAGCGTCAATGGCGTGGAGGTGTTGCTAGCTCATTGCCCTATTATGCTTTGAAGTCGTGGAAGAGCAGGAAGTCGATTGGGGGTTTGGATTTCCTTCTCCATTGCTTGTGCCTGTGGTCAGGCAGAGATCCACAAGGCTTGAATTCATGTACCTTCAGTCTTCCTTAGTATTTCACCCTTTGCGGAAACGCAACCAAGATGAAAGAATCTTGCCAACAGCAAAGGCATGCTGCTTGATCACCTTGGAAGAATAGCAGGTGATGTGTTTTGGGAATTTCCTCACGAGCACTCACCTTGCCCAACCGATGACTTAGGTGGCAACATGATTGTGCTTTGAACTCATCCATGGTCTTTTCCAGATGCAGGGGTGCCCACAAGTCCAGCTATGCAATCATCTCCCATGATCAGAGATGACGAGCTTGCAAGTTCATGGTCACCCTCACCAACTAAGTTCTAGGTAGATAAATAGGATCTAAAGTTTCCCTAGGTGATATTCATCCCAATGTAAAACTCTTGCACAACTTCGTTCCCCGTGCCTACCTTACGATCATGTTGTAAAATCCAGAGGAGAACTGAAAGAAAAGGAGGGTTCAAACTTGCCTAATACTCCACAATAATAGTAGTCTAAGGGTTTAATAAGATCCAGAAGAAGCATTAATTTCAAGTAATCCAATGGATGCTCTTAACAACCCTTGACCAGGTCAAGCATTGATGAATGGAGTGTGTCGAGTAATGGAACTACAATCTCAATTTTCATGGAGCTTGAAGACAACCCAGATGCCATCATATATGCATCCAAGGGAAAAGCCCATTATTATGTGTTAATGTATTCATGCTCAGGATAGAAGCTTGGGGGACTTGTTGTATTATTGGCATCATATAATCCAAATTTTGATTTATTTTCCTAAATAAAGCCCAATCTTAAACTCTAATATCTTCTAATTTTGTTTATCCAATTCACGTGAGAATTTTGACAAAGATCCTAATACTACTACACTTAGCTTCCGACCAAGTTTCTCACTAAAAACTAAACATTTGATTTTCTAATTTAATAGATCAAATCACCTTATAAAGGCTCATATATATGCATAATAAATTCCAATGCATATTGAATCAATTCTACTATGATCAAAATAAATTTATGAAGTAACACTTCCACCCCATTGTTATGTTGTTTGGATCCATATATGTCATTGATTGAGAGACTAACTTTGCAAGATCTCATGTATTCATCATTTAGTCATGTTGATCATCACGGTAAGTGTAACTAATCTGAGCCAAAATAATTATCTTGCACTAGACCTTCAACCATATTTATCAAATAAAAGAAAATCAATTTTTGTGGATAAAACAACTAAAGCATATTCATGAACCTAACATTTTCGGAGTTCATCATCATAGCCCCACGGGGTTTGGATATGGTGAAATACGGGGACATATCAAGTGTGAGGTTGGAGGATTCGACGCCGCGTGGAAGGAGGAGAAAATGGGGTGGTTCCTCTTACATGCATGTCACCATGTATATATAGAACATTGATGTTTGTGGATCACTGATCCTATTTTCCTTAGGGTTTGTATACGATTAGTAATTTAAATAAAAGGAAATCATTAACTACATTCCTCCCTCATTTCTATATAGTATCCATGAGTTTCGTAGGAAACCCATGCCCTTGATGCTTTCCAAATCCTTCGTATTTCTTTCCATGTATATATTTGCATGGTTTAATCATATATTACTTTTTTATTTTCTTTTTAATAATCTCTCCCACTCATGGCTATGGTAAAGCTCTTATGAAAATTATTTATCATTGTCAAAAAGGAACATATTTAATAAATTCCCAATATGGCGACACATGTATGTCCATATATGTCTTTCAAGTATTCCTCACTTAATTTATCCACTTTACTTGATCGATCCACAAAAAGCCAATGAATTCTAGATTTTTCTTTTATCTCTCTCTTGAGTATCTTATTTAAGTCAATTAACCTCATTGCATGGAAAATCATTAATATTATCTCATTTTATATCTAATATTTTGGGATGTCAATACTTTCTCCCTTTTAACAATTATTTAAAATGATATCAATATCTCATGAAATATCCTATTTCTCCTTAAATTTCAAGAATTTCTCTTCTTTCCATTATAATTTGCAAATATGCAAAGGTTGAATTGAGATAATGTTATTTGGTGTATCAACATCGTGTTGCTACCCTTGGTGAGATAACTACTCCTCTAATTGTTCAAAAAACCATGTATTTTATTTTCCTTTGGAAACTTGACTAGCCATTATTATTTGTGCCTTTTATTTAACTTGTGTAACAAGCACCCATTCCACATAGGCAAATAGTGTTATTATACCATGAATAATATTTTTGAGGAAAATTTATTATCAATTCCAACTTGTATTTATAATTCAATTATTACATTCACCCCTCCTTTAAAGGAATTTTGTCCCCAACATTCAAACCTAGTACGCTTTAAGGTGAATGATAACTCATATTAGTTCTCAAACCATAGGGTTAGAAACCATTCTTAGGTATCTTTAACATCTTTTATTGTTATGCAAATTGCACACATCATTACTAGGGTTGGTACTTGAATCCAATTCAAGGTATATCCACATCCTTATTATGTATCTGATATCATCTATTGGTGACTAAAATTTCATTTATGATTTCAATTTCACTTGATGATTACTTTCTCATCTAGGTTTCCAACCTATTATTCCTTTATTTTCATATAAGGGTGAGGTAACACCTCAAACCTTAGACCATGTCATTAAAACATAACTTAAGTTGTTCGTTCTCATATATAAACTTTAAGCATAACATATGTCTACCCCATCTTTCTCCCTCAAAATTAGTTGAAATAAGCACTTGACTGGAGCCCAAATACAAAGTTCACCCCATTCCAAGAGCAGAGATGGTGTATCCAGACACTATGTTAAAGTGTCACATCATGAGTTGAATGATTCTGCACATGACTCTAAACCATTTATACTTTTTAATTCCACATTATTCTTATATCTCATAAAGTCAAATGCCTCTTTAACTCTTGAGTTTGTATGCAACTCCTCTTGTGATTTAATTATTACAAGACTTCTCTGTATCATTTACATTTACACCTCAGGTATCATGAAATTAGCCACTTCCTTGAGGTCTCTACGGGTATAGGTACTTTTGAAGTGATTTCATCCTTATGCATCAAGGTAGTGCCTCTCACATTCACCCCTTGGGCCACATTAACATCATGAAGGTGGCCAACCTCTGGAGAGATGGGCCTTATGCAAATGTAGTAGTTACCTCTTGACCACATGGTCTTATGGATTCAGGGAACAATCAACTCCTAATCCATCAGTCCTATGTACCTTTAATGCATGTTGCTTTATCCTAGGATTGACTTAGGACTCTACCCTTCCTAAGGGTTTCTTGGAGATGTCACAACTTTAACCATTTTCAATAACATTATTTTCATTTGCAATTCTTTATACTGGATTCCTCCCTATCTTATAATGCTCATTATTCATTTTATGTTCCCTCATTGGACTCATGGCAACATTTCAAGGAAACATTTCTTTTCCAAGATCAGTCTCATATAGTTAGCAACTTCCATAGTGACTTCAACTCATGTCCCTCGGAGATTCCATACACGAGTTCAAAGAGCCATGCTCAATACATATCCTTTCAATTCTTTACATGTTTACCTCAATTTTTAAATTGATTTAGTCAACTTACCTTTCAAGGGATGGTCCTAACCTAGGGTGCCTTCTCAGCTCATAGGAGGAAGTTAGGCTCTCTAGCCACAACTTAACCCCCAAGGTCTAAGGTTTTGCCTCCCCCATAGGTCATTTTCCCACTCTTGGGTTAACCCACCCCAGGTTCAGACACTAGCCCTAAAGGTTTTATATTTTCATCTTTTTGCATTATTTTATCATTATAACTTATCAACCCTTGTTTTCTCAATCTCTAGGATACCCTCTCATGGGGTTTTAGTCCCAATGGACTTCCATGCCTTCCCATCTGGGATTGGAATTCTTTTGGTCTTCCTTTCCAGGCTTGCACATTATATACCTTTCTATCTAGGCTTGGTATTATGTTGAGCTTACCATTTAGGATTTGCCCTTCATACACCTTTTGATCCAGACTTGGTATTGCATTCACCTTACCATCCTGGCTAGGCCCTTTAGCAACCTTCCCATCTAGGCTTAGTTCACAATTATTTTCAGAATGATCAAACTTCCAGAGATAGCATGAGGGGTTTGGGCAAGTTATATTCATATTTCAATTTTCATGTATGATCATTGGTTTCTTATTTTTCTTAAAACCTTTTACATGAATATCATGCTCCAGATCCATGCATGCATGAGAGACTGGTCATTTAACCTTGTTTATATTTATATTCTTTCACATCCATCCTTAATGCATGGGTTATCAAAAACATTTGTATTCTCTCTTTCCTCTTACTCTAATTGGGTTCACATGGGTAGGGTTTCTATTTCACCCACACTTTTCCCATTTCTCATGATTATAGTTTTACGTTAAGGTTAGGGAATATACCCTACCTCTTAGAATTTCCATGTCTCTTGACCCTTTAGAGTTTTCCTAGCTTAATCCTAGCTCCATCTAGAGTTTACCTTTACAAGGGAAAAACCCATAAACCTATCTTATTGCTATATTTCATGTACATTATTTTCACCATATTATATGTACACTATTATTTCCACATTACATGTACGTTTTATTTCCGCATGTTCTTTATTATTTTCACATACAAGTTCATTATAATTCCACATTTTCATGTGAATTAATTGGCGGAGCATGCCTTAATCCTACTTCTTCTCAAAATCCTAACTTGAGATGAGAAGGGAAATTTCTCTTATGATTTATAAAGCAAGAGGATGAGAAATGGATG
Source organism: Alisma plantago-aquatica (assembly GCA_963693085.1). Classification (NCBI taxonomy): domain Eukaryota; kingdom Viridiplantae; phylum Streptophyta; class Magnoliopsida; order Alismatales; family Alismataceae; genus Alisma; species Alisma plantago-aquatica. Next base: position 1,151,896,347 of record OY856412.1, read on the forward strand.
AAGCAAGATGAGAAGAAAACTTAAAGGTATTTTACTTCGGGTAAAGACTTCCGACTTTGGCCAGGAAGGATGCATGGGTCCAAGAGTCCTGATAAGTTGACTAGTAGTGAGGAGGAAAACTTTGCCAGCCCCCGATCATGGTCCATTCTAGACACCTCAGTCTTTAGAAAATGCCCTAATAATTCCCTCATATTTATACAAATTACTTGAAATTATGAACTATTAAATATTAATTGACAAAATCTAGGGCTCTAATACCAAATGCAACAACCTCACTTTCCACATCTCCCAAATAAGGATATACCTTCAAGTTGAGAGCCATTACCTATATTCCCAAGGATCCAGATTAGTCAAATAACAAATAACAGAGAACAATTTCAATTAAATTTGAATTTTTTTTTACCAATTCTACAATGATATTTCTCATAAAACTAATACCTGTTGAGAAGATGTAACTAGCTATCTTTATGAAAAGTCAAATGAAGTATTTATTCAACCATTCTAGTCAGATAGAATAGAGTTCATGATCGTTGGGGGAAGAGTTCCACCCAGCGAGCAACTAGCTAGGTTGCTTTCCAGTGCCAATTTGTCCACCAAATGGGCGAACATGTTACATGATATACTAGCAAAAACATAAGACAAAGAACTAAAAGAACATGATAAAGAAATAATGTCATCGACTATTAGATCCAAGTGATCCTTCCTACTGGGGCCTTTCGTAAGCAGTGACCAGAGTCAGGGAATCGGATTTGAAAATGACGTTGTGATATTATTTGTCCAGGGTCTTCTGCATGCAAAACCTAAGAGATAAATCCTTGTCAAGTTTAGTAGAGACTAAGAGGTCTCGCTTCTCTGCAAACATCTCCAAAACCTCACCATTTGAGTCCCTCATTATACCTCCAAATCTGATACCTCCGTTCTTGCCTATTTCCATGTCTGTGTTCACTTTCATCTGGTCGAGAGGGGGCGATTTCCACCTGGCATGTTGTGTTCATTCATCCCATTAGGCTTTAGGCTGTTGGGTCAGATTCGCCACCTTATATTCATGAATTATTTTAGTGAATCTTCTTAAAAGAAAACATGGGTCTAGTTCTTGTGAGTTGAACACAAAGGTTTTCCTCCAAGACCATATTCCCCACACAACTGCTAGAGCCCAGTCCACCTCCTCATTGGATAGCATGCCCACAAGAAAGAATAATCAGTCCCCTGGTTGAGGGTTATGAGATTCATAGATGAGGTCATACACCATTGAATCATCCCATACCTTCTTCGCCTCCATACAATCATATAGCATATGAGAGACAATTTTGTTGTCCTCCTTACATATGGGGCACAAACCATCAATATTACAATGCCGATGAAAGAGCCTCCCGATGGTAGCTAGGCTCCCTATACAAATGTCCCATATAAAGTGTGAGAGTTTTGTTGGGTGTCTTGACTTCCAAACCTAATTCCAGATACTATCATTGGGTGTTGTCCATCCTGCCACAAAACCTAACTTATTCAGGTGGTTGAGCTAGTATGGTGATTTCATGGTGAAAAGTCATCGTGGTTCCAGCCACCACATAAGACTATCTGCAGGTGACCTTCTGCTCAGAGGGGTGCTTGCTATCTTCTGGATAATGTCCGAAGGAAAAAGTGAGGAAATGATATCTATATCCCATGCCGCATCATTTGTCAAGATTAGATAGCAAACTTGCATGAGACCATCATGTGTCTCCTGGAGATACGCTCTTAGATCCTCTGTTGAGTTTTAAAGCCATCAATCTGTCCACATGTTGATTGACTTCCCATCTCCTACTCTCTAGCTCACTACTTCCTGAATTATTGACTTGGCTCCCCATATACTCCTCCACATGTAACTTGGGTTGTAACCTCTTGCGGCCATGAGAATAGAGGTCCTTGGAAAATATATGGCGTTAAGCACCCTATAGGAAAGGGATTTGATCTTTGATAGAAGGCGTCAAACCTATTTGGCTAGTAACACCTGATTGAAGGAATGGAAATCTTGAAAACCCATACCACCCACTCTCTTTGGTTTGAAAAGATTGGCCCAACATTGCCATGAGATTTTCCTTTCTGAGCCTTTAGAACCCACCAAAAATGTACAATGCAACTCTGGATTTCATGTAAGATTGTTGTAGAAATCTGGAAAACACTCATAATGTAGGAAGGTATCACTTGAGCTATAGACTTGATGAAAACTTCTTTTTCGGGCTTGGATAGGAACCTTTCTTTCCATCCTTGTAGCTTTTTCTAAACTCTCTCTTTACAAATTTGAAAACTTTCCTTTTGGATCTTCCTATATGGTTGTAGGAGTCCCAAATACTTTGCATGTCTGTCAACTTCTCAAACATTAAGAATCCCCTTCCGTGCTTGTTTGGCTTCCTGGTGCACTTATTTACTAAAAGCAACTTCAGTCTTGTCATCACGTATTTTTTGACCCAATGCCTATTCATATTGACTAATAAGATTAGCAATTTTCAGGCATTCATTCTGAGTTTCTCTTGTAAAAAGAATGATGTCATCAGTGAAAAAGGTGAGAAATGTGAAGGGATCCACGGTAGACACTAACTCCATGTCTAAGATTATTTTCAACTGCCTGAGTAATAGAGATAGAGAAAGCTTCATCACATAAAATAAAAAGATAGGTGGTTATAGGGTCACCCTGTGGTAGTCCATGGGAAGGATTTATCCTCGTAGACCAGTCTTCGTTGATTGCAAATGAGGGGCTAACACATGAAGCACACTCATAAATCTTTTTCCTTTAGGCTACTGAGAAACCCAGTTTCTCCTGGACTTGGTCCAGAAAACTCCACTCCACTCTATCCTAAGCTTTTGATATATCAAGCTTAATGACCATGTTGCCTTTTTTCTTCTTTCCTTCGATCTTCATTTTGTGGAAAAGTCTGTAAGCAATCAAAGCATTGTTAGTGAGCAACCTTCCTATTATAAAGGCACTTTCGTTTCCAGAGATTATTCCATCCATCACGGGCTTCAGTCTATTTCTGAGGACTTTGGTAAGGATCTTATACACCATGTTACATAAGCTGATAGGGAGGTATTCTGATAGTTCTTTTAGTTTTTCTACTTTGGGTATGTGAACCACAAGAGTAGAATTTACCTCCTCAATACTCTGGTTTCCTTTCTACCACCCTTTAATATATCCCATCTAGGCCCAGTGCTTTGTTTAGGTGCATTTTCTTCAGAGCATAGGTTATTTCCTCACAAGTAATGTCTTTTTCAAGACAAGCATTCATATTTTCGTCCACTTTCCATTTTACACTCATAGTAGCTTCTACAAAACCCGGCGGTCTTCCTGTAGTGAAAAGTTTTTGAAAAAAATTCAGCACAATTATGTGGATCTCTTCTTCGTCCTCATGCCACACACCATTATTGTCTTTTAGACCCTCAATGGTATTATTTTTCCACCTCTGTTAAGCTTTATGATGAAAATACCCTATGATCTTGTCACCTCATTTCATCTCATTGACTTGCACTCGTGGAAACCAGTACTCATCCTGCATTTTGTGCTAGTGCTCAAGTTGTCGTGACAACTCCATGCATTTTTGAAGAACATGGTTATCATGTGTCTTCTTTTGTTCATCCCACAAAAGATCTTTTGTTTCTTTCAATTTCCTCTTGAAGTTCACAAATTTTTTTGATGCCCAATCATCCAACTTTTTACCACATTCCTCCTATTTGTTACTTAGACCTCTTCGTCTCTTTATGCATGCGTTGCTAATAGTCTCACCACATGACTTATCACTTATCCACATTGGTTTAAATAAAAAAAACTTTTCCCTCCTTTCCTTACGGTGATCACTTCTATCCACAAAGAAAATAATCTGACAATGGTCAGATTTTTACATCAGGAGATGAAAAACTTTACAGTGAGAAAACATCTGTCTCCACTCAAAAATAGGAAGTACCTTTTCTAGCCTTTTCCCTCACTAAAGTATAAATAGTGTGACCCCACTCCCATGTGAAAGAACTTCCAGAATAACCCAAATCAAGAAGATTACAATCGTCAATAGAATCTCTAAAGCCTTGCATCCATCTTTCTTGTTTTGGTAGGCCACCCAATTTTTCCTCTTTGATGTAATTTCATTGAAATTCCCAAAGAAAATGACTGTAAGGTCGGAGCTTGTACTCAGTTTCCACGTAAGGTCCCAAGTGTTATTCTTGTGCTGTCATTTCAACCAACCATAAATTCCAATAGCCCTCTACTTTTTTCCTTTTGTACTTTCCTTCATTGTAGCTTCCACATGTCTATTAGAGAAAGAGATAATCTCTACATCCACATCTCTCCATTAGAGACCCAGACCACCTAATCTTCCCGAACTGGACAAACACCAACCATCACCAAAACTACTTTGTATTTTGATAGATTTACGGTACTTGTCAGTCACCATGGTTTCCGAAAGGAAAACAAAACTTGGGCGTTCTCTCCAACAACAACTTTGGAGAGTGTTCATACTACCAGGTTTGCCCATCCCTCAATAGTTTCAACTAAATATTTTCATTGTTGTTCACGGGGTTGGACAACATCAAACCCCGCTACTTGAGGTGACACCCATCCCAGAGAACTTCCTGCATTTCCCCTACTTGTCTTTTTCTTTGTCCCATGATCGTAAAAAGGATTATCATCATGTAACTCCATGTAGTTGTCCTTCCTATTTATTTTTCCTGGAGAAATATGTTGCTCTTCATTAGTGTATTCTGGCTCTTCCTCACTTATCAAGACCTTCCTACACACAATAAAAATCTTTCAAAGCTTCTTTACCTTGCATCTGCTATCTTTAGCCTCTATCGTCGACTGTTGTGGATCTGCCTTCTTCTTCTGGCCCCTTGTTTGGATTCTTTGTACATAACAACCATTATTAAAAGAGAAATTATGTACTTCTATCAATTCTCCTCCAGTTTGATTACTTGTCATTTCTCTCTTGTTCAGATCTGATTCAAGTGTACTAAAATCAGCTCTGACCCCCACCGTACTGACCGGAACCTCATCTATTGCCTATTTCTCCACCCTTTTTCTTTTCATAATATGTGTCTGCTCTCTGATCAAAGTGTGGGTTCTTCCATCTTTGAATAACCATCATGTATTCCAATGACCCATATGTTGCTCATTTGTACCTTTTGTCCATGCCCCTTCATCTGCTTCTAGATTCAACATTGTTGCATCTTCTTTATTCAGGTTAGTGCCCGTCTGCATCCCAGTGTCCTCTATATTGGAAAGGCTAGTTTCCACAGGTGCAACATTCTCCTGCGAAGGATGCATTCAAGTTGGAGGTTGTTCCTACAAAACATCTCTTGATGAACCAAACAAGAGTTCATGGTATCTATTATCTCACCATGCTGTTTTGGATCCTCCCTAGCTCAATTCCCTTGCTTTTTCTTCAGTTTCATTTCTTTTGTCCCCCCTCTTCCATGAGAGGGATGAGTCTTATCCCTCTGGTCTTATATGGAAAGAAAGAACTCGTTTCCCAGATCCTTCACCATAAAGCTCTTCCACTGCTTCCATCCATGGATTTCTTGGTGAGGACTTGATCCAGTCCCCCCATTTTCTATCCAGATCATCACCTTCATCATCAAGCACACAATCTTTATCTACGTGACCTAACTTCCCACACAAGTAATAGAATTTGGGAAGCCTTTTGTATTTCAGTTCTAGATTGACTAGGTTACCTTTTTTATCCCTAACCTTTTGCACTCATTTTAAAGTCTTAGTCACATCTATCCCAAATCGAATGAGGGGGGATGACTCCGATCCGAGTTCATCTCTGTCGACATCCACAATCCGACCAATATTGCTGGTGATTGCTCGAACCACCATATCTGACCTATGGCCTAGCGGTACGTCGTAGATCCTTACATAGAACAAACTCGCAGTGAAAGAAATCTTGTGTGGTATATCTAAGTCCTCTATTTCTTTTGTTAACAAGAGTCTAGTTTCAAAATTCTAGGGTCCTCCATAAATTACCTTCTTCTTTTCCTAGCTATCTAATCCTCCTTTAACTTATGTTTAATACTTTTAGGTAATTTCCATATGGTTTATCACATGTTGTCATATTTATAATTAGTTGGTACCTAAAACACCGAAAAACAAAACGTGAATCAATATAACAGGTTATACTGTGTACATGGGGTGCAGCCATAATATGTGCAACTAAGATAATCACATATAAGCATCAAGTATTGCATATAAGAATTGGCATATTGATTACGTATTCTAACCCTTGCTGTATATACTATCTCAGGCATGACCACTATCCCCTCCAGGACTCGTGTGCATCACCCCTCGATATACGTCAACCTAGGGTTTAGAATATTATTATTTACTTATGTGATACTCATATTGGTATTATAGTATCACATGAATTAAATAAACAACCAATAGCTTATTCATTGAATCAATCTTCGAAAATCATTTGGAAAACATCGGAAAACAATATTCTGGGTAGTCATAATGCCAACCACATACCTTTGACATGCAAAATATATGTATAGCATTTGAAGTTCACTTCAGTGGAATCCACAATCAATCGATTGCATCTGAAACATGCATATGACATACATGTCACTATATATTCATCTTATTCATATTGGACCTAACTTAGGTTGTGATCTAGGATTTAGGTTTCCTTGTCCTTGAGTGGTCATTACATTTAATACCCCGGTTCCCATGTTCATTAATCTAATGACTTAATAAGCCTAATTTATATTATGCATAGCCATGATCACCAACTTCACCATGTTACTGTCTTACAGACACTTATATTAGATTTTGTACATTAACAACATATCAAGCCATGATCTTTAACCATAAATTGACATTATCATCTTCCATTATCATCATTATACTCATAATCATGTTAAATCATCATTTTATTCCACAATGTCATATAACAACACAAAATAAAGACCTTTTAATGTTTCCATCATTTTACTACTCACAACTAGAGTTTTTATGCTTTAATCATCACTTTGACCCATATTTGCACTATTTTTAGAAAAAGGAAGTATAATTAAACTCAAAAACTATTTTATTTATATTCTACATCTTCTTTCAATAATTTTGATATATAGGTTTGATATATTCTGATCTACCGATAGTTACTTGATGCAAGCCAAACATACTTGAGCCAATGAGAGGTTGATACAGCAGCCATTATATGTTTCCCATTTTCTTTCAGTTAGGCCTACCAAGTTAGCAAAAAGATACTCATGCTCCTGCTTTTTTAGTGTGCACGTAAGGGTATATAACTCATTAGACTCTAACCCACTCCCTACCTTGCGAAGGATGGGTTCTGACTCCTTCCAATCGTGTATGCGGTGGTGGACCCTTTGTCAAACGTTGTCCTCTACACCCCACCATCGAATGGACAAGGCGTCAAACTCCATGGTCATCCCTTGCCATGGATTTGTGGTTGTGGCTACTGTCAACAACACTGTGTTCCTATCCTCCCTTTCATTACTTCAGCATGCCAGGGAGACACCTCTGACGAGACTGGGTTGTAGGTGGTTCCTAGGGTCCTCACCGCCTAGGGACCTCATAGCCTACGTTCACATGCCCCAAACACCTCCCTTCTTCCGACCTTGCCAATCAGTAGGCTGTGCCATCCTCTATTATGATGCATGCACCTCCATATCTTCTTCTCTATTGCATGCCGACCTGCATCAGTTAAGGTATTTTTCTTGCCTCCATCGTCATCTCATCCTCTACCAACTTCCTACCGCCACTCGCCTAGAGTATTGCTGGGCCAAGAAAGGTATCTGTGTCCTTGGTCATGAGTAGAGGCGCCTGTCGCCCTACTCTTTCTAGACTACTAGTTCCATGACCTTTAACCATGGTGACATTAGTAATAAAGGGGAAGGCACCCTCATATCAGGGGTGAGGTTGGAGGAGGCGACGCCGCAGGGAAGCAGGAGAAAATGGGATGGTTTCTTTGACATGCTTGTCATCATGTATATATAGAACACCGATGTCTGTTAGTCGGTGATCCTATTTTCCATAATATTTCTCTATGATTGGTAATTCAAAGAAAAAATAAACATTAACTACATTCCTCCCTCCTTTCTATATAGTATCCATGGGTTTCGTAGGAAACCCAGCCCTTGATGCTTTCCAAACCCTTCATACTTCTTTCCATGTATATGGTTGCATGGTTTAATCATATATTCCTTTTTCATTTTCTTTTTAATAATATCTTCCTCTCATGGCTATGGTAAAGCTCTCATGAAAAGTATTTATCATTGTCAAAAAGGAATGCATTTAATCAATTCTCAAAATGGTGAAACATGTATATCCATATATGTCTTAGAACTTTTCCTTATTTAATTTATCCAATTTACTTGATCGAACCACACAAAGCCATCAAGGTAAACATATGAATACATTGCATTTTATTGGCAAATTGATAATGAGTTTAGATTATTCTTTTATCTATCTCTTGAGTATCTTCTTTAAGTCAATTATCCTCATTCCATGGCAACTCATTAATATTATCCCAATTAATATCTAATATTTTGGTATGTCAATACTTTCTCCTTTTTAACAATTATTTAAAAGGATATCATTATCTCATGAAATATCCTATTTCTCCTTAAATTTCTAGAATTTCTCTTATTTCCATTATTATTTGCAAATATGCAAAGGTTGAATCAAGATAATGTTATTTGGTGCATCAACATTGTGTTGCCACTCTTTGTGAGATAACCGGTCCTCTAATTGTCATAGACACCATGTATTTTATTTTTGTTCAGAAACTTGACAATTATCTCATTTATCATATCAAACAACCATTAATTATTCATGCCTTTTATTTAAGTTGTGTCACAAGCACCCATGCCACATAGGTGAATAACATTATTATCCCATGAATAATATTGTTGAGGAAAATTGCTTATCAATTCTTACTTTTATTTATAATTCAATTTTACCAAAATTGAAAATATTGCAAGCACCGACTTGCTCTTACACAATTTTTCATCCTTGCTATCCTTCACTTTATAAGGGAGGACTTGCTCAGGTTCTCTCAGTTACCACAACCAGAGAAGACAATAGTTGTTAGTGGAATTTGAGTTGTGTCTCTAGGAAGCCCCCAATACCCCTCTATTTACATGACAGTTAGGGTCAAGGTTCCCAGTCTGAGTGGGAGAAGAAGGGACCGAAATTTCACAAATTTTTACAACCTGCGAGTGGTGAAAGGGTCAGTTCACAATTGAACTGATTAGTTGGCATTTTAGTCGATTGGTTCAATTCTTAAACCGGTCATTTCATCATGTTTCTCAATCACAATTGTATTGACAATTCTAATTCCATTATTGCACAACTTGGCATCGTCCTTAATCCTTGATGCAATCAATTTGGTCCACGAACTAGGTGTTTCATCACATGAAATAGTAATTTAATGAGAATGTTCACCATATAAAATCATGTGTGAAACTCAAATGATATGTCTTTAACAAATATTCTTCAGATTCTGATTGTAAGGTTAGAATTCAACATGTGGGTTCTGATAACACACAAATCCAGGTGTTTTGCTAAGTATTTATCTATGGTTTTGTGATGTTATATCCTTAATATGCCCAAAATAACTCTAGATTCTTATATTTCAGTAATTCATATCTATTCATTGATAGAGTTGTTCAACTAGCTAAATTTTGGACTTGTAGACAACAAACTTAAAGAAAATATCATTTCTCTAAGATTTCTCCCCGTCGGCCCAGTGAGGCCCAATTCAGCTCGGTTGGGCCCATCACATAATTTTTGTAGCAGCAGCCACTAACCCACCATCCCTAGCAATCACTATGACTGAAATTCCAGAGTGACCTCTAAGGATTTGAGCATTTGCAATAGTTGACCGAAAGACAACAATTACCACCATGAATTCAGCGACCGCTAGGCTCATCCTAGTTGTACAAAGAAGAAAATAGTAGTAACCACTACAACTCCAATTCTCTAGCGACTGCTACAACTCCAAATCTCTAGAGACTGTAAGAAGGTTAGAGATCTCTGAGAAGCAAACAAATTTTACAAGGTTAGGGACTGCCAAAATTGCCGCCTGTGACCGCTAGGCTCGTCACGGTCGGGGCAAGAACAACTTCAAATCTCTAGCAACTGTAAGAGGGGTAGAGATCACTTATCACACACAATTTGTACGTCCCTATAAATACCTGCCCCTTGCTACCTAGAAAATTGTTCAGTGGGTTCTACTATTCGTGTTGTTCCTATTCCTATTTCTGATCACCAATTGTTCACATAGCCCAGTGGGAGAATTCCAAGATCAAAAATGACTGAAGAGTTTACCCTATGCCCATCCCCTCAGTTCCCCTTCATCCATCATCATCTTCCACTACCATCCACCTTCTTCCCACCATTCCTAGCTATTTTCCACCTCCATACATCCACCAAGCTTCTATTTGGTATGGAATCAAGGAGAAAGAAAGACAAGGAGTGCAGAAGATCAAGGAGGATGACCCAAAGATGAGATCTAGCCTATATAGAGGCTAAGGAGCGAGATTGATCTCTCCTCTCCTCTCCTCTACGGGTTAAATCTCTTCTTCTTCCCCTTTCTTGTATTGTTGTCCTTTGTTTTTGTACAAATGATGTTATTCCATCTTTTTTTGGTGCCAACTATGCTATTCCATGGCTAGTTGAGCTCCTTAGTTTTTACAAAGTTTATGTACTTTTACCTCAAGTAAGTAGTTTTATTTCAGATCTAGTACATTTTCTTTTCTATCTTTTCTTTTTATTTATAATTGCTAATTTGGTTGATCTCTTTCTTGCTTGAACCACTATTTCTACCTAGATCAAGAAATTAGTTGTATTGGATAAGACAAGGTAGTTTGGATTAGAATCTTAAAAGAGGAAGGTTGAAGGGTGATCTATACTAAACGTGAGCCTTGGGCACACTTGGGTCCATCTTGGCCCGCTCGGGTGCATTATGTGGGTTCTATCCAGTTCACATCTATTCCTGGCATCCTGGAATGTCCTGGACCCAAGAGGGTATCTGGAATATTCTAGGGATATTGATCTGTTATCCTCGAGAGTGGTTTCATTTTATTTTTGGGTTATAGTCACGCGGCACGAAAATGAGTGGATGACCCCCACAAGAATAGATACCACCATACATGCTATTTTTAGATGTAGATTTCTTGCTAAGGTGTTTGAGGGTTGTCTACACCCGAGAATAGGAGAATAGACTGTTCGACTTATGGTTACATAGCTAGAAACTCCTTCTCTCTGATTAGTAGAATCTGAAGGACTCTGTTTTGTTTTCTTTACTTTGTTTTGTTTTATTTTGTGACATTTTGCTTGGCTACTTGTAGTTCCATACTTTTATCGACTGTCAAATTGTCTTGATTAACTTAAGAGAGAGATCTTAAGCATCCTAAATGTCCCCACGTCCCTGTGTTCAACCCCATATATCTACTTCAACCCGCTATTGAGTTGTGGGAGTCCTTGAAGGTTTCAGGTTATAAATTTAAAGTTCAATCCTTTTGATTTTGTTTCTTTTCAAATGTGCGACTTAGGGATATCAACCTTTTGGTGCTATTTTTGGGGACTTGGTTTTCCACGTTTACATGTCCAAAGATTTTATTCTATCATCCATAGCTTATTTATATATCCATAGTTCTTCTTTTGTTTTGCACATACTTGTCCATACATACTGAATAGCTTTCCTTTTTCCTATACCTTTTTCATCCATGGATCTTGCTTCTATAAGGAAAGTTATCTTGTCCACCTTTCCTCCCATAATTTTTTGCAACCCTAACCATTGGGAAATAATTGAAAGTCATGCACTCCAACTAGTTAAGATGTATTTGTCCCCACTTTCAACATATCTAGATGCTCCAAAAATAGAGATTGTTGGTCATCCTTCGACCTCTGCATTGTCATGGGCCAAGAGATAATAAGAGAAGTGGTACTAGTAAGATAGAGTGTTAATACACTCTCATCTTACTTAGTACCTCATCTCCAACACCAAGTTGATTTGTTTAGAGGGCTACTCAAAATATATGATCGTCAACTTCAAGTATCACGGAGGTCACAAACAACAATACAAGTGTACTTCAAGATATTGAACAAGGAGCCATACAAGTGCCACAACTTAACACAATAGACTTCCCACAACAATGCATGATGGAATTAGTGAACCTTGAAAACATTTCTGCCCAAGTCTAACAACTCTATGACAGGGATGCTGAATATGGAATGAGACTTCATAAACTCATCAATTTTCTTTCTATAAAAGTATAAGTGCCAAAGCACAACCATGAAGATCTCGATCAGATATACCACACCATTGAACCCCATGAGGTGTTGGGAAATATGTTTACAAAGTAGGAGTGGAATTTAATTTACCATATTCCCATAATCAGAGATTGCGTCAATAATTTTAAAGCCGGAAGAATGGTTTCAAGGATGTACATGGTCCTGGAGAAAGTCCAATGACAATCCTCATCATCATAGATTCATAACTCAGAAGCCTGGTTGCAGTTGGACTTGTTTGAATGCTCCTCCTTCTGCTCAGCACCACATACTACAGCCACGAACATCGTTTTCATTAGCAACTCCTCTTGTCACGGATTGTTGGTTGATGTTGTCCTCCAAGCATCAAATAACAACTTCCTACCACTATGGCACTCCGCCTGGACCATCTAGAACTATTGTCATCCTGCTAAGATGATCAAGAATGATTAGTCCCTCTCCTTCAGTGTACTAGTCACGTACTTGATCTCCCATGAAAATGATCTCAATTTCTCTTTCCCTTGTTGTTCTTCCCTAGTTGGGTAGAACTTGCTCGGGCTCTCATGGTTACCATAAATAGAGAGGATACCATTTTTTAAATAAATTGTTTCTCAATTTTATGTGTTGTATTATGAGAAGCCCCTAGTACCCCTCTATTTATTGGTAGGGTATGGATCCAGGTTCCCAGTCTATGTAGGAGTGAAAGGGACCCGAAGAACTTGAATTTTCACAATAATTCTGGAAATTTTGCAACCTGCAACAACCTAGAAGGTCATTTGGCATAGCCCATACGATCGTTTGGTTGTTTCCCAGTTGTACACAAATTTGGAAAATCGATTCCCATCAAAGTTAGACATTAATTTCCTTGTACAACAAGTATTTCTCAAGCAAAACGAATAGGGAAACATCTAGAACCATTTGCGATCAAACTGAACCATCTCTACCATGCAAGACATCCGTCTCGATCACCCATACGGTTGTCTGGTGACCCATGTCGAGCCGGTTTGGTTGGGTCTGTTCGTTCCTTAGCCAAATTCAACACAAAATAGGCCTCACACCTAGAGGCCTGTCTCACTCTTGAGACGACCGTTTGACACTTCCAGACGATCATCTCAACACTTGAGATGGGTGTTTGGAAGTGTTGTCAACCCATTTGTGGTGTGAATCAAATACCTAAAAACTTTTGTACTTAATTCAAGTGTCATTCAAGATCGAAACTCCACTTCTAGGTCAAGACCTATGTGTGTGACCCTATATGTCCCATAGTATGTTGGCAGTGAACGTCCATAACAACTTATGACTTCACAAGCACAGAGTTGTGCCTAGTCGCACATCATTGCTACCCAAGTAAATTGAAAAGTTGGGGAACAACTTCAACCAACAATTTGTGTATGGTGTTGCAGTGCTTGTATAGTTTCTTTGTCACTGATGTCTAGATTGAACTAGAGGCATGGATTAGTCACCCTCATTATTATTAAATCTTGTTTCTTGAACTAGAGCAGAATATCTGAGATATATGTAAATTCAATATCATATATTGACTCACATACACATGGTCATGTTTTTCTTAGTCTTGCTAATATAAAGGACTAGGACATCACAGTCCCATAGGAGGGACAAATCCCATATCTATCACTCACAATCAATCCCCTTGTGTCAAAGCCACCCAATCATCACTGTTATAACAACCCATGTTTCAGGATTGCGTTTGATGATGTCAAAGAGTATCCAATGACACGTGTTGAGTGTCGTGCTTTTAAGTCTAAGAACCACAACCACCACCATCACTATAAGAGATGATTATGACTTCCATTATGATGGGTTCCATGTGTCAGTCTCATGGTGGGTCTGTCTGATACACTATTCTCTAACATCTATCTATTTTCTTAGTTTGATATAGCCATATCATGACTCATGAGATTACGTCATCAACCAACCCACACTCGGATCTTATGTGTGATTGTTGTCTATCAACCTTTCACAATAACAACCGATTAGAGACATAATGAGAATATGTATATGTACTCATAACATTTGTATGATCTCATTTTGACAAGGCTAAAACTTGAAGACATACATCATTGAGTAATAGTGTTCTCTAGACATTTACAATGTTACATCATTATGTCATAACTTAAGTAAACAATATAAATTCAAAGCTCGACTTTATTTATTATTCAAATCAATTAAAATATATGCCTTTAAAAATAATCACATGATTGGCTCTTTGGGCATACATACCAATAGACTTCGACTTGCACTTAGAGAGAATCACCTACGAACCGTATTCCAAGTGATATTACATTCCATCATACTTCTTCTATGAGAGTGATTTCATCAAGGGATCAATAATGTTACTTTCAGTTGGTACATTGCAAATCGTTACATCTCCATGCTGCATGATTTCTCGTATGAGATGGAACCACCTTTGTATATGTTTTGGGCATTGATGTGATCTAGATTCCTTAGCGTACACAATAGATTGATTATTGTCACAATATAGCTCAGTTTCCTCGCTGATGCTTGGAACAACCCCAAGTTCTATGATGAACTTCTTAACCTAGACAACCACCTTTGTTATACTTGGTGTAGCAATACACTTGGCCTCTATTGTAGAATCGACAATTGTTTCTTTCTTGGAACTCTTCCAGTTCACAACTACGTTGTTGAGGTAGAAAAGGAATCTAGATTGCAACTTGTAATCGTCTTGATCGGTCTAGAAGCATGCATCAATGTAACCTTTTACCACCAACTCTTCCACTCCATCGTAGACCATGAACTGATTCTTAGTCCTTCTCAAGCACTTGAGGATGTTCTTCACAGTTATCCAGTGAGCATCACCTGGATCTTACTGATATCTGCTCGTCATGCTCAAAGCATACTAGACATTTGGATGGGTATATAACATTGCATGCATTATTGATCCAATTGCTGAGGCATATGGAATCTCACTCATGTGTTCCCTTTTTTCACAAGAATTGGGACATTGAGCTCTAGAGATGGGGACACCATGGCGTGCATGAAGGTTTCCTCTCTTTTAATTCTCCATGTTGAACTGCTTTAACACTTTGTCAATGTATGTGTTCTGACTTAGTCCAAGAAGCTTTTTGGATCTATCTCTATAGATCTTTATCCCCAATATGCAGGAAGCTTCTCCTAAGTCTTTCATAGAGAACATATTTCCAAGCCAAGTATTTACCTTTTGTAAAGTAGGAATGTCATTACGCATTAATAATATATCATCTACATATAATATGAGGAATTCCACTATTCTTCCACTAACCTTCTCTTACACACAAGGTTCATCTTCATTTTGAACAAAGACAAACTTTTTGACTGTCTCATCAAGATGAAGATTCCAACTCCGGGATGCTTTCTTTAATCCAAAGATTAACCGTTGTAGCTTACGAACTTTGTTTGCACCCTTTCGATTGATAAAACCCTCAGTCTGTGTCATGTAATACACATCATCAAGTAAGTTCATGTTAAGAATGTCATTTTAACATCCATTTGCCAAGTTTCATAGTCATCATAAGATTCAATAGTAAGCATGATCCTGATGGACTTAACCATAGTCATTAGAGAAAAGGTTTCATCATAGTCAACACCTTGAACTTGTCAAAAACACTTTGCAACCAATCTTCCCTTATAGGTTTGGACTTTTCCATCCATGTCGGTCTTCTTCTTGAAGACCCACTTGCACCCTATGGGCTTTACCCCTTTAGGTGGATCCACCAAAGTCCATACTTTGTTGGTATACATGGATTCCATCTCAGATGTCATGGACTCAAGCTATTTCTCAAACTTTGATCCCACAATTGCATCTTTATAGGATATTGGCTCATCATCTATGACCAATTCACTGCCTTCCTGAGTTATAAGATATCAAAATCTCTTAGGTTCAAGGTGTTTCCTATTAGATGGTTCCTACATTACCTAAAGAGTTTAAGATACCACAACACCTTTTGATTCTCTAGGTTCCTCTGGTTCATCTATCAGTTGAATGTTCTCTTGTTAGTCTCAAACCTTTTCAAGATCTACTTTCCTCCCACTGATTTCTTTGGAAATGAAATCCATCTCAAGGAATGTAGCATCTCTGGCAACAAACACTTTGTTGTTAGATTGGGAATAAAAGTAATATCCTCTTTTTTCTTTAGGATATCCAATGAAGTAACACTTATTAGATTTAGGACCTAGATTATCAAAAAACATCCTTTTAACATAAGCTTCTCATCCCAAATCCTCATAAAAGACATATTGGGACGCTTCCCATTCCATATCTCATATGGTATCTTTTGAACGGATTTAGATGGTACTTAGTTTAGTGTATACACTACATATTTACAGCATACCCCCAGAAGGTTTTCGGAAGCTCGTATAAACTCATCATCGACAACACCATATCTAACAATGTGTGATTCCTTTTTTCTAACACACCATTATGTTGTGGTGTTCTAGGTGGAGTTCATTAGGATATGATCCCTTGGGCTCTAATAAGGTCATCAAACTATTGGTTTGAGTATTCCACACCTCGATTAGAATGAACTGCCTTAATATTTTTACCAAGATGGTTATGTACTTCATTCATAAACTCTTTGAACTTTTCAAGACATTCTAACTTATGTTTCATTAAATAAACATAGCCATACCTATCGAAGTCATCAATGAACGTAATGAGGTACTTGAACCCACCTCTAGCATTTGTTCTAAAAGCCCCACATACATCAATATGTATGAGTCCTAATAGATCACTAGCCCTCTCATTGTTTCCAGTGAAATGGGTATTATCCTTCTTAGACAATAAACAAGATTCACATGTCTCTATTGATTCCAGATCAAAAGAGTCTAGGTAACCATCTTTATGGAGTCTAGATATGTGATTCTCATTTATGTTCCCTAGATGACAATGCTGAAGGCATGTTTTGTTTGATTTGTTGAGTTTAGTCTTTTGGTATTAACGTTATACAATATGTCTTAAGATCTAACAAGTAAAGACCAAAAGATATTGGGGCACTTCCATAAAAGATCACATCTTGTGAAATAGAACATTGACCATTTTTATATGGAATTCAAATGCATCCTTGTCTAAACAAGATACAAAAATGATGTTTCTATTTATAGCAGGTACATAATAGCATTTATTTAACTCTATTACAAGCCCCAATGGGTAGAAATATACTAAAGGTTCCAACTATGATATCCACAACTCTTGCACCATTAGCAACTCGCAGTTCCAACTTGCCCTTCCCCAAAGGCCTACTTCCTTTTCAATCATGCATATGTGAAAATATGTGAGATCCACATATGATATCTAAACCCAAGATGATTAAGTACATACCTGAAGTGGAGATCACCATCCCCATCTTCTACTTCTTGAAAGCCTTCAAGCACAAAGGATGAGTTCCTCTTGTACTTTTCTTTCTCCTTATATTTAGTGTTGAAGAATTGGTCTTAGGCTTGACCACATAACTCTTATCAGTCTTACTTCGATCCTTGGACTCTTCCCTACTGATCACCATCTCAGGCTTGTCTTTCTTCACTTTTTCAGCATGAATCAACATAGCAAGCAAATTTAACATTTGTCCAACCGAAGTACTCACATGATAACAAGGAATAAAGTGGCTATATGATTCTGGTATAGTCTTTAGAATGATATCAGTAGCCAACTCTTGGATCAAGGTGAATCTAAGCTCTTTAAGATGATATACATGTCCAATCATATTGAGCAAGTGTTCTTCTACTAAGGTTCCCTCTGTTAGCTTTGACTCAAGAAACACCTTTAAGATAGCGTCCCTTTCTTTGCAGTCAAGATAAAGTGTTACCTTTTGAAGATTTGTCACCATGTCAAGAACACTCATGTCCTCACATTGACCATGCAACTCATAGTTCATGCAAATTAGCATAAGGTACATTATCTCTAATGCATCATTGGCATGCTTCGAGTTAGCATCCACTTATTTCCTAGGTGCATCAGAAGGAGGTACTTCAGGCACTAGTTTGTCAAGGATGTGGAGCTTGCACTCTTCATTGAGAATGCTTCTCAAACACCAAAACTAGTCGTGGTAATTTATCCCGTCAAGTTTGTCCTTCTTCAGGACCAATCACAAATCATATTTGTTCGTCATTGATTCTATAAGAGAAAATTTGCATTTGTCAAAAAAAACTTTTTTTGATTTGATTTAAAATTTTTGACGATATTAATTAGGTGTTTAGGTATTATCACTCCCACTATTTTAATCAAATGGATAATACTCAATATCAATTCAGAATATTGCAGCGTATAATATTCTAGTGGTTCTGATCCAAGATAATTCAATTGTGGCATGATCAACACCGCAAAACACAGTTAACCATCAAGGTAGGCAACTCTTGCCAATTGCATCATATGCAATTTTGGATAGATGATATGCGCAACCCCTTGCCCCAATAATTTACATGATTTTGGGCCTCGACACTCTGAGAATCACCAATAAATCCTGACCCAAAATCCCACACGATAATAATGCACCCCACGAAGGCAGAACCTACATTATTACCATCACACATCCAGGAGATAGACGTCGCACCCTGCAGAGGCAGAACCTACATTTGGTCAATCAAGATTTTCATGTGTGACGCTTTTGGAAAGCATCTAAGACTTTGATATATTTTAAATGAGGGAGTTTGTATATATATATGTACATTATCCAATCACCATAGAAATATAGTACGTAGCATATACATGCCATATCCCACAATGAAAACATGCAATAAATGAAAGTAATGGTTACGGCTAGTCCTAATCTAATCCCTTGGAGCCCCAAGGAATTAAATCTTAAAGGTATACATCTTATGTAGAAACATGTTGTTAATGAAGATCCATGCTTGCCAATCTGGTTTGATCGGTTCAACCCCTAAACTGATCATCTTACCTCCTGGTTGGTTGTTAGGTCGTCTCACCGATTGTCTGGTCCATCTGTCCTCCATCGGCTAGGTCCTCCAGCGGATCGGTTTAGTTTGTCCACTAGGTCCTCCATGGTCCTTCAGTCGGCCAACGCATCTTCGGGATGTCTTCATCTTTATCATAATAGAAAGTAAAATATCCTCATTTTGTATAATTTCTAGGAAACCTCAAGTTGTGTTTGAGGGGAGCAAAGGTAGAAGAGAATTAACTTTACATTGGGAATATAAGATAGAGGCTCGGTACACAGACTGAGATAAAAGGATAAAACAACCCATACAACCACACACAGATAGGGGTTATTGTCCATAACAATGCTACACATCCACCATCAAAATCAATTTTAGGGCAACACATGTAAATTATATATATATATATATATATATATATATATATATATATACATACATACATATATATATATACATACATATATATATATATATATATATATATGAATTTGGGATTATCATGGTATTGGATTTGAGAAGATACTATTCACATCGCATGCAATAATAGAATGACAAAACCAACATCTGATCATATCAATTATCCCGTAATATGGTGAATTGACATTGTCTTTGATACCATTATTAGGAAATACGAGTATAGAGGAGGGAGTGGAATTTAAAATTGTATGTACTATATTCCCATAATAAGTAGATCGCGACAATAAATATAATGCGGGAAAGATTGTATTGAGGATATATGTGGTCCTGGATCAAGTCCAACAATAATCCTCCTTATCATAGAAGTGCAACTCAAAATCCTGGTTGCACTGGGACTCGTCTGACTATTGCTCCTGCTCGGTGCCATAGACTGCAGCCACGAATGTTGTCTTCTTCAGTAGCTCCTCTTGTCACAGACTGTTGGTTGATGTTGTCTTCAGAGCAGCAAACAATGGCTTCCCATCTCTATGGTAGTCCACATGGACTGCCTAGAAGTCATGTCGTCCTACTAAGACGACCAGGAAGGAGTCGTCCCTCTTTGTCAGTATACTAGTCACTAACTTGATCTCCCACGACAATAATCTCAATTGCTCTTTCCCTTATTGTTCCTCCCTAGTCGGGTAGAACTTGCTTGAGCTCTCGTGGTTACCAGAACTAGAGAGGACAACATTTTTCAGAGCAATAGTTTATCAATTGTTTGTATTGTGTTCTAGGAATCCCCCGACACCCCTCTATTTATAGGCAGGGTTTGGGTCAAGGTACCCAGTCTATGTGGGAGTGGAAGGGAGCTGAACAACTTGAATTTCCGTAACAATTCTAGAAATCTCGCAACTTGCAACATCCTAGACAGTCATTTGGAAACCCAAACGGTCGTCTGGCATGCCAGGCGGTCATTTGGCACATCCCAAATGGATGTTTGGTTATTTCCCAGTTGTACAAAAATTTGGGAAATCAATTCCCAACAATGTTAGACATTTATCTCCTTGTTGAACAAGTATTGGTCAAGTAAAATGAATAGAAAAACATTTAGAACCTTCCCCGACCGAACTGAACCATCTCACCCATGCGATATAGCCATCTTGGTCACCTAGACAGCCGTCTGGTGACCTGAGTCGAACCACTTTGGTTGGTTCGATTCGTTCCTTAGCCAAATTCAATACAAAATAGGCATGACACCCATATGCCCGTCTCAACTCTTGAGACGAACATTTGACACTTCCATATGACCGTCTCAACACTTGATATAGGCATTTGGTAGTGATGTCAGCCTATTTGTTTCATGAATCAAATAACTAAACATATTAGTACTTAATTCAAATGTCATTCAAGATCTTAACTCCTCTTCTAGGTCAAGACCTATGTGTGTAACCCTATAGGTCCCATACTATGCTGGAAGTGAATGTCCATAGCAACTTATGACATCATAAGCAAAGAGTGGTGCCTAGTCGCACATCATTGCTACCCAAGTAAATGGAAAATTTGGGGAACAACTTCAACCTACAGTCTGTGTCTGGTGTTGTAATGTTTATATAGTTCCATTGTCACTGGTGTCAAGATTGAACTAGAGGTATATGTAGTAACCCTCATTATTATTCAATCTTATTTCTTGAACCAGAGCACCTTGCATAAGATATATGTGAATTCAATATCATGTATTGACTCACATGCACATGGCATGCTTTTCTCAATATCATTAATCAGGAGGCCTAGGACATCACACTCCCATTGGAAGGGACAAATCCCATATATATCACTCACAGTCAATCTGCATGGGTCAAATCCACCCAATCATCAACGTTATAACAACCCATGTTTTAGGATTGTGTTTGATGATGTCAAAGTGTACCCAACGACGTGTGTTGAGTGCAGTGATTTTAGGTCTAAGAACCACAACCAACACCGTCACTGTGAGAGATGACTATGGCTTCCATGATGATGGTATCCATGTGTCAGTCTCATGGTGGATCTGTCTAATACACTATTCTCTAACATGTATCTATGTGATTGGTTATATATAGCCATATAATGACTCATTAGATTAAATTATCCTCCAATCCACACTTTAATCTTATGTGTGATTGTTGTCTATCAACCTTCCACAATAACAATCAATCAGGGATATAATGAGAATATGTATATGTACTCTTAACATCCATATGATCTCATTTCTACAAGGCTAAAACTTGAAGACCTACATCATTATTTATAATGTTACATCATTATCTCATAAATGAATTAACCATAATAATTTGGAAGTTTGCCTTTATTTATTATTCAAATCAATTACAAGTTATGCCATTACAATCATCACATGATTGTCTCTCTAGGCATACATACCAATATAAGGAACATATTTCATCTATTTGGGTTACTATCTAGAACCATAAAGATTTTTTTGTGAAGAGTCACCAATCTAGGGAAGCTCATCATTTCATCTTGATGATTCATTTGACAAACCAATGGAGGATTCACATCACCTGCAAGAATGGTCTATCGATGATGATTACTTTTTTTCTCCTCGGGGCAACCAAACAACCCCACAATTTTAGGGAGAGTTTGAGTAGCCTGCACCAAATTTTATCCTAGACCAAGGCGATACCATTCACATTGAGTCTTTTTACTTTGTTTCAACTAGCATGCCTGCTATTGTTTAGAATAACTTGTTTGATGAAGATGATGATTATTATTCATCTCAGTGGAGTGAATGTACTGATGACGACGAGATGGATAAGCATGAGCTGAAATTCGCCACCATCCCCTTAAAAGTCATGATGGACATCGAAGGAGCAGGATGGACAATCCACTACAGCATGGCCACTAAGCATGAAGATACCCAGAACCCATAGAATGTGACAAGATTTGTGTGGTAGAACCACAAATAGATTCACCTCGGGGTACTTCTTGTTTATAAGTTGTTGGTTGACTCAGACTATACATGTGATTTTACCCAAGCATCCATCCTCATGATTCGAGATGGAGAGATAAGAAAGGAGTCCTCTAGAAGTCTTTCAACCACTCCCCTCCATCTCATCATGTGTTGACATCCCAGGGTCTACCTATTCAGATTCATATATTTATGGGTACCTTGAGGATGCTCTGTTGAAGATTTCATTTAAGTGTAGTTCAAGTCAATCCTAGGACAAAGGTGTCTTCACCAAGTTGCTAGATTTTATTCCCTTTCTTCAGACTTGAAAGGGCCTGGATCTCCGCCTCTTCTACTACTATATGGAAGACCCCATCAGCAAGACAAATGTGACACTGGTCCCATAACTTAGGATTTGGGATCCCAGTGCCGATATCATGGGGAAGCCATCCATGTTTCTCTTACTCCATTCTTTTCTCTTTTTATTAAAATAACGTTTGTTCTTGCATAGGTTGTACCTTTCCTCTAACTATTTCAATTAAATCTTAACATGCATACGTCATATTAGGATTTTGACAAATTTATTTACTTTAGATCTATGTATTCCTAACATACTATCTCATTTTAGGTATTGCTCAAGGATGAGAAAAGTTTTAAGCTTGTGGTGGTAGGGCTATTCCCCCTTATACCCGTTCATTTCTCATGCATGCATGATTATTTCCTGCATTTAGACGTACATTTTTAAAAAATTTAACATTTTAGCCCACACTTTACTACTTTTAAGACTTCGTTTCATAAATTGTAATTTTTCAATTAAGGCTACGCGGTGAAAATCTTATTGTTAAATGCTTATTCATGTGCCTAAATCCACAGTTTTCATCTCAAACTGCTTAATCACTTGCTTGACTAGCTCTTTGACTCTTTCCTTAAGTTTGACAATCAATCTAAGGTATTTGTCTTTTCATAGTTTAAAATGTTATGTACTTGATCTATGTTGTGAATGAAAAACCTAGGATATGGAATTATTGGAAGAGCTAGAGTTCAACCAACATGCCAAGCTAAGTTTTTCACAAACTAGTCTATACTCTAAGGATATTTGAATCATAATTACTACTTTTCACATAGGTAATCAAGTGAATAGTGATGAGTTTTGAGCTATAATCAGTTTGAAGTGTTTTTCCATGATGGTCTGAGGCCCTCTCACCTTAGGGAGAGTCAAAAGATCAAAAATTAAAATTTGCAAAAGAAGTTTGGTTTCCCTAAAATCCCAAAAAATTCAGTATACTTCTCATCCAGGCCTATTAATTAGAATGCATAGAATAAAAGCCTGAGTGTGAATAATTGAGCACTTGTTTTCTCTTTTAGGAGAGTTGAGGATGGTTCCCAACCATTGTATGACTAAATTAATGAATGTGAGTATCTCTTGCATGGTAGTACCACCCTGAAAGCTCATTATAGAGTCCCTAGGAACCCATAAGAAACTTATGAGATCATCTCAGTAGAAGGGTTGGTTTGAGCGCAGTATGAGGAGTTTGTCTCACTGCTCTATGCCAACTAGCTTGAACAACATGGACTGTTTCTCGTTACATGGACCAACCTAACACATATTGAGATCATCAGAAGTCGCTAGAGTCTTTTTTCTTTGGTTGTTCCTAATGACCTAATTAAAAGGGAGGTGCATTGTTCCGGATTTCTTTACATGAATACATTATAATAGCTCATTACTCACCTCCATTACCTACTTGATAACCTATGTGACAATGCTCTAATATTGTATTATTATGTTTGAAACCCTCATAAGTACTAACAAGTTAAATTTACGTGGAAGAGGGGACAACAGGTAGACACGATGATTCTGGAAAGACTTGACAGGTTTCTAGCGGACAGGAAATGGTGTGATTTTTATAATATCAAAAACGTCAAAAACTTCCCTATTCTTAACTCGGATCATGGGCAGATTCTCTTATGGGCAGAGCACAGCAATCATGACGGTGGGCAGGTGGAGAAGCGGTTCAGATTTGAAACCTTCTGGTTATCTTCACCGGAATGCAAAGATGTCGTCACTCGGGCTTGGAACAACAGCTATGATTTGGGCCTTAAAGGATAGACGGACTGTTGCGCGAAAAAGCTTGCTGGATGGGCGGCAGATAAATTTGGTAACATAAGAAGGAGAATTCAGCAGCTCGAGAAGAGACTTTGTCGTGCCCAAGATAAGCCACCATCTCATGACATGTTGCAAGAATGTGAATCTTTAGGGAGAGAATTACAGGATTTATAGAGGCTGGAAGAGAGCTATTGGTTGGCTAGAGCTAGGACAAATGAGATGAGAGACGGAGACAGGAACACAAAATACTTTCATCATAAAGCTAGCCAAAGAAAGAGACACAACACCATAGAAGGTCTCTTTAAGGAGGATGGGAGTTGGCATACGGAGGAGGATTCCATTGCTGAAATTATTTTTTCTTATTTTAATTCCCTTTTTTCCAGCTCAAACCCTCACGGGGTGGAGGAATTTCTTGATGACATGCCTAGGGTGATTGATGAATCTTCATTTTCAGATCTGGAAAAGGTTCCAACTGAGACAGAAGTTTGGAAAGCTCTTCAACAAATGCATCCGAACAAAGCTCTCGGCCCGAATGGGATGAAGGCTATTTTCTACCAAAAATTTTTGGGAGGTGATTAAAAGTAGTTTGATGGATTTTATTTCTAAATGGTGGAGAGGGGAGATTGGCCTGGATGACATTAATGACACTGATAGAGTTCTCATTGCTAAGATAAATAGTCATGTCCACCTGTCTGAATATAGACCTATCATCTTGTGCAACATTTCATATAAGATTATTACTAAGGTCTTGGCAAATAGAATCAAACCGCTGATGAATGGGATTATCTCGGAGAATCAAAGTGCTTTTATAGAAGGGAGGATGATCACCGACAATGCCTTGGTGGCATATGAGCTGTTTAATACCATGAAACACTGCAAGAAAGGAAGAGAGGGGCTTATGGCGCTTAAGCTGGACATGAGCAAGGCATACGACAGAGACGAGTGGGTTTTTCTGGAGGGGGTTATGGATAGAATGGGGCTGCCATCTATTTGGAGAAGGAAGGTTATGGAGTGTGTTACAAGCATATCCCACAAGTTCATCGTCAATGGCAATAGGAGAGGGTCTACAAAACCATCCAGAGGACTTCGCCAAGGTGATCCTATATCCCCTTACCTTTTTCTTTTTTGCGCTGAAGCACTTTCTTTTTCTCTATCCAAAGTTGCACAGGTCAACAAAATACATGGGACAAGAATATGCAGAAGGGCACCACGGGTCACTCACCTTCTTTTCACAGATGATAGCATTGTTTTTACAAGGGCTACCTCAGAAGAATGCTCTGCTTTAGCTGAAATTTTCAGCCAATATGAGAGGGCATCTGGGCAGAAAATCAATTATGAGAAGACGGAGGTTTCCTTTAGTACAAACGTCACTAGTGAGAGAAGGGAGTTCATTAAAAATCTGCTGCAGGTGAGGGAGGTGGACAGGCATGAGAAGTATCTAGGCCTTCCCACGGTGGTAGGCAGGTCCAAAAAGCAGGTGTTTGCGGCTATAAAGGACAGAGTGTGGAAAAAATTACAGGGGTGGAAGGAGCAATTGTTGTCCAGACCAGGGAAGGAGGTGTTGATCAAAGCAGTCATCCAAGCAATTCCTACGTATCTCATGAGCATATTCAAACTTCCGGAGGGAATTATTGATGATATCCATTCTATGATGGCACGGTTCTGGTGGGGATCTAAGGAGGGGGAAAGGAAAATTCAATGGATGAGCTGGGATAGATTGTGCAAGCCCAAGGAGAGTGGGGGCATGGGGTTTAGGGATCTGAAAGCTTTCAACCAAGCACTCCTCGCTAAACAAGGGTGGAGGTTGGCAGTCTATGGAGAGTTTCTTGCCGCTCGGGTACTCAAGGCAAAATATTACAACACATCTTCTATTCTACATGTCGAGTTAGGGGGGAATCCCAGCTATACATGGAGGAGTATTTGGGGGGCGCTGAAAGTAGTTAAGAGTGGCTTTTGGTGGAGGGTGGGGGATGGAAAAAATATTCATATTTACAAGGAAAGATGGATTCCACACTTCGGGGGCACAGTGGACAGATACTTGATCCATGGTCCAGTGGATTACAAAAGGGTGAGCGATTTGATGGTCGGAGGACCTAAGAGGTGGAATAGAGAGGCGGTGGAGACTTGTTTTCCTACACATATAGCCCGGAGAGTTCTTAACATTCCACTGTCACAGCGGATTGACGAGGACACACTATATTGGGAGAAGGAAGGTAATGGGAGGTTTACTGTCAGGAGTGCTTATTTCTTTATTCGGACAGGAGAGGATTTAGTTGACGGCTTGGATATTGATTTGTGGAAGAGGGTTTGGAAGCAAGGTTGGCCACCGAAACTGAAGCAGATGTTGTGGTTGAGACAGACTGCCTGCTACTAGTGGAAGCGGTCAAGAAGGGATACGGCGGACACGGTTATGAAGACTATATTTCTCAGGATATTGTTGATCTTTCTTGTAGCTTCCTTTCTTTTAATTTGTGTTTTGTTAAATGGCAAGGCAATAGAGTAGCTCATGCCTTAGCCGTTGCTGCCTATCATTTTGTTAATCCTCACATTGTTGGTGAGGACTTTGAGGATCGAATCCTTGTACTTGCTGCAAACGATTTGATTACTTAATAAAATGGCGGGCGCCCTTCCTCAAAAAAAAAAAACAAGTTGCAGTGAATTTTCTTAATCGTGCTTGGATGAGAAAATACTTCTCATCCATGCCTATAAATTAGAATGCTGAGAAAAAATGCATGAGTGTGAATGAATGAGCACTTGTTTTCTGTTTTAGGATAGTTGAGGATGGTGCCCAACCAGTGTATGACTGAACTCATGAATGTGAGTATCTCGTGCATGGTAGTACCACCCTAAAAGCTCATTATGGAATCCCTAGGAACCCATAAGAAACTTATGAGATCATCTCAGTAGAAGGGTTGGTTCGAGCACAATATGAGGAGTTCATCTAATTGCTTTGTGCCAACTAGATTTAACTACAAGGAATACTGCTCGTTGCATGGACCAACCTAACGCGAATTGGGATCATCAGAAGTCACTAGAGTCTTTTTTCTTTGGTTGTTTCTAAGGACCTAAATAAATGGGAGGTGCATCGTTCTGGATTGCTCTACATGAATACATGATAACAACTCATTACTCAACTCCATCACCCTGATAACCTATGTGACAATGCTCTAATATTGTATTATTATGATTGAACCCCTTATAAGTACTAACAAGTTGCAGTCTGTTTGCTTAATCCTACTGGGATTCTCTTTTATCGTACTTTAGTAGGATTGCACTCGACATGTGAGGGTTTATTCTGAAACAACATGGATCATGAGAGTTGGTACTTTAAAGTGTTTTTATTAACCTTAGCATTTGTTTGTCAATCTTAATTTCCATGTTATATTTTTGTTGTTTGAGCACAGTCTTTCATGAGGAGAAGCAAGGTTTAAGCTTGGGGTAGTTGCTAATACTCAAATTTATGTGTTTATGCTAAGTATTTATCTGTGGTTTCATGTTGTAATTACCTTAATATGCCCAAAATAACTCTAGATTCTTATATTTTAGTAATTTATATCTTTTCATTGATAGATTTGCTCACTAGATAATTTTGAGACTTGCAGGCACTGAACAAAAAGAATATATCATTTCACCAAGATTTCACACCGTTGGCCCGGTCGGGCCCATCCCATAATTTTTTCAACAACAATAACTAAACATCCACCCTTAGCGCTCTCTACGACTAAAAATCCACAACGACCACTAAGGATTTGATCTCCAAAAACAACTAACCCAAACACAACAATGACCACCATGACTTTAGGGACTGCTAGGCTCGACCCGGTCTTGTCGAGCCCAGCGCGGTCCTGCCAAGCCCTATTT
Source organism: Alisma plantago-aquatica (assembly GCA_963693085.1). Lineage (NCBI taxonomy): Eukaryota > Viridiplantae > Streptophyta > Magnoliopsida > Alismatales > Alismataceae > Alisma > Alisma plantago-aquatica. The sequence continues at coordinate 1,151,924,823 of OY856412.1, forward strand.
GGCCATTCCCAGAAGAAAATAGTAGTGACCACTACAACTCCAATTCTCTAGCGATCACTACAACTCCAAACCTCTAGCGATCGCTAAAAGGTCAATGATTGCTAAGAAGCAAATGATTGCTACAAGGTCAGCTACTTCCAAAGAACCTTCCTCCAGTAACCGCTAGTCTCAAAAAAGTTGGGCCCAACCCGGATCGGTCGGGGAGAGAACAACTTCAAATCTCTAGTGACCATTGGAGGGTTAGCGACCACTTATCACACACAATATGTCTGTCCCTATGAATACCCACCCTTGCTAGTTAGCGAACGGTTCGGTTGGTTCTTCTACTTGGGGTGTTCCTATTACTATTTCTAGTGACCAACTATTCCCATAGTCGTGGGGGAGTTCCAAGGTCTAAAAGGGTTGAAGAGTTCATCCTACGTCCATCCCCTCATTTTTCTTTCATCCATCATAATATTCCACCACCATCCACCCACTTCCCACCACTCCCAGCCATTTTCCACCTCCGTACATTCACCAAGTTTTTGTTTGGGTCATAATTGAGGATAAAGGAGGCCAATGAGTCCATAAGATCAAGGAGGATGACCCAAAGACGAGACACGACCCACATAGAGGCTAAGGAGTGAGTGCCACCTCTCCTCTATGGGCTAAATCTCTTATTCTTCCCCTTTCTTCTACTATTATCCTTTATTTCTATACAAATGATGTTCTTTCATTTTTGTTCGGTGCCAAATATGCCTGTCCCTAGCTAGTTGAGATCCTTCCTGTCTATGTCGCCTATTTTGGGCACGTTTATGTACTTCTACCTTTAGAAAGTAGTTTTATTTCAGATCTAATACATTTTATGTTCTATCTTCTCTTTTTTGTTTTGATTTCTAGTTTGGTTGATCTCTCTCTTGGTTAAACCTCTATTTCTACCTAGATCGAGAGATTAGTTGTGGAAATTGATAAGAGAAGGTAGTTTGGATTGGAATCTGAAAAGAGGAATGTTAAAGGGTGATCTGTATAGAACACAAGCCTTGGGCACAGTCAGATCCATCTTGGCCAACTCAGGGCCACTATTTGACTTATGTCCAGATCACATCAGTTCCTAGCATCCTTGAATGTTCTGGACGCGAGAGGGTATCTACAATATTCTAGGGGTGTTGTTTTGTTATCCTCAAGAGAGGTTTTGTATCATTGATAACTTATAGTCACACTTCTTGAAAGCGAGTGGGATGACCCCCACAGGAATAAATGCCACTGTACATGTTATTTTAGTATGTAGATTGCTTGTTGAGGTATTCAGGAGTTGTCTACGCCTGAGAACGGGTGCATAGACTTCCCGACTTGTGGTTACATGGTCAATAACTCCTTCTCTCTGATTAGTAGAATCTGACAGACTCATATTTAATTTCTTTACTCTTTTTTTTATTTCGTGACATTTTGCTAGACTAGTTCTAGTTTAATACTTTTATCGACCATCATATTGTCTTAACTGGCTTAAGAGTGATATATTAAGCATCCTAAACATCTCCACGTCCATGTGTTTGATTATGTATATCTTCTTCCACCCTATATTGAGTTGTAAGAGTCCTTGAACGTTTGAGGTTATAAATTTAAAGTTCGATCATTCAAAATTCACTTCTTTTCAAATGTCATATTTGGACCTATTAGGTTCCCATTTGTGTAGTGGCAACAACTCCATTGGTAAAAAGGTGTTGTTATTCTGCAAAAATGCACTGAAGGAAATGTCATTTATTTCTCACACTCAATAGAACAAAGTATCATTAATTTGTGCAGTTACAATAGCTCCATTCATGGCTACATAATGACTTTTTTAATTATCTAAAACACGATATATCTTATTTCTTTTGGAAACTTGCATATCATCTCATATTTCCAATATTCGACAATTAATAAATCCATTGCATTCATTTATGCACAAAATCTCTTATTTCTTTGCCCCAAGGACCTATTCACAAAGCAAATAGTCTCATGGGCCTCTATATAGGCCATGGGTTGCAACCATGTCACAAAAAGGACTTTATTATTACACCATTGGGGAATTATTTATCACCTTATTCCATACATTTATACACTTCAATTTTACCAAAATTGAGGATATTACAGGAAATCCCAGTCTCTCCAAGTTTTCCAAGTATCCAATCAATTTGGCACATGGGGCAGTACTGGATCTCCCTCTTTCATATTGCACTTAAGAAACACATTTGAGATGGCATATCTATCTTGTCTTTCCATCTTGATAACTTTCATGCTTCATGCTATCTCTAGAACTTATAGTTCATCGAGCGTAGCATGAGGCATTTGACATCTACAACATCCTCAGAATGCATCTTGCATCTCTTTTAATATTGAGAGTCATGGGAGTGGGTTCCTCTGGCTCTTGTGTCTCCAAGACAAAGAGCTTTCTCTCTTAAGTGTGAACAACTCTCAATGTCTTGAACCATTCATGGAAGTTGTTCCCATTTGGTTTTTCCTTCTCAAGGTTAATCACAATGAAAATGTGTCATTGGTTTCCATTCATACCTACAATTAGAAAAAAAATTATATGTCAAAGAATTTGTTTGATTTGAAAATATTGATGATATTAATTAGACCTTTAGTTAGTTATTTCTCACACTCTTTTGTTGGAATGAATGACCCTTACATCAATCTGCAAGATTTCAACGTACAATTCTCTAGTTTTTCATGATCTGTATTTCATCAAGTCATGAGAAAGGTTTGGTTGATCACCAACTACTTGACTATTTAGGTAGGAAACATTTACTAATTGCCTCTAACAAAATTCTTGGATAGATGGTATGCACAACTCTTGGTCATATCCCATCTGTATGACTCTAGGCACTTATTCTCATTAAGGTCAACTAGTTAAGCCTGACCATGTATTATTGTCATATATTTTTCTTCCAGAATAGTATTCGACCAGAGATATAACAAGAATGTATGTACTCTTATTATACGTATGATCTCATTCTTAAGGTCCTCAACCTGAAGAAATATGTCATCAAGTAGCATCATTCTTTAGCTATCTATTACACTTTTGTTATTATTCATAACTAAAACATGCATAATAGATGGAATTACCTTAATAAACATTTTAAAATCAAGTAAATGATGCCTGATACAATCATTAAATAATACGCTCTATGATCATATATACCATCACTAAGAAGATCCATCTCTCCCTCTACTGTGTTCTTCCTTCTTCAACCTATTTTGTCTCTATTCATACATTATTATGCCCTAGAGATGGGCATTTCACATTGTATGTTTTTATTGTCTCTCATTAAAATGAGTGGTAATCATTTAAAGTTAGTTTGGGAAACATGCCCTACTAGCCATATAACTAGTCTTCATCTATTTCATGTACCTTTTTTGGCATTTTTTTGCTTACTCTATTTTATATTGCATTGTGTTTGTGCTTAGATATAATCTTATGATGTTTGATAGCATATGGCTTCAGGAGAGTGTTTTTATTTTAGATATAGAATAAGGAGTAGTGTGAACCCACAAAGGTGATGGATAACTAGACAAAAAGGTGCATGGCTTTGTTTTCTGGTTGTTTTCTTGTCATATCAAGAATGATACGTTTTTTTATCATTATATATAAATGATCTTGAGAGAAGGAGGGAACATACATTGATCAATGGTGCTCAAAAAATTTGGTAATCATATGAAACATGTATGAGTGCTTGCATGTTTGGTGAGCGTGCTTAGTAGGTGAAACCCATGCAAGTACCCTGAATCATATGTTAATCTCAAGTATTTTCTTCCTTTCTTTTTTTAAAGACTTTATTTCTTATTACTTAACTTAGTTTGTTTTTGTTCCTTTAGGAACACCCTTACTAACCTTTCTGTCAACTTATAGAAGCTGAGACCTACTTTCCTGACAATTTACTGACCTTGCCCATGAATTCAACCTCGTATACTACTTATGACCCAATATATCATTTCAGGCATCTCAAGATGTCTAAATTTTGACTCCAATGACCCAATTCATTGTTCTTGTATTTTGTAACCACGTTCTAAGCTAGTCAAATAGGTAGAAAAATCCATTCATGTAGCAAATTAGACACTTGGCATTATTCAACCCAAATGGCATAATAGAAATTCATGGGTCTCGAACCTTGTTGGAAAGGCCTTTATTGTTTATCACAATTATTGAAATTGGGTTGGCGGTACCCCAATCAAAAATTATTCTTAAAACATAAATAGATGGAGCAAAATTGATAAAAAAAGTTCATCAACATTGGGTAGTAGATATTTTTTTTGTATGGTGACTTTATTGATCATTTGATGTCAATCCTCGAGAACAAATCTTTCTATTAAGGAAATAATAGAATTATCCCCATGGGGAAGTACTAGGGTGGAAAAAACTCATATCCAACAACTCATGCAATTGTTTCCTTAGTTTAGTCAACTCCACAAATGCCATCTTATATGCTGCACGAGATATGAGTTGATACATGGTGTAAACTCTATAAAGAAGTAACCATTGTGGTCTTCAGGTAACCCTAAAATCTCCTCAACAAATACACTCAAGTACTCATGCTCTATAAAAATTAATAGTGTGGAAGTTTCATTAGAATTAACCTTTGTCATAGTTGTAAGGTAGGTTCTCTATCAATTATCCATTATGGGTTGTGCTTTAGTTAAGAATACAAAAATATTACTATTTCTCTCTTTCATTATAGGAATTGTTGTAGTGTAAGAATTGGAAATGTATATCATAATATTTTCGGCTTGATAGTTCATTAAAGCATAATTTTCGTACAACTGATCTACCGCAAGACTACAATAAAGAATTTCTATCTCTAAGATATGAATTCAAATACTAGTTGATGCTTATTATAAGAAGACATGGGCATTTTCTACAATAAGATACAAAGAATTTTTACTCCCTCTTAGCGTAGACACATCAACGATATAGCATATGTACCTTACTTTCAAATTGAAATATGGGTTGGTCCATAATAAAGTAAGGAAACTAGTGAATTGTCATAAAGATGTACCACATTTTGTACACATGCACCCACACACATGCGCACACACACACAATATATATACATATATACATACATACATCCATCCATACATACACACACACATATATATATATATATATATATATATCACTAGTAAGTATGATATATACATACACACAAAGAAGGTATATAGTTTTTGCAGTTTTCATCCATGATATATTCATTATTATGATATACCAAATTATATAGTACCTTATATCCTACACTTTATAGTGGTATGTGACTTTTGAAAATTGATAGCAAACACATAAGCTTGTCGTGCTCTGGTTTTCCTTGTTTGGTTGCCAAAGGTGAAGTAAGGCATGGATAATTTCCTCTGAAATGAACTTTTTCTTGCAGAAATGGAACATCGAATTTATGAATGGATATGATCAAATATGATGGGCTCTAGACTTTGTATAGAAAACAAAATTTTTATTTATATCTATATATATATGTGTGTGTCTGTATATATATGTATATGTATATATATGTATATATATGTGTGTGTATATATATATATATGTATGTATATATTTATACCTTAATCATTTTCCATCATCCAACAATTATTTTGAAAATGTAAACCGTTATTCTTCTTTAAGATCTTAAGAACATACGATACAATAAATTTGAGCTCATTTGGACACTTATAGGTCATGCATCTAAAGAAAGCAAAAATCATGCACTTCAAATTAGTTTTGAGCGTCGATTTTTTTTGTCCTAGGATGAGTGACTTACAATCATCCAAACTGGCTCAAATTTTATATGTGGCCTATTATTGCAACAATGAAGATCAATGGATTTGATTTTGCAAAAATATAGTGTAAATAGGTAAACACTATTGAGATGTATGGTGTTCTCTGTACACTCAAGTGTATTCTAGCCTGACTCTCTCTCTTTCTATCTATCTCTCTCTCTCTTTATATATATATATATATATATATACACACACAAGGTATACGGTTTTTGCAAGTTTCAGGAATGATTATCATTATTTTGATATACCAAATTCTATAGTACCTTCTATCAAACACTTTGTAGTGGTATGTGACTTTTGATAGTTGATAGTGATGAGATAGGCTTAGCATGCTCTGGTTTTCCTTGTTCGGTAGCCAATGGTGAAGTAAGGAAGGAATAATTTCCTATGAAATTAACTTTTTCTTGTCGAAATGGAACACTGACTTTCAAAATGAATATGATCAGATATGACACATTCCTCTTTTTGTATAGTAAACAAATTTTTTGTTTACATAGTTCTCTATTGTCTGATAACATAAATCATCTTTTATTCTATTTAATTTGATTACTTTTTTTAGGTGTTTGCCTATAATTTTATTTAAGATAGACACAACTACTCTAACACTTAGTCTTTTTTATTTTCTTCAAAAATGATAATTAGAAGTCAAACTAAAAGTGTAACGTCCTAGGATTTGAGGCCATGAATAAAATTATTTTAAAAGGAATGATTGGACTACTCATATCGCCAAGGTGCACCTCCTTTTCAGGGCACCCATCACTAATGAACTATGTAGTTAAGCATGCTCAACCCAGAGTTGTACTAGGAAGGGTGACCAGGAGAGAACTTTATCCTGGCTTGCATGTGAGTGAGGACAAATTGTGGAGTTAAGGCTAGTGGTGGTGTGTGGGATGGTCGTTATTCCTAAAATCCTAGTAAAGACTTGAGCATCGAGCCATAATTTTAAAATTATTATCAGATCCATAACCCCTCTAGAAGGTGGGGCCCACTTGGGCCTATGACATGGCAATATTTGAGCCATGCAATCCAGGCATGTTGTAAATGTCTAACCTAGTTGATGGGCCCACCCTTGCACTGGTAGTCTTGGTCAGAAGTTGGGTTTAAATGGGCCATTTGGGTCAGCACTAAAACATGGAATGATTATAGAGGACACATAGTTGAGCCTTGATGAGGACGTCAAGTGTAACGACCCCACCTCTCGGTAACCCCCAATTAAGGGAGACCAAGAGGTCAGAGCCGTTATCCCAATTTTTTAGATCAATGGTTCGAAAAATAATCAATAATAGTTATTAAATTCTACCAAGACTATACTAAAAAGTTGTAACAAAATAAAATTTTGCATACCTTTTAAAAACTTGGATATCTAACTTCTATCCACATATGGAATTTGTTCTAACTAATCCTCCTTGCACTTTATTTCTTATTTTCACAATATGCCACTTTACTGTTTGTCCTTTTCAATGTTGTACCTAAAACATCAATAAACAAAATGTCAGTCAGTATAAATGAATATGCTGGTATGTAAGGACAACCAAAATTATGCAACTATGGTAACAATGTAAGCAACCAAATATCATTTAACAATCAAGGTTAAGTTTTAAGCAATACTACTTAATCCATACCTATCCCCTATCACTGTGTTGTCCCTACAGTGGACTTGGATACTACCTCTCTCATATGGTAGATCCTTACCCCCATGGTCCTACCTCACAGGTAACCATTACTTAGGGTTATGTTGTTGCATCGCCCTACCCAAAGGTAGACCAATCTATGACTCATGGTGAACTGATGGACCTACCCCATAGGTAGCCATGTACTAAGTCAACCTATCAAGCTACAGAGGGGACTAGGATCTAAGCTAGTAGGCATATATCTTAGGTGATAGTCATATCCACATTATAGTATGCATGAATTAAAATCATCCAACAGTTTAATTCAAGCCATCGATGAAAATTTCAGAAATCCTCAGAAAACTAGTTTGATATATTAATAAGCGTAACCACATACCTCATCCAGAGGTAACTTGATGTACAAGCAATATTTCTCAAGATAGACTTGGATTCTACCTTAGGATTTCTAGGCCAACTTTAGGGTTTTATTAGGGTTTTAGTCTCCATAACACATTTATAACATTTAATGTTCTTTTAGTTCACAAACCCTAATTTTAACATCATAGGAATACTTCAAAGTCAACTAAATATAATATTCCCCCTATTATACTAAAACTACTACCTTTATCCTTTTAATTCATGTCAAGATTATCAAGCCCAATTATCATCTTGGATTTCTTTCGAATTAACAACTCATCTTTCATATACTCTACTTCACATATGAACTCTATTTATCACTAATTCCACTTTTATACACTAGAAAACCCTAATTACCAAATTAAGGGTATTTATCCACAATTATGAAATTTTATACTCAAAATAGTGTAGATTCATCATATCTCAGCTTTATTTGTGAATTTGAACAATTAAAGCCATTAAGAGTCATAATTACCGACATTAGGGTTTCAAGGCCCATTAAAGCATATTCATGTACATGAAACCCCAACTTAAACAAACTATACATAAAGATCATCCTATTACATCTAATGTGTCCTTTTATAATCAACAAGTTAATATCAACTTAAAACATCCATATAACCCTTCCTAATTCATAAATCATAAAAGATTAGGGTTTTTCATTAATTACACCATTAAAGATAGCATCTTTACATACTTTTTGAATTTCAAGCAGAAAAAGGCTTCAATTATATTTTTATTGCATTCTTGATGTTCTCCTGATCAATTTTCATATATTAAGTTCCATCATCTAACCTTCCTACTAATTACTATGATTTTTGCAAGAAAAAGCATTTTCTGGATTTTCTAGTTAGAAAGGCGAATTACCTGAGTTTTTTAGAAATTTGACAACCGTCAGATCGATGGTCTTCATTGACTGCACATAATTGCATGGCTCGCAAAGCTTGTGTGCACTAACGACTTATTAAAGTCACAAAATAGCCAGGGTCGTTGATCAACTCTCACGACCCATCATGGTCTTTGATCAGACGGCGAATGCTTCTTCTTCCCCCCCGGTCTAATAGTAGCTTCGCGGCGGTGCCGCGACTGAGGGCTTGTTGGAGCAAGGCCAATCCAATAGCCTAGGGCACAAGGGAAGAGGGTAAACGACCAGTTGGGTTCACGTAAGTTTGAGAAGTCAAAAGGGGATTTAGGGGCTCTTCTAGGGTTGTCTCTGCCCTTTCTCTTGGCCTGATTGGGCATTTCTTCAAGAATGAACGAAACCACCCAAAACCTAGGCTGGTTGGGTGCAGAAACATCTCACGAATCTAACCAACAACTTTCTATGTTTACACATTGATTAAAATGCGAGAAAAATCGAAGGACAGATCCCTCGATTAGCAGCATGTTCCTAGTTCGGCTAGAACAAGGAGATGCACAACCTACGTTGGATCAGGATCCAACGATCCACACTGCTCGTGCCAAAACAAAGGAAAACCATTTTTCTATTTTGAAGAAAAATCCTTTTGATTTTAAGATAAATTGGAAAAATCATAACTCCTAATCCATGGCTCTGTTTTATCCCAAATTTTGAGGGAATGTTATTAATGACTTATTCTATCATCATACCAAATTTGGGCTCATTATATAAATAAATTGTCTCCATTTATTTAGTTTCAAGTTATTACTCAATTATGTATATTTCTCACCTATTTTCTCTTTCCTTTGCTATTAAATTATTATCTAGGATTATGTGGACCTCAAGGAACCTTAATGGCTAGAAATCACATCTTGCGAACATTTCTTTAGACTCCTTCCTTATCTTTTATCCCTTTTCTTATTTATTCCTTTATTCAAATAAATTACTTTTCCTTTTCTTTTATTTTGACTACTCTTTCTATTAGAAATAATAGGTATACAAAATTTACTCAATTGTGGCCATTAATGCCACCTTCTAGAGATTTCTATATAATTATCATAGATACTTTGCTTAATATTCATTATCTTGTATCTTTTTCTAATATTTGGACTTTTCTTCATTTCTTCTCTTTTATATCCATTATTGGATTAATATAACAATAGGAACCATAAAATTCCTATCAAAAAGGAGATTTCAAAAGAAATCCATTCATTGAAGAAAAGCATACAACCTTTTCATTTAAGTACATATTCATAAAATCATTACATTTCAATTATGAAACCTATGCAAAATTGAGGTTGTAACATCCTTCCCCTCTTATAAGAATTTTGTCCTCAAAATTCCATCAAGCGTACAATCAATTCAGGATAAGACTTTTCCATGTCCATCATTGGCCCCTATGTGGCTTTACCTTATCCATGGCACTTCCAAAGAACCTTTATCATTACATATTATTTTCTTTGAGTTCTTTCACCTTGGCATCTATAATCCTCATAGGTGACTCAGGACATTTCAACCTCCCTTGGGGCTCACTAGGTTCATTGCTCAACACATGGCCCGGGTACCTCACATAGTGCTCTAATTTGGACACATGGAACTCATCACACATCACATTATCTTGAGGGGTAAGGTCAAACATAAGTAACTATACCAATCCATCTCAGATGTACCTATGTATCAGGGACTCATCTTTCTCAGTTATAGCTCAGAGGAGTCGAATTTTCATATCACATATTCTCCCACAGTGAACTGCCTGTGAGTCCACTTTGCATCAGTTCACAACTCATGTCATCCCTGGGCTCTCTTTCAGCCATCGCATGATCAAAGTGACTTCATCTGCACACACGGTGCCCTTTTTCTGACCTTCACGAGATCCCTCCACCAACATCATCTAAATGAATTGGTGACCGACACAACCTCCCTTACATAGCTTCTTTACATCCGGATATTGGCTATGGTGTTATTATCACATCTTACATAGGATAAGAACTATCTCCATGTATCACCCTGGATGACCACACATGCTCTCATCAGACCCTCCAGTCTGGATCATACTAACCATCAGTTAAGGGTGATAAGATGTACTAGCATCGAGTTCTTCATGTACCTACTTCCACCGCATGGAAGTAAACCTTTAGGTCATACTCAAAAACCTTTAAACTCATATCATGGTATAGTTGAACCATCTCTCTTCCATGTAGTTCAACCAGATCTGTCTCCCGATAGTACTCCCTCTTTTCTTAGATTGCGTCATCTAGGTAAGGCGATCTACCATAACCCATATTTCATCCTAACCTTCCTTGGTCTAGGGAGACTTTCCACAACATCTATAGTGATGAACTCCCATTCCCTCTCAGGGACTCTTTATCCTCTATATCAATTCATTGGGTTACTGGTGTTCGTCATTCACCGCTTGACATGCATGGCGACAAGCCACATGCAACTTCGTACACTTCTTAGGCATCCAAAGTACTACTACCACTTATTATCATAGTAGTACCACGGTGTATGGTGAACTAAAAATCATGATCTCCTATATGTCATGATTTGTCAAGGTTGATTCCTCAGAAACCCTAAAACACTCTAGTCAGGGTTTCATCACCTTCTTTTCTAGAGAAATGCATATGTGGTTCTACAACCATCCTTAAATCATAACAATCCCTAGGTTGGGTAATCAAGCAACCACTAACTCGATCACTAGTTCTTTTTACATCTGAGTGTTAGCCCAACATATCTCCTTTTCCAAACTTAGGGATAACCTAACAACCTCTTCTAGCCTCTAGCTAAACTAGGCAGCTGCATCTCAACTAGAGCATCCATTACCACCTCACATCCTTATGTATTAGGTAATGTTGAAGACATAAACCTCCATGTATTCCACTTATTATCTCATCTTGAACTCTAAGTCTATCTTTATTAGGGAAACTCAGAGCTCTTCCTCTTAGTTATCAAACTCAACCTTATATAACTCATAAATTCCATACAGCTCATAATAAGAACGTCCTTATAAGATGACAACATTAGTTCTTTTGGGGTTTTTAAACCATGCACACATCGTATACTCCACATGGGTATGCTATATCTCTATTCCCATACATCGTAGCAATGTTTCAGCTCACATCATCATTATCCTTAGTGTATGGCAAGCATAATGCCCTATCTCTCACCCCCATAATGAGAGGAAATAAGCATTTGGCGGCCGTCCAAACACAAAGTTCTTCCTGTTCCAAGAGTAGAGATGGTACATCCCACATTGCCAGTACACCTTCAAATCTAAGTTAAAACGTGCAACATATGTCTCTACATCATGATCATCTCGACATCAGGGTTACTTCTATGGAAAACTAGTCTCGAACCCACTTGGGTCATCATACCATCCTTGGTCAACTCATCTAGGTCTGTAGGGTGCCGACACTTTTGGGGTCATCCCTCTTCCCTTATGCATCCAGAGAGTGCCCTCCTCATCTTCCCTTTGGGTACCATGAGTTCATGAAGGTGATCAATCTCCTAACCCATGGCCCTCAGACAATGATAGTTGTTACCTCCCGACCCTATGTTCATGTGCAACTAGGGAATTAGGCAACTCCTACTCTCATCGGTCTTATCCTACCCGACCCTAGGATAGACTTAGGATTCTAACATCGTACATATCCAGCATGAAACCTTACCCAAGTCTCCATCATCTCTCTTGACATTCGTGGTCTGACTTACATCCTTTCGTATGGATCATGGTGACCTATCTACTTCGGTCAGGCCCCATACTGGTTACCACCATGGTAACACATCCACATGCACTTAGAGATGATTATCTATGGGTCAACATGTTCATTCTTATACTATGTACTCTCCACTTAGCTTCTCAAGATTCTATGAGACCTCTTAAGGTTACCTCAAACCCTACAAAAGCTGATTCATACCCTACAAAAGGGTCCACTCCTAGGATGGGAGGAAACTATCCCTTGATAGAAACAAAGGTGACTAACATCCTTATGTCTAGGGTTTACATCAACATGAGCATGCTTAGCCCTAGCAAGCCACTAAGGCACAAAGCTAACAAATAGACCACCTTCTAAACCATACTAGGTCTCCACGATAGGTCATACTTGTTTATTCCTCAACATTGGACCATCAACATACATACCTGTCTATGTCCCAATCTATATGTAGGGGTTCATCAAACATATACCTTAATCTGAGGGGTTTCCCTTTCCTCTAAACATGAGGAGTGCCATGATCAAATCTATAGAAACTCAAATCTCGTCATGAGAATCAGGTACACTACTTCCCCTCTTATAGGTCTAGGAACCGTAGGTTCACTTTTCTACAAGAGTTGTCCAACTACATGCTCAACATTCTAACCATGAACCAAGCATGTACGAGGTACATCATGCACGTCCTATTATCCTTCCACTTGAACGACACCTCAGAGTTGAGTCCTCCTCAAGGACAACCAACTAGGTAAAAGGCCTCACAACTTGTTACTAAACCTCCTCAGGGTCTAAGGAACTCTTCTTCCTATCCTTAGAATATAAGCACCTATATCATCTACACATAGGTACTAGCAGCCTCATCCTTCTTCTAGGGTTTAGTTCTTCTACAGACAACCAAGAAAGCACAAGGACCCCATACGAGGCAACCACAACCATCCTCTTAGGTCATAACATGCTCAACTTCTCAGAATTCTTCATATCCCAGAGTCTAAGCTTCCATCCTTCTGGCTCAGGTCTTCCTCTCTCTCCAGAGCAAGCCCTACAAACAACCTTACTACTACACATTCTCTATGAAGGTGGATCAAGCTTGCATGCATACACCAACAGGGGTGAAATGTATGATCAACCTTTTTTTGCTCAAGGTTACCCATAGCTCTTTATGCTTATGTCATAAGCTATCCATTATGCCCTTTAGACCTGGGTTTTAACCTACTACCCATACTACTCACGTACTCTAGGTGCATACTTTGCCATGCTCATATAAGCCCATAAGGGTTCTATATGGTTATCACTAACCTCATCAATGAAGGAGTTATCCTTCACCCTAACATGCACAACCCTACTAAGGTTGGGTTGCCCAAAAGACACTAGGTCAACCAACCTCACATAGCTCAAACTATCATAGGGATTCAAAACTGCCATCTCATCATACCATCCCTCTCTCTAACCACCACTAAGTGGTAGGGTTAGCATCATCCTCAGAGGATGTGCCATGTCTCTACTTATAATGGAGTTCTCTACCTCTAAGACTAAGTTTCTCTACTCATCCTCCTGACAAGAAGATCTAGCCTCAGGTCTCTCCTGAGGGCATGAGAACACATGTCATACGACCTAAGCATGCAGCTATTCTTTAGTTTATGCTTAAACTATTAAGCTTATATCCATGACATCTTATTTACATGCTTTTAATTAATTTGGTGGAGGATTCCTAAACCTTATCATACATACCCTATCCTCAAGAGGGTGAGGAAGAGAGAGAAAAAACCCTAAACCTTAGAATCTAACAAAATTAGTGTTGAGAAGGGAAAAAAATAGATGAGAGAGTCCTAAAGGTATCTTATTTCGAGTAAGATCTTAAGACATTGGCCAGGAAGTCACACAGATGCGGGAGTCCTCGTATTCTGACTAGCGGTGCGGAGGAAAATATTACCAACCCCCGAATGTGATCCTTTTCTAGACACCTCTATCTTTCGGAAAATCCTCTAATAACTCCCTCAGTTCTATGGAATTTGTAAAATTCAATAATTACTAAAGATTAAATGAGGAACCAATGCTCCAATACCAAATTTAATGACCCCACCTCCCAGTAACCCCTAATTAAGGGAGACTAAGAGGTCAGAGTCGTTATCCCAATTTTTCGGATCAATAGTTTGACAAATACTCAATAATAATTATTAAATTCTACCAAGACTATATTGAAAAGCTATAATAAAATCAAATTTTGCATACCTTTTTAAAACTTGGATTACTAACTTCAATCCACATATGGAATCTATTCTAACTAATCCTCCTTGCACTTTATTTCTTATTTTCACAATATTCCACTTTAATGTTTGTCCTTTTCAATGTTGTACCTAAAATGCTGACAAACAAAACATCGGTCAGCATAAATGAATATGATGGTATGTGGGGACAACCAAAATTGTGCAACTATGGTAACAATGTAAGCAACCAAATATAATTTAACAATCAAGGTTACATTTTAAGAAATACTACTCAATCCATACCTATCCCCTATCTCTGTGTTGTCCCTATAGTGGACTTTGATACTACCTCTCTCATATGGTAGATCCTTACCCCCATGGTCCTACCTCATAGGTAACCATTACTTAGGGTTGTGGAGTCGCAAGGCCAAAGGTAGCCCAATCTCTGACTCATGGTGACTTGATGGACCTACCCCATAGGTAGCCATGTACTAATTCATCTAATTACCTGATGGACCTATCCCATAGGTAGCCATGTACTAGGTCAACCTATCAAGCTACAGAGGGGACTAGGATCTGAGCTAATAGGCATATATCTTAGGTGATAGTCATATCCACATTATAGTATGAATGAATTAAATTCATCCAACAGTTTAATTCAAGCCACTGATGAAAACTTTGGAAATCCTTGGTAAACTAGTTCGAGATATTCATAAGCGTAACCACATACCTGATCCAGAGGTAACTTGATGTCCAAGCAATAATATTAAAGAACAATCGATCAAGCACTCAACAATATCTTGAAATTAATGCATAACATCCGAGTGTCATTATTTTATCCAAATCATTCTTAAGATAGACTTGGATTCTACCTTAGGATTTCTAGGCCAACTTTAGGGTTTTATTAGGGTTTTAGCCTCTATTAGACATTTATAACGTTTAATTCTCTTTTAGTTCACAAACCCTAATTTTAACATCATAGACATACTTGAAAGTCAATTAAATCTAATACACCGCCTTTTATACTAAAACTACTGCCTTTATCCTTTTAATTCATGTCAAGATTATCAATCCCAATTATCATCTTGGATTCTTTCAAATTAACAACTTATTTTTCATATAGTCTACTTCACATATGTACTCTATTTATCACTAATTCCACTTTTATACACTAGAAAACCCTAATTACCAAATTAAGGGTATTTATCTGCAATTAGGAAATTTTATACTCAAAATAGTGTAGATTCATCATATCTGAGTTTTATTCGTGAATTTCTACAATTAAATCCATTAAGAGTCATAATTACCGAGATTAGGGTTTCAAGGCCCATTAAAGCATATTCATGTACATGGAACCCCAAATTAATCAAACTATGCATAAAGATCATCCTTTTAGATCTAATGTTTCCTTTTATAATGAACATGTTAATATCAACTTAAAACATCCATATAACCCTTACCAAATCATAAATCATCAAAGATTGGTGTTTTTCATCAATTAAACCATTAAAGATAGCATCTTTACATACTTTTTGAATTTCAAGCATAAAAAGGATTCGATTATATTTTTATTGCATTCCTCGTGTTCTCCTAATCAATTTTCATATATTAAGTTCCTTCATCTGACCTTTCTACTAATTACTACAATTTTTGCAAGAAAAAGCATTTTCTGGATTTTCTAGTTAGAGAGGCGAATTACCTGAGTTTTTTAGAAATTTGACAACCATCAGATCGCTGGTCTTCATTGAATGCACATGATCGCACTGCTCACAAATCTTGTGCCCATTAATGACTTAATGAAGTCGGAAAATAGCTAGGGCCATTGATCAACTCTCGCAGCCCATCATGGTCTTTGATCAGACAGCGGCTGCTTTTTTTTCCCCACTCGATCCAGCAGTAGTTTCGTAGTGGTGCCACGGCTGAGGGCTCATCCTGGCTAAGGGCTCATCGGATAAATGCTAATCTAATGACATAGGGCATGAGGGAAGAGGTTAAGCTTTCCGGTTGGGTTTACATAACTCTGAGAAGTCGAAAGGGGATACTATATATAGGATTTAGGGGCTCTTCTTGGGTTGTCGCCGCCCTTGCTCTAGGCCCAATTGGGCATTTCTTCTAGAATGAACAAAACCACCCAAAACCTAGGCTGGTTGGGTGTGGAAACATCTCACGAATCTAACCAACAACTTTCCTTATTTGCACATCGATTAACATGCGAGAAAAATCGAAGGAAAGATCCCTCGATTGGCGCCATGTTCCTAGTTCGGCTAGAACTAGGAGATGCACGACCTGTGTTGGATCAGGATCCAACGATCCACACTGCTCGTGCCAAAACAAAGGAAAACCATATTTCTATTTTGAAGAAAAATCCTTTTGATTTTAGGATAATTTGGAAAAATCATAACTCTTAATCCATGGCTCCATTTAATCCCAAATTTTGAGGGAATCTTATTAATGACTTACTTTATCGGCATGACAAATTTGTGCTCATTATATAAAGAAATCACGTCCCTTTCTTTAGTTGCAAGTTATTACTCAATTATGTATATTTCTCACCTATTTTCTCTTTCCTTTTCTATTAAATTATTATCTTTGATTCCTTGGACCTCAAGGAACCTTAATGGCTCAAAATCCCATCTTGGGAACATTTCGTTAGCCTCTTTCTTTATCTTTTATCCTTTTTCTTATTTATTCCTTTATTCAAATAAATTACTTTTCCTTTTCTTTTATTTTGACTATTCTTTCTATTAGAAATCATAAGTATACGAAATTTACTCAATCGTGGCCATTAATGCCACCTTCTAGAGATTTTTATATAATTCTCATAAATACTTTGCTTAATATTCATTATCTTGTATCTTTTTCTAATATTTGGACTTTTCTTCATTTCTTCTCTTTTATATCCATTATTGGATTAATATAATAATAGGAACCACGAAATTCCTATCAAAAAGGAGATTTGCAAAGAATTCCATTCTTTTAAGCAAAGCATACAACCTTTTCAATTAAGTACACATTCATAAAATCATTACATTTCAATTATGAAACATATGCAAAACTGAGGTTGTAACATGAAGAGTCTAAGTGGGGGATACTGTAACATGCCATGATTGGAGGCCTCATATAAAATGATCTTAAAATGAATCATCAGACTATCCATATAACCAAGGCGCACCTTCTTTTTAAGGCACCCACCACTAATGAACTTTGTGGTTAAGCGTGCTCAGCCCAGAGTAGTACTAGGATGGGTGATCAGTCGAGAAGTTTATCCTACCTTGCGCATGAGTGAGAAGAAAACATGCAATTAAGGCTAGGGGTGGTGTGTGGGTCCGGTCATCATTCGCAAAACTCTACTAGAGACTTGGGCAGTTAGCCATGGCTCTACAAAAAGACAAAATTCCCACTAATTTTATCTACTATTGAAATATGCTTGGTTATAGTCCCAAATCAATAAAATGTAGCATCATGTTAGTAGAAACTCCAACCTAACAATATAATCTCCTCTATTTTCCTTTACCAATCATTCACACATATATAAGATTTCCTTAGAGGGTATTAATCAACTTACTACACCAATCATAAGACACTTAGTTCTAGAGATTGGAAAATTCTAGGATTTGAGAGCTTAGATAAATTGATCTTCAAAGAAATGATTTTAATATCCATACTAACAAGGTGCACCTCCTTTTCATGGAGACTATTATTAAAACCATTTTCTTAAGCATGTCGGGCTTGAGAAGCCCTAATATGGTTGACTTATCAAGAACATTTTTTGAGATGTGATTGAGTAAGTACTTAGCATGGAATAAATGCAAGTGTTGGTCTATATGTCCAGTCAACTTTCTGGAAACTCTATAATAGCCTTCAGCAAGAGGCCCATGCATTTATACAAGGTATCAGATCTAGTTCCTCAATAGAAGATGGGGACCAATTGGGCTTATAATACACAAATCTTGACTCACACATCTAGTAATGTTGAAAAAGACTAGCTATGTTGTTGAAGCAAACCTTGCACTAGTAGCAATGAATGGGAGATTGGATGTACATGAGCCATTCTAGTCTTGCTTTGAAATTGATAAATAGACTATTTAGTCTATATAATGTTAGCCTTGATGAGGACCTCAAGAGTCAAAGTGAGGTATCTTTTAAAATCAAATGATTTGAGTATTTCAATAAATTATTTTAAAAAGGGATGATTGAGATATACCCCAATCAACAAGGTTGGCCTCCTTCTCAGGATGTGTGCATGGGAGGATAAAGTGCAACATATAGGGAAGTGTTGGTCCATGGGTCCAATCTTATATTATGTGAGATCCTTCGACTCAAGGCCTAAAAATTTATAGAGATTGTAAATAATGATTCTTGAAAAGGAGAAGTACTTTTTCTGATGCAGTTTTATCCTAGAGTGAACGATTACACTCAAGTTGTTATTCATGACTCAAATTCTATTTCTATATCCATTAGCTATATTTACATATATAGTCATTTCTTCTCTAAGATACATGACTTACTTGAGCATAATATTCCAAGGTGACCAACATGCTAGAAAGAAACTCACTTTGTTACCATGTTATAGGTCTAGGGATTGGTTCAAAGTGCATGCCAGTTGTGCAAAATTATTACTAGCTGCACACTACAAAACAAGCATCCTTAAATATTACATTTAGTATATCACATAACTCAGAATGACTTCCTAGGATATCTATACACCAAGCCTAACAAACTCAACAAAGATGTTCTTACTGATGACTTTCCTGAATGGAAAGTGCACCTTGTTGATGTTGGAAGAACAAACAACATACATTAAGATCATGTTACTCAAACAACAAATCGTGAGATGTTATTGTCTTATATTTTTCTTTGTTTCATATTTTAGAAGTTTAAATCATTTTTCACTTAATTTAGAATATTTGTTGACCATTCATGATTTATAGTCCTACACAATAAGTGACTTAAACTTTTTCCATTTTCCAAAAATATTCACTTTGTAAAATCATGTGTGGAACTCTACTGACATTTCTTTGGCAAATATTCTAGTCAATTATGAACATTCAAAACCTAGTCAAAAACTTTCATGCATTTCATCATAGGATGTCATGTCTTTATGATCAATCTTATAATTGAGACGACAAGCGTAATTTTTTTATTTTCTCATAGGTTGAGGTGACCTGCTCATTCTTGCCTCAACGTTATTGGTCATCATGTATTTATCTTCATAGATGAGCATGCTCTAGAAAAAGCTCCTATACAGGTGAAATTCAACATGTGGGTTCCCATTTTTGCAGTTGTAATAGCTCCATTACTACAAAGGTTTTGTTATTCTGCACATACATATGCACTGAAGAAAATGTCATTTATATGTCACACTCAACAGAACAAAGTAAAAAGAACATGACTTACAACATGAAATATTTAGAACATCAAACTCTTGCCTTTCTAAATCATATGTAATGGTAGTATCGTTAGTATTGGCCAAGGCTAAGGCTTTAGCTGTTGCACATAACATCTCAATCTTCTTGAAATCTTTGAAATGACATGTCATGGATTCTTTTCCTATTTTGTTCCTGAGATCATTGACTAACTATCTAGTTCTTCCTTGGTATAAGACACTTTCTCCCTCTCTTCCTCCATGGTCATCTGCACACTAACTATCATTGACTAACTATCTAGTTCTTCCTTGGTAGAAGACACTTTCTCCCTCTGTTTCCCTTTCATCTGAGGTGAGCCTGCCCTCATATGTAGTTATGGTGATGGCCATAATAATTTTTGATGCCCTTTCCATGACTGACACATATAGAACTCCATTGGAATCAATATCAAATGTGGTATCAAACACCACTCTACCTTCACTTCTAGGCTTGAAACCGCATATGACCAACACTCCCAACAAATTGATTTCCACAGCAGTAACTTGCTCACCCTCGTAGATGCGGAATGCTACTTCCCTTTTCTTGTTGTAGTTGTTTGTGAAGACCTCAGTTACACATCAAGGGATGGTATTATTTTTGGGAACGACAACTGACATTCTACCATTATTTGCTTCAATTATGAGTGACATGGTTCTAATGTTCTTGTTGATATTGATATGCTTCATTGGTTTTACTTTGTCATCAACTTTGGTGATGTCACTACTGTTACTTCTAGAATAATCCATATGGTTGGGTGATGCTTCATTGTTGGCATTCTCCAGATGAATGCTACTTCTTGTAACACGGATATGGGTACTCAACATGGTGCCATGAATTGCAGCACCACAAGCCACGACCTCATCAGGGTCAATGTAGTTGCAGAAGTCCTGTCTATCAAAGAACACCTAAAGCAGCTCATCGATCCATGTATTTTGAAATAATGGCCGAGGGAAAAAGGAAATAGAGAATTTGGGAAATTCCGCACACTCAGTATTGTATGTGCTCTGTGATATTTATAGTGTGAGTGTTTAATTAGTCCTTGTTACATGAGTCTGCTTAAAACTTGAGGCCAAAGAAAGACAACTTATAAAAGCCTGATTCGGCTTAACAAAACAAAAGACACACAGTCATTTTGTCAAATACTTAGAGATATTACTCAAACATCCCCCTCAAGTTGTGGCTTAGAGAATCTAAGACCCATCTTTTGAACCATAAGATGAAAGGCATCCTTTATAAGAGCTTTGGTAAATAGATCAGCAAGTTGGTCTTTATAGAACACATGTTGGGTAATATTGTGACCAAGAACAACCTTCTCTCAGATGTAGTGATAGTCAATTTCAAAGTGTTTTGTCCTACCATGAAGAACATGATTAACTGTGAGATATAATGTGCTCAAATTGTCACAGAAGAGAGTAATGTTGCTGCAAAAGATAAGGATCTATACTCTGCCTCAGTGCTCGATTTGGCAACTGTAGGTTGTTTTCTAGATGACCAAGAAAGTAGGTTCTTCCTAGGAAGGTAAAAAATCCCATTGTGCTTTGTCGACTGAGTGGAAAACCTACCCAGTCACCATCAGAGTAGCAATGAATATCTAGAGAGGAACTGTCATATATTTGCAAACCAACATTTAGGGTCCCTTTAATGTAGCGAAGAAGGCATTTTACTTAGGATAAGTGAATAGTAGATGGGTTTTGTATGAACTGGCAGGATAGATTAACACCATAAGTAATATATGGGCATGTTAGAGAAAGGTACTAGAATGAGCCAACAATCCGTCGATAGGAGCTTGGATCATTTAATGGTTCTCCCAACATATGTACATGGTCCCGAAGAAAAGATGTACTGACTAGTGTGGAAATGGGTTTATAGTCAGTCATATCTTCACATTTTAAGAGATCAAGAGCATATTTTGTCTGATGAAGGAGAAGAGCGAACTGATTGTGTTCAGCTACAATACCCAAAAAATAATGAATAGTACCTAGATTTCTGATAGCAAATTCCTTTTCCAATTTGAGAATGACTTCAGTAGTGAATTGAGCATTATTTCCCCTAATCAAGACATCATCAACATATAGGAGATGATATATAGTAAATTCAACATCAATCATTATGAAGAGAGAAGAATCAGCAGTGTTGGATGTAAACCCTAGGTCTAGAAGAAAATGGTTGATTATGTTATACCATGTTCGTGGAGCTTGTTTAATCCCATAAAGAGCTTTATTCAATTTGCAAGCATGAGAGGGGAGCTTGTTATCAACAAAGACGAGAGGTTGTGCCATGTACACTTCTTTTTCTAGATAGCCATTTAATAAGGCATTACATACATTAAGTTGTTGGATAGACCATTTATTTGATACAACAATGGTGAGTACAACTTTGATTGTTGGAGACTGATAACATGACTAAAAGTGTCAATGTAATCAACTCCTTCTTCTTAGTGAAATCCCTTGTCTATTAAATGAGCCTTTAATCTTTCAAGACTACCATATGGCATTAGTTTAGATTTGAAGACCCATTTGCAACTGACAATATTTATATCAGGTGTCTTTGGGATCAAAGTCCAAGTACCATTCTTGTGAAGAGCACTGATTTCCTCCTACATACCTTTATACCAGTCGGGGTGTTGAATAATATATTTAATTAATTTGGGTAGATATGGTATATTGTTATAAATGGTGATAAAATCATACTTGGGATTGGCCTTTACAACACCAACCTTTCGTTTAGTAATCATAGTATGATCATTTATGTTGGGATTTTGTTGCGGCAAGTACCAGTAGAATGATTGCCGATGGAGATAGAAGGAGACTCCTGTGTAGCTGGAGTGGATTTATGAATGCCAAAACTAGACACCTCAGTATCTTGTATAGGGACATCATCACCAAGATATGTTGTTGTAGGAGTAATGGCTTTACCAGAAATAGTAGTATCATCTAAAATAGTAAGCTCAATATTATTTGATCCACCTAAGATGGTTTTTAGTGTAGTATGTTTCTTAGGTGGTTGACCATTATTAACATGGATAACATATTTGTTAAGAGTTTGAAAGTGAGTGCCCAAATCACCTTCATAATGAGCCAGGTTGTTTTCAGAAGATGGACCGATCGGGGATGAAGTAGTGATTATAGTATCACCACTATCTCAGGACTTAGGGTCAGCATCATTTTCATAAGCAGCTAGAAACAAGGATTCATCTAGAGGTGTCATAGCCTGGACTTTATCTTTTTACGGATATACATTTTCATTGAACATGACATGTTTTGAGACATATAATTTCTGATTTGAGACATGGAAGCACTTGTAACCTTTATGTTTTAAGCTATAACCATGAAAGAGACAAGGAAGAGATCTAGGGTCAAGCTTATCCTAAGCATAGTCACGGACATAGGGATAGCATAAGGTACCAAAGACTCAGAGATGTGAATATGCAGGTCTAGTTCCAAATAACATTTAATGAGGGGACTTCCGATGCAGAACAGTTGAGGGAAGTCTATTGATTAGATAGGTTGAAGTAGCAAAGGCATCAACCCAATATTGTTTAGGAAGATTGGCTTCAATCATCATAGAAAGGCCTAATTCAACCACATGTTTGTGCTTGCACTCAACAGTGCCATTCTAGGAGTGGTCATAAGGACAAGATAGGTGATGTACAATCCCTCATTAATCAAAGAAAGTTTGCAAAAGGTGATGCACAAATTCACCTCCATTGTCACTCTAAACAGTTTTAACTTAATTTGGAACTAAATTGTGTCTCAACCATATTATAGAAAGCAGAAAAGATGTTATAGAAATCATTCTTGTGCTTCATTGGAAAATACCATCTATAGTGAGAATGATCATCAGTTAACAGTACATAATATGAGAAATTATGAATATAAGACACATGTGCTTTTCTCCATACATCGTAGTGAACAATATGAAAAGGTAATTCAGACTTCACATGTTTATGCAAGACTAGAAGTTTCCTACTCTTGCTTATTTCACAGCTATTATAGAAATCACTACATTTATTAAGAGTAACTATGGCTTGATCATTATGTAGTCTGTGTACTACATCTTTATTAGGATGACCCAACCTCTTGTGCTAGAGATCACCCGAAACTTTATTGAATCTATTAGAGAAAAGAACAATAGGTCGACTTGATGACAACAAATAGAGACCATCGTCACAACTCCCTTTGGCCAGAATGTTGTGAGTCCTCATATCCTTAATGTAAACCATATCATTAGTAAATACAACATAATAAGGAAATAAGGCAATTAGTTTTGACTCAAGAAGGAGATTTCTCTTGATCCCTGTTACAATGGGGACTTGCTCAATAGGTATTGATGTTAGGTTTCTCAATAGGGATATTACTCAAACACCCTAGAGTACGGGAAGAACGACCAACAATGACCACATCATTGATGCTATTGTTGTTCAAGTTAACTTGGTGGAGGCACTTTTCCAACACATATGTCCTCAATCTTATCAAAGTGGTCTGTGTTTATCATATAAAAAATTGACGCCCTCCAACAAAGACTTAGCATACAGAACTGTATAGATAGATGTGGATAGCTTCCTTATCACACTTTCACATGCCATTTTCAGCCTGCACAACACTTTGGGGTTGTTGGATGCATTCGGCCTGAGAACGTTCTTCTTTCCCTCTCTACCGATTTTAATTGGACTAAACTTTTTTCATGCTCACATGCATAATGCACCCATCACGTGCAGCTAAAATCACTCCCCACCACCAATTTCTTTCCTACTATCCACCACTCTCCACTACCTCTACTACTCCATTCAACATGTGACATGTAGCGGCCTGTAGAAATTTTGCACCAAGAAGGCCCACTGATGTGAGATGACCCATGTGCTCTCTCTCACCCTCTCCCTACATATTCAAAATTAAACCTCCCTACGTATTTCCCCCAAAACAAAACAAATTGTAGATGCCTGTTTCTTCCTTTTTGGCGCATGCTTCAACATTACGAGGACAATCTCCTTCATCCCAAATCACTCATTTCTAGAACAAACTCTTCTCTGTTAGCATATAAATGACACCTAACTATTGGAAGTTGACACTCAGAAGCATATAAATGATGCCCAAACATATATTGTACGCACCAAATCATGGCTCAAGGCAATTGACATCCAGAAACAACATACTAACGCCCAAATAGGAGTGCTTGATGCCCAAATATATTGTAAACTTATCCAACCATGAAAATTACGCCTAAGTATTTAAATGACACCTATAAATGGTTAATGGACACCTATAAATGGTAATTGACACTCAAAAAACAACTTAACAACGTGCAACTAGAGTTTGACAACTAGAAACAACTAAATAGTTAAGTGTAATTGGATTTCAACAATAACTTTGTGGCGCCTAAATATTGGTAACTGACACACAGAAGCATATAAATGACGCCCAAACAAATAGTGCATGCACTAAATCATGAAAAATGGTAATTGACACTCAAAAACAACTTAATGGCTCCCAAATAGGGGTGTTTGACACCTAATATTGGTAATTGATACCCAGAAGCAGATAAGTTGCGCCCAAACAAATAGTATACGTATTAAATCATGGCTAAGGGTAATTGACACTCAAAAACAACCTATTGACTCCAAAATAGGGGTGTTTAACGCCTAAATATTGATAATTGCCACCCCGAAGAATATAAGTGGTGCCCAAACAAATAGTGTACACACTAAATCATGGCTACGGGTAATTGACATGCAAAAACAACTTAATGATGCCCAAATAGGGGTGCTTGACACTTAAATATTGGTAATTGACACTAAAAACATATAAATGGTGCCCAAACAAATGGTGTACGCACTAAATCATGAATAAGGATAATTGGCACCCAAATAGGGGTGTTTGATGCCTAAATATCGATAGTTGACACCCATAAGCATATAAGTGGCACCCAAACAAATAATGCATACGAAATCATGGCTAAGGGCAATTGACACTCAAAAACAACTTAATGATGCCCAAATTGGGGTTTTTGTCACCTAAATATTGGTAATTGACACTCAAAAGCATATAAGTGGTGCCCAAACAAATGTTGTACGCACTAAATCATGGCTAAGGGTAATTGACACCCAAATAGGGGTGTTTGATGCCTAAATATTGGTAATTGACACCCAAAAGTATATAAGAGGTGCCTAAACAAATAGTGTACACCTAAGTAATGGCTAAGGGTAATTGACACTGAAAAACAATTTAATGACGCCTATATAGGGGTGTTTGATGCCTATATATTGGTAATTGACAATCACACACATATAAAAAGGGGTGCCCAAACAAATTGTGTACAGAGTAAATCATGACTAATGGTAATTGACACCCAAATAGGGGTGTTTGATGCCTAAACACTACTACAGAAAATGCTTTTTACAATGGGAGATAGACAACAGTTCTGATGATTGTGTTGTAGTTACCATACTTATCACAGCAATCCCATTTTTGTGTTGTATATTGTATATTTTATACAACACAAGTCATTTACAACATGCCAAACTTGTTGTAGTATAGGGGGATACTACAACAACTGCTAAAGTGTTGTAATAGGTTGTAGTATCACAACATATTCAAAACCGTTGTAGAAGATGTTATTTACACAACATATTTTGAACCGTTGTAATAGTCACATGTTGTAATAGACCACCATTACACAACGCAGACTCACCCGTTCTAGTATGTATTAATTATACAACATGCCTTTACATGTTGTATT
This sequence comes from Alisma plantago-aquatica, assembly GCA_963693085.1. Classification (NCBI taxonomy): domain Eukaryota; kingdom Viridiplantae; phylum Streptophyta; class Magnoliopsida; order Alismatales; family Alismataceae; genus Alisma; species Alisma plantago-aquatica. The sequence continues at coordinate 1,151,951,589 of OY856412.1, forward strand.
TGGTACATGTTGTAATAGATCACCATAATACAACATATTAAAACTCGTTGTTATATCCCAACATGAGACAACATACTCCAACCTGTTGTTATATATTATAATTACACAACATGTTGTAACCTGTTGTAATATCCACACATAAAACATCGTTGTAATAGACCTCCATTACACAACGTAAACTAAACCATTGTAATATACTATAATTACACAACATGATATCACCTGTTGTAATAGCTACATATTGTAAAAGACCATAGTTAAACAACACATCATATTCACATAATTCTCTTAATTTTTCAATTATTCACGTATAATATATGTGTGTGTGTGTGTGTCCATTATAATATTCACGTATAATATTCGCTTATATATATATATATATATATTAATTCTATAGTTTTAAACATCACTATATAATTTTGATATTGAATCCATTAATTTTAAATACTTCTATCTGCATTTATATTTCATTAATACATAATATTTATAAATGCAGATAGAAGTATTTAAAATTAATAGATACTATATTAAAATTATATACTGATGTTTAAAACTATAGAAATAAAACATATATATATTAATTCTATAGTTTTAAACATCACTATATAATTTTGATATTGTATCCATTAATTTTAAATACTTCTATCTTCATTTATATTTCATTAATACATAATATTTATAAATGCAGATAGAAGTATTTAAAACTAATGGATACAATATTAAAATTATATAGTGATGTTTAAAACTTTAGAAATAAAACATATATATATATTAATTCTATAGTTTTAAATATCACTATATAATTTTGATATTGTATCTATTAATTTTAAATACTTCAATTTGCATTTATATTTCATTAATACATAATATTTATAAATGCAGATAGAAGTATTTAAAATTAATGGATACAATATTCAAATTATATAGTGATGTTTAAAACTATAGAAATAATATATATATATATATATATATATATATATATTAATTCTATAGTTTTAAACATCACTATATAATTTTGATATTGTATCCATTAATTTTAAATACTTATATCTGCATTTATATTTCATTAATACATAATATTTATAAATGCAGATAGAAGTATTTAAAATTAATGGATACAATATTAAAATTATATAGTGATGTTTAAAACTATAGAATATATATATATATATATACATATATATATATATATATTAATTCTATAGTTTTAAACATCACTATATAATTTTGATATTGTCGCCATTAATTTTAAATACTTCTATCTGCATTTATATTTCATTAATACATAATATTTATAAATGCAGATAGAAGTATTTCAAACTAATGGATAAAATATTAAAATTATATAGTGATGTTTAAAACTATAAAAATAAAACATATACATATATATATATATATATATATATATATATATATATATTAATTCTATAGTTTTGAACATCACTATATAATTTTGATATTGTATCCATTAATTTTAAATACTTCTATCTGCATTTATATTTCATTAATACATAATATTTATAAATGCAGATAGAAGTATTTAAAATTAATGGATACAATATTAAAATTATATAGTCATGTTTAAAACTGTAGAAATAAAACATATATATATGTATTAATTCTATAGTTTTAAACATCACTATATAATTTTGATATTGTATCCATTAATTTTAAATACTTCTATCTGCATTTATATTTCATTAATACATAATATTTATAAATGCAGATAGAAGTATTTAAAATTAATGGATACAATATTAAAATTATATATAGTGATGTTTAAAACTATAGAAATAAAAGATATATATATATATATATATATATATATATATATATATATATATATATATATATATTAATTCTATAGTTTTAAACATCACTACATTATTTTGATATTGTATCCATTAATTTTAAATACTTCTATCTGCATTTATATTTCATTAATACATAATATTTATAAATGCAGATAGAAGTATTTAAAATTAATGGATACAATATTAAAATTATATAATGATGTTTAAAAATATAGAAATAAAACATATATGTATATATTAATTCTATAGTTTTAAACATCACTATATAATTTTGATAGTGTATCCATTAAATTTAAATACTTCTATCCGCATTAATATTTTATTAATACGTAATATTTATAAATGCAGATAGAAGTATTTAAAATTAATGGATACAATATTAAAATTATATAGTGATGTTTAAAGCTATAGAAATAAAACATATACATATATATATATATATATATATATATATATATATATATATTAATTCTATAGTTTTAAACAACACTATATAATTTTGATATTGTATCCATTAATTTTAAATACTTCTATCTGCATTTATATTTCATTAATACATAATATTTATAAATGCAGATAGAAGTATTTAAAATTAATGGATACAATATTAAAATTATATAGTGATGTTTAAAACTATAGAAATAAAACATATATATATATATATATATATATATATATATATATATATATATATATATATATTAATTCTATAGTTTTAAACACCACTATATAATTTTGATATTGTATCCATTAATTTTAAATACTTCTATCTGCATTTATATTTCATTAATACATAATATTTATAAATGCAGATAGAAGTATTTAAAATTAATGGATACAATATCAAAATTATATAGTGATGCTTAAAACTATAGAATTAATATATATATATATATTAATTCTATAGTTTTAAACATCACTATATAATTTTGATTTTGTATCAATTAATTTTAAATACTTCTATCTGCATTTATATTGCATTAATACATAATATTTATAAATGCAAATAGAAGTATTTAAAATTAATGGATACAATATCAAAATTATATAGTGATGTTTAAAACTATAGACATAAAACATATATATATATATATACATATATATATATATATTAATTCTATAGTTTTAAACATCACTATATAATTTTGATATTGTATCCATTAATTTTAAATATTTCTATCTGCATTTATATTTCATTAATACATAATATTTATAAATACAGATAGAAGTATTAAAAATTAATATATATATATTAATTCTATAGTTTTAAACATCACTATATAATTTTGATATTGTATCCATTAATTTTAAATACTTCTATTTGCATTTATATTTCATTAATACATAATATTTATAAATGTAGATAGTAGTATTTAAAATTAATGGATACAATATTAAAATTATATAGTGATATTTAAAACTATAGAAATAAATTTATTCATAGCAATCTTAACTTTATTTTAAACTATTTTTTTTGGTCAGTAAGAAAACGTGTTACTATAGAAACCAAAAAACTATAATGATGTTTAAAACTATAGAATTAATAGTGATGTTTAAAACTATAGAATTAATATATATATATATATATATATATATATATATATACACACACACACACACACACACATATGTGTGTGTATTTTATGTGCACCAGCGTGTCTTATATACTACCATATTAGTTTTTATTTTAGTATTTTCTTATTTTTATTGCTATATTAGTTTTCTTTTTTTCTAAGTTTACAATAAAATGCATGTATATATTTTCTTTATTTTTATAATTTTAAACTTATTATATAATTTTAGTACTATATTCATTAATTTTAAATAATCTTATGTACATTTATAAATATTATGTATTAATAAATATAATATTCTATTAATATTTTTATTATCTTCAGTTATTATTTCAGATATATGGCTAATTTCATATAAGTTAATGTAGATTATATTTATTTAGCAATTTAACATATATATTTATATATATCATAATAAAAAATATACATGGTATCATAATAAAAATTTTAAAAAAGAAAAACATCGGCCCGCCCAACGGGTAGCTGGGGGTGTGGCGCCACATGCCAGTCCCACGATGAAGACGCCGGTCTTCATCGTGGGACTACCACGTGGCGCCACGCCCCCAGCTACCCGTTGGACAGGGCCGAATTTGCTATTTTTTAGCTAATAGGGGTGAAGACGTCATTCAGTTTGGCGTCTTCGACCCTTTCTCTCTCCAAACTCGTTTATTCGAGTAAATTTGTTCCAAACTCGTTAATTTTAGTCATTATACCCGTCTATTTAGATTTTTTTTCTTCTTTTCCTCCGCGCTTTTTTTCTCCGCGCTTCCTCTTTTCCTCCGCGCGCAGTTTCCCCAAAATTCACCGCAACCAACCCAAACCCCCACCCGCAAACTGCCCCCCCCCCAATCGCCGTCGACGACTGGAAAGTGCTGCAGCACGACTGTCCCAGAGCGCCGGAGCTGGAGATCGACGACGACTAGAAAGCGGAGCTTACCGCTAGACGACCGGAAACCCTCTGCGTTTCACACCCACCTCGAGCTCCCTTCAATCCAAGGTAACCTCTATTTACACGAAGATGATCCTTCGTTCTCTACGAGGCTGTGCGAAAAATGTTGGTTATTTAGGTGTGCTTTCCCATAAAACGGTAACTTCTCCCCTGCTCTGTGATTTCTTTGGTTGAGCTATCTTGCCTTGTCTGTAACTTACAGACGGAGTATATATTTGTAGCTTATATGTAATGCGTCTATGGCTTGTGAGACTTTTGTACAGATGACTTAAGGATTACTATTTACCCAATTTTCCAACTCCCTGCTCTATCAAGTGATTGGTGTCCTTCAATAGTTTTAAATATGATGTTATATATAATTTCAGCTATGTGGATCGTATCAATGCAGCCATTGTATCCTTGTAATCAAGCGGTCAAGCGAAATGAAGGTTTCCGCTGCAACTCAGGTCACTAAGAAGCATCTCCATATATGATATGTATGTCTTATACCCATCAAACACAGCATTACTGAAGGAGCAAAAAACCATATCACACGTTGCAGGAATTACAAATAATTAGCGTACATATAATACTGAAACAGCTCATGCTAATTGCTTTTATACATACTTTGTATCCTATACTAGTTGTAGATCTCAGAGCATGCTATTGAGGAAGGCCAAACAAAAAAACCGAAGCTGGTATACATTTGATTGCAGGGAATATTTGGCAGTCAATAAGAAGAAAATCCAAATACTTGTAAAATAGGACAAATTTGGCATAGTGGAATCACCTAGTTGCAATGCCACGGTGAGTCAAAGGAATTCCCAACTCTGTAGCTATTCCTGAAGCTGAAGTTATTCCTGTAAAGCGTGAGCAGTATCATAATATAAAGCAATAGCACTTGGAGGGAGCTAGGGTGAAAATTAGTGAGAAAAACAAACAGTGTGGAAGCAGTCATACCTGGGACAACTTTGACCTGAATTCCTTGCTTCTGCAGGAAGTCCATTTCTTGGCCACCTCTTCCAAATACCTAGATCATATCACCTATTAGCTTTAGAGATGAGAACTTTATATCAATATTTATAATGATGATAAAAATGCAGCTTCACACGTCCAAAATACTTAACGTGGAGGTCGAGTTTAAGATATCTAGTTTCACGTGTGTTGGTTGATTCTGGAGTGTTTAGTAGTCTGTTTCTTTCCTTCTTGATGAGTTGTGGTTGAAGGATGAAGAAGTGTTAATGTCTGTGTCTTTATCCATAAAATATGACAGTAACTGAATAATGGAATTCATATATGGTACTTTTGATCCAAACAAGATTCTAGTGTAGTTCACAATCAAGTTTCATAGAGACCCAAAGTGTCAATAGCAACATAAGGTACTCTGATATGATTATTGCCTTGAATATCTCTTTGTTATGTGTGATTTGGTTCAGGTTCATCCATGTTATCTTTATTCATATCTTGGGTTCTGTGATTACTCCATGGTGATTGGTTGGCTCATATCAAGTCATTGTATTTATAAATCATATGATACTAAATATATTAGTATCAACATTCACTACTACAGAAAATGCTTTTTACAACAGTTCCTTTTCTCCATTTACAACAGGTATTAACCGTTGTATTAGATCGCGTGGTCTTATGGGGGGTGCTTTACACAACATGTGATCGCATGTTGTAATAGATGTATTTTATACAACAGTTAAAACATGTTGTCTTTTCAGGAATGACATGTTGTAATATGGGTATTTTACACAACATGTGGTGCACCTGTTGTAATATATATTATACAATAGTTGAACGACGTTGTCTTTCGCGAAACACACCCGTTGTAATAGGGGTATTTTTTACAACATGTGGTTCACCCGTTGTAATATATATTATACAACAGTCGAAGCATGTTGTCTTCCACTAAACACACCTGTTGTAATAGGTAGGTCTATTACAACATGCAGTGCACCTGTTGTAATATACATATTTATACAACAGTTGGAGTATGTTGTCTTTCCATACATTTAACCGTTGTAGTAAGATTGTTTAGACAACATGGTGTGTGTCTGTTGTAATATACACAATTTATACAACAGGTTATGCATGTTGTAGTTCACTAGAAACACCTGTTGTAATAGGTGTATTTTTTCCTGACAAACCTGTTGTAATAGGTGTGGATAACACAACATGTGTTGTTTGTTGTAGAATCATACATTTTACAACATATTATTAACTGTTGTCTTTGATTAGAGTTTGAAAGGTCATATATCGAACCAATTGTATTGATCAAATTAACCATATTATTAATAAATTATAATAAATATGCAATTATACTTTTTCATTTCACAAACAAACACATAGTTGAACAAAATTTCCATCAAACCTTGACAGAAACTCGTACTAAATTTAATTAATATTAAATCATCCATACAGCGATTCAATAATACAAAGTACTGAGTATCCACTCTAGAATCGAACTGAAAACTAACTAAAAAAGTTTCACACATTGGTCTATGGTAAAGAACAAATGTCTCCCCCACATGTCACATAATGTTATGTTGCTCAAGAACACATGTCGCCCACTCGTTTCGGACCTCATCGATTTCTTCTTGGTTGAAGCAACGACCAATATACTTCGAATAATACTGCAATCATATGACAAATATATCAACATATTGTGATATTTTCAATTTATTTAGAAATTTGAACAAACTAAAAGAATATAATATTAAGTAGCTTACACATTCAGGAATATTTCTATTTCTCGCATCAAAGATGTCTTTCATATACTTCAGCACATAATACCCACAATCTGTATTGTTCGGCTGCTTTGGACACTATACAAAATAAATATTAATTTGTTATCCAAATAATTGTGAGAACTTGTTAGCAAATAAGAGGATCAAAAATGCTATAAGAGTAAAAAAGGCATGGTTTATTGCTGAAGAAGGCATGGTTTATATGCTATATTGGATGATGCAAAACTTGCTCTTGCAAGAGGAGGATTTTGTAAGAGTGAAGAATGTCACCCTTCCAAAAGGAACCTTTGTTAAACTGTAGCCTCACATGAAAGATTTTTTAGATATATCAAACCCCAAAGCTATTTTGGAAACAACTCTCAGGAACTACTCGTGTTTGACAACTGGTGACAATATCATGGTAGCTTATAACAATAAAAAATAGGGTAAATTTTAGAGAAATACAGTATGTTTCCTTATCTTAACAAATATATCACCACGTTCTGATAATTGCATCCATATCACTTGTGGGATATTATTTTTCATTTCTACCAAACTGTTAACTCCGTTACTCTACCGGTCAGCAGGCCACTCAATCCTTTCTACATTTTTCAGATGAACATGTGACCCACCTTCTCCCCCCTCCCCACATTTTATTTCTGGTCACCTATAATGACTAAAAGACTGATTTTGTTTTCTAAAATATGTGAACAGCAGTTTAGATACTAACAGCAGCTAGCAGCCACGGTTGTCACCTATAATGCTATCATCAGTGGATGTGAACAACCTAGGAAGTGCTGCTTTTGAGTGGTTTTATCACATTAAATTTAAGAATTGACGTCCAAATCAGATTACATATGAGATGCTCATTGAATCTTTCCCAAACTGACTTAATGTAAACATTAATTTGTTGAAATGACTCCATATGATTGTTCAATTTTATCAGTTATTTCTTGTGAACAAATTACGAAATTCTATAAAATGGAAAAGGTCAGTAATTGTATACAAACATCAAAATTCAGGAGGAAGGAAGCAGGAAGTGAGCAGCCAATCTCACCAGAGGGCTTAAGCGTGAAGCAGCTTACATAGTGACCGCTTTATCAAAAAAGCTTTATGTAGTGTGATATATAGACATATATAGCTTAACATATATGAAGTAGCTTACAAGAAAATTTACTTAGAAGTGTTGTTAACTTGGGAGAAGGTATACCCAGCTTTTTACTTGAATATACAGATTTGAAATTACTGAACTACTTAGGTTGCTTGCGTTTGCCAAATTTCATGTCTATCAGCAGTTATAATTTCTAGCAGGACTGCGCCTACCAGGAGATCAAAGGCATATCTCTTCCCTTCCTGTTCATTTAGCAGAAGCGCTAAGTCATGGAGAAGGTCTGTCTAGTTCCTGGGACAAACTATTTTACTAGACAATACTGTAGCTTGTAGTTTTTGTTTTCTGATCTTTAGGAACATTTGAAATCATATTATTTGGTTTATAGCTGTTCCGCTAGTGCTACAGCTACTTATGAAACTTCTAATAATTGGTTAATCTTTGGATATGATTGCAGGTGCTCTTCACAAGAATGCCCCATCTTCCTTTTCAAGTGCCAATGCTTCAGGAAATGTCATGCAGGTTAGGACATTTTAAATAGAAGATTATTGAATATCAGTATATCACGGAAGCATGAGCTTGTGGAGGGAGATGACCCATGGTGATTCTCAGAATGAGACCATCGGCAACGCCAAACAGTCCAGCACACAATGACGTTGTCCGAAAGTGCAAGCAATGCAAGCAGCCAGGACGAGAATGGTGTATAGTAGAATTGTCCTATGATGATGATCTACTACACGGCGGCTGCAACACATTCTCCTGAGTGCCACTGCATGCTCGTTTCTGATAACGTGACTGAAGCAGAGGAAGGGCTAAAGGGACGGAGTTGTGGAAGCAAGAGCAAGAAAAAATGAAGAAGTAGAAGTTGAGGCAGGGATCTAGATCCGCAACTGCTTCTGAATTGACTGTAACTATTGAGTATTGATTGTCCATAGCTATAGTGGGAAGAAAGGTAGTCAATGCAGTTGCTTTGGTGCTGTTGTGGTTTTTCGACAATAGCAAGGGGTGTAGGGGTTGCCGCACAGATCATGGTGCTTTGGTTTGGGACTGGTTCAGGGTCTGGTAAATGGTCAATATTGCCATCCCTACTGTCATTTTAAACAGGTTATAGGACCAGATTTAGTGAGATGAGAGGCTCAGTATCGGGGAATCAGTGTAGATCTTGAACAACCACAACCAGATCATATAGTTAACTGTAACTAACTTGATGAACACCAGTTGAAGATGATGGATATCAGTTTGCAAAAGTACAGTTCTGGATAAAGTGGTAGCTACATAGACAAACATATAGATACTTAAGTAGAAGGATTAATATACTAACATGATGAACACAGCCTCACCTCAACAGCAACAGGCACAACAACAACATCGGCAGAGTGGTTCATGAGGGCTATTTTCACCACCAAATGACAGTAAGTTTATATACATAAGTAGCAGGATGTGTAACCTTGAATGGCATGTGTACAAGTTTGAGTTGTGAGTTATGAACCGACAAAAAATTACATATATGTAGCAATACCCTTGTAAAGAAAACTAAAAAATTGTATACTTTTGCTCAAACTGAAAATGTGTAAAGAAAATTAAAAAAATTATAGCTATGGACCCACAGAAAATTAGCTAGTATGTGAGCATGTGAGTTCAAACTGTATACAATTTAGGACATGTAGTTTCATCTAGACAATACAAATAAACAAGAATCTAAATTATGATAAATAAGATGAAACACTTGAAAGTCAAGTGCATTTTTTAAAATAATTTTGTTGAACTTTCAATCTGATTGGTATACTTTTGCTCATGTACTTTGTCCTATGTTTATTACATTTCCAATGTCTTACTGTTAGATGTATTACAACCTCTTCTCATGCAATTTTATCCACTTTCTTGTTCTTGTTTTTTGTATCTTTGTCATTTTCTTAATCACTATATTCACTCTCATAGTAATCATACTCTTATTCCTATTCCTATACTACATATATAGAGTGACCTTTAATATTTATACCTCAACTGCCTTCACAGATTTGTTTTAAAGCCTTTAGTTTCAGGTTTGTTTTGTTGTCACAGCCGACCCATGCATCCTCTAAAATTTCTCACTGAAGTCAAATCATTTCTACAAATCTATTCAGATATATAATAATGGCATTTAGTTGTATGAACTGACATGCTTTATATCTGACAAGAAATTTATTCCTTCGTTGATCATTCTGTAGATAAAGTACCAACATGATTTGTTCACTATGTTCTTTTTGAGCCAATTTCTATGTTATGTGCTCTGTCATTTGATAATGCGATGGAAGATTATTATAGTAAGCCTCCAATGTAAATGATATGAAAGAAAAAGTATTGGAAGTCTCGATCAGAATCTCAGTACAGAGCTTCTCATGAATATAATAATAAACATGAAGGCACATACTAAGACATGATTCCAAGAACATTGATATCATGGTCTTTGTCTCTTTTTCAAGGTATGTTTTACGGTACATAAAAATGATTAGATTCAATTGCCGCAGGTCATATATTATATATGATTTTCTATTCCATATTTGACGGACAAATAGAAACATGCATTCGTAGGCTGATGTGTCTACTTATATATGGTCTGTTTCTTGATGAATCGTTTACAATCCGTCTGACTGCTTTAATTTAACACACTTTTAGTTATGGTTAATATGCACTTTGCTGTTTACATGTTGATATGTCTGTTTATATGTGGTATGTCTCAAGATTGATGAGTTGCACTCAATCTGATGGGTTTATGCTTATGTATATAGATTTATATATGTGATTGTATATAAATGTGTCTGGATGCGTTCATTTTAATATATAGTAAAGATCTTGATATTTGACATTATTGTGATATGAGTATACTCTAAAAGGAAGAACAATAACTAAACATGCATTGAAATTGACTGTGACTATATATTAAACATAAAGTTGAATGCAACAATCATAAATGAAAATGCTGCAGTAATAAGACTTAAGAATGAAATTTGTTTTATTGGTTCTAGTTATCGTCTACATTGAAATTGTGGTCTATTATTAAGGAAACCAGTAGGAGTATGGTGTTACTTTGCATACCTGTGTGATAGACCACCAGTGTAAGACTTATCTGTGTACCTAAGATAAATACAAATACATCAGATACATACCCTAACGGTTTTGCATTTTTTTCGCAGAGTTGCAATCCCTACCCAACCTGGAAGAACTTCAAAAAAGAGATTTTCTCCCAAGCGATTACAAGTCCAAACAGGACACTTGGTACAGAGAAATATTAATTCCCACCGCCCTCATGCAGCTTAGACAAGCAATTCATTTTGACAGACCATTTTTCTTCCTTTATATGTCCCAAGTGTGGATGTAGACCAGCCTACAGTGGCGTCAGATGAATGTCATCCCCCCTTCCTCAAGAACCCAAAGCCTGCAACACTAGTTGTAGCGCTGGTTTCTCCTTCTATAATTGACTACAATAGGTATTAGCCCTCAACTAGGAAGCTCATTTGTCCTTGTTTGTCTTCTAGAAACCACCTAAAGCCCGCTTCCCAATCTCCATCAAGGAGATCAAGACTCTGCAAATGGATGACTCGAAGGACAAGAAGTACCTGCCTTGTCCATACTCTAAAGATCCACCCTTCACCCAAAGTAAGACTATGACCAATCAAAATTTAAGGGACCCATTGATTACTCCCAATGGGCATGAGCACTTAAAATCTGCCTGAAAGATCAAGGAAAATATGAACATGTGGAGGCCCTTACTACGGTTGATTCAGCCACATCATTGAATAATATTGAAAATACATGTATACAAATACCTTCTAGTGTGTAAGTACTCAACTTATTAAGTATTTTGCGTACATCAGGTGTAACATCACAAGATAAACAATAATTTCCCTTGGATGCCCTTGATGATATTGACCCGAAGAAGATGTAATCGATATATGTAAAAATAAGAGCATTTGTAAAAATAACACCATATCAAATCAAGTAGCAGAATCTGAAGAAACTAGAACAACACTTCTATTGGTGAATCAGAAAGCAATATTTTTCTGGATCAAAATGGTAAATTACCTTGATAATTTCCCATTTCAAATTCTTCCTATATTGCACATCTTTCTTTTGATAAACTTTATGAGTCCTATTCAAATTCATATCAAGAATTCTATGCATTAGTAACTATATATGTAACTTTCAATACATGTATTATGTAATTGAAATTGTTTTATGAAGTACTTACAACTCCATGAGTTTTTCCACGTTCCCACGTAATTTTCCTCGTAACGGATCAAGATAGTGGCACTTACCCCACATAGGGTCGAAGACGCAAAGTATCCAATGTCCCCTACGCATACATGAGTATTACATTTTAAGATTAATGTATTTTTAAGCAACATTTAAAGTAAACAAATAACAGACAATCGACAAAATGTATGCGTACCCCACATTATAAGGTATAAAGAACAATTCTAATCTTTGTTTCTTCCCTCTAATGAACTGATCTGCTATGTACTGCGCCCGAGTCTCCACTTTATCATTGTATAACGGATCTATAAAATGTGGACATATAAATCCAAATATATTAAATATATTTCCGGATGTCACTTTGTTGAACAAATGCCTACAAAAAGACACATAATTAGTCTTTGTACTTGTATAGAAACACATAATTAGTCTTTGTACTTGTATAGAAACTTGTATAGAAACACAATACTCGTATGAAACTTACTTTATGTACACTGATATGTGCGAGGCTTCTAGTTGGTCTTTATCATGGCATATTTTAACCAATTCTGGTGTGATAATCAGCTCATGTGTGTAACCTACTACATCTTCAGACATCTGAAGAGAGATGTTATGATTCTCATCATCTTACAATTTCTTGCTCTAGGCCAACATATCCCTTACGAGAAATTCTAGGCCGATACTCATTCTTTGACGATAATTCTCTTCCAGCCTTACTTCTTCTCTGGTTATTTTTTACGAACAATAAATATGAAAATATATTTAGATGTCTTACAAGCAAAAAAACAAAAGTACACTAGTTTATATTATCACCTTAAATTCTTCGGTCAATCTACTCATGACAAAATCCTCCCATTGATCTGCAGATATAAAATCATATTCTTTGGGTGGGTGTTTGCATATGTTTCCATCTTCGTCCCTCATGAATTTTCTTGATAACCGAGATTTGAATTCCCTCCATCTATCATTGGCTCTTTGTAATACCCACTGCTTTCTGACAGATCCAATCAAAAAAACACCCTACAAATACCAAAATCACATACACATAAAATATAATATAATATTTTCATACAAAAAATATACAAAAAATATTAACGTCTACATACCTCAATCTCTTCCCAAATAAGGTCCTTGAGACCTTCTCCCACATCACTCCAAGTATCGATGTTGATTGGAACTCGCTCTCTGGATGCGACTCCAATATAGCTGCTAAAAATGTTTCGGGTTTTCCCAATTGGTTGTCCTTCTGAATTCCATTCCAATTGAATTTTTTGTCCTTTACGTCTCTTTCTCGAAACTTTAGGCATTGTGGTACGGCCCCTACTAATCGTTGTGGTCATTGAGTCGTCTTCATTGGAAGACATCTACAACAAAATTTGGTACAAAAAAATATTAGCAAACTGCATATAAAACAACATTATAAAATCTTACAAAATTTAAGACATATTTACATTCATTACAGAAAGATATTAGTGCACATCAAGAAAATGCCACTACTTACTCTCACTTATGCGTACGCCGTTTTTTATTTTTATGCACACTGGCATCATCAACAAATGTCCCGTCATTATGATCTTCTCGAGCACATATCTCTTCTTCTTCAACAACAAGATCATCATTTATAGACACAGATGGAATGATTGAAGACAAAGAAGTTTCTTCTTCTAAAACGATGTCATCGTCATCATCATCTCCTTCATGGGGCCTTCTTCTATGAGATAAGACAACAAACCAGCCCTTGTTAGCTGTGTCTGTCACATAGAAAACTTGTTTTGCCTGTAATGCCATTATAAATGGATCGTGTTTACATCCCTCCCTATCTAGGTTCACTAAGATGAATCCATCTTCTGTGCGTACACCCTTATCATTTTCAGCCCACTTGCAACGAAAAATAGGAATTCGAAACATGTTGTAGTCCAACTCATATATATCTTGGATCACACCATAATAGGACATGTCACACCAGACTGGATTTTTGTCTTTAGCACTAGCAATGTGCAAAGCTTCGGATACCAAAGACACCCCACTGTTTTGCATCGTGCTTTTGTCATCTTGAGATTTTGTATAGAAAGTGTATCCATTTATAAAATAACTAGCAAATGACAACACGGTTGATTTAGGCCCCACAGATAACCATTTCAAGGTCTTTGAAACAGAATTTGGTGAATGCTCAATCTGTTCACTAATACGATTCTTTAACCATTCAGCAAAACAACGGATGTGTAAGTTCATTATATCCTTCTCATTCTTATATCTGTAACGAGTTTGTAAAAAATCAATGTGTTCTTTAACATATGGTTCAACCTCGGTTGTATTACGAAGGACATACACATGTGCTGTGTGTAATTCATCAGTGGAAAGTCGTACAAACTTGCATCCTGTACTGCCTTGTCCATCAATTTTTCTGACATGTCGTGATTTAGGAAGACCAATGGCTTCAACACTGGATAAATGTTGGACACAAAATTCAATAGCCTCTTCTACTATGTAGCTTTCCACCATACAACCCTCGGGTCGATATCTATTCTTCACATACCCCTTTAATAGCTTCATATATCGCTCGAACGGATACATCCAACGTAAAAATACCGGACCACATAGTTTGACCTCTCTAACCAAGTGCACAGTCAAATGAACCATTACATCAAAGAATGAAGGAGGGAAGTACATCTCAAGCTGACACAAAGTGATGATGATATGATTTTGCAATGAGTCCAACGTCTCAGGGTCAATGACTTTTGAGCATAAAGCATTGAAGAACATACAAAGTTTAGTGATTGCATTTCTAACCCGCTTAGGCAAAATGGAACGGATAGCCAACGGCAAAAACTGTTGCATTAAGATGTGGCAATCATGTGATTTCAAGCCCAACAGTTTCAAATCTTTCATATCCACAAATCTACTCATGTTTGAAGAATATCCCTCTGGAACCTTAACTCCTTTTAGGAACCCACAAAATACAGCTTTCTCAGACTTTGAAAGTGTGTAACATGATGGGGAAAAGTAGGTCCGACTTCCCCTCATTTGTGGAGCCAATCTATCTCGAATACCCATGTCAACCATGTCTAATCTTGCCTTGAGGCCATCTTTCGTCTTCCATGGGATATTAAGTAATGTTCCAATCAGACTATCACATATGTTCTTCTCTATGTGCATCACATCTAAACAATGCCTCACATATAAAGACTTCCAATAAGGAAGATCAAAGAATATAGACCTCTTCTTGTAGAGACCTTTGAGAATTGGAGATTTATTCTTTTTTCCAAATTTTACTTTCAACTTTTTCACCTTAGTGAAGATTTCTTGTCCGGTTAATGGTCGTGGAGCTCTTCGTAGTTCTACTTTTCCATTAAAAGCTTTCTTCACTCTACGATAATGATGATCCTTAGGCAAGAACCCGCGATGGCCGAGATAAACAATTTTCTTCCCATGTTTCAGTTGACAGAAAGAGGTCTCGTCTTCACAGATAGGGCAACCAAGATGTCCTTTGATACTGTACCCAGATAGATTTCCATATGCCGGGTAATCATTAATCGTACAAAATAGCATCGCCCTCATATTAAAATTCTCTTTGTGGTATGCATCATACAACTCAACACCCTTGTCCCAGAGAATCTTTAAATCTTCAACAAGTGGAGCCAAGTAAACGTCAATATCGTTTCCAGGCTGCTTTGGTCCTGAAATCAGTAAAGTCAAAAGCATATACTTGCGTTTCATGCATACATCTGGATCAAGATTATATATAACCAAAATTACAGGCCATGTACTATGACTTCCTGAATTATGGGGATTCATTCCATCTGCAGAAAGTGCCAGTCTTAAGTTTCTAGGATTACCACCAAATTCTGGAAATATATTATCGATTGTCATCCATTGCGGAGAATCTGCAGGGTGTCTAAGAAAACCATCTCTTTTTCTATCCTCAGCATGCCAAACCAACTTCTTCGCATCATCAGCATTATTGAACAAGCGCCTAAATCTCGGTATTATTGGTAAATACCACAACACCTTACTAGGGCTTCCATCCTTCTTGTATCGTGGTTCTCCACAGACTGGACAACTGTCCTTCAAAGCATGATCGTTTCGATACAAAATGCAATCATTGGAGCATGCATTTATCTTTTCATAATCAAGGCCCATGGATGAAAGAACTTTCTTTGCCTCGTAAGTGCGACGAGGAAGCACATTTTCCTCGGGAAGCATATCTTTCAAGAGATGTAGCAAGGTCGTAAAACTTTTATCAGACCAACCATTGCTCGCCTTCAGGTGATATAACTTTAAAACAACAGATAATTTGGTGAACTTGACACATCCATTGTATAATGGTGTTTCAGAGTCAGTCATTAACCTTTCAAACATTTTAGGACAGTCTCGTATCTTTTCTTCTACATTGTAAGCCATGTCCTGCAATGTGTCTCCTTCGCCTCCCTCAAATTGTTCACTCTGATCTACAATATGAAAATCTTCCCTCTCGCCATGATGTATCCATCGTGTGTAAGTGGTATCAATGCCGTCTCGAAATAAGTGATGACGCAATGCGTCTTTGTTAATCCGCTTACCGAAATCACACTTTGTGCAAGGACAAAGAAGTCTAGTATCGTTTCCTGCATGTTCAATTGCACACCTTACAAATTCATCCACTCCTTTTTCATACTCTTCAGATAAGCGATTTGAAGACATCCACTTTCGATCCATTGCTGCACAACGATAAAAGGGGTGAGTACAAATATGTGGATAGTTCTTGTAGGGAAGGCATAGTTGCAAACAAGGCATAGTTGCAAACAACCCTCCAATAAAGGGAGCCCTACAAGAAATATGATTCAAAATGGGATGAACAAGACTACAAGAAAATGAGGCAGAATATTTGTAGGAGTCTGTCCCTATTTAGTTGGCAGTTTGTAGAGAGCTAAGGTAGGGTGACATTTTGCTTTATGCTCCCATCATGTGAACAATTTAAGATTGAAGAGATGCAAAAGAGACGAAATGTTACATATATAGTAGCAGTATCCATCCATTACAATCAATGTAACATATTTAACAGAAGAAAAGATAAGATGGGAAATCAACGAGTTTGACTGTATCCAACCAACTGCAGGCCCTTAGTTTTGAATCAAAATTTTCAACAATCACAAACAAACACACATTACAGATACCTTGGAGGGAACAGATTTAATTTTACGCATTTCGAATAACTTCGGTGCAGGAACTTACTTTTCCGCTTGCCTGTCCGAATAACACGGAACATTTCATCTTCAGCCACAGGTATCACCTAAGGGGAACATATACTTCCACTCAGCTGCTGGAAAAATAACATGCAATGAAACAGTGACTATCAAGGCTGATCTAGGTAGAGGTGTTCATTGAACTCACCTTAGGCAGGGGGACCTCCCATTTCCCTGCTTTCTCCTTTCTTTTCTGTTTGATGGTGTTACTAAGCTTCGAGAACGTCTATGAATGTTGTCATTGGCAATGATTTTCTGGGTAGAAACACAAAAGCTTCTAAGATCATAATTGAAAATATGGATGAACTAATGGTTTTTGGTTTTTCTAGAACTGAACCAAGAATGTCTTCCCCTTCTGTTCTCCATCTTTTGAGATACCATGGAATTGATACTCCATTGTGTATTCTATAAATTCAATTTTTGCTAGACACTTCTCTTAGCTCCAGACTAGAATTGAATACCTAAAGCCCAGTTTTAACTATTATTATGGAAGCCATGATAGAACCTCTTTTGAGAAATTATCTTCAGTACATTGTATCTGTCAGTTGCTTGGACTTTTTTATTATTTCTGCATAAGAATCTTTGCCCAAAGCCTATTTTCTTATTCAGCCCCCATGACCAGTTAACCAAGTGATGAGTTTATAGTGCATATGGAATATATACCAATTGGGTTTGGCAGATGTTATATAGTGGTCATATGTACCAGATACAACATTACTCTATATAGTGGTCATATGTACCAGATAAATAATTACTCTAGTCATAATGAATGCTTCGTGACCTTAAATATTTTATAGAAATGCAAACAACAAGTGTGTGTTGTTGTTTTTCGTGAAAGTAGAGTTATGTAATGGTAAGAGTCATGATGAAAAGAAAGAATAGCACTGACAAACTCACCTAAAATTAAACTCATTTTACATGAATCTTCAAATACATATTACCTACAAGGCAATGCACTGGGGAAACAAAGCAACTTCATCACCTGCTCGACATATTGATAAAAATTCTAGGACAAGAAAAGAATATCAACCTCTCAGATAAAAGTCTCATCGTGATGCTTCAGTTAGATATACTTCAACCAACCTCACCGGTAAAGAATATCCATTGATAGTCTTCAATCCTTTGGTATAAGTTGGGATTTTTAGTAGCATCTAAGGAAGCCTGGTCAGTTCCAATATCTTTCCCCGTATCTGATCTTGCTAGATTGTGAGCTTCGACAAATGAGTTCATGAGGCAGAAATTGAATGCTTGCACATGCCATTCATGCATCAGAATTCAAAGTTTAACTGTACTCCAGGACCTAAGGATCTGTGACTACAAGTACTATGCTTCTTTCACTTGGAGGAAAATGTAAATCATCAATTTTGTCACACTAATCACATTGCTTTGGTTCTTGTCTCAAACAAAATAGGGAAGGATAAAAAAGGTTGGGCCATTTGTTCTTATATCATTATCAAGATCCAAAATGTATACAGAGAAAATAAAGTACATCTAATTAGTTTTTATACCTAACATCTGCTAATTTCTCTAATAATTGTATCTAAAATCATTATCTTACTTTCTTACATGGTTGTGATGACTGAAATGGCTTCTAGATTTGATGATTATGAGAACAAAAGCATAGATATATATTAGTAGCATCCAGAATGATTTTATACTTTTATTCATTATGATTCTCTTTTGGGTGAAAGCATATCTAAGCTCCAAGTTGAAAGGAAACAAGGTCTATATTGTTATAATTATATACTTTTGTAAAGAATTCTTTTATACTATAGAATTCCTGGAGGACGGCCTCTGATGCATACATCTACTTTAATACTTCCAATCTCAGGTCACACCTTGTTCAATGAGTGAACAATTGCACTTACCTCCACAAAACTCTAAAAAGCTGATAACACATCAACACCATATGAAACAATCATCTCATTATAATGAAAATGCCTTGAACACAAAGATTGATGACATAAGTACTACCAAAAAGAAGGGTTGGTTTTATGTATATGGGAAAATTGAAGCATACCTAGATTTGATTCGAAATTGCATGGTTTGACCAATAAATCTAGTGTATGAACCTTTAAATGTTTTAGAAACTCATGACTAGGTTGAACTTTCAGATCTATAATGACATTTTAGCATCCTTTTACACATCTAGACCAAATTGTAATTTGTAGAAGTTTGTTTTGAGGATTTGAGTTGTTGTGAAACTTTACTTATAATAAACTTTTTGGGTCAGCTTCTTATAATACACTTACTATAGAGTTTCTGTTAGTATTCAATTAGAAGCTTGAATTTTCATGGAATTGTATTAGTATTATTTATATATAGAACACTCACTTTCATAAATTCATTTTAGAAGGAATATAAATTTTCAACAATATCTATTTTTTCGACTATAGTGAGTAGTATAGGACAAGTCAAACAGAAGAAGGTGTAAAAAAAGGTGAGTAAAATTGATTTTATCATATCATCCATAATAGTTGTATGTGATTTTTTTCTAGTAATACGGTCTTCTTTTTTCAAGAAACCATGTCTAAGATTAAAATTCTATGATAACATTTACTATACAAGGAGCACCAAATATTTCTCTATTTGTTTTATCTAACTTACCCCACCTATGCCAGATTGGCCATGTGGGCGCTTACATTGCTTAACCAGAATAACAGTCAGAGTTTGTCCATGCATGAACCTACATTTATAGGAGACACTAGAATGTCATTAAGTCTATATCTATTCTTCATGCATCTCAAATGCTATAATCTTCAAACTGACATGAGCCTAGTAAATCTCTTTATTTTCTCAACACTCTAAAAAGATTGTAAGCAAACTGGAAACAAGAAAGAAGCAAGGCTCTCCTCCATGTCAGAGCATGACTAAGCACTGATAGGATCTCAAAAAATTCCAAACATTAAACCCCATAGCATGAATAGAATTAAGTTTACAGCTTAGAATCACAAACATACAATCATTTCTATAAGACCTACAAATAGCTTGCATTTTCATGCCTAAAATGATCAAATAAAGGCAACAATCCAACAAAATGCCTAGCCTTGCTGACACATAGTTGCAGTATCATACATGCACAAATATATTAAAGTTATATTCTAGGCAACAAAATCTAGCTTCCAAAGAAACTAAAGCCTATTCCATAGAATCCCAAGCTAAATTCGACCAATGTAACCCTTCAAACTACAATTCTAAACCACTTGAATTAGCCTTTGTTACAGAAGCCAATCTTTGAAATATTTGACATCATGACCAGGGGAGAAGCTACAGTTTGATACTACATTTGGGGAGGATTACCTACATTATCAGAGGATGTTAGAACACATATGGGGAGGATACTAAGCAAAGAAGAGACAAGATCAGTGCTGCTGAAGATGGACCCCATCCAGGAATCTAGGGAAACATTTGGGTGTTCCAATTATACACGAACGAGCTACCAAAGACATGAATCTGGACACTATCAACAAGGTGGAATCTAGAATATCATCTTGGGTGAATAGATAACTCTCTTTGGTAGGGAGGGTGACGTTGATCAAATATGTACTCAACACAATTCCTATATATACTATACATATAACATATCTTCCCCTATATATCTATGACAACATTGATCAAGTAGTGATGGAATTTCTATGGAAAGGGGCGTCAAGAAATAGCGACATCCATCTAGTGGCATGGGATAAAGTCATAGAAAGCAGCAGAAAAGGAGGACTGGAGATGAAGTCGGCAAGGTGAATGAGGCGTTATTATAGAAAACTGGTTGGGACTTTATATCATAGTGGGAAGCGGATGGAAAGAGGTGATGAAGGATAAGTACAATCATAAAATCAACCAAGGTCTGGCAAGTGCATCACAACTATGTTGAGTAATATCAAGGGTACAGCCGTTAAACTGACAGGCCAGGAGGAGTAGGTTACCTTGGATTGAAGGGAGCTCAAAGTAGAGGTGGGTGTACGCTTTTTGGCGAAGAAATTGCAGAGGACGGCTCTCCAGGGCAGCGTCGTCGTCGGTCTCTCCAGGGAAGCGTCGTTAGTCTCTCCAAGGTTGATTTTCGGAGAAGAAGTGGGATGGCCGCGATGTGAAGGCCAGTGAAAATTACTGATCGTAGCAGGAGCTCTAGGACGGCGGACGGAGGACGGAGCTCTGGGACGGAGGACGATTTGTGGTGGAAACCGCTGATAGCAAGAAGGAGTGAAATTTAGGGGAAACGGGCGCGCGGAGGAAAAGAGGAAGCGCGGGTGTTGAATTAATTAGATCTATGCATGTAATACACATGTACATGTACTTATATGCAATGTATATGATTAATGTAGGTTAATAATTATTCTGCAATAATATTACATAAGGTGTTAAATAATTGTTATTTCTGGGTAAAAAAAATAAACCGGCCCAGTAAAATTGAATTTTTTTCGAGCAAAATAATTCAAGGCTATTTTGTATGTAAAATAGTAGATACATATATATAACATGTAAATATAGAGGTTGATTAGTTACTATGTTATAATATCACACAGGGTGTTAAAAATTGGTTTCGAGTCAGTCAGTTTTGGGACAAAACATGGACCAGTTAGAGAGTTCAATTGTCAGTGTCGGACCCAAATGCAAACTAGATTTTAATTGTTCGAATGGTGTCTCAATTGAGAACGACCCAGATTGAAAACATTAGATTTGAAAGAAAACTCGGAGCCAGATTTGACAATGAATATAAAAAAAGCTCTAATTAGATGTTCATGATTATATTTCGTGTGATATAATATTTGGTGGTCGGTTCCGGGTCAAAACATCTATATATATGTATATGTTTTATTTCTATAGTTTTAAACATCATTATATAATTTTAATATTGTATCCAATAATTTTAAATACTTCTATCTGCATTTATAAATATTATGTATTAATGAAATATAAATGCAGATAGAAGTATTTAAAATTAATGGATACAATATCAAAATTATATAGTGACGTTTAAAGCTATAGAATTAATATATATATATATATATATATATATATATATATGTATGTATATGTATATGTATATGTTTTATTTCTATAGTTTTAAACATCACTATATAATTTTAATATTGTATCCATTAATTTTAAATACTTCTATCTACATTTATAAATATTACGTATTAATGCAATATAAATGCAGATAGAAGTATTTAAAATTAATGGATACAATATCAAAATTATATAGTGATGTTTAAAATTATAGAATTAACATATATATATATGTATATGTTTTATTTCTATAGTTTTAAACATCACTATATATTTTTGATATTGTATCCATTAATTTTAAATACTTCTATCTGCATTTATAAATATTATGTATTAATGAAATATAAATGCAGATAGAAGTATTTAAAATTAATGGATACCATATCAAAATTATATAGTGATGTTTAAAACTATATAATTAATATATATATGTAGGTATATGTTTTATTTCTATAGTTTTAAACATCACTATATAATTTTAATATTGTATCCATTAATTTTAATACTTCTATCTGCATTTATAAATATTATGTATTAATGAAATATAAATGCAGATAGAAGTATTTAAAATTAATGGATACAATATCAAAATTATATAGTGATGTTTAAAACTATAGAATATATATATATATTATTTCTATAGTTTTAAACATCACTATATAATTTTTATATTGTATCCATTAATTTTAAATACTTCTATCTGCATTTATAAATATTATGTATTAATGAAATATAAATGCAGATAGAAGTATTTGAAATTAATGGATACAATATCAAAATTATATAGTGATGTTTAAAACTATAGAATTAATATATATATATATATATATATATATATGTTTTATTTCTATAGTTTTAAACATCACTATATAATTTTAATATTGTATCCATTAGTTTTAAATACTTCTATCTGCATTTATAAATATTATGTATTAATGAAATATAAATGCAGATAGATGTATTTAAAATTAATGGATACAATATCAAAATTATATAGTGATGTTTAAAACTATAGAATTAATATATATATATATATATATATATATATTAATTCTATAGTTTTAAGCATCACTATATAATTCTGATATTGTATCCATTAATTTTAAATACTTCTATCTGCATTTATAAATATTATGTATTAATGAAATATAAATGCAGATAGAAGTACTTAAAATTAATGGATACAATATCAAAATTATACAGTGATGTTTAAAACTATAGAATTAATATATATATATATATATATATATATATATATGTGAATATTATACGTGAATATTATAATGGATACACACACACACATATATTATACGCGAATAATTGAAAAATTAAGAGAATTATGTGAATATGATGTGTTGTTTAACTATGATCTTTTACAATATGTAGCTATTACAACAGGTGATATCATGTTATGTAGTTATAGTATATTACAATGGTTTAGTTTACGTTGTGTAATGGAGGTCTATTACAACGATGTTTTATGTGTGGATATTACAACAGGTTACAACATGTTGTGTAATTATAATATATAACAACAGGTTGGAGTCTGTTGTCTGATGTTGGGATATAACAACGAGTTTTAATATGTTGTATTATGGTGGTCTATTACAACATGTACCAAATACAACATGTAAAGGCCTATTGTATAATTAACACATACTACAACGGGTGAGTCTACGTTGTGTAATGATGGTCTATTACAACATGTGACTATTACAACGGGTCAAAATATGTTGTGTAAATAACATCTTTTACAATGGTTTTGAATATGTTGTGATACTACAACCTATTACAACACTTCAACAGTTGTTGTAGTATCCTCCTATACTACAACATGTTTGGCATGTTGTAAATGACTTGCGTTGTATAAAATATACAATATACAACACAAAAATGGGATTGTTGTGATAAGTATGCTAACTACAACACAATCATCAGAACTGTTGTCTATCTCCCATTGTAAAAAGCATTTTCTGTAGTAGTGATTATATCACATACTAATATATGTCACACATGTTTATACATATACATAGGCTATAATCATATATACTTGTGTTATGAAGAGGGTACTAGTATATTAGAGCATATTTGTCATATATGTATGGATACAAAATAATACTATAAGAATGGGACTATGTCTCATTCATCTCATCATTACCGTGTTCATCTTTTAATAGATGAGGCCCTGGTTCTGCAGGCTACCTTTTTCTTTTCTAGATGAGGCTGAAGGTTGTTCGGCAGTTGGTGCCTTTGTTCGTATGCTCCCCACTTGCTTTGGTGATGGTTTTTGAGGTTGGTTGCTGGGGGATGGTTTTGCTCTGTGTTTTTGAGTCTATTTTCTGTGTTTCTGAGTCTATTTTGAGGTTGTTGATTCTTGTTTTGGGAATCAACAAGTTTTGTACAATTACAAAACAAAAAAAATTAAAAAAGTAACAAGAGTCACTACCATCAATATAACAAAGTGTTAATCAACCATCCATCACAAAAGAGACCATAAAGTTTCAGTTGGACAATGGACGTGGGGGTTTGTTTATTGTTGGTTTAAGTGCAAAGATTTGTTTAAGCTAGTGTTGATACAGTTAGATGGCAACTGGATTGTGGGTTATACAATTTGTTTATCTTAAATTTTACTAGGACCATGACCATCTAATGGCCTCCTATCCTATGTATGGTCTATGATTCTTATCTGGTTTTACCTAAGTATGGTGTAGGGCTCCCTTTATTGGAGGGTTGTTTGCAACTATGCCTTGTTTGCAACTATGCCTTCCCTACAAGAACTATCCACATATTTGTACTCACCTCTTTTATCGTTGTGCAACAATGGATCGAAAGTGGATGTCTTCAAATCGCTTATCTGAAGAGTATGAAAAAGGAGTGGATGAATTTGTAAGGTGTGCAATTGAACATGCATGAAATGATACTAGACTTCTTTGTCCTTGCACAAAGTGTGATTTCAGTAAGCGGATTAACAAAGACGCATTGCGTCATCACTTATTTCGAGACGACATTGATACGACTTACACACGATGGATACATCATGGTGAGAGGGAAGATTTTCATATTGTAGATCAGAGAGAATAATTTGAGGGAGGAGAAGGAGACACATTGCAGGACATGGCTTACAATGTAGAAGAAAAGATACGAGACTTTCCTAAAATGTTTGAAAGGTTAATGACTGACTCTGAAACACCATTATACAATGGTTGTGTCAAGTTCACCAAATTATCTGCTATTTTAAAGTTATATCACCTGAAGGCGAGCAATGGTTGGTCTGATAAAAGTTTTATGACCTTGCTACATCTCTTGAAAGATATGCTTCCCGAGGATAATGTGCTTCCTCGTCGCACTTACGAGGCAAAGAAAGTGCTTTCATCCATGGGCCTTGATTATGAAAAGATACATGCATGCTCCAATGATTGCATTTTGTATCGAAATGATCATGCTTTGAAGGACAGTTGTCCAGTCTGTAGAGAACCACGATACAAGAAGGATGGAAGTCCTAGTAAGGTGTTGTGGTATTTACCAATAATACCGAGATTTAGGCGCTTGTTCAATAATGCTGATGATGCGAAGAAGTTGGTTTGGCACGCTGAGGATAGAAAAAGAGATGGTTTTCTTAGACACCCTGCAGATTCTCCGCAATGGATGACAATCGATAATATATTTCCAGAATTTGGTGGTAATCCTAGGAAATGCATAGGGGACATTGGATACTTTGCGTCTTCGACCCTATGTGGGGTAAGTGCCACTATCTTGATCCGTTATGAGGAAAATTACGTGGGAACGTGGAAAAACCCATGGAGTTGTAAGTACTTCATAAAACAATTTCTATTACATAATATATGTATTGAAAGTTCCATATATAGTTACTAATGCATAGAATTCTTGATATGAATTTGAATAGGACTCATAAAGTTTATCAAAAGAAAGATGTGCAATATAGGAAGAATTTGAAATGGAAAATTATCAAGGTAATTTACCATTTTGATCCAGAAAAATATTGCTTTCTGATTCACCAATAGAAGTGTTGTTCTAGTTTCTTTAGATTTTGCTACTTGATTTGATATGGTGTTATTTTTACAAATGCTCTTATTTTTACATATACCGATTACATCTTCTTCGGGTCAATATCATCAAAGGAATCCAAGGGCAATTGTTAATTGTTGTATGTGATATTCTTAGGTGTTTCTTCCTTCACTTCATAGGATGACCAGGAAATTATCAAGTGTCCTGCCAAGAGGGAGTTTGTGGATATTGCCTATATACTCTAATAATAAGCCCAACAGGCCACACAAGATTTAGGTGAATATAGATGGGCGTGTAGTTGATAGTGTAAGCATACGGTGGTGATATACAAAGATGATTTTCAAAGTTTTTGGACTATTTTTAGACATTTTCTAAAATACTAATACATGTATAGGAAATAAGAACACCTAGACTTTAAAGGTTATATTAGAACTTTTCTAGAGAAAACGCTCAACATCATCTAGTGTAAAGATTATGGTAAGCCTTACCACTGAAATTAACTGTGAATTATGGTTCTTACCATAGCCTGGTAAGATTTAGTGATCTATCT
This sequence comes from Alisma plantago-aquatica, assembly GCA_963693085.1. Taxonomy (NCBI): domain Eukaryota; kingdom Viridiplantae; phylum Streptophyta; class Magnoliopsida; order Alismatales; family Alismataceae; genus Alisma; species Alisma plantago-aquatica. The sequence goes on from OY856412.1 coordinate 1,151,978,780, forward strand.
ATGTTGTTGCATCTCCATAATATCGCAACATCATTATGTTCAGATGTTACTCGCACTTTCACATGACTAAGGATCAATAAACAAAGAAAAGAGTTCCTACAGATAAGCACTTCATACTAAGATGGATTTGCAGCTTGAACGAGCCTGCATACAATTTCTAGATGAGACCATGAAACATTCAACTGACATGGGTTTCCGAAATGAAAAATGGGGAAGCTTTACCTCTTTGTTACCACATGTCATAGGGATATTCATAGCAAAAAGACGAGGCATTGAAAATATGGAGGAAGGATGGTGAACTAGTTGAGGAACCTCTTTTGCTCCTAGTTGAGGATCATCCAAGATGCATCTTGCATACACAAGATGGCATTTTATATAATCTAGTCAAAATAGGATATCAGATATAATCTAGTCTAAAAATGGGGGGGGGTATCTAAATCTCACGACTCTACCATAGTAGTTGTATTACAACTTATTAAATACAATCAATTAAGATGTTGCAAATGAATAATTACATAAAATCAGTAGGGTGATACTGAGGTGTCTTTTCAAGGCTTGAAGCCACTGCAAGACAAGGGCCACAACCACGTCAAAACAGTCCAGTTACAGTCAGAGAACTACTATAGATATTTTCATGGAATCCTAGAAAGAAACATATTAAGCATCAGAGTATTGCAAGTACTGTAGATTATAACAATTGACTTCATTGTTTAATAGTTATGGTAACCAAACCCAACATCTTGGGAATGATTTACAACTTTTTAAGTTACCAACACAAAAACAGAATAATCTGACGTCAAATACATAAAGATAAAATATGAGCACAAGTAATATGACTAATACATATACGAGCACACATCAAATTTATGATTTATGAGTACTGTTTCTTCCTTAAAATTTATCTATGAAAGTATGGTGGTGGTAGTCACACTGGAAAGAATGTTGATGGTTTCAATTTCTGGATGCTTTTTGGTCAGTCTTTGCAGCAATATGGATTTTTATTTCCAACCTATTCAAACTAATTTTGTGAGGGGAAGGTAGGATGATGAGAGCTTCCTTCGTTAGTAGATTGGAATAGTGGTTTGTGGTCCATGCTAGATAATAGCACAAAGCTAGCATAGTCAATGGCACTGAAATGCTATCTTTAGTATTGAAGTATAGTGGCACATTATCATGTCGCGGGGACTAAGCAACCAGACTGCTAGCTGCAGCTCTATGTTGATGAAGAAGAAGACCCAGAAAGTAGAATTGAAGACCAAAAGATCAACAATTAAGTAGTAACATTTATAGTTTTGATCCAATACTAGGTGAATGATCACAACAGGTTCGTTTATAAATATGTTCCTAGTTATCAAATACCTTGTGCATTTTGAACAGATTTTCTATTAGACTATTCCATAATGACACATTACAGTTCATATTTCGGGAGGTGTAGGAATCTGTAACAAAATTAATTTAGATATGGATTATGTTAATGCCACTAATAAGTCTCCTGTTATGTGGGAACCAACATTAGTGTACTTCAGATATTGTCAACACTAAATTAGAACTGAAATGATCAATAACCTAGAAATAAAACTGGTTTAAATGGTATATTTTTCAAATAGGTCCAGCTAATGAGGTTAGAAATGAGGCATGCATTCACGAAGTTACAGCAAAAAGCAAAGTAGGTATCGTGTTCTATGTTAAAAAATAGCCACATCATGAGAAATAAAAAAGAAGTTATAGGCTATGTAGAAGTTGGCACAAATATATGCAAAGAGCATACTAGTCGAATGGTTTCCATGAATGGTCCAACCTCAACTATCTGACAGCAAATATATAAATGCTAATAACTATAGGCAGACTTGTGTACAGGGAGAGCATTATGAACAAACAATAACACTTGCCTACTTTTGTATATTGCGCACAAGGAGGTGTTGAAACTCATACGTGTAAGAATCAAGTAGTAAACCATAATTTTCAGATTTTGACTTAGCTATCAAATAAAATAATGAAGATTTCTGAAAGCTTTATTTTCATTCACTGAAAGCTTTATTTCCAAACATCATTGATAGCTCCTTAGTTATTTAAATATATAGAAATTCACATGAAGAAATTTCATATGAAAATCTGCTGCTGCATAATCATATGAAAATCTGATTATAGAGAATTGCAAACGACACAAAGGCAATAGTGTAAGGCAGTGATGGAAAGTCACTAAATATAATGCTTTAACACTCGATGTCATGTGCATATAAATGAGTCTACATACCATGGGATTGCACATATGTGAAGATTTTTAGACAGACAGTACTTCCTGACCAGACATATGTTTCTTCTTATGAAGTCTGCAGAAGGTTGAATCTGATAATAAAAAGCTAAAGAAGACCACACAACAATGGTTCACCTATTATAACAGTAGTAGCTTAGTTGCATAAATGTAGTATTGCCTTGTAAGATAAGGTTTAATGGTGACCCTTAGTTAAAATCTAAGTTTCTTTACAAAATAGTTTAGTCACATAAATGCAGAAAAAGATGAAAATAGGATTCAATATTGATGGACATACTGGTCGCGTGTGATGTTATAACTTTAAGCATGAGAATCACATCATTTCTCCCTCGGTCCTCTGAGTTTCTTTGATTGTCAAAGCAATCGTTTCCTACAAGCAACAAAGGCTTCATGCACACCATTTAGAACCTCGTAAACATTAAAGTAAACGTGTATAAATCCACCTGTTTTAGCACGACATAAAAAGAATAGTTTTTAAGATAATAATACTAGAAAAGTAATAACCACTGCATTAAGAAGTAATATATGACAGTAATACTGGCAACAATACTGATCACATTTTGTAATTGGATCATTGCACATCCTTTACATCTGTAGATACCTTGTGACTGTTATAAAATTAGAAGTGAGATCATCACTGTAATGTGTGTCACAAGATTAATTATTTAAATCATCTTGACGTACAACTTAACATTGTAAAGTTGGTTTTAGGATCATTAAAATAAAAACCACCACAATTCAGTAAGTTGGGTAAAAGCTTGGTCTAATATCCATTTTCAAGCTTGCACGTGAAGCGCAAGAACATACATTATTATTTTAGTATTAATTAAGATGTTTCACATCATTATTAAATGTTAGTTTATTTAGTTGAACATATCAGATCCGCTCACTTAACTTTGATTGGAAAAATGTCAATGCCACTTATTCAATTGGCTAGCATTATCAAGCATTGTTCTAGAACATATTGTTGTGTCCTTCTCGAACTACTGGGCACCTTAAGATAGAAAACATGGCCTTAATAGCTCCATTCATCCTTGGCTCACACTGTTGTGTCCTTCTCGAACTTCCTGCATACTAGAACAATACTTTACATTACTATGGGGATTGCAATTTGGTAAGAGGATGCAGTGGGTTGGCCTAGTTCTAAAGTCATGTAATAATATTACAAAGAAGAATCAATATGGCATATAAACCACGCCTTCTTCAGCAATAAACCATGCCTTTTTCACTCTTATAACATTTTTGATTCTGTTTACACATACCTTTTATTAAGTTTTCTAGCTATTTATACCTTTCCATCCTCTTATTTGCTAACACGTTCTCACAATTATTTAGATAACAAATTAATATTTATTTTGTTTGGTGTCCAAAGCAGCGGAACAATACAGATTGCGGGTATTATGTGCTGAAGTATATGAAAGACATCTTTGATGCGAGAAATAGAAATATTCCTGAATGTGTAAGCTACTTAACATTATATTCTTTTAGTTTGTTCAAATTTCTAAATAAATTGAAAATATCACAATATGTTGATATATTTGTCATATGATTGCAGTATTATTTGAAGTATATTGGTCGTTGCTTCAACCAAGAAGAAATCGATGAGGTCCGAAACGAGTGGGCGACATGTGTTCTTGAGCACACATAAAGTTATGTGACATGTGGGGGAGACATTTGTTCTTTACCATAGACCAATGTGTGGAACTTTTTTAGTTAGTTTTCAGTTCGATTCTAGAGTGGATATTTATACTTTGTATTATTATTGAATCGTTGTATGGATGATTTAATATTAATTAAATTTAGTACAATTTCTTTCAAGGTTTGATGGAAATTTTGTTCAACTATGTGTTTGTTTGTGAAATGAAAAAGTATAATTGCATATTTATTATAATTTATTAATAATATGGTTAATTTGATCAATACAATTGGTGAGATATATGACCTTTCAAACTCTAATCAAAGACAACAGTTAATAATATGTTGTAAAATGTATCATTCTACAACAAACAACACATGTTGTGTTATCCACACCTATTATAACAGGTTTGTCAGGAAAAAATACACCTATTACAACAGGTGTTTCTAGTGAACTAAAACATGCATAACCTGTTGTATAAATTGTGTATATTACAACAGACACACACCATGTTGTCTAAACAATCTTACTACAACGGTTAAATGTATGGAAAGACAACATACTCCAACTGTTGTATAAATATGTATATTACAACAGGTGCACTACATGTTGTAATAGACCTACCTATTACGACAGGTGTGTTTAGTGAAAGACAACATGCTTCGACTATTGTATAATATATATTACAACGGGTGAACCGCATGTTGTAAAAAATACCCCTATTACAACAGGTGTGTTTCGCGAAAGACAACGTCGTTCAACTGTTGTATAATATATATTACAACAGATGCACCACATGTTGTGTAAAATACCCATATTACAACAGGCCATTCCTTAAAAGACAACATGTTTCAACTGTTGTATAAAATACATCTATTACAACATGCGATCACGTGTTGTGTAAAGCACCCCCCATAAGACCACGCGATCTAATACAACGGTTAACACCTGTTGTGAATTGAGAAAAGGAACTGTTGTAAAAAGCATTTTCTGTAGTAGTGAAATATTGATAATTGACCCCAAGAAGCATATAAGTGGTGTCCAAACAAATAGTGTACACACAAAATCATGGCTAAGGGTAATTGACACTCAAAAACAACTTAATGACACCCTAATATGGGTGTTTTATGCCTAAATATTGGTAATTGACACCCAAAAGCAGATAAGTGACCCCCAAACAAATGGTGTACGGACTAAATCATGACTAAGGGTAATTGACACTCAAAAACAACTTAATGGCGCCCAAATAGAGGTTTTTGCCGCATAAATATTGGTAATTGACACTCATAAGGTATAAGTGGCACCCAAACAAACAGTGTATGCACTAAGTCATGCCTAGGGTAATTCACAATAAAAAATAACTTAATGGCACACAAAAAGGGTGTTTGATTCCTAAATATTGGTAATTGAAACCCAAAAGCATATAAATGGCACCCAAAAAAATAGTGTACATACTAAATCACGGTTGAGGATAATTGGAACTGAAAAATAACTTAATGGTGCCCAAATAGGGGTGTTTTAATTGATAATTAACACCCAAAAGTATATAATTGGTGCTAAAACAAATAATATATGTACTAAATCATGGTTAAGGGTAATTGATATCAAAAACAACTTAATGATGTTCAAATAGGGGTGTTTGATGCCTAAATATTGGTAATTGACACCCAGAAGCATATAAGTCGCGCCCAAACAAGTAGTATACGCACTAAGTCATGATTGAGGTAATTGACACTCAAAAACAACTTAGTGGCACCCAAATAGGGGTGTATCATGCCTAAATATTAGTAATTGACACCCAGAAGCATATAATTAGTGTCTAAACAAATAGTGTAAACACTAAATCACGACTAAGGGTAATTGACACTCACAAATGACTTAATGGCGCCTAAAATAAGGGTGTTTGATGTAAATATATTGATAATTGAACCCTGAAGCATATAAGTGACACCCAAACAAATAATGTACAGACAAAATCAAAGTTAAGGGCAATTGACACTCAAACAAAAAATGGTGCCTAAATAGGGATGTTTGAAGCTTAAATATTGATAATTACACCTAACAATAACATAATGACACCTATAACTAGTTATTTGCACAACCAAACAAATAGAGAAGAAGAGGAGAAGAGGAGGGTAATTGGAGGGAGATGATGCTTAAATAGGAAAGTGCACCCATAAATGACCAATTCACACTCAAAGTTACTTAACGACGCTTAAAAATAGATATCTGACACAAAAACAAACTTAATTGCAATCATATAAACTTAATTAAATTGGAGTTAATGGCTATAAATGTCGAATACACACTTACCAATGATGAATACCCACATATTTACTTGTCTCACTTCTCTCCTCTTCTTATCATTTTTCTCCTCACTTCTGTAATCTTCCATTATCACTCGCCTCCTCTCTTTTCTTTCATATTTATTTTTTTAAGTTACTGAAAAATGAATGTTTGCCTAAAAGTTGTAAACAAAATATTAACCATTAGCTACTATTTTTAAATCATTTTTTCTCAAAAATATATCAACATTAGCCTTGTTTGATTGTATTTTTTATAAGGATTCTAACATTTTTTATTTTGTCAAAAAATTAATCACGGTTCAAAAGTTATAAGCAAAATAATTTTCTCTCACATCAAATCATCTCCCACTACCACCTAATAAATGTTCTGTCACGTCATCATCATCTCCCCCATATTTTTGTCCTTCTTAATGATTTTCCTCTCCACCCGCCATTATTATACCCTTGTGCTACCCCAAAATTACCATGTAGTGTCACTTCCACATTAGCATGTAAAACTAGTTTTTCCCAACAATACTACTTCTCCCTCGCTTGTAACTGGGCGTAACTCACCCTAGAGTGTGACAGAATCATTTTGGATTTTAACCTTGTGGAGGTTGTACAAGAGGTCAGCTGTTGTGGGCTCGTCAATCATGTTGAGGTCGACGTTGAGACCTGCTATAATGGGAGCATCCCTGATGGCGCATTGTTGGGCATCGTTGAAGTATGCTGGGACAGTGACGACAACCTTTGTGACCCCGCTACCAAGTTACCTTTCAGCTGCTTCCTTGAGGTACATCAGCACCATGCCAGAGAGATCCTGAGGAGCCCTTTCTGTTGAATTTGATTAGCGGCTCAACATCAATGCCCTCAACAACAATGAAGGACCACAGCTTGATGTCCTCTTGCACGCTTGGGTCTTTAAATTTTCTACCAATTAACCGCTTCATTCCTACTAATGTAATCAATCATGTCGAGTAAATCAACTAACCACATTCCAACTATAAATCTGAGATTCGTCATCGAGATTCTGATCATAATGGGTGAATCATTGTAAAGAAAATATAGTGAATGATGCTAACCCCTAATTGTGTTGGTTGGATTGCCAATTCTACTCTCTATAACCTCCGCTCTCCCATGTCAGGTAAAGGCGACCTTGGAAGGCGTCACCCTATCGCCAATTCTATTCTCTATGACCTCCGCTCTCCCATGTCTAAACACGGCCACACGCGAGTTGGTCATCCCGAGATCTATCCTGATAACCTGAATCGTCGTCGCTGTCAATTGCTCTTTCGACCCAGGTAGCTAGATAGCTGTGAGAGATGAAGAACTGCGCACAATTGTGCTGAGGGATATTTGCCGAACAATGGCCTTAGAAACAAAACCACCAAACCGAACTGATGGTTGTGCTAGGGCACGGGTGTGAGGGGGCGAACGGGGGGCGCTCAGGAGAGGGAGTCGGCGGATGGAGGAGGGGGCAGAACGTTCGATCCTAGAGTTGAAGGTGAAAGTGATCGCAGAAGACATGCCAATACAGATGCGACGAGGAGGCAAGGGAACCCAAGGAAAAAAGTGGCCACACATACGATACCACAGATCGACCTCTCATTTAATATGGTTGGGATGCGTGGGCAACATGGCAACGTACAGTCTGGTAATGAAGCCAGCAAGGACCAATTAATACAAGACGCGAGCGGGAGTCTCTCGTAGGAGAAGGACCAGACCTTGGCTGGCACAAGCACGCAATGCACCTACGCCCAAATGACCGAAGGACATACCATGCAACAATAAGGAACAAATAGTAATGAGTGCTTCCTGGATAAACTATTCGTAAAAAACCTGTCGCCTGGAACGGTGGAGCTGAGCGAGATGGACGGAACCTCCTACCTTGCCATCCAGCTGGAGGCAGAAGAGGGACTTGCCAAGCCGTGGAGATTTGCGGTCGTGGCACGACTGGTCGGCACGGAGATCGGATACATGACACTAAGGGACAAGATCAAACTTCTTTGGCAGATTAAAGGTAGATTTAACATGTTTGAACCTGAATATGGTAACTTTGTCATACAGTTATCCTGTCAGTCGGACTATGAAACCGCATTGATGGGTGACCCATGGAAGATTTCTGGATGCTCATTAGTGATCTGGAAATGGTACCCTAATTTCAACCCAACCCAGGCCCTCCCGAACTATATTGTTACTTGGGTTAGGGTTTTAAACCTTCCGCTGCATCTATATGTTACCACTGTATTCGATTACATAGGGAAGGCGCTTGGCGAACTTGTAAAAGTTGATACCCACACATTACACAGATCTAGAAGCTGATTTGCAAGACTGGCCATAGAAATTGATACGGTAAAGGAGCTTACATCTTCCATTATCATCAATGGAGTAGAGTACGATGTCTATTATGAAGGCCTCCCATGGGCCTGTGCTAATTGCGGCATGGAAGGACACACAACCAAATTCTGTAAGGATGGCACAAGAAAAGAGAACACAAGCAGTGTTGAAGCTACTGATGCACAGAACACCAAGCAGATCATCCCAGCAAGAGGGAACTAGAGCAACCAAGGCGGATGGTAGGTCCAGACGAGAAGGAACAATGGATGAAGGTGAAAGGCAGATCAGAGCAACCCAACTCACAACTAGTCAAACAAATTTGAGTGCCTGGAGGAAATCGCTGAAGACAACAACCAAGACAAAGAACTTGATAGCGTGCGTATGCAAACCGAAGTCAAAGAGGGACGGGGAAGACAAGTGAATGTCTGGAGGAAGAAGAAGGCACAGGAGAAGAGTAGTACGCAAGAGGCCGGTAGAACTGTACTTGGAGACATCTCGAACCAAGCTAATACAGACAAGGACACAGTAGAAAATGTAACCACATCCAATGGAAACGTTAGTCACGTTGCTGTTCGACCGGAGGCTGACGAGATCATCATAGTCGACTCTGAAGATACTGCAGCGGTGGAGGAGGTTGATATGGGAGATGAAGATAAAGAAAATGAAGCGGAAAAATTATCCATTTCATCATGGCTGAAGAAGGAGAAATTGAGGAAACATACACGTGAGAAGGAGAAAGCATTGCTCCCGAGAAGAGATGGCACAAGTAACAACTTTAATACGAAAAGAAAAGGCAGAGGCAGACCACCCGACCCCCTCAACCTGCGGTGGCGTAGCCCGAGAGCAACAACTACTGCGGATGGTGTAGAGGGGTTGGATAACCGTGAGCAAGCTGGAGCAGAGGGTCCTTGTGAAGATGAGCGGGCCAGTACTTCGACTTGAGTTTCTTGACGAAACTCTCAACACCCCCTTACACCTATCTTTATGATTAAGTCCGATATAGTGTGTTGGAATGTAAGAGGCATCGAAAATGATAACAGAGTGAGAGTTCTCAAAGACATCATCAACTCTAAGAAACCTTCTGTAGTGGCTATCCTAGAACCACGAATCAGTGGCCAAGCTGCTACAAACACCATTTCTAGACTCAGTTTCACCAAATCCTTCAAATGTGAAGCGAGAGGATTCGCGGGTGGTATTTTGGTTTGCTGGAAGGAGGAGGAGGTCGAGATAAAGATTTTAAACTATCACAGGCAGTTTGTGACCTGCAAACTCAAGAACGTTGTTTTGGTTACTTTCATATATGCCAGTCCTCACATCTCTGTCCGGAAATCTCTGTGGGAGGCCCTTAAGGACATCAAAGTTGATGATCAGATGTCTTGGGTAGCTATGGGGGACTTCAATACTACTCTTTTCCCTGAGGAGAACATGGGAAGCATGTATTATAACCTAAATGAGGCTAAGCTCTTCAACAACACTCTACTGGAAACTGGTCTTTCGGACTTGGGGTTCAACGGCACAAAATACACCTATGTCCAGGGAAAATTACGAGAACGATCAGATAGGGTTGTTTCTAATGCAGAGTTTATACAAAAATTCCCGCAGTACGTGGTGGAGCACCTCCCCAGAGTGAGCTCTAATCATTTCCCCCTTCTGCCAAGGGCAACAAGCAGAGTGACCACCACACCCAGGTTCATGATTAAGGAATCGTGGTCAGCTGATCCGGGTTTCCAAAAGATGATTAGAGATAACTGGAATGAGAGCTTGAGCTTCCATGAGGCCTTTGAACGATCCAAACAACATATTACAAGCTGGGCGGCGAACTCCAGGCGTCAACTGACAAAGGACAAGAAACATATCATGGGGAACTTAGACAGTCTACAAGCCAGCTTGGCAGACATTTATGATCACCAAACTGTAAGACTCATTGCTAATCTGGAATCTGAGTACATGAATATTCTAAAGGAGGAAGATGACTTGAGACAAAAGAGTCATATTAGCTGGATCATCAACGGGGATAATAACTCTAAATTCTATAATGCTTTTGTTAAGCAGTGGAGAAGGTCAAACACAGTCTCCATGCTTAAAGATGAAACATGCGCCTGGGTGACAGACGAACAAACCATTCTTTGTATGGTTGGCAATCCTTTTAAGAAACTCTTCACAGAACCTGTCCATACTAATCAAGAGGAGATCAGCCTTTATTGGGGTTGCTTCAAACCTCTGTGTACCGTGGATAAGAAGTTAATCCAGCAAGCTCCTACCCTCCAAGAGGTTCACAACATTTTATCTAAAGCAAGTCCCCACAAAGAACTTAGCCCGGATGGGGTAGTCAACTCGTTCCTTCTAAAAAATTGGCATACGGTGAAGCATTCTCTCCTAGCGACCATCAGCAAAGCGCTCTCATGTGCGGTTTTAGAGCAGTCTCTCTGCGATGCAAGCATTGTTCTCATTCCCAAAGTGACGAAGCCTGAGAAATGTGATTAATTCAGACCCATTTCTCTTAACAATAATGTGTTAAAGTTAGCTTCCAAGGTTGTTGTTGACCACCTAAAACACTTCTTATCTGATTGGATATCACCTGTGCGAAGTGCTTTTGTTCCTAGTAGAAGGATTTCAGACAACATCACAGCTGCTCAGGAGATAATACATCTTATGAGAAGGAATACATCACCTAGGATGATGGCTATTAAGGTGGATCTGACAAAGGCGTATGATAAGATGACATGGCCTTTTATAGTTGATACACTTCTGAAAGCTAGAATACCTGAGTCTATCTGAACCTATATTTTAAACTCTATTTCCAGTGGAGAGGCTTCCATCATTTGGAATGGGAAGAAAGTGACTTCGTTTAAAGCTACCAGAGGTCTCCGGCAAGGAGATCCATTATCTCCACATATCTTTGTGTTATTCCTCAAAAGAGTTTGCCAATTGATTGAAAACCTGGTACGCGAGAAGAAATGGACACCCATTCAGCTGTACTATAAGAGCCCAAGGATTTCCCATCTTTGTTTTGCTGATGACTTGTTCGTTTTTGCTAAGGCAGATGTGGTTGAAATAAGAACGGTGATGGAGTGCTTTAAACAATTCGGCGAGGTATCCGGCCAAGTGATCTCAATGGACAAATCTTGTATTCACTTTTCAAAGAGCGTCCCACTCAGGATTAGAAGGCAAATATGCAGAGAAAGTGGATTCACTCAATCGGAGAACATGGAGAAATATCTAGGGGTTCCTCTTATCCATGGCAGAGTGAAGGTAGAGATGTACGTCAACATATTAGAAAGAGTCTCTAATAGTATAAACTCTTGGTCGGCTAGAACCTTGAGTCTTGCTGGAAGGGTGTGTCTGGCTAAAGCAACCCTTACGGCGATTCCCAACTACACTATGCAGACAGCAGTGCTACCGGCAAAGATATGTGACCGTATAGACATCAACATTAGATCCTTCATCTGGGGTGGGAGTCAGAAGCAAGATGCACTCTCTCTTGTGGCTTGGAACAAAATTATGAGTGAAAAAAAACATGGTGGCCTGGGAGTGAGGTCGATGAGAGAACTGAACCAAGCCTTGATCTACAAATATGCGTGGGACCTGAGTATTCACAGGAGGTCTCTTTGGTGTGGGAGAATGTTGAATAAGTACACCAGATTCAATGGAGGTTGTATGCCTAATGTGTCCAGACTGAGACGTGTTGTGCTGAATGGTAAGTCCTTCATCCATGATAACTCCACGATGATTCATGTTAATTGCAAAGACATTAGTGTGTGGTTTGATAGCTGGTGGGGTAATTCCACGCCACTTAAGGACCATGTCCTAAAAACTATACCAGAGGAGCTACTAGACTTGAGAGTTTCTTGCCTTGTGAATTTGGAGAATAGATGGGACAAGGATTTCCTAGAAGACTGGTTGCCACATGACATTGTTATTAAGGTCACACAAATAGCCATCCCTCAGGATACTGACATCCAGGACACCCATGCCTTGTTCCACACGGACTCAGGATCCTTCACCATCAGGAATGCATATGATATCCTAAGGTTGGAGAAGGACGTTAGAACTGAAGGTAAATGGGAGATAGTATGGAAGATAAAGGCAAGCCCGAAGATCAAAATTTTCTTCTGGCTGTTGGGGCATAATGCCATCTTGACGAATAGCAGGAGAGTAGCCCGGAACCTGGCTACTAACGCTCTTTGCCCGATTTGCAACCTTGAGGAAGAAACTGTTTTCCATGCTCTTAGAGACTGTGAGCAGGCGTCTCTCATGTGGAAGGAGATTTAGAATCAAAGTTTCTAGAATCAATTCTTCAGGGAAATCATCCTATGGAATTGGCTACATGATAACCTGACAACACCTACCCCTCATGACCTCTAGTTTGCTATTGGTTGTTGGCAGATATGGAAGCACCGTAACCTCCATGTTTTTGAAAAGAGGAAGCTAACTGTTAGTCACCTGAAGGCGCTTATCACCAAAGAGGTACTTGTCCATTTGAAAGCTTGGGAAACAGATCAGTTGGCCAAGGAGAAACAAGTGCATCACGAAAGTTGGCAGAAACCACAACAAGGTACCCTGAAGTTGAATACTGATGTCGTTTTCAACCCAACATCCCACCTTGCTGGTGCAGTAGTTGTGTGCAGGGATGAGCATGGCCACTGGCGTGGAGGTTGGGGTAAAAAGTTCCAAGCCAACTGTGCATTTGAAGCTGAAACTCAGGCTATTGAGTTCGCTGTGGAGATCAGGCATAAACTTAACTATAGTAATATTTGTATTGAAACTGATTGTAGGAATGCCAAGTTGGCTCTGGAAGGCAATGATATGGAATTCCCTAAGCTGGAAAGATGGATTACTACTGCGAGGAGAAGATTTAGGCCAAGATGGACCTGCATACACATCAACTGTGAGGGTAATAAGGTCGCAGATCAACTAGCCAAGTTTCATTTTAAAAACAAGAGAGGCCCCTATTACTATAGGAGTCCTCCTAGCAACATTGTTGACTTAGTCAACATGGATATATGTAATGGTAGTAGTACTACCAAGTTTAATTCTATTTTGAGTAGATCAGATTGTAATAGTTTGTTGAACGTGTTTGCAAGAGAGGGGCAAGATGAATAAAAATACCCTCTGACTTCCATAAAAAAAACCACCGAACCATACATACCAAGCAATCTCCACCATATTTTTATTTGTTATACCTTGTAACATGTGAATATATTTTTTATTTGTTAGACCTTGTAACATGTGGTGGAGATGCTTGGAGTTTTGTTTTGGGTTCCAAAATGGTATCCACCTAACATTTTGTCATATGTAATTGATTGATGGAGATTAAAGTTCCACCTCTAGCTATTGCTTCTTTTTTCTAATGTCGTCATGCTTTGTCGTGTCCTTTCTTTTACGGAAATGAGTTTGTGACGCGCGTTGCAGGATGACGGTAGTTTTGACGCGCCTCCTGTGGATGTTATCCCACAGCACGGAACCCGAGGCGGGTAATTTTAGATTGATGACTGATTTTAGGCATTGAGTTGGTATGAGGTTGGTAAAGAGGACAACATAGTGATTTGATAGGTCTGTAAGAGTGATACAAAGGGAATTTTGTTTTGTGTATAACTTTTGATCTATAATAAATTTTTTAACAAAATAAAAATCGTTGGATTTATAATAAAAAATATATTCCAACAAGACCAATATTGACATATTTTTTATAAAATAATACACATGTATATAATGAGGAAATAGAAAGTAAATTTATTTTGTGTATAACTTTTGATCCGTAATGAATTTTTTGACAAAATAAAAATTGTTGGATTTGTTATAAAAACTGCATTTTAAAAAAAAATAATATTATCATATTTTAAGAAAATAATACACATCGGTATGAGGAGGGAAGTAAGTGAAGTGAGAAAACAAATTAAAAAAAAAGACATGTGAAAAGTAAAAAGAGGAAGAAAGTGAAGAACGGAGAGGAAAATAGTAAGGAGGGAAGTAGTGGGTGCATTCAATGTTGTAGTGGGTGCAATCACACAAAAGTGGACACATTGAGAGCTGCAGTGGGCACATTGAGAGCTTCTATGGGCATGTTCAATTAAAAGTAGGCACATTCAGCAGAATAATGGGTGCATTCACGCAAAACTAGACACATTGAGGCTAAAGTAGGCGCATTCAGGCCAATAATGGGCTTATTCATGTAAAGTTGAGCACATTCAAGTAAAAGTGGATACATTCGAACATTAGTGGGCTCATTCATGTAAAAGTGGGAGAAATTGAAGCAATAATGGGCACATTCAAGCAATAATGGGCACAATCAAGCAATGGTGGGCACATTCAAACAAAAGTGGGTGTATTGATGCGAGGCTGTAATAGGTGCATTCAAGCAAAAGTAGGCGCATTCAGGTCAATAATGAGTGCATTCACATAAAATTGGGCACATTGAGCTGGTAGTGGGTGCATTCAAGTAAAAGTGGGTGCTTTCACGTAAAAGTGGGCGCATTGAGATCTGTAGTGGGTGCATTCATGCCAAAGTGGGTGCATTGAGAGTTGTAGTGGGTGCATTCAATCAAAAGTAGGTTCATTCCTCACAATAATGGGTGCATTCATGCAAAACTGGGCGCATTGAGGCTGTAGTATGCACATTCATCACAATAATGGGTGCAATCACATAAAACTAGGTGCATTGAGGCTGTAGTAGGCGCATTCAAACAAAAGTAGGCATATTCAAGCCCATAATGGATGCATTCACATTAAAGCGGGCGCATTGAAACCAAAAATAGGCACAAAGAGGACAGTAGTGAGTGCATTCAAATAAGTGTATTGATAGCTACAGTGGGCACATTCAAGCAAAAGTAGATGCGTTGATCATAATAATTGGCGCAATCACGCAAAACTAGGGGCATTGAGGTTGTAGTAGGTGCATTCAAAAAAAAGTAGGCCTATTCAAGCCAATAATGGGTGCATTCATGTTAAAGTGGGTGCATTGAAGTAAAAAATAGGTGCAATGAGGTCAATAGCGGGCACATTCAAATAAAAGTAGGCACATTGAGAGTGTAGTGGGTGCATTCAAGTCAAAGTGAGTGAATTAACTCAAAAGTGTGCGTAGCGGGGCGCATTGAGGGTGTAGTGAGCGCATTCAAGCAAAAGTGGATGTATTTTGTCCATGGGGGCATGGGGTATTGGATAATTGAGCCCTATTTTAGTATATTCACTCCATTATCACTCTATAGTACTTTTGTGAGATAGCACCTACATTTTTATTACATATAGTATTGTGATGTGGGCCAGCGACATAGGTATTATTCTAAGAATTATGAGCCCAATACTTGTATATAATAAATTCTACCCCAATCATCTAAACAAATGAAAACCATTACATAATTCTATGTTTACAATTCCTCTTTCTCTAGGCATCATCTTTACCTCTCTTCGTATTTCCTCTGATTTCTAGGGTTTTTTTCTCATTCCCTCTCTATATTGAGGCATGTCCCTTTAGAACTCTATCGTGACACATCTTAATAAAAAATTTAGAGAAGGTTTTTAGTAGATGTATGGTTGGGATCATTAGGAAAATAGTTTGGAAAATCATGGGGACAAAATATTTCAATCATTTGGTTTTCATAACATTTCAAACAATGATATACGTAAGAGTCAACATTCATTTAGAGTCAGGTTTCACATTTGTAGAAACTATATCAAGGGTGTTGCAACCTTTCTGCGCATTGTGAAGAATGTCTTATCAGATGCAGTCACTTATCTTTATGGTCTTCAATTATGTGTTGGCATTTCTGGGGGTGTTGAAGTCTTTTTACACGACGTCACTAGCTTTTCCATGGCCAACAATATTGTACTACTGTTATGATGGCCCTTGTTAACTTCAATAATTCTTTCAATATGGTTGAGATACCCACGATATTTTAGGGGGATCCACCCACGATATTTTAGGGGGATCCATCTTCATTGACTGGCTATTGCCCATTTAGTTGAGTTTTGCTATATCTCCCCAACTCCTTTTCATATGGGTTAATATGACCCTCTTTGCTCCATGACTAGTGTCCTACAAGTTGATCCATTAGGGTTACTTCTTTTTTGTTCTGCATCCTCTAATTTTTCTACTGAAGGATGAATATCACATCCACCTTCTTTCTTTCTATATTGATGGCAGCACCCTCATTGGTGACCCTGTCAAAGTCTCAAATGTGCTATCTATCATCTAAGAATGAGACTCATACATTGACATTCATAACAATATTACAAAGATGTAAAGCTTTTTGCCTTATTGTAACCCAAGATGAGACAAAGAGTTTGGTATGTTACTAGCTAACATATATTGTTGTATGCATGGAGTGAAGCATATAGGAGGTCATGTTTCTACGGACCTAGGTTTTTCCATAGACCTTCTCAAAGTGTGGCTAAAACTCTTGAAATGATGGATCACTTGTCTTTTCTTTCCTACCCACAATGTGAGCTTCTTTATTTTCGATCATGTGTTGGAATGCCTAAGTTGTTGTTTGCTCTTTGAATGACGCCCTAAACTTCTATAGACTCTACATTGGATGATTTTGACTGTGAGCTTTGTCTGTGTCTAATACATATTGTGGTTGGCATTGGCTAGACACAAGTGGTTAGTGATTAGACACACTTCGTATTCACCTCGGAGAGTTGGGTATCAAGTCTTCCCATATGTCAGTAAGTTGGCCTATGTTTCCTCATGAATCATCACAAGTCCACGTGGTGGAACTCCAAGACCACATCATGCGAGCAGTTGGATCTGCACCTACAGGAGCATCTTTTGTTAGATACGTTGTTACTATAATGAAATTGTCCAAAGTATATGGAGATAATCCTCTTCACTAAACCATAACCATGTTTATTACAAAAAGTTTGAAAATGTGGTGCATTTCTCCATAGATATTGTAGTAAACTGGTTGAATGAAGCAAGCTAAAACGTGTTATCCATCAATATATAGAGTTTCTTGATTGATGCCATATTTCTGTGGGAAAAACTACTGGATCATACAAGAAACAGTTAAGTTTTCCTCACCCGCACTTGCATGACTCGATTTTGACGCGTTGGAAAAACTCCTGCCAGCATCATGTCAGCCGTATGACACTGCCACCCTACCACCTACCAGCCTGTGTCACCCTACCGGCTTGCCACCTGTTACATCCTAGTGAGACCTTTTTTTACTTTTTTTTTATTATAACTTTTAAAACATAATGAATTTTTTGATAAAATAAAATGCAATAGAATCCTTATAAAAATACATTCCAACAAGATCAATATTGACATCTTTTAAAGAAAAAATATAATAAAATAAAAAGGGAATAAATGTGCCCACTTTTGCATTAATGCGCCTAATACACCCCCAATGCGCCCACTTTTGCTTGAATGCACCCACTACAACCTTCAATGCACCCACTTTTGCTTGAATGTGCTTGTTATTTCTTGAATTGTGGGGTAGGACTTTTTTGTCCTACTTTGTTGCATAAGTATCTGAGTTATTCATTGAGAATGAAATTTTGCAAAGTTTTTAGTAGGAAATTGATTTGTGGGAATATAGGTTGTGATTGTATAGCCAATGCAAAAAACAACATGTGTCAAAAACCAGCAAGCTCATGGTCAAAATCATCCAATGTAGAGTCTATAGAAGTTTAGGGTGTCATTCGAAGAGTAAACACCAATTTGAACATCCCAACACATGATCAAAGATGAGGAAGCTCACATTGTGGGTCCTAAAGCAAATTCAACGGATCCATCATTTTAAGAGTTTTAGCCATATGTTTCTTGAGAAGGTCCACGGAACAACCTAGGTCCGTAAAAACATGACCTCCTAAATGCTTCACTCAATGCATACAACAAGATATATTAGCATGTAACTTACTACTCATCTTGGGTCATCAAAAGAGAAAAAGCTTTACATATTTGTAACATTGATATGAAGACCAAAGTATGAGTCCCAAACATGGATAATAGATAGCACATTAAAGACTTTGATAGTGTCATCCGTGAGGGTGCCACCATAAATATGGAAAGCAAGAAGGTTGATGTCATATTCATCCTTCAATAGCAAAACTATAGGTTGGAGAACAAACAAAAAAAGTAACCCTAATGGATCTGCATGTAGGGCACTAGTTGTGGAGAGAAGAGGGTCATTCTATCCCATGTGAAAAGGAGTTGGGAAGCTATGCAAAACTCAACTGAATGTGCAATAGCTAGTAAATGAAGATGGACCCCTGAAATATGGCATGTATGTCAACCATGTTGACATAGTTATTGAAGTTAACAATGGTTATCGTAAGAGTTGTACAATATTTGTAACATCCCAAAATTTCAAGAATAATTTAAACCTTAGAATGTGGTATATCGTATACAGAAATAGTTGAGGATATAAATGCAAAAAGACCATAAATAAAATTTCTTAATAGATAATGAACTGAGAAGAATAAAATGGGACTCAAAATGCTTTTTCTCCTTAATATGTATATTATTTGTTATAATTAACTCAAAGATATACATGTTGGTTTATTTTCTCTCTCATCAAAAGAAGTTACTCAAAAAGGCACAGAAGGAAGATGAAACAACCTTTGAGTGGACTATAAGTTATTATCTTGAATTTTGACTCCATGTTCACAAAGGAAAGTCATTTCCACAATATCTAATCAATTAAAGTATTAAAGTTAAATTTAAATGACTAATGATGAATTGTGTGGAAATTTCTAGAAAAGGTAGATTGAGAGTAACTACTAGGCATAATTCGACCCTAACTTTCACCCAAGATAAATATACACTTAAATAGGGTTGATTGCCAAGTTTGGATGGAAAAAGAAGTTGATTAATGGCTTAAATAAATCAAATAAGTCAAGTACTTAAGGGGCAAGAAAAGGATACCTAACTTTCGTATTTTGGACCCAAATATTTTCCATAGATAGATTTGTATATTAAAAGCTTTTCTTTAAAATTTTATACCAATCAGAATTAAGGAGAGACATTTATGAATTAATTGGGTTTCCTAAAGTGAGAGGGTCAATTGAGCAATGTATTAAATGTCACAATTATCATTCGATTTAGAAATCATACCTGACCCTTTTGTTTTCTCACGTGGACCATTGGTCGTTGGATCGAGATCCAATGACTCACGAGTCATCATCTACCCCGAGTCAGACTAGGAAAGTTATATAGTGTTGTCGCCTGTTCTCTCATGTCTCTCTCCCTCTCTGATTAGATTGAATGGATAAAACTTGTCCCATTAAACTCATAAAGGGATTCTGATCACAACCACCCTATGTTTTTCCATCTTTGGAAAGCTATTAAGGAATCCCCAAATTCACAGACTTTCCCATTCGACCAACCTCCACAGCCACCAAATATGGGGGGGGGGGGGCTACCACCCTTCTGCGAGGACTGAAATCCCTATGCAAGACCACCAAATCCTCAATAAGACTTCACTCGACTTCTATGTTTTCACCCTACCACCAATTACAACCCCAAACTAGTCCTCTCTCCCATTCTCTATGCAACACCATGTCAAAGTAGCACCCTCACCGTTCTCGTTGCTCCAATCATAGTTGGATGAATTGGGGTTGTCGATGAGTTAGACCGGACAAGGCGGAGGTGCTGGTACTATTGCCTTTCACTTGGTGGCTCTAAATCTCAGAGTCAACTTTGGTATTCACTCCAACACGGGAAAGATTCACAAACATGGACGAGTCGAGGTAAAAGACGACTACGTAGAGAAATTACAGCCCTACCCTCCCATCATCTACAGCGAGGTGAGGGTGCTTTGGACCTTCTGCCCTATTTTTTGCTTAAGCCCTGTCGGGCCCGGATGTCTACAGAGCGTGAGCCGATTGACTTATCTGTGGCCTACCCCAATGCACCCTGGACAAGCAAGCCGCCTATGAGGTGAGCTGTGATTGGTCCAGAAGGTTTTAATTTGTGAATATTCTAGTTTTTAATTGGTAACTCCAAACTTGGCAAAAGTATATATGATTTTGATCCGAAAATTTTAGGGAATGCAATAAAAATATAATCAAGGCCAAATTCTATCTCGGATTCTAAAATTACCTAAAGTTATCAACTTTAATATGATAAATGTATAAAAACCCTAAAACCTTAACTTTATGGATCATGATATGTTTAAATGATCCAAATAGTCAAAGTCTAACCTATTTGGATAAAATATCATTTTGATCAAATTCTAGATTAATAATTCATATGTTATCAAAGTTAGGATTGTAGGTGATAACTGGAGTGCAAATTAATATATTAAATGTTATGAACATGGTGTTTAGGGTTTTCAAACCCCAAGGACGTGATTAGGGTTTACTGAATCTAGGAAGGAAGATCAATTCTCCTTTAAGTGCAAGGTAAGTGGTCCATGATAATTGAACATAAGTAATTTTTGCTTTATATATGTACATATGCAATGAATGTTATGACTGTGTTCTATATTTCAATTGCTTAAAGTCAATGAAGCTGTGATGAATCGAATGTTATGATTTTAATATATGTATTATGGTATCATCTTCATGCACATTAAGAGTGACATCCATATTAAGATTCAAGAGAAATTTAAGAGAAAATTACGAGTTTTAAGAGAAAGTTAAACTTATATAAGATCCTCATCAAGAGGCCCCTTTGAGAAAAACTAAGAGGCACTTCAGTGCATAAGAGAAGAGGCATTTCAGTGCAACCCAAGAGGCATTTCGGTGCAATCAAAGAGGCACTTTGGTGCATAATAGAAGAGGCACTTCAGTGCAAAACCCGAGGATTCTTATATAAGTCAAGATAAAAGAAGTAATTTAAAAGAAATTGTGTCCCTTTTTCAATGTTTAATATTCAAACTTTATTTTTAGTTTAAATGTTTTCTTTAAAGATATAATATGTTCAATTCCACATACCAATTTGTTTGATGCATTGTTGTGGGTGTGATGCTCGCACATAAGGAGTAAGCTTAGGAGGAAGAAGTGCAAGGAACAACTTAAGGAATCCTCAAGAAGAAAAGACCTAGTGAGTTCCTTTTACCAAGATGATCCAGAGAATTTGATATCTTTACATTTTGTATAGCCTTACTATTAAAGTAGATTAGAAGAACTTGATGTAGTTTCTCTTTTTCCAAAACTATGTATGAATCTATATTTTGAGTTAATGCATGGTGTTTTAATTATCTTGTTATTATTGCATATCATGTTTTGTAATGTTCCATCAAAGCAAGTGACCCATGTTATGGACAACATATATAGGATTTGCTTCCGCTGTCATGTATGTACTTGGAGGGGCATTACAATATGGTATTAGAGAAATTTGGTAAATGGCTACCAGTCAAGCATGATTAACCTAGTCATCCTAGAATGAAGATATGAGTTTACGGTATAGGAAAGGGCTTAAGGGAAGAGTAAAAAACCCTAAGATAACAAGAGTTTCACCCTAGAGTAGAAATATATATTATTGATCGATGTATATCTAGTTTACATCTTAGGTCTTAACCTAATCTTAGATAATGGCATATCCTCTCTTTTCTCAATGGAGATGGTCATCCAATTGAGGGTTGCAGAGAGAATGTCATTAGGTAAGTCTTATTATGCATCTCTTCCTTTCGTATGAGTACGTGTGGTATGGGACATGTGTGCTATTTGGTTGGTGAAGGGTATCATAATAGGATTTCACATTGTTGAGTATGTTCCTGATCAACATATAATGGTGATGTTAACGATGAGCAATACAAAATACCTAAAATAAATTGTCATATATACCTAATGTTAGAAAGCCATGACCTAGGTATAGTTATGAGTTGGTTTCTTAACCCTAAGTATAAGTTTAGAAGATGAGGAATAAAGTAATAGCTAATTCATGTTCACATAATCATAATAAAATTAGATGCCTCATGCTACATAATTATTTTATGCAAAATTATGAACATATTTGAACCTTTGAAATGTTAACTATCATTAAATGAAGAGGTAAGAAAAACCCTAAGGTAGGTAGTAGCCTAAGGAAAATTTCCAAGACGAAATTTATTTAAGGTGGGTAGAATTGTAACATCCCACAAATTCAAGATTTATTTAAACCTTACAATGTGGTTTTTCTTAAATAGAAATAGTTGAGGGTCTAAATGAAAAAATACCATGAATAAAATTTATTAAGAGATAATGAAGTGAGAAGAATAAAATAGGACTCAAAATACGTTTTCTCCTTCATATGTATATTATGTGTTACAATTAACTCAAAGATATACATGTTGGTTTTTTTTATCTCGCCTCCAAAGAAGTTACTCAAAAAGGAACAAAAGGAAGATGAAACAACCTTTGAGTGAACTATAAGTTATTATCATGTATTTGACTCCAGGGTTCACAAAGGAAAGTCCTTTCCATAATATCTAATCAATTAGTGCATTAAAGTTAAAGTTAAATGACTAATGATGAATTATGTTGAAATTTTTAGAAAAGTTAGGTTGAGAGTAACTAATGGGCATAATTCGACACTAACTTTCACCCAAGATAAATATACACTTAAATAGGTTTTCTTTCAAGGTTTGGATGGGAAAAGAAGTTGATTAATGCCTTAAATAAGTCAGATAAGTCAAGTACTTAAGAGGCAATAAAAGGATATCTAACTTTCATATTTTGGACCCAAATATTTCCAACAGATAGATTTATATATTAAAAGCTATCCTAAAAATATGCGACCAATCCGAATTAAGGAGAGAGAGTTATGAATTAATTGGGTTTCCTAAAGTGAGAGGGTCAATCGAGCAATGTATTAAATGTCACAATTTTCATTCGATTTGGAAATCATACCTGACCCCTTTATTTTCTCACGCGGACCAATGGTCGTTGGATCAAGATATAAAGACTCACATATCATCCTCTACCCTGAGTCACACCAGGAAAGTTGTACAGTGCCGCTGTTTGTTCTCTCACATCTCTCTCCCACTCTGAATAGTTTGAGCAGATAAAACTTGTCCTATTAAACTCATAAAGGTATTCATATGACAACCACCCTAAGTTTTGACATCTTTGGAAAGGTATCAAGGAATCCCCTACTTCACAGACTTTCCCCTTCAACCAACCTCCACAACCATGGGATACAAGGGGGGGCTACCAACCTTCTGCAAGTATTGAAATCCCTATGTAAGATCACCAAATCCTCCACAAGACTTCACTCGACATCTTGGTTTTTTCCCTGCCACCAATTCCAACCCCAACCCTGTCCTCTCGCCCATTCTCTACGCAACACCCTGTTAGAGTAGCACCCTCACTATTATCACTGCTCCAACCATAGTTGGATGAATTGGATTGTTAATGAGTTCGACCGGATGATGTGGATGTGCTAGTACTCTTGCCTTTCGCTCGGTGGCTCTAAATCCTAGAGTCAACTCTGGTGTTGACTCATGCAGGGGAAAGATTCACAAATAAGGATGAGTCGAGGTAGAGGATGACTATGCAATGAAATTACAACCCTACTCTCCAGTCGTCTACAACGAGGTAAGGGCACTTTGGACCTTCCACCCTATTTTTCACTTAAGCCCAGGCGGGCCCGAATGCCGGCAAAGCGTGAGCCTATTGGCTTATATGTGGCCCGACCCAGTGCACCATGGACCAGCAAGCCACTATGTGGCAAGCTGTGATTGGTCTAGAAGGTCTTAATTTGTAAAAATTCTAGTAATTAAATGGCAACTCCAAACCTAACAAAAGTATATATGATTTTGATTAGAAAAATTCAAGGAATGAAATAAAAATATAATCAAGGCATAATTATGTCTTAGATTCTAAAAGTACCTTAAGTTACCAACTTTAATATGATAAATGTATAAAAACATGATCATGATATGTTTAAACAATCCTAATAGTCAAATTCTAACCTATTTGGATAAAAATATCATCTTGAATCAAATTCAACATTAATAATTCATATGTTATCAAAATTAGGGTTTTAGGTGATATTTGGAATGAAAATTTATATATTGAATGTTAGGAATAAGGTATTTACGGTTTTCAAACCCCAAGGACATGATTAAGGTTTGCGGAACCTAGGAAGGAAGATCATATATTCTTTAAGTGCAAGGTAAATAGTCCATGCTAATTGAACAAAAGTAATATTTGCTTTTACGTATCTATATATGCAATGAATGTTATGAGTTTGTTATCTATTTCAATTACTTAAAATCAATGAAGGTGTGATGAATCAAATGTTATGCTTTTACTGTCCATATTATGGTATCATATTCATGCACATAAAGAGTAAAGTCCATATTAAGATTCTAGAGAAATTTAAGAGAAAGTTAAGAGTTTTAAGAGAAATATAATGTTAAATGATAAATTCTATAAGATCCTTATCAAGAGGCTCCTTGGAGAAAAACTAAGAGGCACTTTGGTGCATAAGAGAAGAGGCACTTTGGTGCAACCCAAGAGACACTTCGGTGGAATCCAAGAGGCACTTCGGTGCATAAGAGATGAGCTACTTTGGTGCAAAACCCGAGGAGTCTTATATAAGTCAAGATAAAAGAAATAATTCAAAAGAAATTATGTCCCTTTTAAAATGTTTAATGTTCAAACTTTATTTTCAGTTTACATGTTTTCTTTAAAGATATAAAATGTGCAATTCCAATTACCAATTTGTTTGATACATGGCTAGGGGTAAGGAGCAAGATTAGGAGGAATAAGTGCAAGGAATAGATCAAGGAATCTTCAAGAAGAGAAGATCTAATGGAGTGCCTTTTAGCAAGACGATCCAGATAATTAGATATCTTGACATTATGCATTGCCTTGCTATCAAAGTAGATTAGGCGAACTTGATGAGTTTTTCTTTTGCAAAAACTATGTATGAATGTATATTTTGAGTTAATGTATGGTGTTTAAATTATCTTGTTTCTATTGCATATCATGTTCTGTAATGTTCATCCAAGGTAGGAGACCAGTGTTATGGATAACATAGGGTTTTCTTTCATTGTCATATTTGTACTTGGAGGGGCATTACAATATTGTTGGTCATGGACAGGCTAGTGGCGTCATGTAGATAGACTTCAACACTCCCCATAAATTCCAACACATTATTGATGAACCTAAAGATAAGTGGTTGCATATGATAAGAAACCCTTTACAATGTGTAGAAATGTTGCAACACCTGTGGCATAGTTTCTAAAAGTGTGAAACTTGACTTTGGATAAATGTTAACTCTTACGCATATCATTGTTTGAATTGTGATGAAAACCAAATGATTCAAAACCTTTTCCCCATGGTGTTCCAAACTATTTATGTAGTGAGCCCTACCATACATCTATCCAAAACATGCTCCTAAAATTTTTATTAGGATATGTTACGATGGAGATCTAAAGGGACATGCCTCAAAATAGAGGGGGAATGAGATAAAAACCCTAAAAATCAGTGGAATTGAGAAGAGAGGTAAAGACAATTCCTAGAGAAAGAGGAAATTGTAAACATAGAATATTGTAATGGTTTACATGTGTTCAGAAGCTTGGGGCAGAGTCTATTATATACAGGTATTGGGCTCATACATCTTAGCATGTTACCCATGTAACTGGGCCCACATCGTAATTTTATATCAAATAAAAATGTAGGATCTATCTCACAAAAGTACTATAGAGTGATAATGGAGTGAATCTATTAAAAAAGGGCTCGATTATCCAATACCCTATGCCACCACAGACACAAAATTGGCCTAGTACTTTTTGGTCCTACTTTGTTGCATAAGTATATGAGTTCTTCATTGAGAGTGAAATTTTTCAAAGTTGTTAATAGGAAATGAATTTGTGGGAATATCAGTTGTGATAATATAACACATATCTACTTCACTCAGATGATATGACAAATAAGCTTGAATTAGTTTGTTCTTGAATGAAAAAATGGATTAATCACTAAATACAACACTCTAGTATTGTCACATAATATGGTTGCTAGATGTGAAGAAAGGAATTGTGATCTCTCAATAAGATTGAGATCCCTATGGGATTTACATTAGTGGTTTCTAAAGCTTGGTATTTAGCCCCACAAATTGATCCAGAAATAGTACTCTACTTCTTAGCACTCTAGGAGACAAAGAAAGTGTGAAAGAAAAATGCGAAATCCAATCATTGATGGCCATGTCAAAGATCATCCTTCCAGATCTGAGTCATTGAAAGATCATAGACTCAAATCATGAGTTGATGAAATTTATAACTTTAGGGAAATCGGGATGACAGATAAAGTAGAAAAAACAAAAATTGAATTCTTGATTTCACTTAACAGCATGATCACATCAACAACATTGTACCTAGAAAGGAAAGGTTACAAGAGTTATATCTGGTCCTGGAACAAGACCAACGACAACTCTTGATGTAGTACCATGCTTCTTCTCCAAGTAGCAGTGAGCGTCTTCTTCAGGTAGTAGCATGCTCCTTCTTCAGTAACACTCAAATAGTCATCATCAACTACCTCATGGTCTGGCAACCATGGAGGATGGTTGACAGAGTTCTCCTAGCGGAAGAAGCCTCCTGCCTCTAGATAAGTCCATGTGGACCATCGAGAACCCCATGTTGCACTATCAGATCCAACAAGAAGGAGTTGTCACCTTTGATCTTCAACCTAGTAGAGTTGATATGCTCTCCCACAATTGTCTCTCTCTTGCTATCGCTCCCTTTATTGGGTAGGACTTGCTCAAGCTCTCTATTGGTTACCACAACCAGAGAGGACAACAATTGTCAGATCCAACAGTTATGTTTTGAGAAGCCCCTCAGTACCCATGTACTTATAAGAGAGGCTAGGGTCAGGGTTTCTTGTATGTATGGAGTCGAAAGGGTTGAATTCACAAATTTATAGAACCAGCGCATGGTAAACCAGTCAGTTTGCATACCCAACCAGTGGGTTTGTATGTGAATTATTTGGTTTGTTCAACAAACTATTTGTTTCGTGTAGTTTTTGATTCTGAATCACATTGGAATTTAATATATGATTGATGCATGAGATGATGTCTACACCAATCCTTGATCTAATTAAATTGACCATTGAACCGAGCAGTTCATCCCATGAACCGGTCGGTTGGGACCTCGGAACCGATCAATTCACTATGTGAACTGGTTGTTTCACACTCAGGTTCAGCCATTGATTAGCCAATGTCGACTCCAATTGACCTGACACTCCAACTGATCAGTTCAAAACTTGAACTAGTTGGTTCGAGTCTAGTTAGTCAATTTTGAACCTCAATTATTCAATTTAATACCTAAACACCTTTATTAATCAATGTAAACATCATTCATGAGTATACTCCTATTCTAAGTATATCCTATGGATGTGACCCTATAGGTCCAGAGTTATGTTGGCAGGAAATGTCAATAACCAAGTTATGGCATCACAAGAAAAGAGTGATGTCTAGAAACACATCATTGCTACCCAAGTAATTTGGAAAGATGGACAACAACTTCAACCTAAAACCTGTGACTAGTGTTACTGTGATCGCATAGTTCCTTTGTCACTGATATATGGATTGAACTTGAGGCATTGAATTGTCAACCTCTCAACATTGAATCGATGTTTGTTGAATTAGAGAAAACTATTTGATATGCATGTGAGTTCACATATCACATATTGAATCACATGAGTAAGGCCATGCATTTCTCAATCTCGCTTATCAAGAGGTCCTGGATATTAATCTCCTGTAGGAGGGACAAATCCCATCTACATAACTCACAATCTATCCCCATGTGTCACGGTGCACCCTGGTACCACCTTTGTGGCAACCCATATTCAAGATCATGGTGGATGATGTCAAAGTACATGAACGACATGTGATGTATGTAATGACTTTAGGTCTAAGAACCAAAAACACCACTATCACTATGAGAGCTAATTATGACAACCATTCTATGGTCTCCATGTAACACACTCATGATGAGTCTGTCTGATACACTGTTCTCAAACATGTACATATGTTCTTGACTTAATATCACATATCATGACTAATGTGACTTTGTCTTCAGTAAACACACACTCAAGTCTTACAAATTACTTTTGTCTATTTTTCTTCCACAATAGTATCCAACTAGGGAATAACAAGAATGTACATACTCTTAAGATTCGTATGATCTCATTGTTCAAGTCGTGCACTTGAAGACATAAGTCATCGAGTAACATCATTCTTTAGACATCTACAATGTCTATTTCATCATCTCATGTTGAGAAAAACATAATAGACATAATTACCTTTATTATTATCAAATTAGGTATCTCATACCCCATTGCAAACATAATATGATTGGGTCTTTGGGAAAACATACCAACAAACCCCCACTTGCACTTAGAGACAATCACCCACGAATCTTATTCCAAGTGATCTTAACATGTCTATCATGTTTCTACTGCGCAAGTACTTTTATAGAAGGTTTAGCAACAATTGCTTCAAGTCGATGTTTTGCATGTTTCACATCTCTTCCTTTTTTCACAATTGATGGAAGTGTCATAGTATGCTATCTAAGAGTCCTTTCCAAATTAGTAGCTCCATTATTGTCATCAGTATATCTACTATGTCATCAATGGTTGGAATCACCCATAAGTTCATCTCTATGAACTTTTAGATCCATACCATATCTTTTGATGTTGACATAACACCAAGATACTTGTAACATACTGAATCTCAGGGTCTTCCCTGCAATTTACCCACTTCTAAGCTTTTCTTTGACTTTTAGTCCATTTGTACCTTTTCCATAAATTCCACATACTTTTGGATCATTTTTGGACTCCTTGTGCATTTTGAGCACAATTTGATGTTGAAATCACTATTTACCCTCTTTGATGTAAATTGAGGGGTGTTTGCACAAATAACCCACATTAGGGGATAAGTTAGGGTTAATTATGTAATGTGGTCTTTAATGGGATAATATAGCAGATTATATTTATTTGGAGCTTTTTGGATAAATATATTATTAATAATGTGTATTTGAGTTCATATATGTGTATATTAACCTTAATTGTTTCTCTCTCCTCGAAATATGATTTTAGTTCATAATAATATGTTATTTTGTTAAGTAATGAGTATTTGTATCCTAATATGTTTTATATCTCGAGTTTACTCACATGTTTCTCATTAATAGCTTTTTCATATAATTCCTTGATTTTAATGTGTTATTATACTCTTTTATGATCTATGTATTTATTAAGGGCCTTATTATGCTTTAAACGAGAATCTAATTATATATAATCGTTCTAAATGTTAATATGAGCATGTGGTCCAAATTTGGTGATTTTTGGAATTCATTTGACCCCTCAAAATGATTTTATATACTTTTAATAAAGTGTAAATTAAAATGGTGAATAAATAACTCATCTTCACACCTCACTCATATTATGGACTAATTAAGACTGAAAATATATGTAATAAGTGAGTGGAGGACTCTTGGACTCCAAATCTCGAATTTGGGAACCAAGGGTTGCTTATAAAAGCAACAAATAATTTATTTCTCTAACATTATATTAAAATATGCTTTAATGATAAAAATAATTATTTGGATGCCAAAGGTTGGGTAAAATGCAAATCTAATACTATAGCATGAATCTAGACGTCATTAGCAACCTAGGGTTAAAATTTGGGGTCATTTGGAGTTCATTTGACCTTCCAAATGCAATAAACAAGTTTTCATTAAAATGTGACATTATAGCCATCGATTTAATAGCTATGCACATCATTTAAGCCTAAGTTTAGCTGTCACGCGCACAGGCCCATCGTGGGCCACGATCCAACGGTCCAAGATGGACGCGGATCCGATCCAAGGGTCGACTCTTCATCTCCTACCTCCGGCTAACTGTAGGAGCAACGAGCAGCCACAACTCGCTTCGTCTCCACCTTTCTCCCTCGATTCTCCGTTGTTTCTAGATTTTTCTTCACCCACGTGATCGTGGTGAGCTCCCGAACCGTTTGAGCTCTCACTCGACTGGAGAGATGCAGCATAGCCCGAACGGCTGGGGCCGCCGGTCGAGCTCTCTCATGGCCACCTTCGAAACGCATGCATACAACATCTTGCCTATAAATAACTACCTTCACGCCTTCGTCGGACCCTAAGAAACTCGCCTAAACCATCGATTTCGCCTACGGACGTACATTTGGCCGCCGACGTGGAGATTTTGCAGCAGACCTTGCGGAGCTCCTCCCATCTTCTAGGATGCTTGTGCATCGAAATCAACTGTCTAGGTGAGTTCCTCGTTCGAATACCTTCGTTTCGAGTACCTGCACGACGATTTTGGTTAAGAAACGTGGAAACGCCCAAATGGGCAAGTTGCTCTCTCACGGCCATGGCTGGCTCGTGAGGAAGAAGAAGACGCTCAGGCTTTTTACGGTTTTACCCTCGCGCGCCCCATCCTTGCTGCTTTAACGCTAGGGGCATATCGGTCATCTTTTTCCCAATGGTATTTTAATTATTCTGATTGGTCCATTTTGTTTAATTCATAGTAAATCACTCGGTTGTCAGAAAATTACAAATAAATACTCGTTGGAAAGCTAAAAACATGTAGAATCCGAATTTTTAAGTTTTGAACGCTGTTTTCCATCATAAGCCTGATAATTAATTCAAACCTTAATTTAAATGTATAAAGTGATGTAAAATGATAATAATAGTGTTTTAACTCCGTTTTTGACAATAAAATATGTTTTCTCGAGTAGAAAATTATTAGGGATCGTTTGGACCTATTTCCAGAACCAAAATCCAAAACCTTTACATATGGTCTATAAATATGGATATTTTACACTTAAAGTACCTTTAAGTAACCTAATACATGTGTAATGTTTGCAACTAGGGAAAAATGGAATGGTGATACAATCAACTTGGTGAAAGTATTGGTAATGAATCTAGAACAGGTATGTGGATCCTATTGTAATTGTGGAATTTAAATGTGATGTAATTGTGCAAACTACCTATCTTTCAGTTGGGACTTTTCCAACCCCACTTATCATTGTGCTAGCCTTATAATCCTTCTAATTACACTTATTGGCTCTTTACTTATCTTATGCCATTATGGCTTAATCATTGGAATCATTCTTCTTCATATGTTGCCTTCTTTACTTGGAAATGATTTAATCTTGTTACTGACTCATCTTTTGAAATACTTGGCAATCTTATAAATATTGTGGATGCCTTTGTGGCTCTTTTAATTGTAATCTTGTTGATTGCCTATGTTGGCTCATCTCTTGAAGTACTTGTATAATGATGTTGCCTATGATGGCTTGTTGATTGAGATTATTTATTTGGGTTTTATTCCCAATGCTTGTTGTATCTTGTTATATACTTTTCACTATGCTGCCAAGTGAATGTTTATGCATGATATAGTTATTGGCCAATTGACAATGTAGTGTACATGAGTACAAACCACCCACAGGGCACTGAGGTTTTAGTCCTCCTGCCGGGCACTGGGGTTTTAGTCCCCCTGCCATTTTATATATTAGGCACTGGGGTTTTATTCCCCCTGCCACTTTTTAGGCACTGGGGTTTTAGTCCCCCTGCCATTGGTGAGGTCCGGTAGGTGCCTCACCCTACATTGATAGGACGTTGAGTCATAATTTATATTCATGCAAATGTGATAATTGTTGATGTTTAAATGTGGCAGTTTCTCTCTCTCGTATTCATATATTGGTCTCATTTCTTTGGAAATCTCTTCTTGTGGAGAATCTTTTATATTGCAAAGCTTTTTATTATTATTTGTCCTATTCCTTTTGATTGACACATACCTTTTTATCCTTCTCTTGCTGGATGACCCCAACCATCCAGGATAGGAATCAGAGTGCGCATGGAAGCTTGGTGAACCCAAGGCTAAGGATAGGATAAGAAGACGGAGAACATATAGTATATGATCATAGTTGCTTTTATGTTATATAGTTGTTTTGTTTGGAGACAATGTTGCATTAGTCTAAGTCTTCCTCTACCTAGATCCTTGTAGTTGCTTGTATAAAGTTGTACTCCCATTTGGGGAAATTCTAT
Source organism: Alisma plantago-aquatica (assembly GCA_963693085.1). Taxonomy (NCBI): domain Eukaryota; kingdom Viridiplantae; phylum Streptophyta; class Magnoliopsida; order Alismatales; family Alismataceae; genus Alisma; species Alisma plantago-aquatica. The sequence goes on from OY856412.1 coordinate 1,152,011,243, forward strand.
AATGTACTCTTTATACATTTTTGAATAATGTCAAGATTTAATTCTTCCGCTGCCATACTTTTGATGATTTTGTTTATCATGTTTTTAGTAGAGACATTTTTTTTTTGGGTCTTTACAATACTCAACTTCTATTTTAGATTTAAACAACTATCCTTGCTCAGATCTCTTCCAGCTTACAGTTCCATTTTAAGGTCAAACATTAAATTCGATTGCAATCATTAATTTGTCAGTTTGGAGTTTGCATCAGTGTAACCCTTTACACCCAATTCGTCCTTATTACCATAACCAATGAACTGATCCTTTTAGTGCTTCTCAAGCACTTAAGGATGTTCTTCATGGTAGTCCAATGACTCTCTTTGGGATCTGACAGATACCCTCTCGTCATGTCAAATACATATGAGATCTCTAGATAGGTATATATGTATACATACATACATATATATATGTATATATATGTATATATATATATGTATATATACATATATATCATCTCACATGTCTAATACATATGAGATAACCAAATATCTTCTCATCATGTACAATACATACGAGAACATTGCACATGGAATGTTACTCATGTATTCCCATTCTTCATAAGAACTGGGACACTGGGCTCTTGAAAGACTAACTCCATGGAACATGTACGAGTTTACTTATATCGAGTCTTGCATGTTGAACCCCTTCATAATCTTGCCAATGTATGTTCTCTTTCTTAGGTTAAGAAGCTTTCCAGATCTATCTCTATCGATCTCAATTCCTATCACATAGGATGCTTCGCCCAAACTCTTCATAGAGAAGGTACTTTCTTTGCCAGGTTTTCATATTTGCAGGATATTATTCCCCATCATCATATGGAATATAAATATATTCCCACTATATATTTTGTAATTAAAGATTCCATCTTCATTCTGATTCAAGTCAAACTCATTGACTGGCTGGTCAAATATGACGTTTCCATATATGAGAAGCTTTCTTCAATCCAAAGATTTACCTTTGTAGCTTATGGAGTTTATTTATATTAATGGATTTATAAAATGCTTTATCTTGTGTCAAGTACGCATCCTCACAATTATTCTAGTCAAGGAATGTGGTTTTTACATCCATATGCCAAATCTCAATAGTCATAATAAGCTGCAACTACAACCATGATCCTGATGGATCTTACCATGGTAATTGGTGAAAGATTTCATCATATTCTACACCATAAACTTGTTTTAAACTATTTGCAACTAAACTACCCTTACATGTTTGTCTCCTTTCAAAGACCTAAAGTCTCCCTATGGGTTTTACCCCTTAAGGTGGATCCATCAAGGTCATACCTTGTTGGTTTACATGGAGTCCATCTTTGATCTTATGACCTCAAGCCATGCTTTAGATTCTGGTCCCTCAATAGCTTCTAAGTAGATTTTTTACTGATCATCTATGATTAACTCACCGCCTTTTGAGTTATCATAATCTTTAAAACTCAAGGCATGTTCTACTAGAGATATGAATTTTGTGTTACATAAGGAACTTAAGATTCCACAACAACTTGTGATTCTTATTTTTCCTACTATACCTCTTTAGGTTCAATGTGTAACGTCCCCGGATTCTGCCACCTCGAGACTTAGAAGGCTTGAGAAGACAAATCCAAAAACATTAGACAATCGATTCAGAGAGTGATGCGGAAGCATAATACACATACATGAACATACAACCATAACATTTCTCAACAATAACATGTATATTAACAACATGAATTATTACAGCTTGGATTACATTTACATATTGAAAAAATAGAAAATTACACAGTCTAAACATGTATGTTAACCAGGATCTTACACAATAGGTACAACCTGAACACTACTCACTTCATGACTTTTATTACATGCTAGCTCTGAACCTAAAACATATGTGAAACAACGGATCAACACACAAGGTGTTGTGTACATGGGTAGAAAGATATATACTAATATGTTTGTATAATTGAAATAACTAGAGAAAAAAGAGTAAAAGAAAACATTGTTTAAAGTGATAATCAGGTAAACACATATTTGTAGATGTCTTTTGATGTGTTTGTACTACTAAGTGGTGTCGCACTTCATTTTTCCCCACCCCTTGGGCTATGGGGACCGAGTGCCGACCTTATATTTAGAGGGGAGAGAGAGATATGTCGCACCTCATTTTTCCCCGCCCCTTACACTATGGGGACCGAGTGCTGACCTCATATTTAGAGGAAGAGATAGAGGATTGAGAGAGAGAGTGCATATATCCACCTACTAGCTACAAACCATCTATATTCTTTTTTTATGTTATTTAGTGTTTTGTGGAGCATACACTACTATTACACATCCAAGAATTTATATGCAAACACAAGCATCCAAAGTACATTATATCATTATGCATTCATGAAAACTAGTCTTATACTTAATAAAACCCACGTACCTGAGCTCAGAGATTTCTAATTTTTCCTAGACCATCTACATCACTGTTCATCACCTGATTCATAACAATTAAATATCATTAATAGAAGGTTCACCATAATTAATGGTATTTAGGTCAAGATCAGGGTTTAGCCAAACCTAGGTCCAAGTGATCCAAAACATGTTTCTATTATTTTTCTATTGATCAAGAGATCATAATAAGGGTCTAGTACGATTTTCATATTTTTTTTATTACTAGTCTATTTTCTAGAATTAATATGATGTTTAAAGCATCTAAATGTGCATTAATGGGGGTAGTCCAAATATTTTGAAATTATTATCAAATCTGAGTCCATATTAAGTTTCCTCACAACCATACGGTTTAACATAATTTTTTTGGGAATTTATCTCACATAGATAGGATTTATTATATCACATGCATTCTAAAACGAATCATCATCTTGTAAATTAAAACCCATCAATATTACTATTTCAAAGGTCAGATCTAGGGGTCTTATAAGAAAGAGGATATTTTTCTGAGCCTAGGGATATTTTTCGGGTATTTTAAGGGAAAAGGGGGCTATTTTCTATGTATTATACAAGATATAGACAAATCCTGGGATTTTAGATGGTATTTACCTATATTGGCCAATCACCATTCGCCACGTGTATACTAGAGTGACGCTGCTCCTCATTTGCGACGATCTGGTTTAGGCTGTTGGGTTGGTTTGTTTTCTAGACCACCTGGGTTCGATCTGACCCAGTTTGCTCCTCTCCTTCTTGCTTTCTTGCCGCACGATGCATGCCTACGTCCATCATCGTGAGGCCCTCCTATCGTTCTTCAACACTGCCTCAAGCCTGGCGTCGAGCTTCTCTTCTGCACAACACCACTATATCTTTATACTCCGGTGAGATGGCGCCATGCCTTCTCCTCATCATCGTCCTCTCGATCTTAGTTAAGGAGACCTAGAGCGATGAGTCCATGAGATCGTCGGCCCTGCTCTTCCATACATAGGAGAAACGGGGAGCAACCTGGACCTCCTCAGATCTCCTCACCTTCTGGCTCTTCTTGACGGTCCCGACCTCCATGCTGACGGGTGGTTTAGGTGGTGGAAGAGCAGATGGCGTAGGTTTTTGGGGTGTTGTGGTCATCCTCGGCGACTTGGTTCCCCACACAAAACATCACCAGTGTGGTGGCGGAGGAGCCCGGCGGTGCATAGCCTGTGGGCTATAGGAGGAGGTCGGTTGTGCATCTTTTTCACACTTCACACCTCCACCCATATCAGTCTATCAGTGAGTCGTCCATGGTCTCCTCCCTTCTTCTTCTATCAATAGGACTCCATGGCCAGTTTTCGGTGTTGCTGCTAAGCCCATCTCTACCATGCCTCCCCGCCATGACAGTGATCATCAGCCATAGGGAAGGCTCCTGAATGGCCAATGCAACTTCAAGAATAGGTCGTATGACCACTAGGTATGTAACTCACCCGTCGTTGCATCCAAAGAGAGGAAGAAGCATCACAACTTCAATCCTTTGATGATCTGCAGAAACCTAGTTGGCCAAGGTGAATGACGATGAAGGGAGAGGGATGGATGGGGTCGATCTGCCTCCTAATTTACTGATCTTTCATTTTTCTCACTGTAGTGGTGAGACACAACATAGATATTGGTGGATTTCTCTCAACACTTCTGGTTTGGCCACGAAAAAAAGGTTGTTAAGAAGATCCTTCAATTTTGGGAAGATGACAGGTGACGAGTTGGGTTGCTTCCCTCAAACCCAAAGGATCTAGAGTTTAGAAATGAAGTCTCCATTGCTGAGTCAACAATAGTCACAATTTGGATTGGGCCAGGCTTTCTACCATGGGCCACATGACATGTCAAGGATACACCCATCATTATCTCCAACAACCATAATTTGAATTCCATGAGACCGTAACAAAACCCTAACGACCAACTATTCTCTCTCGGCTAAGTCTCATATACATGGTCTAACATTTGTTCACTAAACCCAGCTCATCACACATCTTTTGAAATAAATGTGTAAACATTGAATATAACTAAACAAATCATTTAACGTTGATCAAACAAGTTCTATCCACTTAAAATGATCATGATGCATCCCAAGATTCCTTATTCAACCATTTAAATCCATGTATGCTTAATTTGGTACTTAACTCCAAATGTCCTCAAATCGACTAATAATTAGTATTAATCATCTCTGTGTACATGAAAGGCCTTTCATAGCTACTATTGAACCTCTAATGGAATCTGGGTCATACTTGTGGGTCAAACGAAACCATTTTTGAATTAGAGTCACCCTGTCATAGAATTAACCAACTAGGAATATCCTTGGACCTTACATACTATATTGGTTTTAGAAATCTTGAAAATTGAGTCATCACATTCACCCCACCTTATTTGGAATTTCAACCTCAAAATTCAACTAATATCATCCTTAAGAGGCTATTTAGGAGTTCAACTTCATATACTTCATCATTGCTTAGATTCTAAGACCACCATAGTTGCATGCACTCTAAGTTGTTTGCTTCGGGTCTAGAGATTCTTGGGTGTGTCCACCCCACCTTATATATGTGGAAGCATCACTTAAAGTCTTAGCCATAACATGCCATTATGATATCTTAGGATTACATCACCCCTAAGGATATGAGTTTTGTTCATAATTTTAAAGTTCAAGAGGAATTTGTTTATATGCCATGATATTCAGATCATTCAAATCTAACATCATTAGCATCTTACAATGATTTCAGCATTAGAGGGGATTTATCTTCATCCTTGATATTAGAATTTTTCTACTTAAGAAGGGCTTACGTAACATTCTTGACCATTAGGGATTCACCCTATGTTGTGATATTCATACTCAACTTAGAATCATACATTGAGAAGGATCAAAGTTACGAACTAAATTTCTGATCATGTATCCTATGATCCAAAAATATCTTTATATCAAGTTCATGAGTTCAAATTTTTTAGGTCTTGCATGTATTATGTGAAGGGAAAAAGAGAATATACTAAGTTTATCCCATGATCTCAACCTCATATCTTTCATGTTTCATATGAAGGGGGAAGAAAATATTTTAAAGTCAAACTTATCATGATTTCAATCTTCAGTACTACATGTATGATATAGGGGGAAACTATAGAATAGATCAAGCTTCTACGAGTGACTTCTCACATATAAATCATCTATATAGCTCAAGTGAGGCTTCTATAATTGTATATTAAGAAGGAGAAGAAGAAGGGAGAACATGTATTTTGAGTATCTTTTGCACAAAGCATCATACTCTCATAACTAGAGTTCATATATTACCTCACTTGCAACTAATGATGAAATTAACAAAATATGTCACTCCAGCTAGGACTTAATTTAGCCAAAGGATTGACTTTATCATATGGGTCATCTACCCATCCTTTTATTTCACCCAATTCTCACATATAGATTTGAATCATGCATAAGGACTATTTCCAGCTAGAACCTAATTTAGCCAAATGATTGACTTTATCATATGGGTCATCTACCCATCCTTTTTTTTCACCCAATTCTCACATATAGAATTGAATCATGCATAAGGACTCAACTCAAATACTCATGAGTAACCTAGCTTAGGACACATCATTTCACATATATCTAATATTTCATATATTGTAGGGCAGGTCCTATGACCCTCTCCTTGTGGGTCTCACTCTCTCTGGAGTTCACCACATATCTTGTCCTAACATTGGAGGATCTCCTTTGTAAAAGAGCTTGAGGCACATGCATATTCAACTGTATCTTAACTTAATTCATCTTAAGTAATAAAAAGGAATGTACTTTCACCATCAAGACTATGCATAAGTTCTTCAAAATTGGATTCAACAAGTATACAACTTAAACCTTTATAAGGAAACTTATACCATTAGAGATCAAACTTAGATAAGATTTCACATGCTTATATCAACTATCATTCTATCATCTACTCTATGTATCACGTGTCTTGATAAGGCTCTAGACATCTAATCTAGACTACTCTCTCTTCTAGACTGATGTCACTCCCTTTCACTTAGGTTGCATGAACAATAACTACCCTACAGTGCGAGGGACACATTTTTATATTTACATATATATAATACAATATTATATAGTTTTTCTCTGAGAAAGAAGACGTCAGAGAAGACACTCGAGGCTTGAGCCGATTGGAAAACAAAACCAAAGTAGTAAAACTGAGTGTCCCACACACAGTAGATAGTCTAGTGCCCAATAACCTAGTAAAATGGTGAGAACGAGATGTAGACTAGTGTAGTTGCCCAATACATATGAGCTCTATATGGAGAGGGTTTCATACACTCTTCTAAACCTAGTTCTCAAACATCTAGGTTCTAACCTAGAGGCTAAGTCAAACCTATTCCTTATTCAAAAACTTGCCAAGTTTCTAGGGTTTAAAGTGAAAGGTGAAATTATATTTAATATTTCATGGTGAGCAATTGTCAGGCGTAGCTATTGTTCATGCTCTGATACCAACTGTAACGTCCCTGGATTCTGTCGCCTCGAGACTTAGAAGGATCGAGAGGACAAATCCAAAAATGTTAGACAATCATTTCAAAGAGCGATGCGGAAGCATAATACGCATACATGAACATACAACCATAACATTTCTCAACAATAACATGTATATTTACAACATGAATTATTACAGCTTGGATTACATTTACATATTGAAAAAATAGAAAATTACACAGTCTAAACATGTATGCTAACCAGGATCTTACACAATAGGTACAACCAGAACACTACTCACTTCATGACTTTTATTCCACGCTATCTCTGAACCTAAAACATACCTGAAACAATGGATCAACACACAAGGTGTTGTGAACATCAGTAGAAAGATATATACTAATATGTTTGTATAATTGAAATATCTTGAGAAAGAAAGAGTAAAAGAAAATATTGTTTAAAGCGATAATCATGTAAACACATATTTGTAGATGTCTTTTGATGCGTTTGTACTACTACGTGGTGTCACACTTCATTTTTCCCACCCGTTGGGATATGGGGACCGAGTGCCAACCTTATATTTAGAGGGGAGAGAGAGAGATGTCACACTTCATTTTTCCCTGCCCCTTGGGCTATGGGGACTGAGTGCCGACTTATATTTAGAGGAAGAGATAGAGGATTGAGAGAGAGAGAGCATATATCCACCTAGTAGCTACAAACTATCTATATTATTTTTTAATGTTATTTAGAGTTTTGCAGAGCATATACTACGAATACACAACCAGGAATTTATATGTAAACATAAGCATCCAAAGTACAACATATCATTATGCATTCATGAAAACTAGTGTTATACTTAATAAAACCCACATACTTGAGTTCAGAGATTTTTAATTTTTCCTGGACCATCTACATCACTGATCATCGCCTGATTCATAACAATTAAATATCATTAATAGAAGGTTCACCATAATTAATGGTATTTAGGTCCAGATCAGGGTTTAGCCAAACCTAGGTCCAAGTGATCCAAAACATGTTCTTGTTATTTTTCTACTGATCAAGAGATCATAAAAAGGGTTTGGTACGATTTTCATATTTTTCTGATTACTGGTCTATTTTCTAGAATTAAAATGATGTTTAAAGCATCTAAATGTGCATTAATGGGGGAAGTACAAATATTTTGAAATTATTATCAAATCTGAGTCCATATTAAGTTTCCTCACAATTATACGGTTTAACATAAATTTTCTGGGAATTTATCTCACATAGATAGGTTTTATTATATCACATGCATTTTAAAATGAAGCATCATCTTGTAAATTAAAACCCATCAATGTTACTATTTCAAAGGTCAGATCTAGGGGTCTTATAAGAAAGAGGATGTTTTTATGAGTCTAGGGATATTTATTGGGTAGTTAAGGGCAAGGGGGCTATTTTGTATGTATTATACAAGATATAGACAAATCATGGGATTTTAGATGGTATTTACCTGTATTGGCCAATTACCATTCAGCACGTGTATACTAGAGTGACGCTGCTCCTCATTTGAGACAGTCTGGTTTAGGTTGTTGGGTTGGTTAGTTTTCTAGACCACTTGGGTTCGATCTGACCCAGTCTGCTGCTCTCCTCCTTGCTTTTTCGCTGCATTATGCCCGCCTACATCCATTTCCGTGAGGCCCTCCTATCATTCTTCAACACTGCCTCAAGCCCGACGTCAAGCTTCTCTTTTGCACAACACCACTGTATCCTGATACTCCGGCGAGATGGCACCATGACTTCTCCTCATCGTCATCCTCTCGATCCTGACCTGGAGAGGTGAGTCCATGAGATCGTCGACCCTGCTCTTCCGTACACAGGAGAAATGGGGATCAACTTGGACCTCCGCAGATCTCCTCACCTTCTGGATCTTCTCGACGGTCCCGACCTCCATGCTGACGGGTGGTTTAGGTGGTGGCGGAGCAATTGGCGTGGGTTTTTGTGGTGTTGTGGTCATCCTCGGCGACTCGGTTCCCCACACAAAACATCACTAGTGTGGTGGTGTAGGAGCCTGGCGGCATATAGCCAGTGGGATGTAGGAGGAGGTTGGTTGTGCATCTTTGTTTGACTTCACACCTCCATCCAGATCAGTCTATCAGTGAGTCGTCCATGGTCTCCTCCCTTCTTTTTCTATCAATAGGCCTCCATGGACAGTTCTTGGTGTTGCTGCTAAGCCCAGCTCTACCATGCCTCCCCGCCATGACAATGATCATCAGTCACAGGGAAGGCTCCTGAACGGCCAATGCACCTTCAAGAATAGGTTGTATGACCACTAGGTATGTAACTCACCCGTCGTTGCATCCAAAGAGAGGAAGAAGCATCACAGCTTCAATCCTTTGATGATCTACAAAAAACTAGTTGGCCAAGGTGAATGATGACGAATGGAGATGGATGGATGGGGTCGATTTGCCTCCTAACTTCCTGATCTTTCCTTTTTCTCTCCGTAGTGGTGAGATGCAACATAGATATGGGTGGATTTCTCTCAAGATTTCTAGGTTGGCCACGACAAAAAGGTTGTTAAGAAGATCCTTCAATTTCGGGAAGATGATGGGTGACGAGTTGCGTTGCTTCCCTCAACCCTGTAGGATCTGGAGTTTAGAAATGAAGTCTCCATTTTCAAGTCAGTAGTAGTCACAGTTTGGATTGGGCCAGGCTTGCTACCATGGGCCATGTGACATGTCAATGATACACACATCATGATCTCCAACAACCATAATTTGAATGCCATGAGACTTTAACAAAACCCTAAAGACCAAATGTTCTCTCTCATCTAAGTCTCATATAAATGGTCTAACATTTGTTCACTAAACACAGCTCATCACACATCTTTTGAAATAAATGTGTAAACATTGAATATAACTAAACAAATCATTTAACATTGATCAAACAAGTTCTATCCACTTAAAATGATCATGATGCATCCCAAGGTTCCAGAAGGACAAGCTAGTTAAAATTTTCTACTTTGCTCTCAATGATCATGACAGAAGCAACTTAGATTCAACGGGCTCAGGCATCTTCTTGAACAACACAGGTACAAGGTGTTGGGAGATCTTGAAGAACATGGCCAAGAAGCAGTCGCAGGATAATAGAGATGCACCGAAACAAAATAGAGTTGCAGGGGAATCAAAGGAAATTACAGAGCTAAATGAGAAGATGGACCTGATAGCAAAGAGATTGCTAGCAAAAGAGGATGAAGGATCTGATGATGAGGCACAAGTCACATTTATGCACCAACAACAAGGGTACAGAAAAATGATTACTCTTGGAGGAAGGATAAGAAGTTCTCACGGAAGGATCCCAATAACTTTTTGTAGGATTCGGATGCCAAACCACAACCTATTGTAGAGGAGAAGAGTAATGAGTTGCTCAATAAAATTGGGAAACAAAACCAAGACCTCATGAGCACTTTCAGCAAGCAACTGCAAACTCAAGGGGAATTTATGAATCAGTTTGGACAGACGCTATAAAGCCATGAGGTACAAATGAGGACACTTGAGACATCTTTAGCACAGATGGCATTTGAGATTACCAGACTAAAGAAGCTCACGATGCAAGGTTTCCCGGGGAATACTGATGTTCCCGGAAAGAACCATCAAGCTAAGGCCATTCTATTGAGGAGTAGAAAGAAACTTTTAAACTCCAAGGCTGATGAACCGAGCACACCACAACAAGAAGACATAGGTGAGGCCGCAGAGGATGACGTAGTTATAGAGACAGTGGAGGATGATGCAGAGAAGGCCACAGAAGAACACATTGCAGAGAAAGAGGCTGAGAAGACGACACCTTATGTGCCACCACATCAGAGGGCACAGACTGTCCCGGTTCCTTATCCAAATAGTCTGAAGGCAAAGAAAGTTGGTGCATAGTTCAAAAAGTTCATGGATATCTTTAGGAAACTTTCAGTCAATATTCCCTTGCTAGAGGCTATTGAGCAGATACCCTCCTATAGTAAGTTCTTGAAAGATATAGTTACCAAGAAGAGGAAGATTTCGGACACAGAGGTGGTAGTGCTTAAGGAATAGGTCAGTGACTTTATTTTGGGAAAATTGCCACCAAAGCGACAAGATTCGGGTTGTTGCAATATTTCACGCTATATTGGGAAGGTGAAATTTGGTGAAGCACTATGTGATTCTGGGGCAAGTATCAGCTTGATGCCCCTCTCTACATTCAAAAAGCTTGGTCATCAAGAATGTCAACAAAGCGACACGAAAATTCAACTTGCAGACAATTTTGTGGTATGGCCGTATGGTATTTGTGATGATGTCTTAGTCAAAGTGGACAGGTTCATGTTTCCGACTGATTTTGTTGTCATGGAGATGCAAGATGAGCAAGGGAATGAGCTACTCTTAGGAAGACCTTTCCAAGCCACTGGCGATATGATATTGGAGATGGGTAGAGGTCGATTGACAATGGGTATAGCTGATGATAGATTCGAGATAGTCATGCTGCCAAATTCAAAGCAGTCTCAAGGGAATGAGCAATGTCACAAAGTGAAGCACTTTGATCATAACATCTCACTTTTATTAGGGAATCCATTTCTTGATATGGCTCATGTCATGATGAAGGTAGATAAGGGAACAATTGTTGTGGACACCATGGAACAAACAAAAGTGGTCTCTCTTGTTAAAGCTGTGGGTTATCCCAATGATGAAGAAGAGGAAGTCTCACCGTATACTGAGGATGAAGCTATAGTAGTCTCCATGCTTGATACATACCCACAGTTACCTCTTGAAGCTTTTTTGTTTAACATAATGGATGATTGGATGTGAAGTACGTCGTTACACGAATGTGTTAAGATACTTGAAGTGCTTCCTTACTACTATGCCAAGCACTATGAAGAGATAGGACCACAACCACCTCTGCTTCAATCTTCTTTGGTTATCCCACTAGATTTAGAGCTGAAGCCGTTTCCCCCTCACTTGAAATATGCATTCTTAGTGGCTGATGCAAAGCTACCGATGATAGTTTCGGCATATTTGAGTGTCTCTAAGGAAGAAGAGTTGATGATAGTGTTGAAGAACCACCGTGGTGCATTTGGGTGGTCAGTTTTTGACATCTAGGGGATCTCCCCTACTCTTTGCCAACACAAGATCTGGCTCACTGAAGGAGCCAAACATGTGATTCAGCCACAACGTCACCTCAACCTCGTCATGATGGAGGTCGTCAAAAAGGTGGTGATTAAGCTTCTCTCCGCGGGCATCATCGATGATATTTCAGATGCTACATGGGTGAGCCCAACACAGGTAGTCCCTAAAAGGGGGGAATCACAGTAACTCAAAATCTTTTGAATGAACTTGTCACCACCCAATTGGTAACCAGGTGGTGTGTTTTCATTGATTACCGTCAGTTGATTTTCCACCGCTTTAAAAGATAATTTTCCTCTCCCATTCATTGATCAGATTTTAGAGTGGCTGGCTGGCCGCTCTCACTTTTGCTTTTTAGATGGCTATTCTGACTATAATCAGATTTCCATAGACCCTAAGGACCAAGGGAAGTCCACTTTCACTTGTCCTTATGGGACTTTCTCATATCGCCAGATGCCGTTCGGTTTATGCAACACACCGACTACTTTTCAGTGCTGCATGCTTTCTATCTTTTCGGATATGGTGGAGCGCTATTTAGAGGTTTTTATGGATGACTTTTCCATCTACGGTGTGTCTTTTGATGAGTGCCTGTATAACCTAGACAAGGTGCTACAAAGATGTGAGGACACACATTTAGTCATTAATTGGGAAAAATGCCATATGATGGTTAGCAAAGACATAGTGCTTGGACACAACGTGTCTAGCAAGGGACTGGAGGTAGATCCAGTGAAGATTGAGGTTATTTCCAAACTACCTTCACCAAATTCGGTGAAAGGGGTGAGGGGTTTCCTTGGTCATGTGGGGTTTTGTTGCCAGTTTATCAAGGATTTTTCTAAAATCGCTAAGCCATTATTGGAATTGCTTGAGAAGGATGCTTTTTTTGACTTCAATGATAAATGTATGCATGTGTTCTAGGTTCTCAAGCAAAAGTTGATCTCCATGCCGATTGTTCAAACATTGGATTGGACTAAGCCCTTTGAGCTTATGTGTGATGCGTCAGATTTTGCCATGGGGGCCGTTCTTGGGCAACGCCTTGAGAACAAACCCATAGTTATTTTCTATGCGTCTAAAACTTTGAATGATGCCCAACTCAATTACAACACCACTGAAAAAGAATTGCTTGCCGTGGTTTTTGCATTTGAAAATTTTAGGTAATATTTGGTGAGGTCTAAAGTTGTGGTACAGACAGACCATGCCACCATAAAATACTTAATGGAAAAGAAAGATGCCAAGCCTGACTCATTAGGTGGATTTTACTCTAGCAAGAATTTGACATTGAAATTAAGGACAAGGCAGGCATTGAGAATGTGGTTGTAGACCACTTGTCTCGGTTAGAGCAGGTACATGAGAGAGATACCAACATACCCATTACCGAGACCTTTCCAAATGAGCAAATCCTTTCCATTCAATCTAAGGACCCTTGGTTTTCACATATCGTGAATTATCTTGCATGTAAAGAAATTCCAGATGATTGGACTTATCTAGAGCGAACGAGGTTTTTCCATTCTTTGAGATATTATTTTTGGGATGACCCTATTTTGTTGAGATAGTGCAGGGATGGAATTTTGCGTTGGTGTGTACCTGAGAGTGAATATGACAGTGTGCTCAGTCACTATCATACATTGCCCACCAGCGGTCATCATGTGAGTACGAGGACTACGACGAAGGTATTAGAGAGTGGCCTTTATTGGCCTACACTTTTCCGGGATGCCTATGATTATGTGAGGAGGTGTGATTCATGTCAAAGGGTAGGTAACAACTCAAAACGACAAGAGATGTCCCTCAATGTATTTCAAGAAGTTGAGGTATTTGATTTGTGGGGCATTGATTTCATGGGACCCTTTGTGTCCTCTAATTCCAATTTGTATATTTTGCTTGTTGTTGATTATGTGTCGATGTGTGTAGAGGAAATACCCACAAGGACTAATGACGTTGCAGTAGTGTGCATGTTCGTGAAGGAGCATATTGTTTGTACATTTGGTGTGCCATGGATGATCATTAGCGATGGAGGCACCCACTTCACGAACAGGAAATTCGCTACACTATTGAGAAAATATGGGGTCAAGCATAATGTAGGTACGCCATATCACCCGCAGACTCAGGGCCAAATGGAGGTGTCAAATAGGGAGATTAAGAAGATATTAGAGTGTACAGTGGCCTCTTCAAGGATGAATTGGAGTGCATTACTACCAGACGCACTATGGGAATATAGTACCACATTCAATACACCGATAGGCACCACACCTTTTAGGTTGGCTTACGGGCGGGCTTGTCACTTGCCGGTGGAATTAGAGCACAAGGCGCATTGGGCGCTAAGGAAGTTGAACTTGAGTATGGATGATGCAGGGAGAAAGCGAATGTTAGACCTCAATAAGTTGGATGAGCTAAGGATGAATGCATACGTGAACTCAAGGATCTACAAGGAGAAGACAAAGCAAATACACGATTGCCACATTCAATTGCGAGTGTTCAAGAAGGGTGAGAGTGTCCTATTGTTCAAACTAAGGTTGAAGTTGCATCCTGGGAAATTGAAATCCTGATGGAGTGGACCTTTTGTTATAGAGGAGGTGCGACCCCGTGGTGCTATCATGGTGAGAGATGGTGAAAGAACATTCTTGGTGAAAAGTCAAAGGTTGAAGCACTATTATGGGGAAGACTACATACGGAAAGTGCATAAGATCAAATGCATGGCACTAAATGCAGAATGAGGAGGATACATGCGTTTAGCCCAAGACGTTAAATGCGGCACTTGTTGGGAGGCAACCCAACCTTGGTAGTGTACAAGTTTGTTTCTTTAAATTTTTCACATTCCTAGGTAGTTTTCATTAATTTATCACATAGTCTCTAAAAATGATACCTTGATGTGTTTGTTGAGTGTGTAGGCTGGGGAACGGTCGATACCATAGACATCTGGGTCGATGGTATCAAATTTGGAACAACAGAGAGTCTACTAAAATTTCATTCTGTCGATACCATTGACGGCCTCGTCGATGGTATCGAAACTGGAATAGGTAGAAAAAGGATCGGGCGTCGATTGTATCGACTCATTATCGATGGTAGTGAGTTTTCAGGAGATTTTCAGATAGATTTTCTTAGTGATTTCGATACCATCGACACACTGGTCGATGGTATCGACATGTCTACAACAACATTGAATTGGTCAGACTTCGCAGGGATCAAAGGAACACAAAGCTTCGATACTATCAACAGACGGGTTGATAGTATCGACGACACGTCAGCGATCCGAGGTCTTCATCGAGCGGTCTACAATGCCTATATGTGGACTGTGTCGATGGTATCGACACCCTATCGCTACCATCGGCATGAGGCCGATCCGAGTCCCCACATCGAGCCATTAAAAGCCGTCGATTGTAGAGAGGGGTGGATTCCAACAGCCGTCGATACCAACGACGGGACTATCGATGGTATCGATGCACCGACAGTAGACCCGACCGTTCCTTATAAAAAGGAGGGCAAATCTTCATTCTAATCACACAATCTCATTGCCTACCCTCCACATTTGAGGCGTAGCATCCCTGAGCGCCCAAGAGAAACCAAGATCACCACTGATGATCGTCTCTGAGCATCTTCTTTGACTTTGTGGATCTCAATATTCTCTGAGTACCCCGATCGTCTTCTCCGAGCTCTGTTCTCCTTTCATTCTCTATCACTCGTTGCCCCTTTTACAACAATGGTGAGATCCATAGCCTCATCATCCAGAGCTGCCCTAGCTGCCCCACCTGCTCCACAACAATGACTGGTTCCTCACCCAAGGCTAGTCCATCCATCTTCGAAGGTTAAAAAGGTCTACGAGGAGCTATGGAAGCGCTCCATCGAGCCGACCCAGTATGGAGACCGGCAATTGATCAAGGATCTGGGTTTTGAGGCCAATATGGCCTATGTGTTGCATGGACAATTGGGCGAGTCCCCTAGGTTGTGTCATGACCATGCCGATGGTCATCCATTCTTCACCAGGTGGCCCACTTACAAAGAGATCGTCATCGAGTTCATGGCATCTCTGGACATTTGTGTCATCCCCAATGAATTAGTACCAGTGCGCACAGAGTGGAAAGAGGGGCGTGTTTCTTTCCACCTCTACAACAAGGACTATATGATGACCTTTCACGAGTCCATAACGACCTCCACCAGCCAGCGCACAATGCGGATTATGATGCCATGGTTTCCAAGCTAGTTACTGTACCGGTGGGATACTCGATCAGCTAGCACAATGCCTTCATAGCTGATTTTGAGCATCCATTTGTCAAGATCTTGCACCAGATTCTCTCCAACACCTTATTTGCAAGATCAAAGCTGTCTCAAAGCAAATTTCAGGGGACAAACCTATTTTTCCTCTATAGTCTGCTGGAGCGAACACCTATCAATTTTGGAGCTTTCTTCCTTATGCGTGTAATGGCAGTTAATAGGAATGTTTCTCGCAGGGCTCCCATTTATTTTGGGGGTCTAATTACGTAGATTGCAATGTACTTGGGCCTGGATTTGTCCGGGCTACACAAGATGGAGTGTAAGAACATGCTCAATTTGAGCCATTTTGTGAATGCAGGCCTCGTTGAAGCTCATCATGGCACTTTTTATGCCACCTACCACGTGGCAGGAGTCTTTCAGTCGAGGTAATTACCCGACCCTGCTTTCAACATCAGGCCAGGCCAAAGATACAGGTGGCCTATCATTGATGTTGAGGAAGATGAGGAAGAACCAGCTGCAGACACGAAGGCTCCAGGAGGTGACGATGATGAAGAAGAGGAGGAGGAAGCCACTATTCCTATTTGACGACGAGTTGCTCTGAGAAAGCGTCCATGAAACTATGGAGCATCCCCTTCTTCTTCCATGATGGCGATGACCCCTATTCTATGTAGGGGATGTATACCATGCTCCAGTCGATCCAGGAGTCCCAGCAAACAATGCTGCAGTCACATCAGACAACTTTTGCAGGGGTCCAGGATACACAAAATAGGCTCTATGAAAATCAGCAGGCGATCTTTGAGAACGAGCGCCAACTCTTTGCCAACCAGCAGCATGTCTACGACATGTTGGGGAGGATAGAGCAGCAGCAGTAGCCTTTCTACTATCATTACTGGGGCAGAGACTACTTTGGGGGATATCCACAGCCACCGCCCATGCCATCCTATGATCCCAACTTTCATGGGCAATATCCAGAGTGGAACCTCTATACCCTCCAGTACCCTCCGCATCCACCACCTCAGCAGTAGCAGGGTATCACTGTTCAACCTTCTGAGTTTGTTCTTGACTATGAGGCCATAGTCAAATTCAAGCTTGGGGGAGATGGAATAGTTTCTATCTTAGTTTTGTTTTACTTTCTTCTTTTTGAGCATATTTCTTATCTTTTTGCAATTTTTCTTCTAGTTTTGTAATTTGTTTTATTTACGGATTTCTAGGACCCATTTTCTATCTAGTGTAATCTGTGGGTGTCTAATGTAAGTGTGTCATCTAAATGTTTTTCATATGGGGTTGATGTGTGCATTGTTTGAAATTGAGCACATAACTTATGAAAATAGTTGGCTAGGTCAACTTTAAAACATATGATCATAACTGTACATCCTTATGGTTCAAGAAATGAGGACGGATATGGATGTTGAGCTTAAACTGACCAAACGGTAATGAGACTTTAATGTGAAGTGAGAAAGAGAAACCTCTTTGTTACCCTATGCACATGTTAGTAAGGAGAGACGTATAATCTTTTCTAGTGGTTCTATCATTTAGTCTTGTGATCTATCCTCCTCACTTCATTTGCGCTCCACTAAAAAGAACTGGGAGCACATTACAGTTTTTCATATCTTGATTGCATGTCATTTAGATAGGACTGCATTATAGCTAGATTTTGCATAAAAAAATGGAAAATATTTTTTTTTGGTAGATCAGTTATGCATGCACACATTCTAGAGTGCATGCCATTGTAGTTGCATAATTACTTTCATTTAGTTGCACTTTGAATATTTTTGAGCATATAGGACATTATGTGTCATGTTTCTTCTGAAAAATATGAAAGGTGGGTAACTTATTCTATACTCTCTGAAAAGTAGATTGTAATGCATCAGTAGTAGTAGTTATGTGAAAATAAGCTCGAAAAAAAAAATTATGTTTTGTATATATTTTCGTAGTCAATTGAGAAAATTGGGGCTTGAAAAACAATTCAAAAAAAAGAAAAAATAAGAAAACAAAAGTAGAAATCAGAGGGAGAAAGGAACTTGTTTCACCTGCATAATACGAAGAATAAGCACATGAAGCAGTTTTGTAGACATTCTATCTCACATTGAGACGGAATAGTAGAGCATGCATCAATCCACCGAAAATGTAGGCATTAGGTCATTTTCATATGCATATGCATCATTCAGGATATTTTTGTTGTTTCTGCATGTTAAACTATATTGTGCTTTCTGTTCTTTCACAACCATCCATTCCATTCACCCGTTGCTCAAAACGGTAGGCCAACCATGATTATCTCCTCATTCTTGTATATCAGGAGATCTGCTTCCATGTAGATGGTAGCTAGGACATGAGCACGTAGATAGGAGATCACAAGATGCACCACGCATTAACCGGAGGAATTTATTATATTATCTACTTTATTTGATTGTGTTCATTGATTATGGGGTGGACATCTCTCATGGATGATCATTGTCACCTTCAGGGTAGTTATCGTTCTGTGGTTAGTGAGAGTCGGTATGTGCCTTACAGGTGGGAATCATACTGTGATGTCTTTTATGTGATTATATTCTTTAGTTGACCCTCACAATTTTATTCTATAGTTTTGTTGCTTGAGGACGAGCAAAGTTCAAGCTTAGGGGAGTTTGATGCAGGCGTTTTGAGTCGCTTTTATAGGCTAGTTTTACACTAGTTTTATGCACTTATTGGTCATATTTGTGGTTAATATTGCATGATTCAATTCCTTTAGCCTATTATCCTTGCCTACATCAAATTCATCTTGTTTTACATTGTTTTGCATAAATTATCATATTTCTCGGATTTTATTTGTGTTTCTCTCTTTATTTCAAAAAATTTGCATTCCCGGACTCGTCGATACCATCAACGGTCCATCAATAGCATCGACAGAGCAACAGTAGAAGCAGAGATGGAAAAGAAGTAGATAGTTCGATACCATCGACACCTTGTCGATGGTGTCAAAAGTCCAACAACGAGCCAAATATCGTCTCGTCGATACCATCGATGCGAGAGGTCGATGGTATCGAGATGCCATCAAGCGGCCTATAGAAATTGAAGAAAGCATCGGTACCCTAAGGTGTCGATACCATCGACACCCCGTTGATGGTATCGATGTCGTCGGATCAGAGTTTTGTCTAACACAACTTCAATCGGAGAACTACGTTCTTTTGGCAGCCGTAAGTGGTACCTATACCTAAAAAAAAGATAGCCCAAAGTCATCATTCACGTTCGATTGCATTGCACAAGTCTCGAAGGAGGAGAGAGCTACGCCCCGTGAGATTCTAGAGATGCAGATGGAGTGTTTCACCGCCGGAAGGCTACTGAACGCTCATCCTGCACCGAGGATCACCTGGTTCTTCTCCATTCAGGGGTTAAACCATCTCCATCCATAAAATCTCCATGTTTTCTCATTCCTTCATGGTATTTTGCATTGAGATGAACATGTCAGGCTAATCCCCTTTGTCTCTAGGACTGGGAGTAGCCCAGGCAATCGTTATATGACTCTTTTTACATAGTTTATCATAATTTGTCTCTCAAATCCACGGTATGATATCATTTTCTCCATTGCTATCATTATTCTTGATCACCATAATGGTAATCTAATACCTTTAATTGCTTTTGACGAAGAATTAACGTTTGAAAAGAGGCGGTAATCATATTAACTAATAAATCCTTTAGAAAAGGTGATGTATGGTTAATGGTGGTAACCCAGAGACATGTTTTTCATGCACTTAGTCTAGGGCATAGGTTACTACTGGCGTGGAACCGACCTAGATTAATGTAGTGAATTGTATCACGGAAGCGATCAATTCTGGCTGCAGGCCACTATCCAGAAAGGGAGATGAGTTGTGATAATTGTAAAGGAATTAGTACAACGAGACCCCGCGGTGAAATCACAATCCTAGAGATTTCTTTTGAATTGATTAAACCAACCATTTAATAGATTGCTTTGTTTTCTTTTGTTTTTATTTTTCATTTTCAAAACAACTTCCAAACTTTTATAATTGGTTTAGCTGATCGCGAGTAGTTAGTAGTAGTCTTCTGATAAGTACGTTTCCCTATGTTCGACTCGAGCCTCACAACGCCTATATTACATTGATGTGTACACTTGTGTTATATGCATGGTAAAGTCATGTTAAAAATGCCCAAACTTCTGAATGGTCTTTGTACAAAACATTTTGAGATGAATGTTTATAATGTTTATATCAAAAGATTGTAATTGATAACTCAAAATTATGATTAGCACTAGTCATCTTGCACGCATATATAAGGAATGTATATCTAGAATACATATTGATGTAAATCTAGATTCCATTGGTTATCAAACCTAAGGAAACATGCAAGCCTTATTTATGCACAATATGGCAAGACATTCTTCACTAAATGTAGTGGGAGGATAAGATTTCCATTAGACCTTATATATATGATGCATGAAGACCGTATAGAATGAATGCTATAGATAATTTCTTATACCTCATTACATTTATTGGTAATATGATGATATGTACTCATTAAAATAGAATCATAAATATCTTGAAGTGTTCAAGAACATTATAATTGAAGTATAATTTTGATGAAATTATAAAGGAACTATGATTAGATCAAATCTTGAAATACTTTACATCAATACCATGAGTATCTTCAAGAAAGAACTATGATAATGTATCACAAGTCAAATCCATCTAAACATAATGATGTGTCAGAATGAAGGAATTATACCATGATGAGTCATGATATAATAATTATTTAATCTAGTATTCTTATATCTTCATAAATATATACTCGTCACTAAATAATGTACATTTTAAATATTTTATAGGACATCATATATGATATGATTTTGGAATGTCCCAATATGTCTAAAGGATTGAAATCTACATTGAGAAAGTTGTTTCTTGAAATGGTTTATCCAGAAACCATAATTGTTGCATGTTCTTATTAGTCCCAATCCAATGACAAAAAATGTTTTGTTGATAGGATAACTGAATTCCTAAAGAATCAGTGGGAGCAAGAGTAGAACTCAGAATGTTTGAGGTCACCAAAGAGGTACAATGATAATTAAGACAATCACAAAGTGTTGTGGAATCTCAACTTCATCATATGACACAGAAGACAATATTTCTAGTAGAAAGCATCTAAAATTGGAGGATTGTAATTCCAACAAATCAGACATGTTAGTCATAGGATGATGAGCCAACTAATCAACTAGAATCTTTAAGAAGCATAATATGAGTAATGGTTCAAGGACATTATGGGATCCATGTAATGAATAAGGTGGGACCTTGGAAGTACCACCTAAAGGGTGCAATAGGGTCTTGTTGTAAAGACTTACATGGATAACATAAAAGGACAAATTGGTTGGAAAAGTTTTTTAAACTAGTTCAAGTTTTTTAATATGATAGAAGTTCCTCTACCAATAATTATTCTTGTTGATGTCGTTAAATGGACTATGAGATTTGGTATATGAAGAATGAAATAAGATTTCTTAAATAGAATATAAGAGCGGATGTGTACACGACACAACTGAAAAGATTTCATTTCTTCATGAATGTAAATATAGTCCAATAACTACAAATTTCAACCAGGGATTGAAATGAGGATCTAAAAAATGGGGATCGGTTGACTTGAAAAGATATTCAAAGAGTTTGACTTGAATCAAGACAAAAGATGAAATCTGTGTTTAAAAAATATTTAGTGGGAGCATATATTAATATTCCACATGTGCTGAGAAATAACATCTCAATATTGTGAATATTAAGGACTGACAAAAGAACCCTTCAAATAATGAAGTAAGAGGTGAAACATCCAATTAGATAGGGATCAAGACCTATAGAAATAGTTCTTGGATGTTTCATAAATGTAAGTTTGAACACATACAATAGTAAGATGTTGAAAAAATTCAACAGGGAACCATTCAATGAGAGAGTGTGACACACTTATTGCCACAAAAGCGAGATTACTCAAACCATAAGCCACGATTAACCATTAATAATGGATTACTAATAATCATAGGAAATTAACTGATTTGCAACTAGAACCATGAGATGAGACTTCTTCCATAAGACTCAACACTTGCATTTCATAACATATATCCAAGGTGTTACAAAATTGCTTTCCAATCAATCTATTACATATGTTATCAGTTCTACATGTACATACCACAAAAGGCACACAATCCAAAAACCACATATCAATCATTATGTCATCAAAACACATCGAGAACACTACCAAGAACCTGAGTGTATGGGAATGACACATAGGACTCTATTACTAGACATTATCCATACACTTGGATCCACTAGGTGTAGCTATTCTTTATTTTATGTCCTCAGCTATATGCACTTCAACTTGGCATCCATGTCCACCTAAAATATTTTTAACCAACAAGGTGAGACAAAAGTTCTAGTGAGAGATATAACTATGTTCCAACTATATTATTGTCACCGATAACTAAATAGAAAGACTAACATACTGAGCAAGTCGAGCAGGATTAACTAAATAACATACATCTCATTGATAAAGTAAATAGAATGGTAATATGCTCTTTCCACAGAGTAGTAGAACAACTACTAAATTAAAAAGGAATATGAAGAACATGTATAATTGTTATAAACTAAATATTATAAAAGCAAGCCAAGGCTTCAATCAATGTCCTCATATTTGATCCTAAAAAATTATGCTACACTTCTATTTATGAGTTTATTATGCCTTGATGATTTGAGTCGTACCACCCAAATCCAACCGACCACTGATAAGTCAAAATCGGTCACATACAATGTCTAGTAGTAGGGCCGGAATCCACAAACTCACCCCTCGGTCAGTTTGAGTGAACATGCAGTAACATCAAGAGTCAACATCTTCCAATGACATATAGTCCAGCTGTGCAAGCCTAGATCGCCTTGGTACATGCTACGATTCTAGTGAAACTGAGCTACAACTTGCAACTACACTCTTCCAGGGTATGTCCTACAACTAATCTTGTGAAATCTCATAAACATAATATCACTAAGCTGCGGACCGAAGCCGCACTCTTTCCAGGGTATGGCCCATAACCAATCATGTGTCATATATCTAGAGGCATGATCTGAGGCTCACGCATGGCCAAAGTCACCCTCAATTTCTTGATAATAGGGTACCAAGTTGTCTCCACATACTCAACAATATGCTCTCTGATTTTTTCATAGGAGTTACTTGTTTCACCGTCCATTAAATGTTGACAGTGAATGGATCTATGGCACATGGCAAGATACATGATTAGATTCCACTTGATTAATTAGATCAATTAAAGTGTCTTTTAACATCAATCAAGTTACAATGTACCTTTGATGTCCCATGATTTTCTAAAACTTAATCTGATGTGTGACGTACAAATTTAATCCCTCACCTCTACAAGAACCCCAATTTAAACATCACACAATAGGCTAAGAAAGAGAAACCAGAGGCAGTTAGAAGGAAACAACAGTAGAACATGCACATGAACAATAATAAAACCATACAACACATGTTCACCATTCAACATATAATTACATAATGAATTGTTACAACACATGATATTACACATTAAACAATAAACTTATACATATACATGTACATCTATACAATAGGATCTTAAGACAACTGGTCCACCTGTACTTCAACTCACCACACAACTCTCAGCTAACCTGATCTTCAAGATATATCCACAACCTAAACAAAAGATTACATGTGGTACACGTCAGCACAATATTCAGGAATATTGTACTGAGTACGCCTACATGTCCTTTTATAAAGAAATATAAGAAAAATCGTATACTTGCACAAAGATGTTCATTAAAAAAAGAGAACACATATTTTAGGCACATTTTCTTTTATATCATCCATGCATTTACTACCTGAGAGTTGAATGCATTAAGGCCTTTATGATCTACTACCAAAGAGTTGGATCATTTCCAAGTACATTACTATCAAAGAGATAAAGTACTTATTTTCCAGCACTTTACTACCAAAGAGGTTAAGTGCTTGGATATAATGGAATAGATTTATTATGTTTCATGTGTTCATAGCAATACGTATGAAAAATCATGCAACATATCATACAAAAACAATCATTTCATCCAATATCATATGCCAAGTATTTTACTACACATATAACACAAGCATATTGTATAATAAGCCAAGTAAGAGCTAATGGCATACCTTGATCACAAATATTCTTATCACATTCCTCATATCATTTATATCCTTGGTCAAACCTAATTATGACAAGATCATATATGCCATCAGGTTCTCATCATCTTACATCTCATCTTAACCCTAATGTGTCAATTTTAGGGTTTATCTTGGCTCATGAGGATATTCTCATAATTACTTCTTTCTTGTCTTATCTTATTCTAATTAGGTTACTCGTCTTATATTCCAGATTGTGGTGCATCATTTGAACATTAGGTTCCAAATCACTTTTCACATATATTAACCCTATGTTATATTCATTAATCCAATTAGGGTTTTGTCATTGTTATAGGATCCTTAAACATGCAACCTTAATTATATCCATAATTATGACCTCATAATTTAATATGAGGTTCCATATACTAATAGGATCTTATATTGAATATTTCCTCATTTATTGACCATAAATGTATTTTCTACATTTTATTTAGTGTTACTAGCCCTAATTAGTCATATGAAGAAAATTACATGATTTCATGCATCAACATCATAATCACTAAGATCATATGGATTATAAACATGATTTTGGATTTATTGACAAGTTCTCATAATTTTAGATCATCATTTCATATGTATTGTCCATGATACAAGTATATAACATATTACATAATATTACTGTGTTTTAAGCACCAAAGGACTGCTATTATGGTTCCATGTTGTTCTACTCATTTTTAAGAACATTTTGATACCTTATTTATACTTTTCTGACAAATGTGTTAATTACTATGAATTATCTACGATCTGGAATTTTTTTAGAAATATTACCTGTTACAACCAATTGCCAACTGCCACATGGCTCCTAGGGTGCCCCCTCAACTCTTTCCTTCCTGTTGAGTTGGTAGTTCATTGGATCCGGTTTAGGGATGATTTTGGTGGTTAACCGCCTGGCTCTCTTTCTGGTTCTTGACCTAGACCTAGTCCGACATCCTTTCTTTCTTCTCGCACAATACAAACTTTGTCTGCGTGCTCTATTTTGTGGGGCCGCCACCACACAACTTCTCTTTGGAGAGAGATCAATAAAGACACATGGATCCTCGTCTACCACTAAGGCCGCAACCAGCTTCAGTGACTTAGGGAAGACCCCCATGGCTATTCAGTTTCTTGATCTTGGCTCTGAGTCATGCCATCTGATGGAGTTTTGCAACGCCACTAAAAATCCTAGAGATGATGAATCTCTAGGTTTAGCCTTGCTTGTACTATGGTAAGATCTCCACCCACGTATGCTAGGACACGCGGAAGTCTTATCGTAGTATAGTTTAAGGGTCGAATCCTCGGGACAACGGTCTTGATTAGAATTAATCAAGATGGAAAATGTTTTAGTCATAACTAATTACTTAACGGTTGATATTTAGATCGAAAGTTTGATTTGGTTGTTTAAACTAAGTGCGAGGAAAGTAAAAGCAAGAAAGTAGAAATTAGGGTTGTAAACAATGATTAAAAACCACTAGGATGTTATCGGGTTTCATGCCACTACACATGGATCAAAACATGCAACATAATAAAACAACCTGCAAAGAGATTCTAATCAGTTAGTATCTTGTAGACTTAGTTTCTTTTCAGATAACTAACTACGAGAAGTGTGGAGTATTGCAACGCCAACCATCCCATAATGAATGGTCACTTGCTTTGCATTACTTCTTCATGAAGTGTGTTCCTCGACCTTGCCAAGGTTGCACTTTCATACGTCAACTGATTCCATTTCATAGTATGAAAGTGCAACGATGGGAGTGAGTTTACTCCACTCATGAAAGCACTCCTAGATACCGAAACAGACGTATGGTGACTACATACATCCAGAACCAACTTTCAATCGATATTCATATCTAAGGGTACAAACGTAGACAATTCATACCGAAAGACAATAGGTAATACAAGTTGATGATCAAGCAACAAGCATGCATTTAACGATTGATGTTGAACTGAAAAGGAGAGTATCTCTATTGCAAACAGTTGAATTACATTGCATGAAATGAAAACATGGGTAGCGGGGCTACTCCCCGCACCCTAGTGAATGAGACTACTTGCTCATATCAAGGACAAAGAAGGAGGCGAGAAGAGAGAGAAAGAACGTCATCTCCACGGAGGAGGGAAGGATGAACCCTTAGTGAAGAGAGAAACGATCTTCGCACTTCGTGGATGCTTTGATGATGGATCTTCTCTTCCCACCTTCTTTGTTGTTGAGAGAGAAGGTAGCTTGAAGATGGATCATGGATCTCAAACTCGTAGCCTTGGGGCGATGGATGAAAGATGGGAGTGCTCTGGAACTGGAGAGGCAGCCTTTCGGCGTCTAAGAGTTCTCTCCACTTGAGGACCCCTTTGGGTCTTATTTATAGGCTTAAGTGGAGCCCAAACGGTCTTGAACCCGTTTGGGCGCTGAACACGTTTGGCCGCTGAACCCGTTTGGGCACTGAACCCGTTTGGGCGCTGAACTTCTTTAAGCGCTGGACCCGTTTGAGCGCTGGACACGTTTGGGCGCCAAACTCGTTTGGGCGCTCGACCCGTTTGGGCGCTGGACCCGTTTGGTTGCTGAACACATTTGGGCGCTGAACTCGTTTGGGCGCCAAACTCGTTTGGGCGCTGGACCCGTTTGGGCACCGAACTCGTTTGGGCGCCGAACTCATTTGGGCGCTGGACCCGTTTGGGCGCCGAACTCGTTTGGGCGCTGGACCCGTTTGGGCGCCGAACTCGTTTGGGCGCCGAACTCGTTTGGGCGCTGGACCCGTTTGGGCGCCGGACTCGTTTGAGCTTATGCGGTCTCAGGACCGTTTAGAGTTCATGCGGTCTTGAGACCGTTTAGCCTTAAACGGTCTTGGGACCATTTGGCCTTAAACCCTCTTGGGACCGTTTGGCCTTAAACGGTCTTGGGACCGTTTGGGGTTTTTTTGTAATTTTTTTGTGTTTTTCTGCAAGGATAAAGAAGAGAAAAGTTAATATATTGATGTGTCAGCAATAAGGTAAAGATTTAATGATTCTTTCTAATTTATTTAAGAAAGAGTATGGAAAATAAGGGAAAACTAATAAAATAGCATCACAAAGTGAGAGGTTATCACCATCCACAAGCTCACCGCCCAAGTTTCTTCTTTGGTAGAGCAAAAGGGGTCAAACCACCATGGACCACCTTTTAGTAAGAGGAAGACATGGAAATGACTACAAAGCCTTCATGAACTCACCACAACCATTATTTTCAGTGAGAGGAGCACTCTGGACATGTCCTCGAGTACCATCTTCTTCTCAAGCGAAGTGGGGTAGGTCGACCCAAAAAAATGTCCTTGTAGCTTGCAGGAACAACAGGGTTTCAACCCCTGAGGACCTTACTTCCTTCTCCCGATCCTATTTGCCTCTGATATCTCCTTCAACTCCCTCTCAATCTCCATTTTCCACTTCTCGTTCTCTACTGTATGAACCGATGGAGAAACCATTGGCTGGGGGCAC
This sequence comes from Alisma plantago-aquatica, assembly GCA_963693085.1. Lineage (NCBI taxonomy): Eukaryota > Viridiplantae > Streptophyta > Magnoliopsida > Alismatales > Alismataceae > Alisma > Alisma plantago-aquatica. The sequence goes on from OY856412.1 coordinate 1,152,039,094, forward strand.
TCATCCTCACTTCTCAGGGTGCCAAAAGAACTATGAGAAGGGTCAAATGGTAGGATTTAGTCTCCTAATACCAACCATTTGCTCAGTTTCTCTCCTCGACACATGATCATGACATGTGATGGTGGGGTAAGTTCCAACCACTCTCTCCAACGTTCTCCATTCAAACTGATGGTAGGAGGAGGGTTCTGATCCATCCAATCTGACCATCCAAAGGTTGTGATGATGCTACATAATCAATTTGTGGCTCCTTGCAGCAGATTGAAAAGTGCATGACATCTCAAGGTAAAAACTAATACTAATGCTAGAACTAACATCCTTGGTCATTCATACACTAAAAGTACATTATTTCACAAAAGATCACCCTAAATATCTTCCTCTAGGAATATTCAATAGCCACCAAAATTTAACAATAGTTTTATATCAACTCAACCTACATTCTCTTCAAATTTGGTGCCAAATATCAACTCTTTGACTAATCAATTTAAAACTCTAAAAAGGCATGAAATTATAGATTTTAATCATGATACTATCACGAATTAACATCCATATTTTCCCAAAGCACTTGGAACTCTTCAAATTACTCAAAAATATGAATTCACTTTTGTCATTGGGCATTTAGGGATTCCAAAAGTCCACTCCATCACATCCTACACACCTTAAGAGAAATTTCATCCTAGAAAATAAGGCAAAAGTCTAGTCCATCACATCATATACATCTTAAAAGAAATTTCATACTCGAAATTACACCATCCTCTTACTCCAAGGAAAAATCAAAATGTCTTCATCCATTGTAGGGAACCACTCTATGTGCAACATATCCAAAAACAAGGCTCCATAATCATATCCAAACCACTATTAGGAGGTTTTAAAACACCTAAGATGAAACACCCCTTCATAAAAGATTGAAATAACGGCTTAGAAAATTCTAGTTATGTCATGACATATCTCGTATGTTGGGGTTGCATCCTTATCTTTACCCATGCATTAGGGTTCCCACATCATATTACCATGTTCTAAAGGAGTTAACTAAAGTTAGCCCATTATATCAAGGTGTCATCAACATTTTATTGAGCTAATTGTTAGAACATGTTCAACATTAACATATGCCTTTTAAGAGGGAGTTAAGTATAATTAACCCAATTTATCCATGTAGATCATATCAAGGTATCATCTTCATTATGCTATGCTAATTGTTAAACATATTCATCATCTTTATTAAGCACTAAGATTAAAATATTGTTGACATATGTCATTAATATGATCTCATTCAATATTCACATTAGGTCATAAACTTTATTAGTGATTTCATCACTAGATTCATTAACCATATTATGTCATCATTAATCATTTATATGATTAACCACTTATGTATTGATATATATATTAAACCATCTCTACGTTTCCATCATATCATGTCTATATATCACGTCTCAATATTAGATCATATCCTTACATATATTATATCATTGTTGTTCTAAACAAACTTGTGTGAGTGGCTTGTCAAACATATATCAAAACTTCATCTAGTCCAAATGAGGTCCTAACCCTTATCATGAGGGTAGTGTCATGCCTACTCTCTTAGCTCACTCCTAACCCTTATCATGAGGTTAGTGTCGTGCCTACTCTCTAAGCTCACTCATGTCCATGAGTATCTGATACGCATAAAACTTATCATCTCGCTCTAAATATAGGGTTCTTCGATTACCTCATTAACACTAGTGATCAACTTCACAAGATCTAGCCACAGAAGCACAAACTAAAACATCCTATGCAATTCTCTTCATATGTCTTTACCCATGATACAAGCTTACCCACTCTTATATATACACCACTAGAGTCCTACATGGGGAACCACCAACCCGAGCATGAGACTTTATAGATACTAACACATTTACCTCCTCCAGGGTCTTGGGACTCTCTCTCCCTCACCTAGATGGTAGGTACTCATATTCATGTTCACATGCACATGCATAACCAGCCTCTCTCTGACTCAAGGGATTGGTCCTCTCAAGGACATCTAGGGTTCATGATATCTATAGAAATCATGCATAAAGTGACTCAACTCATTCACTCAGGAGTAATCTAGTTTAGGACACATCATATCATGTATTTCTCAGAATTATCATATCTTGGAGTTTAGGTGCTTTGACCTTATCCTGTGGGTCTCACTCTCTCTGAAGTTAACCCTACAACTAGTCCTAACACTAGAGGTCCTCCTTCATATAAGAGCTTGAGGTTAATACTAATTTGCAACCTTGTCTTAGCTAGCTTATTTTATCTCAGAAAATCCTACGTACTTGCATCATAAAACCTTATCTCAAATCCTCAAAGCTAAGCTTTCCTCAAAGACAAACATATATCATAAACCATCTTATATCATCATATCAAACTTTAATCATATCATCTAGACTCATTTCATCTATTCCATCTATCACATATTCCAGCAAGGCTCTAGACATCTAATCTAGAACTACTCTCTCTTCTAGACTGATGTCATTCACTTTCACTTAGGTTGCATGACCACCTCCTACTCACACTTGTGTGGGGTCACATTTTTTATAATACTTACATATAAAATAAAATATTTTATAGTTTTTCTTTGATAAAATAAGAGTCAGAGAAAACTATCGAGGTCCGATTCGATTGGAATAAAAATCCAAAGCCGCAAAATGAGTGTCCCACACAATGTAGAGAGTATAGTGCCATGAAAACTAGCGAAAAGGGTGAGAACATGGTGTAGACTGGTGTAGCTACCCAAAACATAGATGCATCACATGTCAAAGATTTGTCTTTCTGTGATGTATATCATTTCTAAATGGTGCAACGTCCGATACCGCTGCACTACAAGGAAAGAACGACATCTAAGGACTTGATATACAACAAGCACCAGTCTAGACCTAGTTCTCAGACATCTATGTGCTAACCTAGAGGCTAGGCAGATCTAGTCTCTAAAAGATGACTAATCTAACCCTAATGATTATTAAGTTCAAGGTTCTTTAGTTTTGCAATGCATTACGAGCAAATGTCAGGCTTTTCTATTGTTCATGCTCTGATACCATCTGTGACATCCCCGTATTTTCTAAAACATAATCTGATGTGTGATGTCCAAAATAAAACCCTCACCTCAGTGAGAACCCCAATTTAAACATCACACACTATGCTAAGAAAGAGAAAATTACAGGATGTCAGAAGGAAACAACACTAGCACATGCACATGAAAAATTATAAAACCATTCAAAACATGTTCACCATTCAACATATAATTACATAATGAATTGTTACAACATTTTATATTACACATTGAACAGAAAACTTATACATATACATGTACTACATCTATACAACAATATCTTAAGACAACAAGTCCACCTATACATCAACTCGCCACACAACTCTAAACTATCCTGATCTTCAAGATATATCCACAACCTAAACAAAAGAATAAATGTGGTACACATCAACACAATATTCAAGAATATTGTACTAAGTATGCCTACATGTCTTTTTATATACCTCTCATTACTAAGCTTGGTAATAAGATAAAATTAATACTTGGCAGTTATAAAGAAATATAAGAAAAACCATATACTTGCAAAAAAATGTCCATTAATAAAAGAGAACACATATTTTAGGCACATTTTCCAGTGTATCATACATGCATTTACTACCTGAGAGTTGAATGCATTAAGGCCTTTATGATCTACTACCAAAGATTTGGATCATTTCCAAGTACTTTACTAGCAAAGAGTTGAAGTACTTATTTTCCAACACTTTGCTACCAAAGTGTTGAAGTGCTTGGATATAATGGAACGTATTATTATGTTTCATGTGTTCATAGATATAAGTATGGAAAATCATGCAAAATATCATACAAAAATAATCATTTCATCCAATATCATATGCCAAGTATATTACTACACATATAAGACAAGCATATTGTATAATTAGCCAAGTAAGAGGTAATGGCGTACCTTGATCACAAATATTCTAATCACATTCCTGATATCATCTATATCCTTGGTCAAACCTGATTAAGACAAGATCATATATGCCATTAGGTTATCATCATCTTACATCTCATCTTAACCCTAATGTCTCCATTTTAGGATTTATCTTGGTTCATGAGGACATTCTCATAAGTCTTCTTTCTTGTCTTATCTTCATGAATTAGGTTTTGGTCTTATATTCCAGATTGTGGTGCATCATTTAAAAACTAGGTTCCAAATCACTTTTTGCATAAATTAACCCTAGGTTATATTGATTAATCCAATTAGGGTTTTCTCGTCGTTATAGGATCCTTAAACATGCAACCTTATTTATATCCATAATTATGATCTCATAATTAAATAAGAGGTTCCACATACTAATATGATCTTATATTGAATATTCCCTCATTTATTGATCATAAATGTATTTTCTACATTTTATTTAGGATTATTATCCCAAATTACTGATATGGAGCAAATTATATGATTTCGTGTATCAACATCATAATCACTAACATCATATGGATTATAAACATTATTTTGGATTTATTGACAAATTCTCATAATTTTAGATCACCATTTCACACTTATTATCTATGAAACAAGTATATAACATCTTACATAATATTACTATTTTTTAAGCACCAAAAGACTAATATTATGGTTCCATGTTGTTCTACTCATATTTCTTAACATTTTGCTACCTTATTTAAATTTTTCTGATAAACATGCTAATTACTATGAATTATCTACGATCTGGGATTTTCTAAGGAATATTATCTTTTACGGCCAATTTCCAGCTACCACGTGGCTGCTAGGGAGCGCCCCTCAACTCTTTTGTTCATCTTGAGCCAACAGTTCACTATATTCAGTTCAGGGTTGATTTTGGTGGTTAACCGCCTGGATCTCTTGCCAGTTCTTGACCTAGACCCGCTCTGGCGTCCATTCTTTCTTCTCACGCTACGTGGACTCTGCCCACCTGCTCTGTTTTGTGGGCTCACCACCGTAGGGATTTTATCTGGTGAGAGATCAACAAAGACGTAGGGATCCACATTTGCCACTAAGGCCCCAACCAGATTCAATGATACAAGGAAGACCCCCATGGCTATTTGGTTTCTCGATCTTGACTCCGAGTCCTGCCATCCACAATCTCACCGCCCAGGTTGATTCTTTGGTAGAGTAAAAGGGGGAAAACCATCCTGGACCCCCTTTGAGAAAGGGTAAGACATGGAAATGATTTAGAAGCTTCCATGAACTCACCTACAACCATCGTTCTCAGCGAGGAACACTCTGGACATGTCCTCGAGCACCATCTTCTTCTCCAGCGAACTGGGGTTGGTTGACTAGAAAAAAACGTCCTGGTAGTTTACATGAAAAATAGGGTTTCGGCCCCTAAGGACCTTACTTCCTTCTCCCGACCCTATTTGACTTTGATATCTCCTTTAACTCCCTTACAATCTCCATTTTCCACTTCTTGTTATCTACTGTATGAACCGGTGGAGAAACCATTGGCTAGGGGCACTCATCCTCACTTCTCAAGGTGCCAAAAGAATCGTGAGAAGGGTCAAATGGTAGGATTTAGTCTCCTAATAGCAATAGTTCGCTCATTTTCTCTTCTCGACACATGATCACGATGTGTGATGTTGGGGAAAGTTCCAACCACTCTCTCCCACTTTCTCCATTCAAACTGAAGGTTGGGGGAGGGTTCTACTCCATTCAATCTAACCATCCAGAGGTTTTGGTGATGCCACATAGTCAATCTATGGCTCCTCACAGTAGATTGAAATGTGTGTGACATCTCAAGGGAATAACTAAGACTTAGGCTAGAACTTCCATCCTTGGTTATTCATACACCAAAAGCACATTATTTCACAATAGATCAAACCTGAATATCTTCCTCTGGAAATATCCAATAGCCACCAAAATTTAACCATAGTCTTATATCAACTTAACCTACAATATATTCAAATTTGGTCCCTAAACTCAACTCTATGACTAGTCAATTAAAAACACTACAAAGGCATGAAATTAGAGATCTTAATCATGATACTAACACCAATTAACATCCATATTTATCCAAAGCACTTGGAACTCTCTAAATTACTCAAAGATATGAATTCACTTTTGTCATTGGGCATTTAGGAATTTCAAAAGTCCACTCCATCACATCCTACACACCTTAAGAGGAATTGAATCCTCGAAATTAAGCCAAAAATCTAGTCCATCACAGTACCAAAGACAAACAAATCCTTCAAAAGAAAGTGTTATAGTATTACAACAATAGATATCATAGTTTAAACCATGAATGGATTCATATCATCTCATAACACATTATCACTTCCATCCACAAGGCCATCATCATAAACATATTATCATGCGATATCAATCCTTGATTCTAGTACCAAACGATATCACCTCAGCTAGGCACTAAGCATTTTCAAGATGATAAGACCCATCACATCATACTTATGATCCATGGTTATTGCATCATATCTCATTGGAATATAAGCATTACTTATTCCAATCATCACTTATGTCATATCACATGTACTTGCCATAGCAATCATTATCTATTACATTTAGAGAGGAAATATGTCAAGCACATTAAACATCTTTAAATAAATCAAGCAATGCATCATAAGTTCTTTGATTTAGGATTAGGCTTCATGCTTATTTATACACAACGTTCTCAAGCATCATTCTATCTCAGATGTTTGACATTATTTACCTCCCATAAGTTGGAGTGAATAAGACTAAGAATTAGACAGTGTAACCAAGCATCCATATTCACATGTTGTTCCTTTACCTATTCCCTTGCCGAGACTTATAGTCAATGATTGATGTTATTTAACTGCATTCAAAGTATTCATTAATTATAACACCACATTAACTAAAAAGGTTAAAGTTATGTGATTAAGAGAGAGAGAGTACAACAGTATGCTCTCTATTCATACACGTTCAATATTATGACCTTCCCTAAGAATTAGGGTCAATACTCTTTATGTGTAGAAGGTTAGGGTTTTACCTCATGGTTGCATCACCAAACCCTAATCACACTGATTCCCACTTTCTTGAAACTGATTTAGGTTGAAAAACATTAGTTAAATATGCATAGATTGTTGTGTCATCAACACTAGGCATCACCATAGCATACATGTACATATGTATTACAACCCTACATAATGTAAACATGTTGATCTTGCACCAATAATAATGTTTCATCATTTTGTGACACATACATTATTACTCTTTACAAATCATTAACCACATATCATACTAAGGGAAGTCAAACCTTATATTACATAACTACAAGGTTTCACCTGAAACTATCCACAAGGCACTTATTAGATAATTAGACTTTTTTATATGATATCTACACAAATGTTGTCATCTTTTATTCCAACAAGGCTTATCATCACCATAATATATATTCACATAACCTCACTTCAAAAGTTAAGATCATATAAAAAGGAAACATAGTAGACACTTGTCATGGATTATAATATTTCATTAAGATGAGCACATGGGTCATAGTCTTCCATGATTAAGGTTAACATATGGACTTTCAACCATTGAATCCTACATCCATTACTTCCCACATTGTTGGAGAGTTTAGGGCTAAGCTCTTTACGTAAGAATTGACCATTTATAGTAACATCATCCCATGGTGCACTAGGTTTAGGAGAAGAAATTAAGATCGATCATACATTATCCAAAAAAACACTCTTCTATATTATGCATCGCTGATATGTAAAACATTGGTTATCCGAGCATACCCTACAACCCTCATTACATGATATCGATTTCACCTTATCCACATGTGTCAGATTGACCATATTATGGTGTTTTGGAAAGCTCATCCAAGGGTTTTAGTTCAGACTACCTTGTGGTGTATCGATTTAAACCATCTTGTCCAAGCATGTCGATTTAGCTACACATGAGGTGTATAGGTTTAGCAGCTATGGTGTTGGGTTAACCTTGCTTGCAAGGATGACAGGAAATGCTAAGTATGTTAGGCAACCCTAGGTGTGACTGGTTGTTAGGGTTAGGGTTTGCAATGTCAGCCTCTTACTCAACCAAGGTCATCATGGATTGGCACTCAAAGCATACCATCCCCCGCCTAACGTATCCTCATAGTCATGATGGTATAACATCCTCAAAGCCTATCATTTTAGCCAACATATCAATTTAGGCATCTCCTAGGCATGACAAGTTAGCACCCATCAAAGCATATCGGTTTAGCATCCCCAAGTCATGACGAGTTGTCACATGATGTGTTGGTTTACACACTACAAGTCATGACGACCACTCACAACTTAGTGTATGTGTCGACTTTTTCATCTCTAGGCTTAGGAAGATCAAACACTAGTCCATCTATTGTCATGGCAAGAAGGTGTAAGACATGGATAGCAACTCAATGAAATTCTTTCATCAAATCAATACTTAAGATCTTTATAAACTATTAATATATATTATGTACACAATCTAGAGATGAGAAACCACATAAACACATGAAAGCGTGAAAATAACAACGAAGGCTAAGAGTTATACAACCCTCGTTAAGAAGGTCTTCTGCAAGGGTTCAAACTCCATGATCAAAGCTCCAAAGCAAACGTACTCAAGGTGAAGGATAGTGCATCAAGAGTCCCAACTCAACCTCAACATCACCTCAAGAAAGAAGAAGGTGTCAAGGTTATGATAGATCAAGAACAAAGGAAAGAAGGACAGTACCACATCCTAATCATCCTTCATCAAAGGTATGATCCATGTCTGAGAGATTAAGAAGAAAATGAAGAAGAGATCTCAAAGAAATGGCCATCAAAAAAACATAACTCGCCAAGATGGAAGTTGAACAAAGAATCACCATGAGCAAGGAACTTGACCTCCCAAGCTCCATGGGGGCTTCCTCTAGATCCTTAAGCTCCCAATCTTGTCCACTAAAAAGAGAAGAACAAGAATGGAGGAAAGGGTTTACTTGTGTGAAGAAAAAAAAGGTAATATACTTTATGAAAGAAAGAGAGATCAAAGGAGAGGTGTCATCACCTTAGGAGCTTAGGTGACACTTGTCCACAAAAAAGAGCCACATGAAACAACATGCAAGACATGGTGATAAGGTTTAGGCTAGATCTCACTAACCCCACACACTCACAAACTAATAGGCCACAACCCTACACACTAACAAATTGATAGGAAATAGCCCTACACACACAAACCGATATCACACAACCCTACACACTCACAAACTGATAGGAAGCCTCTCCTAGGTTCTCTAACCCGAGATAAAATATCTAAGAGCAAAACACACCTGACTCATGTCTTGTATATATCACCAAAGATATTGCCACATGACTTAGGTCCAAACAAGGTGCCCACCTCTTCCTTTATCCTCTAGATGATATCCAACAAGAGAAGGAACACTCTAGAGATGGAAATTGCATGTTAACCATTCACTTCAGGCAAATTGCTATTTACACCAAAACTAGTAGATAAAACACAATCATCATCCACAAGTCTCAACTTGAAACTTAAGCTCTCCTCAAGGCACCCCTTAGCATCATTCTTTCTCTTATGTTGCTAAAGCACTAAGGGCACACTCATCATGTGACATATCACAAGATAACCCCTCATCTTGGGTAAATTGCACTTTGGTCCAAAACAAGCAATCATTCCTCAAACATTATCCAAACAGGACCAACCATGAAACATAGGCATTTCTCATGATAACACAACACCTTAAAGGATTATATTAAAGTTCTAAGCAACTCACTTAAGCAAAACAAATAGGGTTAGACCAAAACCCAGGTCAGGTTCCTTATAGAGAGAATCTGAATCAATCTCTCATGAACCGTATGTTCCTATGAAGAATGGAAATAGCATGATTAAGATTTCATAGGCTAGAACAATAGTGGATCTATCATGAATTCTACAAATGTGCTAATCCGATATAATCTTGTATGTATTAGACATAACAAGGTGATATTAAAATCCAATTAAGTTATTGAAATGTCAGTAAAGATATCCATTAGTACTTGTGAAGTACTTAAGGATAGATTGAAAGTCCATAAGGATAGCATAAAAGGAAGAGTTGGGTGCACACAATTACACTGGTGAAAGCTTCTGAAATGACTAAAATGATCACAATAAAATATGTTTGAATTATAAAGAAAAGTGTTAGTAGTTAGAAGGGTTCTAAGATAATAGCCACGGATTCCATTCCACAATGGAAATCGAGTATACTTGTGTTATGAATACAGAGTGATACTATATGGATATAAAGGTTCATATGATGAACTTATTGATGTCCCAACCATGGATGACTCATTAGTGAAAATGTGACAAACAATGGATCTACTTGTTAGGAAAGAATATAAGATTCCATATTACAGTGGTTTCATCTTAAAGAGCGAAGAGATGAAAAACATGTAATATACCAACTAATAGCAAGATGTTTCTAACCTTCTAGATTAACACTTGTGCAACAGAAACAAGGTGGACATGTTTGGATCACAAAGAATAAATTTGTGGGTGATTGGCTCTAAGTGCAAGTGGGAGTCTATTGAAAAGGTATGCCAGAGAGCCAATCATATGATGATTGACATGGAACAATTACATAAAGTATTTAATTAATAATAATATAAATAAAGGAAAGCTTCCAATTCATCTATTTCACTTAGTTATGAGATAATGAGGAGAAAAAATAAATGTCTGGAGAATTCCCCCTTTTTTTGTCTAATGGTTTGGATTTTCTTTCAGTCTCATCCTTTATTAAAGGAAAGAAATTTTTTTGGTTCTCTTTTCCTTGTTTCATTTGACTGGTCACTAGGTACGAAATCTAAGTTTGTACTCAGCTTTTTGAAGATTGTACTTATTCCTACCGCTTGCCCCTGCTAACCTTCAGAAGCAATACTTTTCGAAACTAATTACTTCGATCCTTCTTTGTACTTCCTTTCTGATGCCATTTCTAGTCCAACTTTCTGACCATCATCCTTCTTTGTGGGCATGTTACTACTATGTGAAACCTAGTTAATCTTCACATCGTTATTACCCTTTTCTTACCCCCTCCACATTTTGTCAAAGTACACTACCACCTTATGTAATCCTTGTTCCCTTACCTCCATCTTCCCTCTCAGAAACAAATTCATTTCTTTGTAGTTAGGGTGATTTTTCAGTGTTCTTCTGTTGTAGAAGGTTATCTATATTAAGGTGGCCCCCACCTTTAACTCATGAGTACCACGTCGGTACTAGGTCATCCTCAAAGTCTTCTCCTTTAAATTTTTTTTTGCTCTTATTTTTCTTATTCCACATTATAGACGATGACTCCTTGTCTAGTTTCACAAAGAAGTTCAAAGATCTCTTGGAGATACCATCCCTATATAGTTCTTTATACGTAGAGAGGCTAAATTTCCTTATTGACCCTTTTAGACATGCACCAATGGTGAGTGTTGTTCTTCCTCCCACTTCTAGTTGGATGGTTTTCTGTATCTACATGGCCAAAAAGTCAACATAAATAACAAAAGTTTGTGAGCCATTCATATTTTACTTTAAAGATGACAAGGTTTCTCTTTTATCTCGCACTCTCTATATTTTTATGGGTTTTGAGAAATTGATTTCTAATCATAGATTGGGTGTATCCTCCCATCCCAATTCATCTCTATCGATGTGTATGGCCCTATCGATCTAGTTCTCAATGGCCATGATTGTTGTCTTCGACCAATGTCATGTGGGAAGGCCAAAGAGATGCATCTAAAACAAGCACTTTCTGAAGGCCATCTTCCTCTAGATCAGTGTCCTCAGTTTCCTTTTTCATCAGTAATCAATTCTTTATATTTCAAGAACCTCCTTCAAGAACTTTGTGCTTATTCTTATAATCAAGAAATTGAATGATGAACATGGGAGAATCCAACTGCATAAATAGAACTTTGTTGAATAAAACCCTATGCTTCCGTTAGGGTCCTCTTCAAAGATCAAAAGTTATACATCCCTTCAGTGGGATGTTTTGTCGCTAGCTCCAACGACACATTCTTCTCTTAGTCTATTGCTTCCACTTCACCTAGGTCCATGACATTGTCTTCCTCATCCTCTTTCAACCCCATGTGTGCGTAACTATCAATCAGATCATCCACAAACTCGACACAGACCAAGTGCAAGATGAACTAGCAACACTTAAAACCATGAAGAGGGAAGAAAACCACATGGAGGAATGAAAAAAGGATTCCCACTGCCTAGTTACCAAAGCGATTAGGGTTATGTGCGGGAGATAGTTCTTTCATTTTTTATATTTCTAGTACTTGCACATGCTTTCACATGATTCAGTTAATACTTCATTGTATTTTGGTATTCATACAAATAGATTCATTTTTCAATAACAATGTGTTACTATGTTTGAAATAAATGAATAATAATATTAAAATATACAAGAAACTTTGAAGTTCCTATTAACAATTTTTTTGTGATTTTCAACCAAGAACTTCATTATGGTTAAAAACATGTATGCATTGAAAATATATAGTTTTTTTCTTTATACAATAGACTATGCAATAACAATGCAAGAACTACTCATAAATTGATTTTTTATAGACCATGTTGATGTGTGCTTTTTGATTTTGTTGCTTTTAAATTTAGCTGAATTGGTATATCAAAAAAGTACACACAAATATTTTATAATGAATATATATTTACCTTTTTATGCAAATAAAATTTATAATTTAAGTTGTTTCTATTAATGCTAGATTGAGTACACAAATTATAAGCACAAGGCTCTAGCTGGCATTGACTATATATAATAATATAAGTTGGAAATTTTTTTTTGAAATAAGCTAACTTATGTTGATATGTTCATGATTTATATTGTGTGCTATGCTTATTGATGGTAATGCAATTATTTTCAATCGTAATATGTGACTTGAAACTTTCACTAACAGGTTGAAAAGAATGATTGTACAATTTTTGGGTTACTATACATTTACATATTAACTTTGGGATTGTATGTGAGATGTAAATTATTTTATTATATTAAAATTAGGAATTACATCTAATTTGTGAATTAATTTTGTTTGTGAATTAATAATCAGATTAAATAAAATACATGTAATTCTCACACATATTTTTAGATGTTTCAAATTCAATAAGCTAATAATTAACCACTACTACTACAGAACACACATTTGGTGTCGGTTGTTTAACCCCTTTTAGCGACAGTTTTCAAGCGACGCCTATGTGGGCGCCGCTAAAGGTCGAACTCTTCGGCGTCGGTTTTATAACCGACACCTATTTGATTAATAGGCGTCAGTTATATATAGTCGGCCGACGTCTATAGGGTTCGCGCCACAAAAAGGGCACCACCTAGGACACTTTTTGCGTCGGTTAACAACTGAACAACCGATTCCATACTCCCAGACGACACGGTCGTGCTTCGCTGCACAGCCGTGTTTATTACTTTAGGTGTCGGTTTTATACGAATAAGCGACGCCATTTCCACCACGGCTGTGGTTTCCTGCACGGTCGGATTGTTTGTCACATTAGGCGGCAGTTTTATCCAATAACTGACGCTGTAGGCCTTTGATGACAGTGTTCTATAAATAACCGACGCCTATATTTTAATTTTTTTTTATCAGTTTGCAGGCCTGTTGTGGCTGGTCAGTAGGATGAGAAACTACAGTTCATTTTTTTGAACTGCAGGTTTACGACATCCATTGATATCAGCCTACAAACAGGCCACAAATCTACAAAATCAACAAATATTTTTTCACACAAGTAGATACATTCAGACATCAATTCAATTCTCACATTCACACATGTAGAAACATTCAAATACATGTAGAAACATTCAGACATGTATAAACATTCAGAAATATTCATTTACAAAATATCATTCAACATCTCTATCAGCATCCCAATTATATCTTACAATCGCCACTGCTTGTATGGCTTTTGCCCATTCTTCTCTTACTTCATTTAATTCTTCCATCGTATATAGATTATGTACATTTAATAAGTATTTACGTATAGTGTGGTCAGTTTTAAACACCTGCAAAGAGAATGATGTATATATATAAGTAATAATATAAAAATAAGATTGATATATTTCATACTAACTAATGAGACTATATATAATACCTCATGTATGGTATTAATATCCAATGCGGCATGTCAGATAATCATCTGCATAAATCACATCACATAGTATGTGCATGCCCAGCCGTTGTCTTGTGTAGCGCACTATAAATTGAAACATACAAAATATTAAAAAATACAACTAAGCACAGTTCACATAAATAATATATACATTGGAGTCGGGAACTTACTTTTATGTTCTCCCAAATTATTGGCTGGTTCTTTCTCCTTGGGACATTTCCTCCAACATTTTTGAATGCATCTAAACCCCTACATGTTAATGTAACACAGTAAATTGCATAATTAAATAGTAATGTAATAACAGATGTTAACGGATATAAAAATGAAATATTTCTCACCAGAATAATGGCATTCTCATTACGTGTCCAATTTTAGTGTTCAATGTACTTCCCGCAGGATCTAGATAATAAACAGTGAACGTCCCGGGGACAATAACTAGTAACTCCCAATGTCTACCTCTAGAGGTAAAAAAGTTAAAAATTAAAAACTCAAAATGCACAATAAAAATGGAATTTTCTTAAGTCCAAATTGTAAATTAAGTAAACTTACTTGACATTGAATGGAGCTATTATTATCGTCTTCTTTTGCTGACCGAAAATTGTAAAAGCATCTATATAGTATTGTTGAAAACTATCAGGGTCTTTATCTACCATACTAATCAATGATGGAATAAAAAATCCCACATGATCAAATGCAAATTGTTTGCATTGATCTTCGACTAAGTAGCTGCAAAACATGTATTAGGTATGCATTAATATATAAGAAACTAGATCACCAGATCTTACACAAGGTATATGGATGTATAAACAAGATCTCACCTTATCCATGTCTCTCTCATTGATGTATTCAGTCAATCATACATAAACAACTCAATAATATCTTATATAAATAAAGAGCTATCGTATGATTGGCCTACATAATCTTCTTCTAAAGAAACAATTATAGGGCAATGTATATTATGTGCCCGTAGCCAACATGCCATTCCCCTACAAGCAGGACCTAACGGGTATTTTAGGTCAGTTGGAACCCAACTTGGTAATGCAGGAAGTGGAGGTGGAGGCCTAGGTCCTCCAGGTGTCTTCTTGTTAACCTGTATATATAATTTAAGATCAGTTGACCTCATATATACACATTAACAATCTAAAGCAATGTTAATTTATCTTACAATTTCAGTAGTGTAGACGACATCTGCTTTGGGCCACAATATCACCCCGCCTTCTGCCTCAGCAAGTGTATCAATATCCGGGTGGGGATATGGCAATGTAGCTTCCCTCCAATCGGGTAACACACGTATCAGGCTCACATGAACGTAGCCCTGTGGCATTGGAGTCCTGTGAAACATTGCCCCAGGAAGGGACGGGTAAGCCTGCGCCTCTGCAACAACATAGTCTTGCATTCTTAAGCGGCATGGCTTCAATGCCTACAAATTTACGTAAAGAATATTATACATATATAACTATCATCTTGAAAAGACTAGCTACAATGTCATAAACAATACTTATAGCAGACGTGTTAGGCAGTGGGTCTATAAGATTACTTATAGTCTGTACATCAAGAGAAGAGTGGGTCGCCATAGGCTGATTGGAAGCCTGAGATGCCTACCACCGCAGCAATTCTTCCTTGACCTTCTCAGCAACTATGTCATTGACCTTCTGGGCAACTATATCCTCGACTCTCTTATTCTCCTATACATGGATAAAAGAAACATTAGCTTCTAACTATTGCATTCCCTTTTGCAGTAACATTCTAAAAAAAGAATAGGTTACCTCTTCTTGTGAATGTCCCGCTCTGGGTTAGCGCTGGGATGGCCCAAAGAATGCTTTGATGCCCACACCAGCGCCTGCACCCCTAACATGTCCAGGATGCTCTGGGTTACCCAGAGCAACTGTCAATTCATCCCTTATGCCTTGAGGGATGAACGTGCCTTGTTTCCACTGTTCGTGCAGATCCCGCTAATCACCATCAACAGAAATTGGTAAGTTAACACTAAAAATAATCAATATTCAAACGATTTCTCTAAGAGTTGTATTTTACCATTTTCACAGCCACCTCAGCAGTTACGGGCTTTCTTTATTTCACCCTTCTTGTTTTTCCTCCCAGCTATCCAGATATCATGGCGAGGCATGGGTGTGGCAGACTCCAGAGTAGCAGCAGACTCCAGAGTAGCAGCAGACTCTGCATGTAGTCTTTGGTGAATGCTTGCATAGCCCTTTGGACCCATAGTGTGGTCATGCACAATCAGTGCACACCTTTCTTTTTGTGCCTCACTGAGGGCCTAGTTAGTATGCACATTAATGATTTGGTTAGTAGCACTAAATGTTAATCTTGAATAGCTGAATACAATGTATATTAATTAAATTGGGAGTGACGCCTAATACCTTGAATTCTTCAGATTTTCTTGAAACAACAAAATTGTCCCAATCTTCTTTGTCCAAGAAGTTCCACTGTTCAAGGGCTGACTTCTTCTTCTTATCACCATCTTTTCTGTATTTTCTGTTGAGATTTGTCCTATAGTTCCTAAGCATCTTTCCAGCGCGTTGCATCACGCTTTTACGATGCAGCTTCTCATCCAATGCAAACAGATTATGTAAAATAAAATTGTTATTAACTAGTATCCAAAAATAGAATTGCAAATAATAGAATTTGTAATCTACAAAATAGAATTGCAAATAATAATAACTCACGCATAAATCCTTCCATATCAAGTCTTTCTTCTCCTGAGGAACTTTATGCCAATTATCATACTTAACACCACAATGGCTTCGAGTGACAACCCCAAGATAGTTTACAAAATTATTGCGGTTCACTCCAATTGCATTTGCTCCATTATCAAACTCCACAACCAATTAGGATCCATTGCCACTTAGCGCTATTAAATTGTTCAACAGAGTGATGCCCCTTTTCTTGTTAACTTTTTGGTGATGCGCATCAAGTTCTTGCAGTGCTTCAATGGGTACATGTGCATCATCAACCTAAAATTTGACAAAAATAAACACATTGAATTAGCCCAATATAGAAATATGGGATATATGACATAACTAAAAGATAATGAATTTTATAGAAATATAGGATATGTTTTTAGAACTTACATTGGTATCCTCTCCATGCTCATCATGGACAACATGCTCATCATGGACATCATGCTCATCATGGTCAGCCATTTGAAAATGTCATTAAAAAGGCAAACATTTAGCATTTGTATTAACTAGAAAAAGGCAAACATTTAGCATTTGTATTAACTAGAAAAAGGCAAACATTTAGCATTTGTATTAACTAGAAAAAGGCAAACATTTAGCATTTTTATTAACTAGAAGATAATGAAAAATCAAATCTGAAAATTATATTGATATTAAAAAAGCAAACATTTAGCTTCAATAAAAAAATATAAACATACATGCCTCTAAAATTGTGATCTTTTATCAATTAACAATCCTTCATTGTGATCTCTGCACACATATAAGTCATCATTAGCTTCAATATTTTGTGGAGTTGGCAACCCAACTGAGAATGGACTGGAGTCATCATACTTATCATAGTACTCTTCTTCATTTATAGGATCTTCAATGAACTGTCTTTTACCATGAAGAACAACCGACCATTTATCATTTGCAGGATCATTGATATAGAATATTTGTTTCACCTGTGATGCCAATATGAATGGTTCACCCTTCTCGCCAATCTTTCAAAGTTCACCAAAGTGAAACCCATTTCATCCACTATAACTCCTTTGTTGTTATCAACCCAATTACATTTAAAGAGAGGAATTCTGAAATCTATGTAGTCAAACTCCCATATGTCTTCAATGACACCGTAATATGACATTTTAGCTTCACGTGGACTCTTATCCTTTGCACTTGCAAAATACATAGTCGACGCTTGAAGAGTGACCCCACTATTTTGGACGACACTCTTATCATCTTGGCGCTTTGTGTAATATGTGAACCCATTAATGTCAAACCCTTCATAAGACATAACATTCAGTTTTGGTTTAAAGGTGAGGCATTTGATAGTTTATGTAATATCATTTGGTGTTTGAGATAATTGATGTAAGACTTTATCTTCAAACCACTTACTAAAAGTCTTATTATGCTCTCTAGCAAGCCACATTGAACTTGCTTGAGGATGTTGTCTCTTGATGAAATTGGTATGTTCCTCGATATAAACACTCACTTCATCCATGTTGTGTAAAATATACAAGTGAGCTTGTTCCAACTGGTCACGGCTGATTACTTTCACCCATGATCCTAAAATTCCTTTGCCCTCCTCAATATTCTTGCCATTTATAGGAGTGTTATTACCACTCAGAAAGTCATTGAAAAAATCCATAACCTCTCTCGCCACATAACCTTCAATAATACTCCCTTCAGGCTGATAACGATTTTGAACATCACCTTTAAAAATGCTCATGTATCGTTCAAAGGAATAACTCCAATGAAAGAAAACTGGTCCCAACATTTTCACTTCCCTAGTCAAGTGGACAACAAGATGTACCATGATATCAAAGAACGAAGGAGGGAAATACATCTCAAGCTGACATAGGGTAACAACCACTTCTCTTTGCAAATTATCGAGAGTATCAGGCTCAATAACTTTGCTGCATAGATTGTTGAAAAAGAATCAAAGTCTGGTGATTGCAAACCTTACATGCTTTGGCAATATAGATCGAATTGCCACGGGCAATATTTGTTGCATTATAGTGTGACAATCATGAGATTTAAGACCTATCAACTTCAGATCTTTCATTAATACCAATCTACGGATGTTGGATGAGTAACCACGTGGCACCTTAACATTTACCAAGCATTCACAAAAAGCTTTCTTCTCCTTTCTAGACAACGTGTAACTAGCGGGAGGTAAGTATGTTCTTTTATTACCCATTTCATGTAATTCTGTTAATTCTGACCTTATTCCCATTTCACGTAGGTCCAGTCTGGATTTTATCCCATCTTTAGTTTTACCTGATATATTTAACAGAGTACCAATGATGCCATCATAGACATTTTTCTCAACGTGCATTACATCGATACAATGCCTGACTGTCAAAGAACTCCAATAAGGAAGATCCCAAAATATTGACTTCTTCTTGAATGAAGAATTGTCACTCCGTGTGGCCATAATACATTGTGATTTCTTACCAAATTCATTGACAATGTCTTTTACTTTTTCATAAACAACATCCCCTGGTATAGGTTTAGGTGCACTCCGTTCATCATTCAATCCATTGAATGCTTTGCGCTTACTACGATACAGATGGAATTTTGAAAGAAACCTTCAATGACCAAGATATACAGTCTTGCCACCATGTTTTAGTCTTATTGAATCAGTGTTTTCTTCACATATAGGACACACTTTAGCTCCTTTGACACTATATCCATACAAATTCCCATATGCTGGAAAGTCATTAATAGTGCAAAACAACATAGCGTGCAAACGAAATGTCTCTCTTCCTAAAGCATCATAGGTCATCACACCTTCAGCCCAAAGTTTCTTTAAGTCATCAATCAGAGGTTCAAGATAAACATCGATATCATTTCCGGGTTGTTTAGGTCCCGATATCAACAACGACAGCATAACGTACTTATTTTTCATACACAACCAGGGAGGAAGATTGTATATAACAAGCATGACTGGCCAAGTGCTATGCTGGCTGCTCAATGTCCCGTACAGATTCATCCCATCTGTACAAAGCCCAAGTCTTAGATTCCTATCTTCTTCACCAAATTTGGGGTACAATAGATCAATCTTCTTCCACTGTGGGGAATCACACGCATGTCGTAGGATCCCATCATTATTTTTCTTAACATTTGCATGCCACCTCAAATTCTTCGCATCTTTCAGATTTGCAAACAAGCGTTGAAACCGTGATATTATAGGTAGATACCAAAACACCTTGGCAGGAGAACCAGTTTTGGACTCCCCCAAAGTCATCAATTTATAACGTGACGCACCACATTTTGGACAATCTTTCAAATCTACATAGTCCTTTTGAAATAATACACAATCATTCAGGCATGTGTGTATCTTCTTGGCCTCCATTCCCATTGGGCACAACATTTTCTTTACCCAGATTGTTGAGATTGGCAGCTTGTTTCCTTCAGGAACCATTTCTTTCAACAAAGTCAACAATGAAGTGAAGCTTTTGTCGCTCCATCTATTGTTAGCTTTCAACTTATACAATCTCGACACATCGCTAAGCTTTGTAAAGTTAGCACAGCCTGTGTATAACGGTATCTCAACATCATGTACAATCTTTCTAAAGATAGGAGGTGGATCGGTGTGCTCTACACTACAACTATCCAGCATCGCATCAACAATGTCTACTGGAACTGGTTCGTTCACATCTACTTCATCGGAGGCAATTTCTTCTTCCACCCAAGCACTACTATCGACATCTACTGGTTTCGAGTTTGAAATCTCTCCATGCCAGTGCCATTCTGTATAGCCTTGTACAATCCCGTTGCACATGACATGACTTTTAATTTCCTCACCAGTGCTGACTTTCAAGTTGTTACCGCAATGCCTACATGGACAGTAGAACCTATCTGTGGGTTTTTTCCTATGTTCCTCAGCAAATCTAATAAACTGATCAAGACCAGATATAAACTCTGGGGTGCAGCGATTGCGAATGGACATCCATGATCTATCCATTCTATGATCAAAGAGAAAACAAGTATATATTAGGACAAGATTAGGGTATACACTTACATCCTATCCAAGATTTACTCCTATTATCTACAATTAATGAAGCCGGACTCCATACAAACATTATATAATTTAGTGATTGTTCATTCTAATTTATTCCAATGTACAAGTGATATAAAGAACAATGATTGTTCACTTTCTAGGCCAACAAACACATGTGATGTCATTCTTATATATAATAAATGTGTACCACCTATCCCATCCTTGAACACCTAATCTCACTAGTAAGTGTATAATGTGTATTAGCTTTTCAAAAAAATTTGGGCAGCATTTCCCCGTTGTTCTCTAAGTACATATGTACTTATAGAACAAACGATGAAATCCTACCAAAATTTTCTCGAAAACCCAATACACATAATACACTTACATCCTAAGTGAGATTAGGTGTTCAAGAACAGTCCCAAACCGGGGACTATCCAAGATTTACTCCTAATGAGTAAATCTTGGATGGGTTTCTAGGCCAACAAACACAATAATAGATATGTACATGTTAGGGTTTCATCAATGTTAGGGTTTAATCAAATCAAATTAGGATGCTAGAATGGACAAGTTTAAATCTTATTTCAACATGCATCAAAATTTAGTGAATTAGGTCAAGCATTAGGATTAGAAGCAAAAATATATGCAAGCAAAAGATTTGTTCATATCCTAGAATTTACATAAACCATTACATATAGATTTGTTCATATCCTTACCAACAGCAAACACGGCCGTGGTTGTGTTAGCCTACCACAGCCGTGCTGGACAGCACGGCCGTGCTACCAAGCACGGCTGTGGTAGGCCAACACAGCCACGGCCGTGTTTGCTGTAGGTAAAGAGCTAGGGAGAAGGAAGAACAGAGGCAACGGCTACTACCTGGAGGCTACGACGGGCAGCAGGCAGGCAGGCGACACGACAAGGAGGACGGTGACGAGCACGGAGTAGGCAGCGGCGACGACAAGGAGGACAACGGCGATGGCAAGGAAGGACGCCAGGCAGCGGCAAGTAAGAAGACGGCGGCCGGCGGAAAAGAGGACGGCGGAGGCGACACAGAGCAGCAAGCAGCGGCGTTTGGCGTCGACGACGAGCAAACAGCGGCGTCCGGCGTTAGCGGCGAGCGACAACAGTAGGCGGCGAGTAGCACCGGGCAGGCGGGTGGTGATGCAGTAAGAGCAGAGGGGCGAAATAGTTGCTTCACGATGAAACAAAAGAAAGGGGAACAGTGGCCGTTCGAGGGTTTATTAAGTGGTTATTCGGCGTCGGTTATAACATAAAACCGACACCTAAATTTTTCGGCGTCGGTTCTACTTAAACAACCGACGTCTAATTAGACAAATTTTGCCCTAACTAATTTGGCAGGAACCATTATCGGCGTCAGTTATCAAAGGATAACCGATACCTAATCTGGAACTTTTCGTGCAAATTTTCATCTTCTATAGGTGTCGGTTTGATGCTAAAAAACCGACGCTGTATGTGACACTTTGGGGCCTAATTTTTTCGCTTGAAAATTGGATTTCGCGGAAGATTTTAGGCGTCGGTTTTGTGTTACCCAGCCGATGTTGAATACAAAGCGGTACCCGTGTCTTGACTATAGACGTCGAATGACCTACATCACCGACGTTGAATGTTATGGCGTCGGATTTCCTAAATAACCGACGCCCAGAAAAGTGACATTGAATGTTGTTTCTGTACTAGTGCACAAAGAGAGACTCCTATTCAGGTACTTGTTTCATACATATTTTTAGGTATATTTCTGACATCTTTTTTCTTAAAAAGTCAACTAAGATTTACATGCTTACCACTAATGATGGAGTTGTGGACATGGCGAATGACACATGACTAATTAGGTTAAAAATCTAGTCAACAATTGTCACATCTCCCTAAGTTCTATTATCTTATTGTCTATTGTAGATCATATGTAATTTTGTAGTTCTGAATAGCAGCAATGAGGAGCATTAGTGTATATGGGATGGTACAATAAAGAGTGCAGTATTGTTGTATAAAAGTTTTAATTTGGTGAAAAGAAAAGCAAGTTCATGATGTTTTAGTGAGTTTATGATGTTGGGTTTTAGAGGGAGATAGAGAAGGCAGTGGAAACAAAAATTTTATTCTCCCAAACCCAGAACGAAGGAATCACATCAACGTCTATACAGTAGGAAGGATGGTTTGTAGAGAAATACCTTGTCCCGAGGCTTGCTCAGCGATGTTACCTCACGGCTTGCACGGTCTTCACCTCCAATCTTGGATGGTGTATGTGTAGCTCCTGGTCTCACTGGGACTATCGGGATTGACAACTGTCCTCCAAGCGGCAGAAGTCTCCCACCTCTGAAGTAGTCCACATGGACCACCTCGAACTCCGATCTCCTTGTCCCAAAAGGAATCAGAAGGAGTCTCACCCTCCAGTCAGCGCAATAGCCACCAACACATTCTCCTCCAACTAGTCGCTTTTCTGTAGTTGTCTTTCCCTTGTTGTGCCTCCCTTATCGGGTAGCACTTACTTGGGCTCTCTCGGTTACCACAACCAGAGAAAATGACAACTTTGCAGAGCAACTAGTGTTCTGAGTTGTACTTGAGAAGCCCCTAATACCCCTATATATAGGAGGGTCATGGGACAGGGTTCCCTACCTCGGGCAATGCGGGATTAAAGAAGGAGTAGAAGGGTTTGAGATTTTCCACAAAACAACCAACTACGCCACCTGAATCAATCGTTTCAAGCATGAAACGGTCGGTTGGGGACCTGAGCCGATCGGTTCATACCTGAACCGATTGGTTGGGATACTTGATCCGATAGGTTCGCTTCTGAACCGGTCGATTCACTACCCTGGTCAGTTCCCGATTGACTTTTCCTCTTTTGTTTCGAATTGATCTAAATACCAATATTTGTTCCAATCAAATTGGACAAGTGAAATGAAGAGAAATATCTTGCCAACCTGACTTTCCCAACTCGCTCATTTGGACCAGTTGAGATGATCAGTTCAACCCTTGAATCGGTCGATTCAGCCTGTCCTGAGCCGATTGGTTCACCAACCTGAGTCGATTAGTTCATCACAAGAACCGATCGGTTGGGAGTGGAGTATGTGCATAATCAGTCAATTGCAGTTTCAATCAATCTGATACTCTAATCAATCGGTCAAACACCTTGAACACTATGATATTGAGAATCAATTGATTGATTGTTTAATTGAACTACTAAACTCCTTTAGTAATCAATCTAAACATCATATGTGGATAAAATCCTCTTCCAGGTTAAATCCTATGTGTGTGACCCTACAAGTCCATTTCACGTTGGCAGTGAACGTCTATAACACATATGACTTCACAAGAAAAGAGCAATGCCTAGTCACACATCAGTTCTACCCAAGTGAAAAGGAAAGTTGGACAACAACTTTGAATCCTACAATCTGTGAATGGTGTTACAGTGAATGTATAATTCCTTAATCACAGATATCTTGAATGAACTCAAAGCATGGAGCAGTCATCCTTTCAATGTTCATTCAGTTTCTTGATCTCAGAATAGATTGGAGCAGATATGTATGACATCAATATCACAAACTAATTCACACATGCATGCACGCTTATCTCAATCCTACTCATCAATTGGCCATGGACATCAAAATCCCTCGGGAGGGACAAATCCCATATCTATCACTCACCCCTCAAAAGCCCCATGTGTCAAAGCCACCCAATCATCACCATTATAACAACCCATGTTTCAGGACTGTGTTTGATGATGTCAAAGTGTACCCAACGACATGTGTTGAGTTTAGTGATTTCAGGTCAAAGAATCACACTCACCACCATCACTATGAGAACTGACTGTGACTACCATGTCATGGTTCCATGTGTCAAACTCATGGTGGGTCTGTCTGGTACACTTGTTCTCTAACAAGTACCGATGTGTTTGGTTTGATATCTCCATATCATGCCTAACGAGATTTTGTCATCAACCAACACCACAATCTAGTCTTGTGTGTCATTGTTGTCTATCTATCTTCCACAATGACATCTGACTAGGGACATAATAAGAATGTACAAACTCTTATTATCTGTATGATCTCATCGTTCAAGTCCTTAACCTAAAATTATACATCATTGAGTATTGTCATTCTCTAGACATTCAATATGTTCTATCATTATCTCATATGACTGAACCGGAAAGAATTGGAAGCTTGCCTTTGATGTTTATCAAATCAATCTTAATGTATCCTACCAATCATCTCATGATTGGCTCTCAGGGCATACATACCAACAGACTCCCACTTGCACTGTGAGCCAATCACCCTTGAATCATATTCATAGTGATCTTCAAACATGTCCCACATGTTACTGTACTCTAGTGCTAACATAGTGAGTTATGGAAAGACCTTGCCAAAGTCAGTATTAACTACATGTCTCTCATCTCTTCGCTATACGTCACAAGTATGAGATGGAGTTGCCGTAATATGCGATCTAGTATTCCTTTGCTAACCTTTAGCCACATTGCATGACCAAGCACTCATAACTTGTCATCAATGACTGGAATAACTATAAGTTCATCTCTATGAACTCCTAGATCCATATAGTATCCACTGTTGTTCTCTAACACACGGATACTCAACATTTCCTTTTAAAACAGCTTTATTGGAACATTTCCATTTATCAAAAAACATTCACTTTTATATATCCCATATATATTTTGCGATTAGTTTTTTGTCCTTTTCAGAAGTTCACATTAGTGTAACTCTTTACAGTGAACTCTTCCTTATTTCCATAGAACTATTACTTCTCAAGTACTTATCAAGTTCTTATGGTATTCCAGTAACCCTTACTGGAACTAGACAGACATCCACTCATCATGTCCCACATACGAGTTATCAAGATGAGCATATTATATTGTCATATCCTACATACAAGATGATAAATGTGTTTTGTTCTTTCCATGTCCATACATGCAAGATGATGGGATGATTACATACATGATAGATCCTTATCTATTCTTAGTGTTCCCATTCTTCATAAGAATTGGACACTTGGCCCTGGGATACTAACTCCATGTAACATGGATAATTTTTCTACCACTAAATCTGTGCATACTGAACCCTTCAGTATAGATTGCCAATGTATGCTCTCTCTTTTCAGGTCAAGAGGTTTTTCGAGAACTATCTGTAACGACCCCGCCTCCCGGTAACCCCCAATTAATGGAGACCGAAAGGTCGGTGCCGTTATCCAATTAACAGGATCAAAGGTTTGACAAATAATCAATAACAATTATGCTCTTATTTTGCAATCTTGGTATTTTCTCTTTCTTTCCCCTTTATTGGGGCTCCTTGGACCCCAAGAAACTCAAAGAATTCTAAATTCCTTTTTAAGGAATACTCATTATCCTTAAATGCATCAATATGCATTATTTCATATTATCTTGCTTATTTCTTCATTAAAAAAATATCTTTTTGAGGTTTTCTCTTTATTTATCTTTTATTTTTCCTCATTGGTTTTCCTTTTTACATTAGGAATCCTTGGGATAAGAAATCCCACTAAGGATAACTCAATTGCACCTCTTTTCACTTGTTTTCCACATTTTATCATTGTTTTCAATTTCTTTCTTAATAAAGAAATATGTAACTGATCTTTTCTTTTATTATTGTTTTTCTTTGCAACTTTGGACTCCTTGGAAGCCAAGGAACCTATGAGGCACGAAATTCATTCATGTATTACACTCCTTTGCCTTCTAGAGGTTTCCACACTTTTCTTTCTTCTATTAACTCAATTATTCATTGAATTTCCTTGTTATTGGGCCCAATAGCCAACAAAGCCCACAAATCAATCAACAAGGCTATTTTAAATGAAATCCATTTATTCACAATAAAATACATCATTATTTGATCGTTTATCTTCGTTATGAGAAATTACATTTCTCAGCAAATGAAGCCAAAATTTGGGGTTATAACATCCTTCCCCTCTTATGAGAATTTTGCCCCCAAAATTCCATCAAGCAAGCAAACAAACAGGATAAGTCTTCTTATGGCCATCAGGGCTCCAATGTGGCTTCACCCTTTCCATGGTGTTTCCCAAGAACCTTCATTATCTCATTTCCTTCCATCTGAGTTCTTTCTTACCTTGGTATATCGTACCCTCATAGGTGACTTAGGACTTTTCAGCCTTTCAAAAGCTAAATAGGTTCAGGGCTCAACACATGGCTTGGGTACCTCACATAGTGCTCTAGATCAAACTCATGCAACCCATCATTTTATCCTGAGGGGTAAGGTAAAACACAACCATCTCCACCAATCCATTTCAAAAGGACCCATATATCGGGGATTCAGCTTTCTTAGCTGTAGTTTAGAGGGGTCGGATTTTCACATCACATTTTCTCCCACAGTAAACTGCATGTCAGTCTGCTTTGCATCAGCTCATGACTCATGTCACCACTGGCCCTCTCTCAGCCATTGCACGATCAAAGCGACTTCATCTGCACACATTGTGGTTCTATTCTGACCTTTGTGAGGCCTCCTTCACCCAATTATTGTTAGTAGAATTTTATAATTATTGTTGATTATATGATGAACCTTTGATCCTGTAAATTGATTAATGGCTCTGACCTTCGGGTCTCCCTTAATTGGGGGTTACCGGGAGGCGGGGTCGTTACACTATCTATGTAGATCTCTATTCCTATCATAGGAAACATCTCTATCTTCCTTAAAAATAATTTCCACTTTGGATTTTCATTCTTAGAACATATCCATTTCACATCAACATGTGGAATGCAAATACGCTCCCACTAAATCACAGATCCCTTCTTTATCTTTGACATATCAATCAAACCCTTTGACCATATTATCAAAGTAAAGATCCATCTCTGAGTTGCTTGTACTTAATCAATCACATTGATTAGTCCATTGTAACTTATAAACTTCATTTGCATTAATGGATTCATAAACCTTATAGGTTGTGTCACATACACATCCTTGTTTTATTCCTCAGAGGAATGCGATTTTAGTATCCATATGCCAAATCTCTTAGTCATTAAGTTGCAATCAATAAGCACCATCCTTCTCAAAATGTTATCCATGTGTCTTAACGCTTAAGACTCATTCACACTTATGGATTTCATCCCAATGGGTGCTACCATCAAGGTTATGCCTTATGGTTCACATGGAAGTCATTTAGGATGTAATGGTCACAAACCATAACTCAAAATATGGTTCCTCATATTCATCTAGATAGTTGACTCATCACATGACCAACTCATCTTATAGATATTTGAGGTGTATCAGTTAAGGAATTTGAGAACTCAAAACACTTTGTGATTCTTAATATCCTTTATTAGTTTAGGGTATTCTTTATTTAAGAAGAACTTAGTTATTTGATAATCATCCTCTAACTCCTTAGAGTATGTCTCCTTTTGATTTAGAAATCACCATGCCTTAATCACGAGCTCATTATGATACACTATCATAATCACTCATAAGGATCTCAAACATTTGGATCAAGTATTTCATTCATTGATCTCATCAAGCACTAACACTTTACCAAATTTGTACTTCATCTATGATATTCCTGAACACTTCAAGATATTCATATTGGTATTTCTCTAAACACCATTTGAAGTACTATCATTTTCTCCAATAGGTATGTAAATACATCACATGTATTATACCTAATAGGATAATCATTCTCACACTACCATTAGTGAAGATTGATGTCTAAGAGGTTCATGTCTCTTACTGGTTCTCTAACAAAAAGAGTCTAGATTCATCCATCATATGGAAACTAGAAATGAATTTCTCAAGATCTATGCTAATTTGATTGTTTGAGTTATCAATAACTTTTAGGTATCATTTTATCTTATGCATACCAAGTACCACTAGATAAACAAGGCATTGCCACAAAGATCATATCCTTGAAACATCAACTATATTGATAGCCATCCTTGTCTTAACAAAATGCAACAATAAAGTGTTTCTATTGGCAAAATGAAATAGCAGTTCTCAACTCTATTTCATGCCCTTTAGGCTGAAATAAACTGAAAGGTACTCCTATTTATGGCAGCAACACTTGCTCTAATGATGAGTACTCCATTCTTGGTCCGTTCACAAAGACCATCACTTCTTTGTGGATCTTGTATATCATATATAACATATCCATATCTTAGTATCATATACCTTAGATAAAGAAGTGTTTATTTCATGATACCTATGGTGGAGATCTCTATCCCCTCCTTTCGTCTTCTTTTGTTCTTCCAGATATAGAGGGCAATTCCCTTGTTTACCCTCCCATGTACCTTGAGGCTGAAGATGGCTTGGATTGCAGGCTAGCATCAAAACATTTCTTTGCTTTTCCCATGTCCTTGCCTTTAAGACTTCCCCTTCATTGATCACATCAAACATTAGGGTTTGTCTTTCTTCATAATTGCCTCTACCGTCCTCAACATGTCCAACAACTCTGTCAACACTTGTCAAAGTTGTTCATGTCATAGTTCATCGTGAACTGTATGATTCTCGCAACATTTGTAGTATCATACCAATAGTCAACACTTGGATCAGAGGGAATCCTTTAGTAGTTTAGTTTTCCACATACTGAATCACATTGAGTGCGTGAATACCTTACTGGATCTCCTTCTATCATGACATACTAGGATAGTGTCTTGGAGACATCATATGTCTCATGTTGTCTTTGCAACTCATAGTTCAGAGAATACAACATTCAAGCACTCTGCATAAATGGCATCCTTGGTATGCTTCCATAAGCATACTTTCAGCCATTGGTGTGGTGGGGTTGAGTTCATCTGGTTCTGGTATAACTAGGACTTAGATCTTTCGCTCTTCCATTGAGAACACTTCTCAACGTCCTAACCAGTCGTGGAATGATTCCCATTTAATTTTTTCATCTTAAGGACCGATCGCAATGAAAAGTGATTATTGTTTGTTGTCATTTCCACTACAAAAGGAAATATATGCAATTTAGTCCAAAACTCAATTTTGACTTATTTGATTGATTTGAAAGGTTGACGATATAACTAGGACTTTAATTAATTATCGCTCCTACTATTTTTGTTCAAATTGATAGTCGTCGCCATCAATTTGGAAGATTGCAGCGTACAACCTTCTAGTGGGTCAAGATCCATATTTCATCAAGTCGTGAGTCAGCTTTGGCTGATCGCCCACAATCTTGACTATTTAGGTTGGCCATCATTCCAATTGCATCATATGCAACTCTTGATGAATGAACATGCGCAACACCTTGCCATGAACATTCCGTGCCTCTGGGCTTAGATGCTCTAAGAATCACCAGTTAAATCTAACCCAAAAGTCGACATGGTAAACATGCACCCTGCTTTGGCATAACCTACATGTTTACCCTGCACATTTCCACAAGATAGACGGTGCACCACGCTTTGCCATAACCTACGCTTGGTCGATCAAGTTTTTCATGTGTGCCACTAATGGAAGGCGTAAAAGTCTTAATATTTGGATGATGGATTTGGTTTTTATAGGTACATATACATATCCAATCACCACAATACATAGTATGTATCATATACATTCTATATCCCATAGAAAACATGTCAAATGATAAAAGCGATGATTATGGTCATCCTAATGTGATTCCTCGAGCCAAGTGGAATCACGGTCATCTATGTCCATATCACATGCAACCTGTACAAGATGAACTCTGTGCTTTGCCATTCTGGGTTTGATCAACTCATCTCCATGATTGATCGGCTCGCCATCAGGCTGGTCAGTTGGGTGCCACCAGCCGATCGGTTGGCTCCTCCAACCGATCGGTTCGCCTGGTCATCGTGTATCTTCTCATGACCGCCTCCCGATCGTCTCGCTCCATGAACCAGTCAACAACTGATCAGTTCAGTCCTTGAATCGATTGTCTGGAATGCCAACCAATCGATTCACGCCTTGAACAGATACTGTCACTCGTCGTCAGGTTGTCTGCCGTTCTTTGATACAACAGGAAATAAAAGTTCTAACCTATTTACATTTGAATTTGAGAAACCCCGAGTTACATTCGGGGGGAGCAAAGGTAGGAAAGAAATCTCGAGTTATCTCGAGTTACATCAGGAATAAGAGATAGGGAATCAGTGTGCAGACCAAGATGTAAGGAACCACATTCAACCAAGCACAAATACATAGGGTTTACTGGCCATAACCACGCTATACATCCACTGCAAAACTCATTTAAGGGTGACGGGTATTGAGTGCATTCATATTACATATCATATATGTATATTGGGATTTGTGGATTTAGTATTGGACATGCATAAAGCCAATTTTATTTGCATCGTATGCAATAAATAAAGGTGACAAACCAAAATCGATCACATCGAAAATCCTAAAGTATAGAGCAGTTGATGTGGCTCTGATACCACTGTTGGATTTTAGAGGGAGACAGAGAAGGCAGCGGAAACAAAAATTTTATTCTCCCAAACCCAGAATGAAGGAATCACGTCAACGTTTATATAGTCAGAAGGATGGTTTGTGGAGACATACCTTGTCCCGAGGCTTGCTCGACGACGTTACCTCGTGACTTGCGCGGTCTTCACCTCCAGGCTTGGACGGTGTCTGTGCAGCTCCTGGTCTCACCGGGACTGTCAGGATTGACAATTGTCCTCTGAGTAGCAGAAGTCTCCTACCTCTGAAGTAGTCCACACGGACCACCTAGAACTCCGATCCCCTTATCCCACAAGGAATCAGAAGGAGTCACATTGTCCTATCGGTTCACTAGCCACCAACACACTCTCTTGCCACCAGTCACTTTTCTATAGTTGTCTTTCCCTTGTTGTGCCTCCCTTATCGGGTACCACCTTCTTGGGCTCTCTCAGTTACCACAACCAGAGAGAATGCCAACTTTGCATAGCAACTAGTGTTCTGAGTTGTACTTGAGAAGCCCCCAATAACCTTATATATAAGAGGGTCATGGGACAGGGTTCTCTACCCCAGGAAATGCAGGACTAAAGCAGGAGTAGAATGGTTTGAGATTTTCCACAAAAAAACCAACTGCGCCACCTGAACCGATCATTTCAAAAATGAAACAGTCGGTTGGGGACCTGAGCCGATCAGTTCACACCTGAACCGATCGGTTGGGACACCTGAGTCGATCGGTTCTGTAAGGACCCTGACCTTCATTTTGGGCTTACCTTGTTTGTTTTGCCTAAACCTTGTGCTTGGTTGCTTTCTAATCATCTTTAGTGATGATTAGGGTTTGCTTGTGCCTAGTTTAGAGTTGGAGGTGCTACTTGCAAAATAACCTAAGATATGGTTGGAGAGCAAGTTTTTCACCTTGAGAGATGTCTTTCTCTCTCTTTGCTTCCTCTAGGGTTGAGAGGAAGGTTTGGGATCGTGCCTTGAGTTGTCTTGGGCTTGGTTGAGCTCTTTTGGGCCTTGTTTTCCCTTGTTTGGGCTTTGCCTTGCTTGGTTGAGCCCTGTATCGGGCAAGGATGTTTTGTATCGACCATGGGGTATCGCCCATGGGGGTGTGTCGGCCTTGGAGGTGTAGTATGTAGGCCTTTGACCTTTGTTGACCTTGTTGCCTTGGTTGTGTCACCCTAGCTTGGACATGTGGTCGATCCTTGGTTGAGTTGTGGCATGGCATGTGCATGTGTTTTGCAAGGTGGTGGAACGTGTGGACAAGTGTTCCTTAGTAAGGTGACACCTTGCCTTGGTTTAACCTTGACCCCCATCTATATATGTCTTGCCTTTCTCTTCCTTAGGAACCCTTTAGCTCTTTGTTGCTCCTCTCTTCCTTGTGTGCACGATACACCTCTCCCTTGCAACCTTGGTGGTCGATCCCCTTGAAGGGGTTATTCTTCTTCTTCCTTTAGCTTGGTGGCCGAACCCTAGGTGAGTCTTGTTCTTTGGTAAGTATCTTCCCTCTCTCCTTAGCTTCTTCTTCTCCATCTTTCCTACTCTTCAGCCATGGTGGTTATGCTTCTTGTTCCTTTTCTTGAGGTGGCCGAAGTGGTGAGCTTGGAGCTAGGAGTTTAAATCTTGAAGCTTTAGAGCTTGAGGAGTTTGCTTAAGGTGGGTTACATAACTTCTAACCCTAGCTATACTACCTTCTCTATGTTGCATGTTTCATATATGTTGATGATCGGCCATTGTATGCTATGTATCTTGCTTTAGTACATGTTGATTGATCTTATGGATTTAATGAGCATGAGGTTGTTGATGTTGTTGATGGTTTATATACCTTTGGACCTAGTGGCCAAAACATGGTTTAGGGTTTCCTTGTTGAGCAATACCCCTTTCTCTCCTTGGTTCTTGAGAAGTGAGTTTGAGCTCTAGTGATGTGGGCAATACCCCTCTCTCTTGGTTGTTGAGAGGTGAGCCTACATCCTAGTTGCTTAAGCAACACCCTCCTCTCACCATGGATTAGAGAGGTGAGCTTTTGGATAGATGATGACCTATGTTGAGATTGGTCCTTGTGGTTACCCGATTTGTGATAGAGGTTGTGCAAAACCCCTCTCTCTTGGTTGTTGAGAGGTGAGCCGATCTTCTTGATCAATTAGGGTTTGGTGCTCTTGTGCTTGAGGTTGAAGATGATCTTGTTGGGTTGTTTCTTGCACGATATGACCTTGGGATAGTGCTTCCCGATATCCTTGTCTATAGTTGTACCCTTGGGCGACACACCTAGTTAAGAGGGTTGGCTTGATGCCCATATGGTCCGCCTGGTTTGGGTTGGAGTTTGGGTGATACACCTTATATCTTGTGCTCTGAACGATACATCTTGCAGTAAGGTTGCCCGATACCCCTACCTTGTTGAGATAGTTGGCTTGGTGCCCGTTATGTTGTGTCTAATATGGAGCCTAGTACGCTATCCTTGTGTTGGGCGATAGGGTTTAGTAGTGGTGATGCCCGATATGAGTTGGATGGTACATCTTAGTGAGTATCCTAGTGGTGTTGTTCCTTTGGCTGATATGCCTAGTAGGGCTTGGCCGGTACTCCTTGTGGAGTTGGGGCTTGGGTGTTACACCTTGATGTGTGCCTTGCACGACACATCTTGTGATGATCTTTTCCGATATGCTATGATGAGCTTGGTGGCTTGGTGCCCGATATGATGGTTGTATAAGAACCCTAGACGACGCCTTAGTGGTGTCTGATATGAGGTGTTTGACCTAGTTGGATGATGGGTCTTATTAAGGTGTGCTTGTTAGGTGGGCGACACCCTAGCCCTTTCCCTGGACGTTAGGGGGGATGGTTGGACGTCAGGGCATCTTGGGTGCCATACTCTTGGTCGATATGCTTCTTGTTGAGAGGGTTGGATGATAGAAACCCTAACCCTAGTGCATGATAGGATGGTGTGTCGTTGGTCGTTTTGTTGGTGCACATGCTTTAAGGTTTGGAACCCTAGCCGTTACACCCTTTGGTGAGGGTTGGCGCTGCTCTCCATACCTGTAGTGAGGGTTGCAGGAGTTTCGGTGAAGGTTCTGATAACCCAGAATGTATATAGTTGATAGTTCTCTATTAATGAAGATAAAACAAGTGATATGATGTAATTACCTTGAATCTTGCAAATATGTTGATGAGTTAAAATGGTAGGTTGAGAACCAGGTATGTTTGGGAGCACATGAGGTTGCTTCACATGAAAGTGTGACAAATGCCTATGATCACAAGTATGGGGCATGATATATGTTTATGATGAATGTATATACTAACCATGTAGGTATTTCATGTGGATTCGTAGTCTGGTAAGAGCTATGAGATATATGTGCTTTGACTAGCACAATGTGATGATAACCCTTGTTAATGAAATAACAAGTTGATAGGTCTGAGGACCTGATATAAGGTCGAGTGACTAGTTGGGTTGTTATCCTCTGATAATGAGATAAGGGATGTGTTCCCATGATGTTGATGCATGATTATGATGTCTTGAGAGGCAGTGGTTGATATCATGAGGGATTGAGGTCCCATGACAATATGTTGATGGCAATAATGGTGTAATTCTATAAGGCTATGTTACATTTTGTTTTGCCTCGACAATTGGCTTAAAATATACTAATCAATTATAGATGAACATATCATGTAGTCTACCCTGGCCATAGATCCATTACCTCCAGTATTTGGTTATGGTGAAATAGGTTTATCCTGCGGGATTACCTGGAGAGCATATTGTTGAATATGCGAGGTTCCCCTAGCCTAAATTAGGAGGGTTGAGTGCAAATGTGGTTGCAGACTCAGGATATATGGAGCATGGTGAACATACCCATGGCTCAAGATATGTGATGATGAACATGATGTGTTCATGGCTCAGATGTATGCACTAGCACCTATGATGAGGTGAGCTAGAGATATGGGTAGCTTGCGGAGCTGACCCAGAGGTGGAGGCCCTATAAAGCATAAGACTGCGGTCTTGCTTGATGATTCATGTACTGACCATGAGAAGGTGAGGTCATGGAGTCCAGATCTCCTTAGACCTTGTATGGCATCGGATTGGGCTTCACAGCCAATGGTTGGATTTGAGCAGGGAAGGCTCACTTCCTCAGGGCATAATAAAATGTAATCTAGCCGAATGGTATATCTTGCTTAGAGCAAAACATGGAACATTGATTGAGGCCTTACTTATATTGTTGATCTAGTTACAGGTTGCATTTATGTGTACGATCGTTATATCTTGTGATAAGTTCTTATAAAGCTTATCTTGTCAATCATGTTCCATAAAGAATGCTTGGTTATATGCCTTCCGGATATCTTGGTAAGCTTGATGGAAATAATAGCTTTGCTCAGTACGTTGTTGTTGTTATACGCTCTATTCGTTATTTGCTGTTATCTGCTTTAACCTTTGAGGTTTTATAGTTTTGGTGGGGAGTTATGTTTCTCACTGGGACTGTGTGTCTCACCCCGCTGGTTTACACCCTTTTTAGGTGATCGCTCTAGACGTGGTGGTGGTCGTGGGGTTGCGGCTGAGCAACAAGAAGAGAAGTAGAAGACAAGAGATGGACATGCTGCTGTTTTGGTGGTTTTTTAGTAGAGTCCTAGAAGTCATCCTTGTACTCTCAGATCCTTGGAAGTGTTTTGATGACATTTCACGATGTTTAGCTATTGTAATTTTTGTATACCCTGTTGCTGGCCGTACATGGCCGTTATGTATGTATGAACATGTGATGAACTAAAATGTGTTGTTGCGACAGTGGGTGACTTTAAGTGGTGAACATATCAGGCAGGTGATCTTGAATATATCTATATATGACATGATCTTCTTACAGGGCCTGGTTGCAAATGTTCTGTATGTATGCTTTCCACAATCGTTTTAATTAACTTGTGTTTTCAGTAATATATGTTTCCACCCATTTTTTATTGGCAAATCATTGTCTGTGTGATGGCGGGGTGTCACAGGTTCACTTCTGAACCGATCAGATCACTACCCTGGTCAGTTCCCGATTGACTTTTCCTCTTTTGTTTAAAATTGATCCAAATACCAATCCTTGTTCCAATCAAATTGGACAAGTGAAATGAAGAGAAATATCTTGCCAACCTGACCTTCCCAACTCACTCGTTTGGACCAGTTGAGCCGATCAGTTCAACCCTTGAATCGGTCGATTCAACCTGTCCTGAATCGATCGGTTCACCAACATGAGTCGATCGGTTCATCACATGAGCCGATCAGTTGGGAGTGCAGACTGCGCAGAATCAGTCAATTGCAGTTTCAATCAATCTGATATTCTAATCAATCAGTCCAACACCTTGAACACTATGATATTGACCTATCAATTGAATGATTATTTAATTTAACTACTAAACTCCTTTAGTAATCAATCTAAACATCATTTGTGGATAAACACCTCTTCCATGTTAAATCCTATGTGTGTGACCCTGCAGGTCCATTTCACGTTGGCGGTGAAAGTCCATAACACTTATGACTTCACAAGCAAAGAGCGGTGCCTAGTCACACATCAGTGCTACCCAAGTGAAAAGGAAAGTTGGAGAACAACTTTCAATCCTACAATCCATGAATGGTGTTACAACGAATGTATAATTCCTTTGTCAATGATATCCCGATTGAACTCAAGGCATGGAGCAGTCATCCTTTCAACGTTCATTCACTTTCTTGATCTCAGAGTGGATTGGAGGAGATATGTATGACATCAATATCACATACTGATTCACACATGTGTGCATGCTATCTCAATCCTACTCATCAAGTGGCCATGGACATCAAACTCCATCGGGAGGGACAAATCCCATATCTATCACTCACCCCTCAAAAGCCCCATGTGTCAAAGCCACCCAATCATCACCTTTATAACAACCCCTATTTCAGGACTGCGTTTGATGATGTCAAAGTGTACCCAACGACATGTGTTGAGTGTAGTGATTCCGGGTCAAAGAATCACACTCACCACCATCACTGTGAGAACTGACTGTGACTACCATGTCATGGTTCCATGTGTCAAACTCACGGTGGGTATGTCTGGTACACTTGTTCTCTAACAAGTACCTATGTGTTTGGTTTGATATCTCCATATCATGACTAATAAGATTCTATCATCAACCAACACCACAATGTAGTCTTTAGTGTCATTGTTGTCTATCTACCTTCCACAATGACATCCGACTAGGGACATAATAAGAATGTACAAACTCTTATTATCCGTATGATCTCATCATTGAGATCCTTAACCTGAACGCATACGTCATTGGGTACTGTCATTCTCTAGACATTCAATATGTTCTATCATTATCTCATATGACTGAACCAAAAAGAATTGGAAGCTTGCCTTTGATGTTTATCAAATCAATTTTAATGTATCCCACCAATCATCCCATGATTGGCTCTCGGTGCATACATACCAACATATTATGCACCACAATTGAAGACCGATACTAAAACATAATTTTTATGCAGACCCAATAAGTAAATCAAGTTAACTTTGATATATTTATTCTAAGGTTTGTAATATTTTCACTTACTATAACATTTACATGTAAAGTATTAGTCTTAGTTTGGCTAGAGTAGCCTAAGTGGTTAGAGCTTAGTAAGTACCAATGAAGGACTTGGATTCTAACCACACTAAAGGCTCTTTATCAATGTCAATCCATGTTGATTTATCATGTTATGGGGTACCAGGCCAGACCCTCTGATGCCTCAAGAGTTTACCATGCTAGGCTCGCTCAAGGTGTTTTCTCTCGGTCACCAGAAAAACAAGTATGGTCTCTTGTTATGTATCTTTCTAGATCATTTTGTTTATTAATAAAAAAAATTATCATCATTAATAAATTTAATTCTGAGTCACATTAATAAATTTCCCCTATTTCACTTCTATATATAAAGACACAAAGATATAACTCATGATCTTTAAAATATTGATATTTGTTGAAAATTTTGAACACATACTTTGTTAGGGACAAACAATACATTGATTATATACGTATGTACATTATTTTAGGGTTTCCTTTTTCTCAATAAAATGTTACAATGTTTTGAGTATAAAATACTTATATTAGTCTAGATATAAAACTTAAAATGTATCACAAATAGTGTGATTTTGATGTAGAAGTGCAATCTACCGCTTTTATCCCTCTTATAGGAAAATATCACCGTTTCAAAGTCCAACCATCTTGAACCATAAAGAAAAGTACACTGTACATATATATCTTGAGTGTCTATTAAGAACACTCACTGGCTTTATGGAAAAGTCATGGGTTTCCCAGTATCTTGGTTAGCTGAATTTTTGAAAAGTGTGGTGAGTTCTCGTAAACATTCATGTTCTTTCACAATTTTCTAAAATATTATCATGTTTTCTTATTCAAATTAATTTTGAGTTAACTCCCATCTTTAGTGGTCATCTTATGATGTGTCTAAACGGATCCTAACATTACATGTTCTCCTCTCCCACTCCTACATTAACTTTTAGAGGCTTCATATGTCCCTGTTATAAAATAATAGTGTCTTTTATATTTATGGGTCTTCCATGTTTGCATAACATATAAAGTAAATGACGATAAATATTAGATAAAAGTATATTTCAATTTGTTGTAGAAATAATGTGAATATTAATTAATGTACATATCAATAACACAATAAAATGAGAAATCAACAAGGATAGTAAATTATAGCATCTACCACATATGTTATCGTGTGAACAAGTTGAACGCTTGAAATAGCTTTTATGAAAGCTTATAACTAAACAAGATATTTTCTATCCAAAAAGTAAAAAAAAATCTTCTGCTTTTATGGGACAATTACATTATCACGATCAAGATATTTTCAAAGTCAAATAAGATAACCCATAAAACATAATGACTCTCGGTAACATTTTTTTAGTATGTAAAGGATGGAAGAACCTAAGGATTATGCATGTATGAAATTGTGAGGATGAAAGAAACATTCATATGTTTACTAACTTACCATTTAAATTAGAAATCCAATTTGTTGAATGGTAAACCTTAAAATGAAGATTTTGAGGAGTTAACGATACATGATTTCGACAATCTAGAACAAAAGTACTTTTACGGATAAACTGACCTGAGAAAAGAAGTAGCTCTGACGGAAGTAACACACGACGAACAGTGCATGCTCGGAGATGGAAATAATACTTTCCGGCCCTAACATTATAGACAACCGAGGAGTTAGTGCATCAAAAGTCCATAGAAGATGTAATCGATATGGTTGGAGTACAAAATCCAAAAAGATGTCTTACTTTGTTCACAACAAATTGCAAAAAACAGTCGAATTCATTATACCAAGCTGAGTAATTTGATTGCTTTCCCAAAAAATTGGGTAATTTGATTCTCATATAGCAGCTATGATCTACAGCACCTTTGAACACCAAAAATGCCCTAATCAACAACACAATATGAATCACCCAGTGCCATGCACAATCATGAGTCATTATCGATCACCCCTTGCACGTTTAGGGGACCGTGGGTGTTGTGCTGGTTGCCAAAAAAATTCTTCACTTCATAAGTTTCAACTGTGACATGATGTGGCACGATATACCAAGGAAATTGTGAAATAAGATTTGATACGAGCAGTGGACTATCTGTATGGTATCGGATAATTAACTGTGGATAATGAACTGGCTAGTCGAAGAAAGACAACAACCTTGTGACGTGTTTCTCAGCTGCAGGGAGACTTGGGCCACACTTGGAGAAATGATCTCTATAGTCTGCAATCATGTTTGATTATGATAAACATGAAGTCGACGTTGTAGAACTGAGTGGATGAGTAGAATGGACTGACCAACAAGGTCTGGCCGAAGAAGATACAATAAGATGATCTTTGTCGGACAAGAGATCCGCCACTGTCAGCGGACGAAGTCTGCATATAGAAGGCGTACGTGTACTACACGCAAATGGCTGGGAACAACAAGACCGGATCGTGTCGGAGAAATTAGGCGTTAATATTGGCAACAACATGTATAGCACCACATCATCGCGATTGGTGTACACTACAGGATATCACAGGTATCATGGTCGTTAAGAATGGGTTTCCATGAAGTAGTCATTGGTGATGGCCTAGATCGTCGAGGTACGTATATGGATGGTGAGGCAACTGAGTAGGTATGCCAACAAAATAGGATGGTGTTGGATAGAAATATTGACGACAACGTCGGGGAGAAGTTAGTATCGCCCATAAAAAACGTGATTGAGGAGAGTTTGTTTGATGGCGCTATTTTATCAAGAATGGTTGAATCGTATGGGGGAAAAGTAGTGGTGCATTGTTAGATAACTCAAACATAAATTCATTGTAGACGGAAACGAGTCTTCACTATTAAATTGGTAGTATAATATAGTAGATTATCCTTTGATTATGTGTTTTCATGTCTTTCCTTTTCTTTTCACTTGGTCCGATTTCAGTAGTTCATGATAGTATTGTAGCCCAACTAATTTGGAAACGGAAAGGTT
The DNA here is from genome assembly GCA_963693085.1 of Alisma plantago-aquatica. NCBI lineage: Eukaryota > Viridiplantae > Streptophyta > Magnoliopsida > Alismatales > Alismataceae > Alisma > Alisma plantago-aquatica. The sequence goes on from OY856412.1 coordinate 1,152,079,730, forward strand.
TTTTTGTTCATATTCCAGCATTTGCAACCGCGTATTGTTTACCGACGAGCGCATAAATGAAAAAACTAAGCGTCATTCTTACGCTACTTACAATAGAGTCGAGTAAAGTCTGCATGGTAGAAAATACAAAAACACATCTAGCGTTCATCATGACATTATTTAAAGAATCGACCTCCGCATCCAATGTCAACCCGACATGGACATAACGTTTAGAAACAGTGTGCAAGACTGTGTCCACCACCCTGCTCCAAGTCCGTGTCTTACAAATTCAATACAAAGACCTAAAAGACGTGCAATTATTTTAGCGGCCGCTGAGAAACAACCAAACTCGGACGAACCCACCAGTATATATATCCAAGTAAGGGTAGATATTTGAAAAGGTATCTCAAAGCATTCCATGGTAGCGTTTACCAACCTAGGGTTGGGAGAGATAGTTGATGGGTGCAGCCAATGATCCAGTTATCGATATCGACCTTGGGACGACCTACTCTTGCGTGGCCGTGTTCCGGTATAGTCAGGCGGAGGTGATCGAAAATCAGCTCGGAGACTGGGTGACGCCTTCCATGGTAGCGTTTACCAACCACGATCGGTTGGTCGATATTGCCACCAAGAAGCAGACCACGACGAATCTAGCCAACACAGTAGCAGTTAGCATCATTACCACCTCGATGTCTTTTTTCTACTACTTTCATATGCCCTTGTTTTACATATATCAGTTTCACGATCTCGCGGTTATCTTAAATTAAAACCATCGAGCTCGTGAATTTGCAGACGCAAGTGTGTGGACCTCAAGCTCTGGCCCTTCCAGGACAATTGCATACCAGCAAAGTCAACGACCACGGCGATGATCGCCTATACTCTGTCGAAGAGATCTCGGCCATGGTGGAAGCGGCTCGATCAAAGGGCCTTGGTTGTCAGGTCAAGAACGCTGTGATATATCACGTCACTCCAAATCTGCTGCGGCGGAAATTAAGAACGTCGTGCTTGATGTGAAGGCGATGCTTGGCGACACCCAAAGGCAATTGTTTATAGTCCACAAACATTACCGCAGACTATGCTTCATAATTCATGATTTTAATCTTGGAGTATAAAACAACCGTGGACTATTTCCGTAGATCAAGTATCGGTAGACTATTCCCCATAGTCCAACCCATGGACTAGTAGAAAACCGTAGACTATTTTAATTATGTAGCTCAAATTTAAAACTATACAGTCCACTGTGATAACCGTGGACTATTATTCTTTTCATAATTTAATTAATATTTATTGTCCACTGTGAAAACCGTGGACTTATTTTTTTATTTTTTTTGAGACATTACATTCGAAATTTTTTAACAACTTTATTTTTATATTCTAGCTTTATTTACTTAATATATTTTGGCCTCAATTAAACTATAAATATCCAACCTTGTTAATGTAGGATATCACATAGCAAAGAACATGTTATGCTATGATATTTATTCATGATGTACTCATATTAAATCTTACACTCATAAATATTTAACAATAGCAACAAATTGTGAAATAATATTTGTTTATTTGACACAACTCAAAAGACACAATACTTCATTCACATTTGTTCAAATTCCTGGGAATCATTATTTTAATGATATCGGTAATGAACATATTCCATAAATAATATTCATATGTTTGAAACAAATAAAAATATAAAAGTTGAATTTGTCTCGGCCACATCTCTAAAAATTCTAAAAATGTAATAGTATTTCCGTACAAATTTTGAACTTAAACATTACAACATGTGTTTTAAGAATCTGACAACATGGTATCACAGCAGCAGTAACTTCATAATGTTGTAAGATATTTTAGTCTCTTTCAAATCTTGTCTCCCAAAGTGATCACTTCCTTCCCAAATATGTGGCATGAGAGTCATATTCCTATATAAAACAAAATATTCAAGTCAAACATACATGATAACAAAATACATTTTTTAACATTCATTTATATAGATAACATCATGATAATTTTATAAGTGTAAAAACATGCCATAGTTTGTATGCGTCAAAGTAATAGATTACCTCATAGTTGTATCATGTAAAATAAATTCAAAGATATATTTATCTATATTCATTGAATGACATATAAAGTTTGACATTTAATTTAGTATCTAATAATAAGACAGAGAAATACACTAGTAACACATTTACTAGACAAAAATATTACTTATTATGCTAAAAGATAACATAATTCTTACCCAAATGAGGAGAATCAATATACATTCCTTCCTATAATTGGTGAATAAATAAAAATATTAAAATATTACTGAATAGATGGTATATAAATATAGAAAAATAAGATAGCTAGCATACCAAAGATTCTAATTCATCCTCAAAACTAGAATCAGGAGTTGTTCTCTTGTCCTGCAATGAACATGTAAAATAAATTTTCATTCTAAAAAATCTAAACATTTTATTTAATTATCCGTAGTTTAAAATTTAAACAATACTTGTGACTCTAATATCTTTAACCGAACTCGTAAATCCTCAATTTCACGTTCTTTTTCTTTAATATGATAATGTTGTTCTTTGATTTGATGCTCCTTCTCTTGCAACTGGGATTTCTAAGTTTTTGTAACACTTCTATTTGAATTTTCTACTCGTCTCTTCTTCTTTAAATTTCTTATAATAATGTCTCCACTTATTCCCCTCTCATATCCTCCATGATGTGACCCATAAACAGAGTCCACAACAGGACCAAACTTCAACGGATCATTTGCATTCTCCAGTCCCAATTCTATACACCTTTCTATTACCTTTTTCTATAAGACAAATTCATATTTCAAGTTATTTTTCTTCCTTTAGAAGAATATAGATGATGACATAAAGACTTACACAAATCACTCCTATTTTTTAATCTATATATACACCATTCCTTTTATAACCATCAACCCAAGTTTGCAGGAGTGTGGTTTTTCCACCATTTTTCTCCTAAAAAATATTGACATATCAAATATATTAAAAAGTATAAATTTGACAATTTTAAATTACATTAGAAATCTTACCACATTCAAATGCTTTTCAGCAAAAGATTTTGGTCCAGTTGTGTGTGTAGCTTGTAAAATACTTCGATTTTGTTTATTAATACTTGCTTCTTGATTCTCAATGATCAAGTGAATTTCAGAATTGGATATGAATATGAATAGCAGAACATATTAAGATAATGTAATAATTTTCAGAACTTTACCTATTTTAATTGACTACTCCAAAGGTCTATAAGTAGTACCCAATTTTCTTGTGGAACTCGATCATCTATAGTTTCCATTTGTTTAACAATAGTAATATTAGGATTTAACCTACGTTTTAGATCCTTACGAAAATCCCGCAATTGTTGATTGATTGTCTTTTGGACAAAGGTAGTAACTTCATCATAAGAAGTCACTTTGATATCATCTATATTAAAAAATTTAAAGTCACGCTGCATCGACAATATATAATATATATTAAAACAATAAGATTAAATGTGTTTTGTTATTTTAGTTGAACAAAATAAAGTATAAAAGCATGCTGAGAGTAGAATACTTACTAGAACATCATCCATAATCTTTACAATTGATGATTCATGATCTTCTCCTCACTCCTTATGTATCGGAAATAAACATGAATTACGAGCTAAACTTCCTAAAAAGTTGCTCAAGCTGCGTCTCCCTGGTCCAGTAATTCTACCATGATTGAGAACAATACATTTATGCTTCTAACCACACATAGGGGCCACAACCATCAAACTGATCCTACCTCTTGTCCTTCTCTTTTTAACATTTGGTATGATAACATCTAAGAAATATTTAAAAAATGTGATTTAACTTTTATTTAGATAATGAAAAATATTCATAAAAATATAATACATGTGCCATCATGCTCAATTGATTCTATTGAATTTACATGAACTTCATCATGTGAATAATGTTCTTGGATTTGAACATTCACTCCTAGTATAGTAGAAAAAATACATAAATATATACTCAACATAATAAATATAAATAAACATGAACATCAATATAACTTTATCACAAATATTGTACCTCCTATTTGTTGTCTATCATTGTCATTTTCTAGAGTTGTGACTCCAACTTGCCTCTGCCCATTTCCAAAAATTGATATATTAAAAGTAAATAAATATTAATATCAATTATTGATATCAAATATAATTATTAACCTCAAATATTGTACCTCCCATGTGGCGTGTACCATTATCATGTACTGGAGTTGAGACATGCACGCTCCTCGGCTCATTTCCTAATGTTGACATAGTAAAAGTAAATAAACATCAACATCAATTTTTTGATAACAAATATAACTTTGTCACAAATATTATACCTCGTATGTCCTGTCTACCGTTGTCATCTCCTAGAGTTGTGGTACGCACATGCCTATGCCCATTTTCTAAAATTTACATAGTAGAAGTATATAAACATCAACATCAATTATTTGATAACAAATATAACTTTATCGCAAATATTATACCTCGCATAGCCTGTCTACCATGGTCATTTTATGGAGTTGTGGTACGCACGTGCCTATGACCATTTCCTAAAAATTTACATAGTAGAAGTATTTAAACATCAACATCAATAATTTGATAACAAATATAACTTTATCACAAATATTATATCTCCCATTTCCTGTCTAGCATTGCCATTTCTTGGATTTTACTACGCATCTGCCTCTGTTCATTTCCTAAAATTGACATAGTAAAAGTAAATCATCAACATCAACTATTTGATAAAGACAATAGCATGCATTATCAATATGTTTTAAACCTCCCTTTTGTTGTCTAACATGCTCATTCCATGCAGCAGCAGGAGTTGGGGTACACATTTGCATATGTTCATTTGCTAAAATTGACATAATAAATTTAAATAAAACATCCAAATAAATTGTTTGATAAGAAATATTATTTTTTACTTATATTGTACCTTCATTTAGATTTCTACCATACTCATTTCCTACCAGAGTTGAGGTACACCCTTTTCTCTTTTCATTCACTAGAATTCATATAACGCAAGTACATAAACATCAATATGAATTATTTGATAACAATCATATCATTATTGATAAGTCTGATACCTCCCTTGTGATGTCTAATATTCTCATCCCCTATAACTGGAGTTGAGGTATGTAATTTTCTCTGTTCATTCACTAGAATTCATATAATGTGAGAAAATAAACATCAATGTGAATTATTTGATAATGACTACAACATTATCATTAAGTTTTCTACCTTGATGGTTCCCTAGATATCACATTTGAATTATTAGAAATGCATCATCTCTACAAATCCAGTAGAAAGAACTATTTTATTTGTAAAAAGTACATCCGCTAGATGATCTATCTTGTCCATATCTTGCAACAACTTTCAAGGTATTAACTTGTGTCTTGTCATTCCCTACATTTCATATGATGAAAATCAACATACATTGATATAACATACTTATTTTAATTCTAAATAAGTACCTTTCTTGAGTTTCAAGGTTTTCTCAAAGTCTGAATTTTTCTTTTGAGAATTAACTTGGTCTTGACGGTTCACTGGATATCACATTTGAGAAATAAAGTATGCATCATCTCTATTCATCTAGTAGGAAAAGTCATTTTATTTAAAATAATTACCTCCAATTGATGGTCTATCTTGGGCATGTCCTGCGAATTCTTTCGAGGCATTCACTTGTGTCTTGTCATTCCCTGCATTTCATATAATGAAACTGAACATACATTGATATGAAATACTTTTTTTAATTCTAAATAAATACCTTTCATGTGTTGCAAGGTTTTCTCTAAGTCTAAATTTTTCTTTTGAGAATTAACTTGGTCTTGATGATTCACTAGATATCACATTTGAGAAATAAATTATGCATCATCTCTATTCATCTTGTAGGAAAAGTCATTTTATTTAAAATAATTACCTCCAATTGATCGTCTATCTTGGGCATGTCTTGCGAATTCTTTTGAGGCATTCACTTGTGTCTTGTCATTCCCTGCATTTCATATAATGAAAATGAACATACATTGATATGAAATACTTTTTATAATTCTAAATAAATACCTTTCATGTATTCTAAGGTTTTCTCTAAGTCTGAGTTTTTCTTTTGAGAATTAACTTGGCCTTGACGATTCACTAGATACCACATTTGCGAAATAAAGAATACATCATCTCTATTCATCTAGTAGGAAAAGTCATTTTATTTATAATAATTACCTCCAGTTGATGGTCTATCTTAGTCATGTCTTGTGAATTCTTCTGAGGCATTCACTTACGTCTTGCCATTCCCGTCATTTCACATAATGAAAATGAACATACATTGATATGAAATACTTTTTTTAATTCTAAATAAATACCTTTCATGTGTTGCAAGGTTTTATCTAAGTCTGAATTTTTCTTTTGAGAATTAACTTGGTCTTGACGATTCACTGGATATCACATTTGAGAAATAAAGTACGCATCATCTCTATTCATATAGTAGGAAAAGTCATTTTATTTAAAATAATTACCTCCAATTGATGGTCTATCTTGAGCATGGCTTGTGAATTCTTTTGAGGCATTCACTTGTGTCTTGTCATTCCCTACATTTCATGTAATGAAACTGAGCATACATTGATATTAAAATACCTTTTTTAATTCTAAATAAAAACCTTTCTTGTGTTGCAAGGTTTTCTCTAAGTCTGAATTTTTCTTTTGAGAATTAACTTGGCCTTGATGATTCACTAGATATCACATTTGAGAAATAAAGAATACATCATCTCTATTCATCTAGTAGGAAAAGTCATTTTATTTATAATAATTACCTCCAGTTGATGGTCTATCTTGGTCATGTCTTGAGAATTCTTCTGAGACATTCACTTGCGTCTTGCCATTCCCTTCATTTCACATAATGAAAATGAACATACATTGATATGAAATACTTTTTTTAATTCTAAATAAATACCTTTCATGTGTTGCAAGGTTTTCTCTAAGTCTGAATTTTTCTTTTGAGAATTAACTTGGCCTTGACATTCACTGGATATCACATTTGAGAAATAAAGATTACATCATCTCTATTCATCTAGTAGGAAAATTCATTTTATTTATAATAATTACCTCCAGTTGATGGTCTATCTTGGTCATGTCTTGCGAATTCTTTTGAGGCATTCACTTGCTTCTTGCCATTCCCTTCATTTTATATAATGAAAATGAACATACATTGATATGACACACTTCTTTTAACTCTAAATAAGTACCTTTCATTTGTTGTAATGTTTGCTGAAGGTCTGAATTTTGCTTTTCAGAATCAACATGGCCTTGACAATTTATTAAATATCACATTTGAGAATTTACAAATACATCATCTCTATATTATAGTAGAAAAAGTCATTTTGTTTGTAACAATTACCTCCACTTGATGGTATGTCTTGCCCCTGTCTTGTAAATTCTGTAGAGATATGTGACTTTCACTAATCTTTCCATGTATTTCAATAGTGGAAATGAACAAAAAACCTAAAATGTACTTTTTTGACTTGTAACATTACCTAATGAAATGCCTATTTCATTATTGGAAGCCTTGCTTATTGGGTCAGTTTTCTTAATGATAGTGTTCACAGAGATGCGCTTAGGAGGCATTTTCCTATAAAAAAAAAAGATAAAGTAAAAGTATATACTTGAGTAATATGAAAGAAGATACAATAAGAGAATATACTTGAGTAATATGATCAAAATGTATTAAAAAGAAGGACAATTCGTACCATAAATTGACTATGTTTTCTTTTATTAGTAAATTCAGTTATATCATTCTCATCTACTTGATTCATTTCAGGATCTAGGTCTGATCTCACTCAAAGCTCAGTTTCTTCATCTGACATGCTTTCAACTAAAATTTCTTCATCTGATATATTTGTATCAAAAGAGGCAATGTCAATAGGAATGTCATATGTGTCTCTAGCAACCCAAGAGCAAACTACATTTAAATTTCCATCTTCTGGATCAGCAGAATAGAAAACGTGTTTTGCTTGTTCAGGGAATATAAAAGTCTCATCGTCAAATGCAAGATTGGTTGTATCGACAATGGTGAAGTTAAGATAATCCCTTATCACTCCAACACCTTCATCACTATCATACCACAAACACTTAAAAAGATAGAATGGATCTAAATGTTGGAATTGAACTTCATATATAGCCAACAAAACTCCATAATATAAATTGTCATTCAGTCCAACAGTTGCAATACCACTATTTTGTGTTACACGACTACACTCTATATATTCTGGTTCAAATTTGTATCCATTGATGTAATAACCATGATAAGAAAATGCTTTAATTGAAGGTCCTTCTGATAAATACTTGAGCCTTTATGGAATGTGTTGATGCTTCCTTAACTCTCTAACCTATTAAAAGTAAATAGGTTTAAGTATTCATATAGTACAGTTATGTATAAAATAAAATAAAAAATGCTTACATGATCTTTAAACCAACGTACAAAATTTCTATGTTGTTCTAATTGGATGTCATCTTCACACCATGAAGGATGTCTACATCTTAGAATGTCTGCATGATGCCTACAAAAATAATAAAATATGATTCTTTTAATGCTACCATAAAATAAGAAGAAGAAGTAATTGAAATAATTCCTCCACTTACTTTATGTAATCATCGATAGCATCATCATTGAAAAGGATAAAGCGGTGAGCTTGATGAGTTTCATCCACAGAAAGAGCAATAATTTGACCAGCTCCAATTGGTCCATCCTCATATTTTGGATTTCATTTTTCTTTGGAATCTGAATCACATAGGTAACAGGAACAAAATGTAGCCACTTCATATCTCAAATAACCCTAAAAAAATGGAACCTTCTAGATTACTTTTGTTTCTCACGTACTTCTTTAGAGTAAATAGATATCTCTCTATCGGATACATCCATCTAAATGGATTAGGACCACATATTTTAGCTTGAGTTGGAAGATGCACTGATTAGTGAACCATTACATAAAAAATTGCTGGAGGGAATATCTTCTCCAACTTGCATAGAATTAGAGGTATATCATGCTCAAGCTTTTCCATGGTTTGAACATAAATAGATTTGGCACACAATTGTTTAAAAAATAGGGACAATTCCATCAAAGCTTTCCCTACATGTTTTGAAGTGGTTTTCCTTAAGGCTAGGACAGGCAATTGTTGCATTAGAATGTGATGATCATGGCTTTTTAGGCCCACTAACGTCTTCTCATAAAGATGAACTAACTGAGAGAAATAGGAAGAATATCCATGTGGCAATTTAAGATCTTTCAAAACTGTAAGAAACATTTCCTTCTCCTCAGGAGTCATGCTATAAGATGCAGGGGGGATAACAACTTTTCCATTACTCATTGCCTTCTTTATCCATAATGATTTTCTAATCTTCAACCTATCCATCTCTAAATGAGCATTGATGTTCTCTTTACTTTTGCCATTCTTATACAACAACCAACTCAATAAATTATCAGATATATTTTTTTCGATATGCATTACATCCAAACTATGGAGAACAAACAATTTACTCCAGTATGGAAGTTAAAATAAATACTTTTTTTGTTTCAAGCAAGGGGAAGTTGTTGTTTGACATTTGCTACATTGGATGTTTCCCTCCCAAAAATAACATTATCATAATAATCTCATAGTTCCAAGATTTGTTGTCCAGAAGGAGAATTTGGTGCAAAATCTAATTCAATAGTTCCATCAAAGTGTTGCTCATCATATCTCCATGGGTGGTCAATAGGAAGAAATCTTCTATGCCTCATGTATGCTAATTTGTGACTAAATGGCAAATAAATGAAAGTTGTGTCAATATGACATTCAGGACAGCCATAAGTTCCACTTGTTTTTTGACCAGATAACATCCTATATGCAGGTTAGTCACTTATGTTTCCTAAAAGAGCAGCCTACATCCTAAAAGTTTCACACTTTTCTGCATCATATGTATCAACACCCACTATCCACAATAGCTTCAATTCATCAATTAGTGGTTGTAAATAAACATCAATGTTGTTTCCCAGAGACTTTGGTCCATCGATTAGAAGAGGCATCATAAAATATGATTGTTTTGTTACTAACCAATGAGGCAAATTGTAATTCAGGATAATCACTGGCCAAATACTATGACTGACGCCATACGCCATATTTAAAGGACTGAACCCATCAGTAGATAGTGCTAATCTAACATTACGAGGTTCACTATTGAATTCAGGATCTTTTTCATCAAAATCCTTCCAGAGTTCTGAATCCCGAGGATGACTCATCTTACCTACAACTAGTTTTGGGGTAGTGTGGTGATATGTCATTAAGCTAGCCGTTTTGGTTGAATTGAACATCCTCTTCAATCTAGGAATAATAGAGAGATAGCGACAAACTTTTGCAGGTATTTTGGAATCTATCTCTTTAACATTATTTGTTGGCTTCCATCTAGATGCTTTACACCTTAAACACTCATCCAGATTGGCTTGATCACCTCTATATAACATGCAGTCATTTGGACACGCTTGTATCACTTCTTTTGTTAAACCTAAAGAAGACATCAACTTGTTCATCTCATACCAAGTCTTAGGAAAGTTGTTAGTCACTGGAAATACCTTATAGAGTATCTGAAGAAGCTCTGACATTGATTTATTGGTCCAATGATTATCACACTTGATATTAAAGAGATGAGAGACCAAATGCAATGTTGAGTATTCACAACCTTCATACACGGGTGTATTAGCTTGTTTCTTAACTTCATCAAATTTTTCAGACTCATGATCTAGACATGAAATAAAATTATATTCTATTTCATCAACATCCCTAATTATTGCATCAGAAATCATTTGATCCACATCGTCATTTGACTCAAGTGTTGACGTTCTAGTAGTTTGTTTTTTGTAAATAGAAAGTTCACCATAGTACACCCATAGAGTGTAACGAGGGAAAAAACCATAGACGACTAAATGCTCCCTAATAATGTTATGTTCTTTGTGAAACTTATTCTCACATTTCATACATAGACAAAGCATCATTACTGTCTTAACATTATTTGAGGAAAATTGCATAAAATAATCTATCCCCTAAATAAAATCATTATCACGACGACAATTAAATCTTGTTTTTGGCTTATACATCCAATTTCTGTCAATAAAATATTGATTGTCCATAGTCAAAGCCTAACATAAAAAGAAAAGCATATTTTAGAAAGAGTTTGAATTATATTGTCATAAAGAATACTATTTTCCTCTCAAATAATATTATTAAAGCATTTCATACAAATATGTTGTTCGTTTAAATAATATAGTTGTCTATATTGATACTAAATACACACATTATCTTCCTATTCTATCTCAATATGTTTTGTGACAGTAAGTTTTTGTCTAATAGCAAAAGAGTTTCTATTGTTTGAACATTCATATAAACATAACATGCAACTTTGTATGTCATATGAAAAAAGAAGACTCATTGTAAACTATAAAATAGAAGTATGAATGCAAAATAATACACAAAGCATAGCACAAAGCTTGGAGGATAAACTCAAGTAAGAATGTGTTGGTTAATAAAGTCAAACAAGTAACAAAGATATTATAAATAATTTTTTATCTTACTATTAACAAATTTATACACAAAAAAATTATAGAATATATAAAAATAATAAGTACAACAGTATAACTAAGAATACTAAAGTCATATGATTCTAACTCTCAAAAAAATTATATGGGCATATGTGAAGGTCGTACATGAATATTAATCAATAAATATTAGTACATTACATTAAATATTTAGGGACAAAGATGGTAAATATTAAATTAATTAATATAGTTGATGCTAGTTGTACATTGATAGAAGAAAAAGTCAGATCACTCACAGGATGATGAAGCACACATCGAAACCTGTGCGTCTATGACAAGATTCTTCTTAACTGTACACTAAGCATAAATCTGCTTCCCAACTTTTTGGCATCAATCAACACCCTATTGTGAGTATACATAGTTAATAACTTGTCAGGCTTACACCAATAAAATTGTGAAATATTTTAAACTCTAAATAGGAAATAATTGTGTACTTATTTGTGGTCAAAATAAAGTTTTGTGGTAGTGATGTGCGAAGATATTTATAAATGAACAATATAGACAAATCATATACTTCCAAACATAATCAATGATTGTAAAGGTCGATATACCATAACGGAAATTTTTTTACTGGAGGTAACAACTAAAATCGGTTATGTATTTTATAATTATTTACATATGTAGAGAAGAAAAAGTACACCACTCGCTATAAAAGATGTATGTTTCGTCCACGTCTTTTAGTTGAAAAATAAATTTAGAATGTAAGAGGTCTTTTCTGGTGATAGATTAGGCCCCATTCTATGTTTAATATCTCTGTGTGGGTACATCCTATAGAGCACGGAGTTCACATACTAGGCTTGATTAAGCTGGTGGCCATCGTCCTTTAGAAGTGATGGCCAAGCATGCTCTTTACCCGATGGCAGATCGATTTGGTAATCCAGAGACCATCATGGCAGCTTGTAAGAAACAAGGAAGCAACTTAATAAATCTAGCTCACCTCAACCGTGTTAGTTGATCGGAAAGTAGCTTAGAGATCTCACCGCCAAGGCAATGACTGCGCCCACCCAATAAATAAAAGTCAAGACCAGCGAGCAAGGAACATACTGAATTATCCTGTCATTCTCATACACATTATATGACCCTCTGCTCCTTCGGGAACCTGCTCGACCCTTAACCTTTCTTCCCGGCAACTACTCATGGAAGTACAGTTCATAAACAATGCCTAATATGTTCTAAAAATCTATTAATTCCATGCTAGGATGGGAGGCCGCATCTTATTAGTGTTCATTAGTTATAAAAGACGAAATCCACTCCTTGTATTACTACTTCGTAGCACAAGGGGCCATTCGGCTGAGATCAATAGTAAGCTGCTCCATCTGTATTTCATTCGGTAGTTTCACTAATATATAAAAATACGGCAGCGAGAAGCACGCCATGTATAGGGGTATTGCAAAGTTACGATGTTGGAGGCTATAGCGGTGGTTCCGCATGCATACTTGTCGCACAACCACGGCGGCCAAACGGCTCCTAATGGGTATACGAAGTCCTTTCCGCTAATCCTAAGATGTCGCTGCCTCGGTACCAAAACGGCCGCCGGCTGCCGGCCACCGTCAAGGGTATTACGAACCTGTTTTTCAGTTGGAAATCGAAACTGATCTCACGAAAATAGCGACGCCGGCGCTGCTTCGACTGCGGGCGCTACTCGGCTGCGGGAACGCTCGGCTGCGGGAACTGTTCTGCTAGGGCACGATTCTGCAAGACCGCAACTCAGAAGTGTATTGGACCGAAGTAAAAAATCATACTTATTTAGTCTAGCGAACATGGGCTTTGAATAAACAAACCGTGGTCTATGATAAATTGGATCCGAAAAATAAATAACCGTAGACTAAACAAGGAAATCAAATTCAAACCGTGGACTATTAAGGATTGTGCAGTAACATTTTGGAATCCGAAATGAAATACAATTATTATTCAAAACAAAACAAAAAATATCTAAATAAAATTTCATATTTTACTTTAATATCTTTGTTGTTTGGTGGAGATTGACTCGAATTTCAATTTGAATTCCAAAATAATGTCCACGTGACACAGTTTTTATAAAAACATCACGTATAAGAATGAGTTCTCAAACATCCATTCTCATGAAAACAGCCCTCGACAGTTTAGATCGACTTAGTGACAACCGCGGCACAAAAATTGTGCAAATAATTTATTATAATATCAGATTTCAATGTTTGCAAAGGTTATACCCCTTCACGTATTTCAACAAAATGCATATTCTAAGAGCCACAATGCAGTGCTCATACTTTATATTCATGAATATTTCAAATGACCATTATTTGTTTATTTAATATAAACTCGTTCGCATACGGAGAACTTGGGCTTTACCGTATCAAAGGTTTACATATGATAGCTATAAGGAACAAGAGTGAAAACTACAACATATGCTTTGTACGATTTCTTCGGATTTGTCGTGGCCATAATCATATCTTCTCGACCTTCAAGGTAAAATCAATGGACTTGTAGAGACCTTTCTCACGTGTTGCAGCCTAAGTTGAGTTACTTCTAGAGCGGCCAAGCGCTAGCCTCCTTGTACAAAAATTTATTGACATAGTTAATGAAAAAGATGATAGAACTAGTGAGAATTAACATAATTGTACGATGCCAGCAATTCAATTTCTGCAGCAAGAATGAAACTCCTATATCACATATTCAAACTTCAACCAGTAGTAGTAGCAAAATATATTGCTTGTCTTAGACTGAGCAGCTCCGAGTAGAAGGGTGAAAGATGATACATGCTCGCTTAATTTTCTCATTACATCGAACGGGTATACATAGATAGTCTCGGGTATACGAGCAGACACTTACAGGGTTATTGGGTAGAGCAACCAATGTGTGAATCTATTGTAGCAAACTTTGCAGAGTGCAATAATTGTCACAGTGTTGAAGGAGACGAGGGGACACAACAGATTGGGTAGACCTAGAACTGGTTGGGACTTGTTTGAGACTTAGTTGGTTGATGATGAATTGTCTTGACAACCCCCTGCAAGTTGATTCTGAGAGAATTGAAGGCCCAATTTGAGTAGGAGAAATCGGAACTGAGTTTTATGCAGAGCTCTGGTGAAGACATCAACGAGTTGATCCTTGGAGGAGACATATCTGGTGACAATGTGTCCAAAGGAAACTTTTTCGCAGATGAAATGATAATCGAGCTCGATGAGCTTTGTCCGAGCATGTAGAACTGGATTGGTGGTAAGGAAGACAACATTGAGTTTGTCACTATAAAGAGTAACAGGCTGAGACTGAATAACGTGAAGTTCTCGGAGCAGTTGTGAGAACCAGGTGACCTCAACAACTATCAGTGATAATGATCATTACTTTCCGCATTGCTGGACTTGGAAACAGCCGATTGCTTTTTGGATGATCATGATACAAATGTGCGTCCCACGAAGATGCAATACACACTTGTGCTATGCCTGGTTAGAGGGCAGCTTTCCCAGTCAACATCAGAGAATCCTGTAACTGGAAGATAATTGTGTCGGAAGATTTTAACACCCATGGAAGTATTCCCTTTCACATACCAAAGGAGACTTTTGACTAAATTAATATGTGTTGAGGTAGGGCAGTGAATAAATAGGTAGGCTAGGTTAACACCATAGGTGAGATAAGGTTTTGTTAGTGTGAGATACTAAAGAGATCTCACAATACGGCGGTAGAAGCTTGCATCTTGAAGAAGTGTCCCAATTCTTTTAGAGAGTGATGAAGGAAGGAGGTGTAGACTGGTGTGGACACTGGTTTGCACTGAAGCATATGCTCTCGTTCCAGAATGTCAATGCATACTTATTTTGATGAATCAGAAGTCCTTGTTTATTGGACTCCACTTGGATGCCAAGGAAGTAATGAGCAGGAGCTAGGTTTCTGAGTGAAAATTTTGACTCCAGACGGATGAGGATCTAACTAATTGATGTATATGAGTTTCTAGTGATGACTATATAATCTACATAAATGAGGAGATACACCAAGGGTTTCATCAGAGGAAAGAACAAAGAGA
Organism: Alisma plantago-aquatica; assembly: GCA_963693085.1. NCBI lineage: Eukaryota > Viridiplantae > Streptophyta > Magnoliopsida > Alismatales > Alismataceae > Alisma > Alisma plantago-aquatica. The sequence goes on from OY856412.1 coordinate 1,152,095,324, forward strand.
GATGAGTCTGTTGTACAAGAGTTGAATTAAAGTTCAGTAAGGAGGACACGGATGTGATTGTACCAAGCATCAGGTTCTTATTCAAGGCCATAGAGAGCTTATTGAAGTTTGCAGATGTGGGTGGATTTAGTTTTGTCATTAAAACTGGGAGGTTGCTTGAAGGTTGTCGTTAAGGAAGGCGTTGCAGACATCTAGTTGTTGCACATCCCAGCCGTTGGAGACGACGACGGAGAGAACAACCTTTATGGTGGGGACTTTTACAATTGGATTGAATGTCTCGGTGTAGTCGATTTCTTCTTACTGGTGAAAACCTTTGGCTATTAACCGTGCTTTGAGCCTGTCTAGGGTTCCATTAGAGTTCACTTTCATTTTGAAGACCGGACGGTAGACAATGATGTTCATGTTAGGTTATCTGGCAACAAGGGACCAGATGTTGTTTGGATGAAGAGCTTCCAGTTCATCTATCATAGCGTAGTGCCAACTTGAGTCAGGAAGGGCTTGTTTGACAGTTCCAGGGGTTGGTATGTGAAGAGTAGCTTGCATGATGTACTTGGGATTTAGTTTACAAATTCCGTCTTTACTCTGAGTGACCATGGGATGTTGGTTGAGAGGTGGCAAGTTTTCACCATCAAAGGAGGAGTTTGTGTGAGTATGCTCAATATTTAGGGAGATATCAGGTGATGAAGGGGAGAGGGAGTTGTTGGTGAAGAGGTTGGGTTAGTGGGGGTGGTGAAGGTAAGATCATGGGGTAGGGAATTAGGCTGAATAAATGGTGGAGGTTCAGGCTGGTCGAGTGAAGAAGTGGGAATAAGGGAGATGTCAAACACATTGTTGAGAGAGTATCAGAAAGATGAAAATTAAGTAGAGGTAGTGGTATGTGTCTTGTACAATAAGAAGATTTGTGATGCCTTCAGGTACATCGACGAAGGTGGAGTAGGATAGGTGTGTGTGATCACTGGTGGAAGGAGTGGTGGTATGTAGAAAAGGGAAAATAGTTTCATTGAAGATGACATGTTTGGAGATATATAGTGTGGGCTCTGATCTCCAAACCGTTATATAATCCCGATTTAAACTTAGCGGAAGCGATTCGATAAACAACGGAAGAAAAAAATCACGGGAAATTAAAACTTTTCGGGACAATAGCTTGAATCCATAAAAACTTCTTTCATAACAAGAGATAAACTGTTTACATCTCATGATAATTACTTCTTGAGTAATTATATACATCAAGATACAAAATCTCAAGAACTCATACAAAAGACTCCAAGACCTGAGAGTACAGAGGACACATAGGACTGACTCTAACTACACTACATGGCAGGCTAAATCTCCACCTGAGATTACTGCTGCTCCTGGTGCTGCTGCTGCTGCTGAGATTGGTCACCTATAGACCGGTTCCTCCGTCTACGACGTCCACCTAAAAAGTTGAAGTCTACGGGGTGAGACAATTTTACATAATTGTCCCAGCGAGAGTTATAACTCTCCGCCAGAAGCTTTATTATAACATCAGAGGATATCTTAAGCAGTAAAGCTTTCAAAGTATTCAATAATAGTTGCAACTATATAACAAGAGTTCAACATTTATGAGACATGAAGAAATATAAGCACTATCACAATGTATCATCAATCAACTAACTCGTAGTTATCTCTAGTAGGTATACTACGTGGTTGATTATGTTTTACAAACAACATTATGCCCTTTGGAGATGAGGCATACCACTCATACTCCAACTGATCGCTGAGAAGTCACATCAGTATCATACATAGATCATTAAGAGAGCCGGATTCTCATGACCTTCATCTTCCTCAGTCAGTAAGAGGATCACTTGTAGGACATCTTGTGTCTCTACTTATTATAGCTCACCAGGGTAAACTAGTCCTTCGCTATTTTAGAGTTACAGTGGCGTTCTGTACTCTCTTCGTCATCAGGAGTTTTCATGTCTATCTCCACTGATACGGATATCTATGTTTTCTTCATCATCAGGAGGTTTCATGTTTACCTTCCACTCATACGGTAGGGTTTAGTAGTGAAGGGTTGCCGGATTACACATCTACATCAATCACCTACACTAGGATGTAAGGTTCTGCACATCCATATACCCCACATACTCAATAGTATGTGTTCCAGGAGCTCCCTTAGGAAATCCTGTTTCACCATCATTTGATCTCTGACAATGATGGATCTATGATCAGGGCTCTACATTATACTTGATTAGTTAGGTACATTTAGTATTCATTTAATCATCACACATTGTTCTTCAAACAATAACAGTAGCATAACAGCTATGAAAGGAGAATACTAAATGTAACAAGCCTAACTCACATAAATCATCATTTATCATTATACTCATCACCAGTCATCTCTGAAGCATGACTTGGTGGTATTCATGGCTCTTACAGCCCATTAACTCATAGGATGCCACTGACAAGGCATCAAGATATTTTACTTATTCATAAAGCCTTTAACATGCTTTTAATGAATACATTATCATCATCCATACCTGGATATGATCACCTTCATATCAGGACCTGCATAGTTAGTTCAACTGATAAAGGTAATTTAAAACAAGGAATATACTTCTCACTCTTATCATAAGAGCTAAGTTCTCTGATTCTTATCAATTAGAGTTTAATACTCATAAAGCATGTCATTACCCTTGGATTAGGGTTTACTAATCACATTGAATTCCATTACCCTTGAATTAGGGTTTACTATTCACATTGAAGTGAATTGAACTCATAACATCATCATGTATGTGGAACATCATCATTGATGCTCTCAGACTGGCTTAAGATTCATCATACATCATAATTAGGGTTTCCATGATCTCACACAGGTGGCTCATACCCTAATTATGCACATTCATGTGTATTGAAGGTTCTTTAACTGAGTTTCCACCTAAAAAGGGTACTTTCTCTCTCTAGAAGTACTTTCTCTCTCTAGAAGTACTTTCTCTCTCCTCATACTAGTATATGGTGATAACATCACTCTAGATAAAGTTGAAATAAGTCATCATGGGCTATCATAGCCAAAAACATCACTAACATGTGATTAGGGTTTGATTTGATCAAGGTATTACTCAATTGACCCTTCAAGGGTATTTTGGTAATTCACCCCATTGATCACCATCATGGTTCAAATCATTAGTCACTTAATCCCTTAATGTCCTAGGTTATCATTAGGGTTTTAGGTTAGAGCATCTTTGAACCATTTACATCTCCAATTGGTTAAGTGAAGTCAACCTTTGAACACCTTAAACGATCTCAAGCTTCAACATCCAAACGGTTTGAGACCGTTTGGATGGGTTGACCGTTTGCTTTGGTTGACTTCAAGATCATGTGACCTTCAAGGTCATGAGCCCAAATCGAGAGGGGGTGTAGACCGTTTAACCATGTTGACTTCAAGACCGAGAGGCCTTACATGGTTTGAGACCGTTTGATGTCTCTCGGTCTTGAGACCGTTTGATGTCTCTCGGTCTTGAGACCGTTTGATGTCTCTCGACCTTGAGACCACGAAGCCTCTCATGGTCTTGAGACCATGAGGCCTCTCACGGTTTTGAGACCGTGAGGTCTCAAACGGTCTTGAGACCGTGAGCCCTCAAACGGTCTTGAGACCGTGAGGCTCACATGGTCTCAACCGTTTGGTCCCTCAACAAGGTTCAAGCTTTTCAATTGATTATGTTTATCAATGTTGAAGCCCACAAAAGGTCAAAGCCATGGTAACCACTTATGGATTAAGTCAATTAGGGTTATGTTTAACCAATTGGTCACTCAATTGACTCTCAATTGTTAACCAATTAGGGTTGAAGTCGATTCAATTAAGGTCTATCAATGTTCAGCCATCAACACTCAACAATGCAAATCAACTCAAGGTTGAACCCTTCAATTGAGCTCCACTTGGGCCCAAACTTGGCCCAAACGGTCTTGGGATCGTGTGGATGAACTCTACACGGTCTTGAGACCGTTTTCCCAAGATTTCATCAAGATCTAATGTGATTTGATAGGGATTGAACCTTGATTGAGTCACAAATCAGTATTTTGATTACTTTGATAACTTATTGCAATTGGACCCTCAATTGATCAAATTACCTTAACCCTAGACCTACAAACGGTCTTGGGTTGTCACCACACGGTCTTGAGACCGTTTGGATGAGTTCCAAACGGTCTTGAGACCGTTTGCCCATCCAACTTTTGGATTCTAGTGAAAATTCTTCAAGGTTGGATCTATTGAATTGATTATTATATCAATATTTAATTGCAATGTAATTTGGTATTATTGTACCTTCAATTGGTCAACTATTCTTGACCTCAGACCTCCATACGGTCTTGGGTGATTGCCCACATGGTCTTGAGACCGTTTGGTTGATCCCCAAATGGTCTTGAGACCGTTTAGGTCAATCAACCCAAAAACACTCATTATTTTATTGTGATTTCAGTACTGATTTCAATTAGGGTTTGCCCTAGTAATCACCCTTCAACTCTTAGCTCGTTTGGAATTAGTCCATCAAATTTGGTGAGTTGTTAATTAACATTATTTTGAACAGTAATCTCGTACGTTCAATGCCTGCTCAATGACCTTACACGGTCTTGAGACCGTTTTCCCAAAAAGGCTATTTCAGACCGTTTGAAAATCAGGAATAAATTCAATTAAAGTTGTTGATTAAAAAGGCCATATCTCCCGATTCCTTTGGAGTTAACCTCTCCATTTTTGAGGGTGATTAGTCTAAATAATTTTATACAGGTTTCTTATACGTTCTATGCTCGGTCAACGCTGCTATATGGTCTTGAAGACCGTTTGCCCTCTCTCGGTCTTGAGACCGTTTGCTCACCTCACGGTCTTGAGACCGAGAGAGCAAGTTGGGGAGACCGTTTAATAAAGTGAAAAGCGGTGAATTTTTCTTGGAATTAACGTCTTCATATCCTAGCTCAAGAACAGCAAGGATTTCCCACGGATTTGCTTGCAAAATAGCAAAGGAAAGTAGGGAAGAAGAAAAACTATCATCTACATGCATAATCAAGATGTATATAACAAAGCATGGGTTTAGAGTTATAAAACCCGCCTAAAGCTTGCTTCTTTAGCTCCAAGCTTTAATGGCGTCCTTGAGCTCTCACAGGTTGGCCAAGGTGAAAACCTCCAGGGAAAGTCAAGAAAAGATGGCTAGAAAGATAGAGCCATGAGAGCTAGCCATGAAATTGACCTTGAATTCGAGTTTTAACCATGAATTTAGGCAAGAAGAGGAATCCAAACCTACCTTGCACCCTTGGTCGTCCTCCTTAGCTCCAAGGCAGTCCTTGGTCGTTTTTGGGTGAATAGAACAGTAAGGAAACGAAGGGAAAGTTCCCTTGCTTAGAGAGGTGGAGTGTATATATACTTGGGGTGGGGTTCTAATTATAAGTTCATAAATTCTCCATAATTTCAACTAAGTCCCTCCACCCTTCATAGCTCGTCCTCTCTTCTTTCTTTTAAGGACAACTTCCTCTTAAGGTCAAGAAATGAGAGCAAAGAAGATCAGCTTATTACTTAAACATACCCATAAAAGGGCTATTGCACATACACCCTGATTATTCAATCACAAAGGTGTAATTCATAACTTGATTATTCAATTGAGGTGACCTCTTCATCATTTATTCTATAAATGATGACAAGAGTCTTAATATATACATTAGATGATATATTTTACAAGTTGCATCCCTTAATTTGGGTAAATTGCATTTTACCCCAAATTAGGGTTTTAAGCACCGAGATTGCTTCCACAGCTGCACCTTGGTGCCCAAGCTTGGGAAATCCCTCTAACTTCAACATAATCATTCTCATGATGTCTCAACATCAGAGAATCATCTTAACATGTGCAATTTGCAAGTTAATCCTTCTAACTGGGTAATTTGCACATAGGTCCCTGTATTACAAAACAATGCTACAACTTTATATAAAAAGGAGCAAAACGGAAAAATATGTTTCTGAGAAACTTAATTACATGCCCAAAGTTAATCACAAGGATTTAATTACATATTTAGGCAAAACACCTAGGGTTAGCTTATAACCCAGGTCAGGGATGTTACAAATTATCCACCCCTTACAAGGATTTTGTCCCCGAAATCGATAAGACATATTAAGAGAAAAGGGCAGGATACTTCCTTCTCATCTCATCCTCTAGTTCCCAAGTGACTTCTTCAACACCACGGTGGTTCCAGAGGACTTTCACAAGACTTATATCTTTCTTCTTTAACTTTTTAATTATGTTATCAAGGATTGACACTGGTCCCTCCTCATAGGATATATCATCATTCAATTCTACCTCCATAGGTTGTAGAACTGACTCGGTGTCGGGGTAACATTTCTTCAGCATAGAAATGTGAAACACAGGGTGTAACCTCTGTAACTCTGGAGGCAGCTCTAGTCTATATGCTACCTTTCCAATTCGTTCAATGATTGGATAAGGTCCCATAAATCTAGGAGCTAACTTCCCTTTCCTTCCAAAACGAAGGACCCCTTTCCAAGGAGAGACCTTGAGATACACTCTGTCTCCAACCTGGAACTCTAAGGGTCTACGACGCTTGTCATCATAAGATTTCTGCCTATCCTGTGCAGTCTTAATCTGTTGTTGTATTACTTTAATCTTCTTTGTAGCCTGCTGCACAAGATCAGGACCTAACAACTGATGTTCACCAGTCTCAAACCAACACAAAGGTGATCTACAACGTCTACCATACAAGGCCTCATAAGGTGCCATATCAATACTATGCTGATAGCTATTGTTATAGGCAAACTCTATCAAGCTTAGGTGTAGATCCCAACTTCCGGTAAACTGGAGAGCACATGCTCTCAACAGGTCTTCTAAGGTCTGTATGGTCCTTTCCGACTGTCCATCAGTCTGCGGATGAAAGGTCGTACTAAACCTTAGCTTGGTGCCTAAGGCTCTGTGCAACTGTTCCCAAAAATGACTGGTAAACTAGGGACCTCTGTCAGAAACTATAGTGATAGGAACTCCGTGCAAACGCACTATCTCTTGCACATACAACTGTGATAACCTTTCAGCAGAATAGGTTGTTTTGACAGGTAAGAAATGTGTTGTCTTAGTCAACCTATCAACAACTACCCAAATGGAATCATGTCCTTTGCTTGTCCTGGGTACGCCAACAACAAAGTCCATGGTCACATGGTCCCACTTCCACTGTGGTATGGGTAAAGGTTGCATTGTCCCTGCAGGCTTCTGGTGTTCAGCTTTAACTTGCTGACACACAGGACACCTCAGAACAAACTCTGCAACATCCTTCTTCATCCCAGGCCACCAATACAAATCTTTCAAATTCCGATACATCTTGGTGCTTCCTGGATGCATAGCATACATGGAAGAATGAGCTTCTTCCAGGACTAACTTCCTCAAGTTATCCACATCCGGCACTATCATCCTTCCATTATAACAAGCTACATGATCATCTGAGTCATGGAAACCATCTCTCTTCTCATTTCCATACTTAGATCTGATCTGCTGAACTGCATCATCACCTTGATGTGCTTCCTTAATCTGCTCCCTTAGGGTAGGTTTCATATGCATCTCAGCCAACAATCTGGCTAACAACGACACCTTCAACTGTACATTGTCTTGCCTTAAAGAGATAAGCATATCTCTCTTAGAGCATACTAAAGAGTTTAGTTGTGCTCTATCCATGGTTGATGTTGCTGATTTCCTACTCAAGGCATCTGCAACAACATTGGCCTTGACCGGATGGTAATCAATCGTACAATCGTAGTCCTTGATTAACTCCATCCAACGACGTTGCCTCATGTTAAGTTTGTGCTGAGAGAAAATATACTTAAGGTTCTTGTGGTCTGTGAAAATCTGGAATGTCTCTTCATAGACATAATGTCTCCAGATCTTCAAGGCATGAACCACGACAGCTAACTCCAGATCGTGTGTCAGATAATTCTCCTCGTGTTTCTTAAGTTGTTGGGAAGCAAAAGAAATCACTTGTTTATCTTGCATCAACACACATCCAAGTCCATTCTTGGAAGCATCACAGAAGACTACATATCCTTTTCCTTGTTCAGGTAGCACAAGAACAGGTGCACTTGTCAACCTCTCTTTCAACAATTGGAAAGACTGTTGACACTTATCACTCCAAGAAAAAGGAACATCTTTTTGGGTCAACTTGGTCAAAGGTAAAGCTATAGAACTAAAGTTCTTAATGAACCTTCGATAATAGCCAGCTAACCCCAATAAACTTCGAATCTCCGTCGGTGTCTTCGGTTGTTCCCATTGTAGAACAGATTCTACCTTTGAAGGGTCAACACGAATTCCCGAGGCAGATATCACATGTCCAAGAAAAGATACCTCCGGTAGCCAGAACTCACACTTGCTAAACTTAGCATACAACTTATGTTCTCTTAGCAAGGTCAAAGCTTGGCGAAGATGCTGCTCATGCTGCTGAGCATCCTTACTATAGATCAGAATGTCATCTATAAAGACGACAACACATTGATCAAGGAAAGGTTGAAAAACTCTGTTCATGAGTTCCATAAATGCAGCTGGTGCATTGGTTAGTCGAAACGACATAACCGTGAACTCATAGTGACCATACCTTGTCCTAAAGGCAGACTTGGATATGTCACTATCCTTAATACGGAGTTGATGATATCTAGATCTCAAGTCTATCTTTGAAAAGACGGTTGCACCACGCAACTGGTCAAAGAGATCATCAATCCTCGGCAGAGGATACTTATTCTTTATTGTTACTTTATTGAGTTGTCTGTAGTTGATGCACAACCACATTGACCCATCTTTCTTTTTAACAAACAAGACCGGAGCACCCCAAGGTGAAGTGCTCGGTCGGATAAAACCCTTCTCAAGTAACTCTTGGAGCTGTTTCCTTAGTTCTACCATCTCGGCAGGCGCCATCCTATACGGAGTCTGGGTTATGGGTTTCGTATCTGGGATCAAATTGATTTCAAAATCAATCTCCCGAGGTGGTGGTATGCCAGGAAGTTCTTCAGGAAACACATCCTCGAATTCCCTGACTATGGGAACTTCCACAGGATTGGAACTTTCCTTGGTAACATCTACCACATGGGCTAAGAATGCATAACGTCCTTGCCTCAACAACTTATCAGCAACCATAGCTGACACAAGGCAGGTGGGCAGAATCTTTCTCTCACCTTGAAAGATCCATGTGTTGCTTTCATCAGCAAACATAACCAACTTGGACTCACAATCCAAGACAACTCTATACCTTTCCAAGGTATCCATCCCGAGGATTATATCAAATCCTCGCATATCAAGTGGTATAAGGTCCACTTGAATGCGATGTTCAGAAAAGAAGAGGATGCAGGGAGAGCATACCTCTTACAAAACGGTAGACCCACTCAACGGAGTCTCCAACAACAAACTATCTGCCCTATGACTAACAGTCATATTGCAGTTACAGATCACTTTACGAGTGACGAAAGAGTGCGTAGCACCCGGGTCAATCAGAACAGATACAGCATAGGATGTAGACATATCAGAATATAAAAGTTTCATCTGACCTGCCCCTACCCATGGATTGACCACCGCTTCAGGTGGGTTCATAGCATAGAACCTCGCAGTCTCCTGGTGTTGAGGTGGTGCTGATGATCCAACTTGAGACGCTTGTCCACATCCTCGAGCTACTCCTTGATGTTGTCTACTCTGAGATCCATGTTGATTCTGTCTCGGAGGCTGTGTCACACTGACAGGCCTAGAACGACAATCCTTCATCAAGTGTCCCACCTTACCACAGTTGTAGCAACTCCTCTCCTGTTGTTGTAGCCTGGGTGGTCCAGTAACTGACACTGATGCAGAACTGTGAGTTCCTTGAAGCGGTTGACTCCGTCCTCTACCTCTGCTCGGTGTCCATTGAGTTTGAAAACTCGATCTGGGTGGTGGAGGGTTAGGTGCAGAGAATCTAGGTTTCTTGGAATCCCTAGATGAAGAACCATGGAACTGTGGATATCTTTTCTGAGTTTGTCTCTTCTCAACCACAGATCTCTCTATCCTTTGGACTGACTCAACGAAGGTAGAGAATCTCTCTCGGTTTTCTAAGGCAGACACGGGGGTTGACATATCAGCATTCAAACCCTTCTCAAATCTTCTGATTCTTTCCTCCTCTGTGGCAGCCATGTGCGGACAGAACCGCAGCAACTCCATGAACTTAGCTTCATACTCTCTAATGTTCATCATACCCTGCCTTAGTCTCTCAAACTGAGAGATCTTCTCATCTAGGAAGGTCTTTGGAAAATATCTATTGATAAATTACCGACGAAACTCTTCCCATGAGAACTCTACTCCAGGTCTCTTCTGCTCTTCCATGTTCCACCAGTGACCAGCACTACCTTTGAGAAGATAGACAACATGTCTAACATTCTCAGCTTCCGGGATGATAAGAATCCTGAAAGCCTTCTCCAACTCTGTCAACCAAACGTCAGCATCGGCGGGGTCGGCAGTCCCGAAGTACTCGGTAGCTCCGACACGACGAAGTCGTTCGAACGTCTTACCGATACTTTGTGCTTCAGGAAGGACAGGTGCCCTAGGTGCAGGCATGGGCATCCTGTCGGTTATGTGTGTCATGGCAGTCATAAACTGCCCAAACATCGTCTGTACAGCTGGGTTACCCATGTCGGCTGGGTCAAACTGGGGTGGCTCTCTTGGAGACTCAGATGCAGGTTGTTCTATTTCTGGAACCCTTGCACTGCCTCGAGGTGCACTAGCACTACTCTCCGCCACGTACTCATCATGTGGCTCAGCCATTCTTATGTATCTTCTTCTCCTGAGGAGCAGAAGATTCTATTAGATAAGGAAGGAGTACTAAAGATAGACTCAACATACTAAGTCCTATGCCTCTGTAGACTCAATTGACCTAGAGCTCTGATACCACTAATTGTGGGCTCTGATCTCCAAACCGCGATATAATCCCGATTTAAACTTAGCGGAAGCGATTCGATAAACAGCGGAAGACAAAAATCACGGGAAATTAAAACTTTTCGGGACAAGAGCTTGAATCCATAAAAACTTCTTTCATAACAAGAGATAAACTGTTTAAATCTCATGATAATTACTTCTTGAGTAATTATATACATAAAGATACAAAATCTCAAGAACTCATACAAAAGACTCCAACACCTGAGAGTACAGAGGACACATAGGACTGACTCTAACTACACTACATGGCAGGCTAAATCTCCACCTGAGATTACTGCTGCTCCTGGTGCTGCTGCTGCTGCTGAGATTGGTCACCTGTAGACCGGTTCCTCCGTCTATGACGTCCACCTAAAAAGTTGAAGTCTACGGGGTGAGACAATTTTACATAATTGTCCCAGCGAGAGTTATAACTCTCCGCCAGAAGCTTTATTATAACATCAGAGAATATCTTAAGCAGTAAAGCTTTCAAAGTATTCAATAACAGTTGCAACTATATAACAAGAGTTCAACATTTATGAGACATGAAGAAATATAAGCACTATCACAGTGTATCATCAATCAACTAACTCGTAGTTATCTCTAGCAGATATACTACGTGGTTGATTATGTTTTACAAACAACATTATGCCCTGTGGAGATGAGGCATACCACTCATACTCCAACTGATCGCTGAGAAGTCACATCAGTATCATACATAGATCATTAAGAGAGCCGGATTCTCATGACCTTCATCTTCCTCAATCAGTAAGAGGATCACTTATAGGACATCTTGTGTCTCTACTTATTATAGCTCACCAGGGTAAACTGGTCCTTCGCTATTTTAGAGTTACAGTGGCGTTCTGTACTCTCTTCGTCATCAGGAGTTTTCATGTTTATCTCCACTGATACGGAAATCTATGTTTTCTTCATCATCAGGAGGTTTCATGTTTACCTTCTACTGATACGGTAGGGTTTAGTAGTGAAGGGTTGACAGATTACACATCTACATCAATCACCTACACTAGGATGTAAGGTTCTGCACATCCATATACCCCACATACTCAATAGTATGTGTTCCAGGAGCTCCCTTAGGAAATCCTGTTTCACCATCATTTGATCTCTGACAATGATGGATCTATGATCAGGGCTCTACATTATACTTGATTAGTTAGGTACATTTAGTATTCATTTAATCATCACACATTGTTCTTCAAACATAAATAGTAGCATAACAGCTATGAAAGGAGAATACTAAATGTAACAAGCCTAACTCACATCAATCATCATTTCTCATTATACTCATCACCAGTCATCTCTGAAGCATGACTTGGTGGTATTAATGGCTCTTATAGCCCATTAACTCATAGGATGCCACTGACAAGGCATCAAGATATTTTACTTATTCATAAAGCCTTTAACATGCTTTTAATGAATACAGTATCATCATCCATACCTGGATATGATCACCTTCATATCAGGACCTGCATAGTTAGTTCAACTGATAAAGGTAATTTAAAATAAGGAATATACTTCTCACTATTATCATAAGAGCTAAGTTCTCTGATTCTTATCAATTAGAGTTTAATACTCATAAAGCATGTCATTACCCTTGGATTAGGGTTTACTAATCACATTGAATTCCATTACCCTTGAATTAGGGTTTACTATTCACATTGAAGTGAATTGAACTCATAACATCATCATGTATGTGGAACATCATCATTGATGCTCTCAGACTGGCTTAAGATTCATCATACATCATAATTAGGGTTTCCATGATCTCACACAGGTGGCTCATACCCTAATTATGCACATTCATGTGTATTGAAGGTTCTTTAACTGAGTTTCCACCTAAAAATGGTACTTTCTCTCTCTAGAAGTACTTTCTCTCTCTAGAAGTACTTTCTCTCTCTAGAAGTACTTTCTCTCTCTAGAAGTACTTTCTCTCTCCTCATACTAGTAGATGGTGATAACATCACTCTAGATCAAGTTGAAATAAGTCATCATGGGCTATCATAGCCAAAAACATCACTAACATGTGATTAGGGTTTGATTTGATCAAGGTATTACTCAATTGACCCTTCAAGGGTATTTTGGTAATTCACCCCATTGATCACCATCATGGTTCAAATCATTAGTCACTTAATCCCTTAATGTCCTAGGTTATCATTAGGGTTTTAGGTTAGAGCATCTTTGAACCATTTACATCTCCAATTGGTTAAGTGAAGTCAACCTTTGAACACCTTAAACGATCTCAACCTTCAACATCCAAACGGTTCGAGACTGTTTGGATGGGTTGACCATTTTCTTTGGCTGACTTCAAGACCGTGTGACCTTCAAGGGCATGAGCCCAATCCGAGAGGGGGTGTAGACCGTTTAACCATGTTCACTTCAAGGCCGAGAGGCCTTACATGGTTTGAGACCGTTTGATGTCTCTCGGTCTTGAGACCGTTTGATGTCTCTCGACCTTGAGACCGCGAGGCCTGTCATGGTCTTGAGACCATGAGGCCTCTCACGATCTTGAGACCGTGAGGTCTCAAACGGTCTTGAGACCGTGAGCCCTCAAACGGTCTTGAGACCGTGAGGCTCACACGGTCTCAACCGTTTGGTCCCTCAACAAGGTTCAAGCTTTTCAATTGATTATGTTTATCAATGTTGACGCCCCCAAAAGGTCAAATCCATGGTAACCACTTATGGATTAAGTCAATTAGGGTTATTTTTAACCAATTGGTCACTCAATTGACTCTCAATTGTTAACCAATTAGGGTTGAAGTTGATTCAATTAAGGTCTATCAATGTTCAGTCATCAACACTCAACAATGTAAATCAACTCAAGGTTGAACCCTTCAATTGAGCTCCACTTGGGCCCAAACTTGGCCCAAACGGTCTTGAGATCGTGTGGATGAACTCTACACGGTCTTGAGACCGTTTGCCCAAGATTTCATCAAGATCTAATGTGATTTGGTAGGGATTGAACCTTGATTGAGTCACAAATCAGTATTTTGATTACTTTGATAACTTATTGCAATTGGACCCTCAATTGATCAAATTACCTTAACCCTAGACCTCCAAACGGTCTTGGGTTGTCACCACACGGTCTTGAGACCGTTTGGATGAGTTCCAAACGGTCTTGAGACCGTTTGCCCATCCAAATTTTGGATTCTAGTGAAAATTCTTCAAGGTTGGACCCATTGAATTGATTATTATATCAATATTTAATTGCAATGTAATTTGGTATTATTGTACCTTCAATTGGTCAACTATTCTTGACCTCAGACCTCCATACAGTCTTGGGTGATTGCCCACACGGTCTTGAGACCGTTTGGTTGATCCCCAAACGGTCTTGAGACCGTTTAGGTCAATCAACCCAAAAACACTCATTATTTTATTGTGATTTCAGTACTGATTTCAATTAGGGTTTTCCCTAGTAATCACCCTTCAACTCTTAGCTCGTTTGGAATTAGTCCATAAAATTTGGTGAGTTGTTAATTAACATTATTTTTAACAGTAATCTCATACGGTAAATGCCTGGTCAACGACCTTACACGGTCTTGAGACCGTTTTCCCAAAAAGGCTATTTCAGACCGTTTGAAAATCAGGAATAAATTCAATTAAAGTTGTTGATTAAAAAGGCCATATCTCCCGATTCCTTTGGAGTTAACCTCTCAATTTTTGAGGGTGATTAGTATACATAATTATATACAGGTTTCTTATACGGTCCACGCTCGGTAAATGCTCATATACGGTCTTGATGACCGTTTTCCCTCTCTCGGTCTTGAGACCGTTTGCTCACCTCACGGTCTTGAGACCGAGAGAGCAAGTTAAGGAGACCGTTTAATAAAGTGAAAAGCGGTGGATTTTTCTTGGAATTAACGTATTAATCTCCTAGCTCAAGAACAGCAAGGATTTCTCATGGATTTGCTTGCAAAATAGCAAAGGAAAGTAGGGAAGAAGAAAAACTATCATCTACATGCATAATCAAGATGTATATAACAAAGCATGGGTTTAGAGTTATAAAACCTGCCTAAAGCTTGCTTCTTGAGCTCCAAAATTTCGAGATCCAAGATTTAATGGCTTCCTTGAGCTCTCACAGGTTGGACAAGGTGAAAACCTCCAGGGAAAGTCAAGAAAAGATGGCTAGAAAGATAGAGCCATGAGAGCTAGCCATGAAATTGACCTTGAATTCGAGTTTTAACCATGAATTTAGGCAAGAAGAGGAATCCAAACCTACCTTGCACCCTTGGTCGTCCTCCTTAGCTCCAAGGCAGTCCTTGGTCGTTTTTGGGTGAATAGAACAGTAAGGAAACGAAGGGAAAGTTCCCTTGCTTAGAGAGGTGGAGTGTATATATACTTGGGGTGGGGTTCTAATTATAAGTTCATAAATTCTCCATAATTTCAACTAAGTCCCTCCACCCTTCATAGCTCGTCCTCTCTTCTTTATTTTAAGGACAACTTCCTCTTAAGGTCAAGAAATGAGAGCAAAGAAGATCAGCTTATTACTTAAACATACCCATAAAAGGGCTATTGCACATACACCTTGATTATTCAATCACAAAGGTGTAATTCATAACTTGATTATTCAATTGAGGTGACCTCTTCATCATTTCTTCTCTAAATGATGACAAGAGTCTTAATAGATACATTAGATGATATATTTTACAAGTTGCATCCCTTAATTTGGGTAAATTGCATTTTACCCCAAATTAGGGTTTTAAGCACCAGGATTGCTTCCACAGCTGCACCTTGGTGCCCAAGCTTGGGAAATCCCTCTAACTTCAACATAATCATTCTCATGATGTCTCAACATCAGAGAATCATCTTAACATGTGCAATTTGCAAGTTAATCCTTCTAACTGGGTAATTTGCACATAGGTCCTTGTATTACAAAACAATGCTACAACTTTATATAAAAAGGAGCAAAATGGAAAAATATGTTTATGAGAAACTTAATTACATGCCCAAAGTTAATCACAAGGATTTAATTACATATTTAGGCAAAACACCTAGGGTTAGCTTATAACCCAGGTCATGGATGTTACATATAGGCGATTGGAGGAGATGTGAAGATATTTGTACCCTTTGTGTTGTGAGTTATAACCCATGAACACAGAGGGTTCGGAGCGAGGATCAAGTTTATTAGTGGTGTAATCTCATAGGCAAGGATGGCATAGGCTACCAAAGGTTCTTTAGATGTGAGTGTCAAGGTCTTTTGTTATGGAGAACTTTGAAAGGTGACTTCATCTGTAGTAAGGGTGTGGATAGCCGATTAATAAGATATATAGTTGTTGAGAAAGTTTATGTCCAATGAGGTTTGTGTAGATGTGCGCCAAACATCATGGCAAGCCCAAGCTCAGTTACATGGTGGTTCATTTGTTCAACAACGCCATTTTGAGAAGGATCATGCAAACAAGATAGTTGATGAAGGATGCCTTAATCAGTTAGGAGTTGGCACAAAGGGTTATTGAGGAATTCACCACTACCATCTCTCTACATTTTCTTAACTGTTACATTAAACTGATTGGAAACCATCTTGCAAAATGAAATCAAAATAGAGTAAAATAGACTTTTGTGCCTCATTGAGAAGAACCAACCAAAACAATACAAATCATCTGTAAGCATAACATAATAAAGATAATTATGAGTAGAAGGAACTAATGCCTTTCCCCAAACATCACAGTGCAAGACTTTAAAGGGAAAATTACCTTTCGTGTGTCTGTGTTGAATGGCTAGTCTTCTACTTTTACTAAGCTCGTAACTATTATAGATATCAACAAAGTTTGATCACCCAACGATAAACTTAAGCTGTAGAAGATGACTAAGGATTGTCTTATTTAGATGTCTAAGTTGTTAGTGCCAGACGTCTCATGAAGCTTTGACAAAGAGG
The DNA here is from genome assembly GCA_963693085.1 of Alisma plantago-aquatica. Classification (NCBI taxonomy): domain Eukaryota; kingdom Viridiplantae; phylum Streptophyta; class Magnoliopsida; order Alismatales; family Alismataceae; genus Alisma; species Alisma plantago-aquatica. The sequence continues at coordinate 1,152,112,121 of OY856412.1, forward strand.
TTTGAGTAGAACACCTTTGAGATGGACTCTAACAAGTAATACATCATGTTACTACATGTTTCCTAGTCTAGGACCTAATGTGCCTTGGTGTCCTTGATGATAACAATGTTGTAAGTAAAGATAATATAACAATGAAGTGTAGATGTTAGTTCAGAGACTGACGTGAGATTTCCCTTAATCTCAAGGACAATGAGAACATCAAAGAGTGGTATGCCAGTTAGGTTGTTTACAAAAGCATCACCAGTGTGAGAGATAGGTAAGAAATCACCATTGTCAATCATTATGGAACTTGTTCCTTTGTAGATACATATATTATAAAGTATACCTATGTTTTGGGCTATGTAATCAATCTCTCTATTTGCTAGGACATCATGGAGTCATAGAGTAGCAAGGGAAGCACTAGTATTGTATGTAAGGGTAGGTGGAACAAAGGGATTTGGGTAGTTGTTGTCATACATGTGCCAGCATTTGAGTGTTGTGTGTCTACATTTTCCATAGATTTGACAAAGAGGAAGTGAGGTGTTATGCTACATGAGCTGAAGTAACTAATCATCTACCTTGTGGGTTAAACTGAGCGATGTTGTTCCCTGGTCAGCTACGAATATACCTTGGACAAAGCTATTGGATTGGTTTCGTCCTCTTCCTCAAACAGAAGCTCTACCATGAATGACAATGCTAGTTTGGTTGTAGAATTGTTGGCCATTGAAGGTGACATTGTTTTTAGCAGCAGCTTTGTTAGAGTAGAACACAACTAGAAAAAAAGAAGTCAACCTTCTGGATTGTCTTCTCTAGAAGTCTTGTAGCAGAGGGATGATTAGTGTATCATGGAAATGGGGGTTTCAACATAGACACAACAAAGCCTTCGTAGTCATTTCCTTCAAGGCCAATCAAGTGTGTGAAGACCTTCTCTGGGGCATTGAAAATTTGGCATTGTGTTGATCATAGAGAGTATTGAACTTGCGTATGTAATCAGAGAGGGAGGTTGTGCCCTTGGTGAAGGTGCAAAGTTATGATTGGAGTTCAAAATCTCTAGACTGAGAGGACTCAGAATTTTTTTTGGTGAGGGTAGACCAAACTCCATGTGAAGTGGTACACCTAATGATATCACCCATCACTTCTTCTTTAAGAGTTATTAAAATTCAACAATTATGTAGTCTACCTATTTGAGTACAAGCTTTGCGTCTTGGATTTGCATCAGGAAGACCAGCGACATCAGGAATCGTGATAGGGGGAGGGGCTTCACTGACTTCATGAAAGCCTTTAAGGTAGCATGATTCAACAAGGTTCTTCACTTGTGACTCCTAGAGAAGGAAATTTCTTAGGTTGAGTTTGATGGTTAGGACGTTTGAGATGTTCATTCCTATCGGGTAAGGGTAGACTGAGGTGTTGGAGGTGGAGGCTTATGCCACCATTGGTTGGTTTTGTTTGAAGATGCAAGAGAGTAGCGCTTGGTGAAGAAGTGACCTGACAAAAGGAAACCTAATGAGGTGTGAGGAGGAAGGAGTAAGAAAGGTAGTGTGAAGGATGAGGTTATAATGGAGAGTCAAGAAGGCTCTGATACCATCTTAGACTAAGCAATACTCAGTAGAATTGAGAAAGATGATTCAAACTCGCTTAATTTTCTAATTCCATCAAACATGTATACATAGATAGTCTCAGGTAGATGAGAAGACACTTACATGGTTATTAGGTAGAGCAACTGGTGCTTGAATCTATGGTAGCAAACTTTGCAGACTATAATAATTGGTACATGTTGTCACAGTGGTAAAGGAGACGAGGGGAAACAATAGAATGAGTAATTGCAATGGAATTGGATGGGATTTGTTTGAGACTTAGTTCGTTGATGATGAATTATCTTGACACCCTGACGTAATCATTTAAACAAAAACAATAAGGTCACATATATAATAATAATATTAATAATTGTATGTATACAACCCACTATAAATTTTAAAACACGTCCCATTCCACTATGAATAGGATCAAAGATTTCATCTTGCTTCTCTAGAATGGAGGGCTCGTCAGAGAAAGACAACTACATCATCAAATAAATGGACAATTCAACACTCCATTGAAAAGTATCTCCAAATATTAAGTGTATCTATGCTCCAAACACTAGTAATAGAAGTAGTGTACAGAAATGTGACGCCCCATGCCACACAAACACAAACCACATGATTTCAACAAAACTCTACAATGGATTACTAAAAACACTAAAAATTAAATCTAATTACAACAAGAACCAATAATAAGAAACTTTTTGCATCAGGTTCCAAAACATGCCATGATCTAAAGCATCATTGTTTAAAACATGTCCATAAATGACTACTTGTTGCAAGTGATATTGGATCATTTACATAAACATGTACAACAACCAACTATAAACAACAAAAGCGCACAACCAAAAATCGATGTTGATAACACCATCAAGGAACATGTGTAACCCATCCCAAGATATGAGTGTATAGGGATGACTCTAGGACTCTAAAAACAAAAGGACCACGTACAAGTATCATTCCCAACCTTATTCTCTACTATCCTTCTTGTAGCTACCCAACCTCTAATGTATGATCTCTTCCTCCTCATGCACATCCACCTAAAATATGTGGGAAACCCATGGGGTGAGATTCCAAATCTCAACGATAGATATAACTCTCCACCAACACTATCATTATCACAGATAAGGTTATTAAATAACAACAATAAAGGTCTATGATAAGTAGGTAATAAGTACTAACGGTATAAGCACTTGCAATTGGATTGTGGAACATCTTAATATCATTAAAGGAATACGAATAACATGTATATTCACTACCAACTATACTATAAAAAAGTAAGCAAGGCCTCATCCAATATTTTCATATTTGAACCTAAGCAAGCATACTACAAGGATGATTACATATTTAATTATACCCCAACGATTTGAGCCATACCATCCAAACCCAACTGACCACTGCAAAGTAAAAATCAGCACCGTACATGGTCTATGGAAGAGTTGCAATCCACAACCTAACCAATCCTCGTGGTCAGTACATGATTACAAATGAGAGGCATATAAGTCAACTGCAACCTGTGACATATAGTCAACAGTGAAAGTCCTAACCCACCTTGGTACATGTCATGATGCCAGTGAAATTGAGCTACGGCACGTAGCCACACTCCTACCAAGGTATGGACCATAGGCAATCTTGTAGAACCTCATAAGAAACATATCACTGAGCTACGGCCCAAAGCCGCACTCTTGACAGGGTATGACCCACAACCAATCCTGTGAATGCATATACTCAACAATATATGACTCCAAGCTTCCTCTAAGGGAAAGCCTATTTGACCATCCATCAAGTGCTGACACTGAGATGAATCTATGGCACATACCAAAACTACATGATTAGGTTCCACTTTATTAGTTAAGTTAATTGAGTGTCTTTTAGCATCAATCAAGTTACAATGTATAAATTCATAACAAATTCTACAAATATAAGGGCATAGCATACTTCCAGCAGATATAAACATATAGGGTGTGAGCTTGTCTCACTATCACTACATGATGATTGTATTACTATTATTCACTACATCATCAACAAAGCCACATACCATGGGATAGCAATCCCTCAACTTATCTCATATTAGGCCACAAGTCACTACCAGGTCATAGGACCATTCACATCATTCCTATATCATAAGTGCCTCAACATGCCTCTCAAGGCTCATTTAACATATGTTATATCATAGTCACCTAGAATGTACTAGCTATTATTATCAATCTTATAATACATGCATGGTTAGATGTTGAGCAGAAACAAAGAGATAGATGTAGGGTTTTAGGAGAGGGAGAAGGCAGTGGAAACAAAAATTTTCTCTCACCACAAAATTATAACAACGAATCGCATCAACGATTATGAAATAGGAAGGATGGTTTTAGCGAGGTGTACCTGGTCCTGAGGCTTGCTCAGCAATAATACTAGTCTTTTATAGTGTCTGTGCAGCTCCTGGTCCTCACCTAGACTACGGTTCACAGGCGTCCTCCTGAGCGGTAGAAACCTCCTAGCTCTATAGATAGTCCACACGCACTACTGAGAACTCTAGTCATCCTATCTTATAGGACACTAGAAGGATTTGTCCCCTTTTGTTGGCGCACTAGTCACTGACACTCTCCCACAATCAGTTGTTGTCCTGCAGTTGTCTTTCTCTTGTTGTCCTGCAGTTGTCTTTCTCTTGTTGTTCCTCCCTAGATGGGTATAACTTGCTTGGGCTCTCTCAGTTACCACAACCAAAGAGGACAAAAACTTTGCAGAGCAACTGATGTTCTGAGTTGTGTTATATAAGAAGCCCCAGTACCCCTCTATATATAGTAGGGGTCAGGGTTAGGGTTCTTAGCCCTGGGCAATGTGAGACTAAAGTGGGAGTAGAAGGGTCTGGAATTTCCATGAACTGATTGCACTGCGGCAGCCGAACTGGTCATTTCACAAATGAACCGGTCGGCTGGGAGTGTGAGTCGGTGAGTTCACTTAGTGAACTAGTCAGTTCACATCCCAAACTTGCCTCCAATTGACTTTCCTTGTTCGTTTCTATTTAATGCAAAGATCAATTCTTATCCCAATCAAATTGTACAAGTGAAATGAAAAACTTTCCTCACAAATTGGGACAACCCAACCTTGCTCATTTGGTCCAGTCAATTAGATCAGTTCACTAAGTTAACCGGTCATCTCACTGACCATGAGCCAATTGGTTCACCCAGTGAATTAGTTGGTTGGTGGTCCAAATTGTGCAAAAACACAGTCAATGAAGTTCTCAATCAATTCGACACTCAAAATTAGTTACTTCAACACTTGAACTTGATGATTCTGAGTCAAGTCAATTTATTGAATGTTTGATTGAGTACCTAAACACCTTTAGTAATCAATCCAAACAACATTCATGGATAAACTCCTCTTCCAGGTAAATCCTGTGTGTGACCCTATAGGTCCCATTTCACATTGGCAGTGAATGTCCATAACTAGCTTATGAAATCACAAGCAAAGAGTGGTGCCTAGTCGTACATCAGTGCTACCCAAGTGAAAAGGAAAGTTGGAGAACAACTTTTAATCCTACAGTATGTGATTGTTGTTCCAGTGAATGTATAATTCTTTTGTCTCTGATATCCTAAATGAACTCACAACATGGAGTTGTCATCCTTTCGATGTTCATTCATGTTCCTTGATCCAAAGCAGACTGTCTGAGATATGTGTGCCACCAATATCACATATTGACTCACATGTGCATGAGCATGCCTTTCTCAGTCTCACTTATCAAGTTGCCATGGGCATCATACTCCCTCAAGAGGGACAAATCCCATATCTATCACTCATAGTCAAAACCCCATGTGTCAAAGTCACGCAATCATCACCTTTATAACAATCCATAATTCATGATCGTGTTTGATGATGTTAAAGTGTACGCAATGACATGTGATGAGTGTAGTGATTTTAAGTCTAAGAATCACAATCACCACCATCACTGTGAGAGCTGACTGTGACTTCCATGTCATGGTTACATGTATCACTCTCACAGTGAGTCTATCTGATACACTATTCTCTAACATATATCTATGTGCTTGGTTTCATATCACATATCATGACTAATGAGACTCTGTCATCAACCAACACACACTCTAATCTTGATGTGTCATTGTTGGCTATCAACATTCCACAATGACATCTGACTTGGGATAAAACAAGAATGTGCAAACTCTTAGCATCTGTATGATCTCATTGTACATGTCTTAAGACATACGTCATTGAGTACTGTCATTCTCTAGACATTCATTATGTTCTATCATTATCCCATAACTGATTAAACCGGAATAAATTGTAAGCTTGCCTTTGATATTTATCAAATCAATCATAATGTATCCCAATCTAATTGTCCTATGATTGGCTCTCAGGGCATACATACTAACAGACTCCCACTTACACTACGAGCCAATCTCCTTTGAAACATATTCTTAGTGATCTCCAAACATGTCCCACATATCTCTGCTGCTCTAGTGCTAACATAGTGAGTTTGTAACACTTTGCTTTAGTCGGTGTATTGCATGTTTCACATCTCTTCATTGTACAACATTCATATGAGATGGAGTTTCCGTAATATGCGATCTGATATTCCTTTCCTAACACTTAGATCCATTATTTGACTTAGTATTACTACTTGTCATCAATGGTTGGAATATATGTTCATCTCTATGAACTTCTAGATACATATAGTATCCTCTGTTGTTCATAACACAAGGATACTCAACATTCCCTTTTAGAATTAAACATCTTTTAAATCAGAACGTTTCCATTTATCAACTCATATTCACTTTTATATTTTATATTTTGCGATCTTGTATGCCATTTAAGAAGCTTAAATCTGTGTAACTCTTTACACCCAACTCTTCCATATATTACCATAGAAATAGTACTTCATAAGTACCAAACAAGTTCTTCATGGTATTCCGGTGACTCTCACTAGATGCTGACAGACATCCACTTGTTATACGAGTTAACATGATGCACATATCATATTGTCATGTCCAATACATACAAGATGATGAATGCATATTTTCTTGTCATACAAGATAATGGGATGATTGCATACATGATAGATCCATATCTATCTATGCGTTCCTATTCTTCTTAAGAATTTGGGACACTTGGCATCTGAGATACTAACTCCATGTAACATGGACATGTTTTCTCCCACTGAATCGGTGCATATTGAACCCTTCTATACAGATTGCCAATGTATGTTCTCTCTTTACCATGTCAAGAGATTTTTGAGAACTATCTCTATAGATCTCTATTCCTATCACATCAGACATTTCTCTGTCTTCCCTGAAAGATATTTCCACACCAATTTCCATTTTAGAACATTTCATTCCTCATCATCATGTGGAATGTGAATGCCCTCCCACTAAATCTTTGTAATCACAAATTCCTTCTTTATTTTGAGATATCAGTGAAACCCTTTTACTATATTATCAAAGTAAAGATTTCCAACTCTGAGTTGGTTGTATTTAATCAATCATATTGATTAATCCCTTATTACTTATAGACTACATTTGCATTATTGGATTCATAGTGTCACGTACACATCCTTATCTTATTCCTTCCAAGGATGCAATTTTAATATCCATATGCCAAATTTCATAGTCTTTCAAGTTACAACATCAAGCGTGATAATTTCTCTAAATGTCATCCATGTTAGTCTTAACTCTTAAGACTCAAGTGCACTTATGGGTTTTATCCAAATCAAGTGCTACCATAAGGTCATACCTTAATTAGTTCACATGGAAGTCATTTTGGATCTTATGACCCTTAAACCAAAACTCAAAATCCGGTCTCTCAACATCATCTAGTTTATTGGCCCATCACATGACCAATTCATCACCTAGATATATGAGATGTATCTATTACATAAGGAATTTGAGAATCCACAACACTTTTGATTCTTAATATCCTTTATTTAGTGTAAATCATGTTCTTTAGAATAATTCTAGAAGGTTAGTTATTTGATGATCATTATCTAAATATTTAAAGTATGATTCCTTCTTAGATTTAGACATCACTATGCCTTAATCATGAGTTCTCTATGATACACTACCATAATTACTCACAAGGTCCTCAAACATATGGTTTAAGTATCCCATTATTTGATCACATCAAAGAGTTAATACTTTTACCAAGTTTGTACTTCATTTATGATATTATTGAACACTTCAAGATATTCATATTGGTATTTCAATAAACACCATGTGAAGCATTAGCATTTATCCCAATAGGTATATAAATACATTAATATGTATTATACCCAATAGAATCGTCATTCTCTCACTACATCTAGTGAAGATTGACTTGTCATGATTCCCAAGACATTCATATCTTTTAATGGTTCATAACCAAAAGAGTCTAGCCTATCCATCAATATGGAAACTAGAGATGAATTTCTCATGATAATGCTAATTAATTGTTTGAGTCATCAAAAAATTTTAGGTATCATTTTATCTTATGCATACCAAGTACATAAGATAAATAAGGCATTGCCACAAAGATCATATTTTTAAAATTGAAACATCAACTTTATTGATAGACATTCATGTCATTACATGAAGTAGAAATAAAGTGTTTCTATTTATTGGAAAAATGAAATAGCAGTTCATAACTCTTTTACATGCCCTTTAGGCTGAAATAAACTTAAAGGTACTCATGTTGCAACAACACTTGCTCCAATGACGAGTGATCCTTCTTGGTCCTTTCAAAATGGCCATCACTTCTTTTTATATCCTTCATATCATATATGTTAGATCCATATCTTTATATCACATACCTCAAATAAAGAATTGTTTCAAGTTTATTTAAAGATACCTGAGGTGGAAATTTCCATCCCTGCCTTCTTCTTCTTTTGTTCATCCAGATAGAGAGGGAAATTTCTCCTCGAATGTCTTGGCTCTTGACAATGGTAACATTTGCCTCCCTTGTTCACCCCTCCTTTGGCCTTGAGAGCTGAAGATTACTTGGGCTACTAGGTAATAGTAGAACCCTTCTTTGCTTTGCCCTTGTCCTTACCTTTAGACTTACCCTTTTTTCTGCTGATCAACATCATAGATTTGGGTTTGTCTTTCTTCATTTGTACCTCAGCTATCCTCAACATGCCCAACAACTCTGTCAATGGCTTGTCAGAGTTGTTAATGTTGTAGTTCATCACAAACTGACTGTAAGATTTTCACAACAATTGTAGTATCACATCAGTAGCCAACTCTTAGCTCAGAGAGAATCCCAGTCTTGTCAGAGTCTCCACATACCCAATCATCTTGAGTGTGTGAGGAACAAATGGATCTCCTTCTGTCATGACACACATGAATAGAACCCTAGAGACATCATATCACTCTTGCCATGCTTGGTCTTGATACATGTTTTTGAGATGTTGAACCATCACAATGATATCCATGTTCTCATGTTATCTCTACAACTCATAGGTCATTGAGCACAACATCAAGCACTTCGCATCAGTGGTTTCTTCAGTATGCTTCTTGTAAGCATCCCTTTCTGCCTTTGGTGCGATTGGAGCGGGTTCCTCTAGCACTGGTGTATCTAGGACATAGATCTTTCGCTCTTGAGTGAGAACAATTCTCAATGTCCTAAACCAGTTGTGGAAATTATTGTTGGGTTTTAGAGGAGACAGAGAAGGCAGGGGAAACAAAAATTTTCTTCTCCCAAACCCAAAATAAAGGAATCACATCAATGTCTATACAATAGAAAAGATGGTTTGTAGAGGCATACCTTATCTCAAGGCTTTCTCGGTGATGTTACCTCACGGCTTGCGTAGTCTTCACCTCCGGTCTTGGACAGTGTTTGTGTAGCTCCTGGTCTCACCGGGACTGTCGGGATTGACAGTTGTCCTCTGAGTGGAAGAAGTCTCCCGCCTCTGTATTCATCCACACAGACTGCCTAGAACTCTGATCGCCTTGTCCCACAAGGCACCAGAAGGAGTCACACCCTCCTATCAATGTACTACTCACTGACACACTCTCCTACCACCAATCGCTTTTTTGTAGTTGTCTTTCCCTTGTTGTGCCTCCCTTATCGGGTAGCACTTGCTCGGGCTCTCCTGGTTACCACAACCAGAGAGAAGACAACCTTGCAGAGCAACTGGTGTTCTGAGTTGTACTTTTGAGAAGCCCCCAATACCCCTATATATATAGGAAGGTCATGGGACAGGGTTCTCCACCTCGGGCAATGTAGGACTAAAGCAGGAGTAGAAGGGTTTGAGATTTTCCACAAAATCTTACAAACTGCACCAGTTGAACTGATCATTTCAACCCTGAAACGGTCAGTTGATGACCTCATCTGATTGATTCACACCTGAACCGATCGTTTGGGGCATCTGAGCTGATTGGTTCATGTTTGAGCCGATCGGTTCATGGTCTTTGTCCAATTCGAATTGACTTTCCATTGTTCATTTCCAACTATTCATATATTAGTCTTTATCCAAATCAAATTTGACAAGTGAAACGAACTGAATTGGTTAGCCGACCAATTCAACTATGTGAATCGATTAGTTCATTGAGCTGAGTCGCTCGGCTCACCAGCTTGAGCTGATCGGTTCATCTACATGAGCTGATCGGTTGGGGTAGCAGATCAGTCAATTGCAGTTTCAATCAATCTGATACTCTAATCATTTGATCCAACATCTTGAATACTATGATTTTGAGCTATCAATCGATTGGGTGTTTAATTGAACTACTAAACTCCTTTAGTAATCAATCTAAAAATCATTTGTGGACAAACTCCTCTTCCAGGTTAAATCCTTTTTGTGTGACCCTGCAGGTCCATTTCATGTTGGCAGTGAAAGTCCATAACACTTATGACTTCACAAGCAAAGAGCAGTGCCTAGTCACACATCAGTGCTACCCAAGTGAAATAGAATGTTGGAGAACAACTTTCAATGCAACAATCCATGAATGGTGTTACAGTGAATGTATTATTCCTTTGTCACTGAAGACCTGAATGAACTCAAGGCTTGGTACAATCATCCTTTCAACGTTCATCCATTTTCTTGATCTCAGAGCAGACTGGGTGAGATGTGTGTGACATCAATATCACATATTGATTCACACATGTATGTGCATGCCTTTCTCAATCCTACTCATCAAGTGGCCCTAGACATAAAACTCCCTTAGGAGGGACAAATCCCATATCTATCACTCACCCCTCAAAAGCCCCATGTGTCAAAGTCACCCAATCATCACCTTTATAACAACCCATGTTTCAGGACTGCGTTTGATAATGTCAAAGTGAACCCAACGACATGTGTTGATTATAGTGATTTCAGGTCAAAGAATCACACTCACCACCATCACTGTGAGAGCTGACTGTGACTACCAAATCATGGTTCCATGTGTCACTCTCATGGTGAGTCTATCCAGTACACTTGTTCTCTAATAAGTACCTATGTGCTTAGTTTGATATCACTATATCATGACTAATGAGATTCTGTCATCAACCAACATACAATCTAGTCTTTAGTGTTATTGATGTCTATGGTTATTTCCATAATAACAACTGACTAGGGACTAAACAAGAAAGTATACTCTTAACATTTGTATGATCTCATCGTTTAGGTCCTGAACCTAAAAGCATATGTCATCGAGTAAACAATTCTTTAGACATCTATCATGTTACACTATCATTTCAGAAACAGTTAAAACATATAGATCAGAAATTGCCTTTATTATTATTCAAATCATTTACAAAGTATCCTATTACAATCATCACATGACTTGCTCTATGGGCATACATACCAATAGACTCCCACTTGCACTTAGAGCCAGTCACCTAGGAACCTCAGTCCTTGTAACCTAGCATGACCATCATGCTTTTGCTGAGAAAGGGCCTTTTTCAGTGGATCAACTATGTTGTCTTCAGTTGGTACTTTACAAATCTTCACATCTCCTCGCTATACGATCTCTTGAATGAGATGGAAGCGCTGCAATATGTGCTTGGACCGATGATGTGATCTGGTCTCCTTAGCTTGAGCAATAGCTCAATTATTGTCACAATAAAGCTCAATTGCATCACAACTAGTGGGAACAACACCAAGTTCAGTGATGAACTTCCTGATCCACACAACTTCCTTTACTGAATGTGAAACAACAATATACTCGACCTTTGTAGTAGCATCGACAACTATTTCTTGGTTGGAACTCTTCTAGCTCACAACTCCATTATTTAGGAAAAATACAAATCCTGATTGTGATCTGTAATCATCTCTGTCAGTTTGGAAGCTTGCATCAATGTAACCTCTTACAACCAGTTCTTCCTCACCTCCGTATACAAGGAACTGATCCTTAGTCCTTTACAAGTACTTGAGGATGTTCTTTACAGCTGTCCAGTGAGCATCTCCGGGATCTGACTGGTACCTACTCGTCATGCTGAGGGCATACGAGACATATGGGCGTGTGCACAACATAGCGTACATGATAGATCCAATGGATGATGCATATGGGATCCCATTCATACGCTCCCTCTCTTCACAAGATTGGGGACATTGTGCTCTAGAGATGGTGACTCCATGTAGCATGGGGATGTTGCCTCTCTTTGAGTTCTCCATGCTGAACTGCTTCAACACTTTGTCAATGTACGTGCTTTGACTTAGTCCGAGAATCCTTTTAGATCTATCTCTATAGATCTTAATACCTAGAATGTAGGATGCTTCTCCTAAGTCCTTCATTGAGAAAGTATTCCCAAGCCAAGTCTTTACCTTTTCTAAGGTTGTGACATCATTCCCCATCAATAGTATGTCATCCACATACAATATGAGGAATGTTGTCGTGCTCCCACTAACCTTCTTGTACACACAAGGTTCATCTTCATTTTGAATAAAGCCAAACACTTTGACTTCCTCATCAAATCGAAGATTCCAACTCTGAGATGCTTGCTTCAATTCATAGATTGACCTTTGTAGCTTACAGACTTTATTGGTATTCTTTGGATCTACAAAACCTTCAGGTTGTATCATGTACACATCCTCATTTATATTCCCATTAAGGAATGTTGTTTTGACATCCATTTGCCAAATCTCATAGTCATAGTAAGCTGCAATAGCAAGCATAATCCTGATGGACTTAATCATGGCAACTGGAGAAAAAGTTTCATCATAGTCAACACCTTGAACTTGTCGGAAACCCTTTGCAAACAATCTGCCTTTATAAGTTTGCATATTGCCATCCATGTCGGTCTTCTTCTTGAAGACCCACTTGCACCCTATGGGTTTTACCCCTTCATGTGGTTCCACCAAAATCCATACTTTGTTGGAGTACATGGATTCCATCTCGGATTTCATGGCCTCAATCCATTTCTCAGAATCTGGTCCCTCCATAGCCTCTAGATAGGTAGTTGGATCATCATCTATGATCAACTCACCACCTTCGTGAGTCACAAGGTATCAAAACCTTTCAGGTTCAAGGCGTGTCCTACTAGATCTACGAGGTCCTTCTGTTATTTGAGGAGATTGAGATTCCACAACACCTTGTGAATCTCTATGTTCCTCTTATACATCTACTGGTTCAATGTTTTCTTGTTGGGCTTGAACCTCTTCAAGCTCTATTTTCCTCCCACTGTTTCCTTTGGAAATAAATTCCTTTTCTAGGAATACAGTTGTCCTAGCAACAAACACTTTGTTGTCAGTAGGGTGGTACAAATAGTATCCCCTTGTTTCCTTAGGGTATCTAACAAAACAACATTTATCGGACTTGGGTCCAAGCTTATCAGGAAACATTTTCCTAATCTAAGCCTCACAACCCTAAATCTTAATAAAAGACAAATCGGGCCGCTTCCCGTGCATATCTCATATGGTGTCTTTTGAACCCATTTAGATGATACTCGGTTAAGTGTAAACGCGGTAGTTTCAAGAGCATGAACCCAGAAGGAAATCGGAAGATCAGCAAAACTCATCATTGATCGTACCATATCCAGTAAAGTGTGATTCCTTCTTTCAGACACACCGTCATGCTATGGTGTTCCAGGCGGAGTCCATTGTGATACAATACCATGGGCTCGCAGAAGGTCCTCAAACTCTTGGCTTAAGTATTCTCCACCTCGATTGGATTGAAGTACTTTAATACTTTTACCAAGTTGGTTTTGTACTTCATTCATGAAATCCTTGAATCTTTCAAGGGTTTCTGACTTATGTTTCATCCAGTACACATAGCCATACCTACTGAAGTCATCAGTGAAGGTAATGAAGTACTGACACCCATTTCTGGCATTAGTTCTAAAAGGCCCACATACATCAGTATGTATGAGTCCTAATAGATCACTAGCTCTCTCACCTTTACTTGAAAAGGGAGTCTTGGTCATCTTGCCCAACAAACAAGATTCACATGTCTCTATTGGTTCATAATCAAAAGAGTCTAGATAACCAGCTTTATGGAGTCTAGAAATGTGTTTCTCATTTATGTTCCCTAGATGACAATGCCAAAGATATGTTTTGTTTGAGTTGTTGAGTTTTTGCCTTTTGGTGTTTACATTGTATACACTTGTCTCTAGATCTATCAAGTATAGACCATAAGACATTGGGGCACTGCCATAAAAGATCCCATATTTTGAAATGGAACATTTTCCATTCTTAATAAGAAATTCAAAACCATCCTTGTCCAAATAAGAGACGGAAATGATATTCATATTTATGGTAGGTACATAATAGCAGTTCTTCAACTCTATTATTATCCCACTAGGTAGAGTTAACTCATAGGTTCCTACGCCACTGGAGGCAACTATTGCCCCATTGGCAAAATGTAGTTCAACCTCACCTTTCCCGAAAGGCCTACTTCTCTTAAGATCCTTCACATTTGAACAAATGTGAGATCCACATCCGGTATCAAGTACCCATGACAAAGAAGTAGTAAAGTTAATCTATATCACATATACACCAGAAGTAGAGATCTCTATCTCTCACTTCTTCTTCCATCGTTCCTTCCATCCTCTCTATGTTTTAAGCGTAGAAGATTATGACATTGGTTTGGTGAGAGAACCCTTCTCTCCCTCACCTTTGTCATTAGACTTTATTTCATTGATCTCCATCAATGAACTATCCTTCTTCTTAAGCGTACATAGGGTGGATTCAAAGGCTACTGGTATATCTGGATTGTGAAGAACACATCTCACAATCCCCAACCAGTTATGTAATTTATTCTTAATTAATTTGCCCATTTTATAAGATGATTCTTTTGCCATTCTACAAGAGAAAATTGAATTTGTCAAAACTCATTTTGATTTGATTTGAATAAAATTTGATGATAGTTAATTAGGGCTTTAATTAATTACCGCTCCCACTATTTTGATTCAAATTGACAACCCTCTCCAACAATTTGGAAGATTGCAGCGTACAATCTTCTAGTGGGTCATGATCCTGAAATCCTCTGAATCATGGACCAGCTAGGGTTGTCACCCACAACTCAGATCTTCCAGGTAGGCAACTTTTGCCAATTACATCATATGCAACTCTTCAAAGATGTCATATGCAACTCCTTGCCATGATTACCTCCATGCCTCAAGGTGCTAGATCCTATCTAGGTCACCTTGTTAAGTCCAACCCAAAGCCAACACGATGAATATGAACCCTTCTAGGGCATACCCACATATCCATCCTTCACGCTTCCACAAGATAGACGGTGCACCACGCTAGGGCGTGCCCACACTTGGCTGATCAAGCTTGTCACATGTGTCGCATTTGGAAGGCATCCAAAACTTTAATATTTAATGAGGGATTTGGTTTTTATAGGTACATATACATATCCAATCACCACACTATGGTAAGTATCATATACATTCTATATCCCATAGAAAACATGTGAAATGATAAAAGTGATAATTATGGCCATCCTAATGTGATTCCTCGAGCCAAGAGGAATCACAGTCATCTAGGTCTACATCACATGCAACCTGTCCATGATGAAGTGCTATAGCCGTATGAGTTGATCAACTCATCACATGAATGACCTTCTCGCCCTGGCCTATCGTCTGGGTGCCACCAGTTGATCGGTTGGCTCCTCCAACTGATCGGTTTGCCTGGTCTTCGTGCATCTCCTTAGGTCGCCACCCGCTCGACTCGCTCCTCGAGCCGATCGTCTAGATCGCCAACCGATTGATTCACGCCTTGAATCGATCGTCTCAGTCATCGTCAGATGGTCGTCCATTCTTTGACATAACAGGAAATAAAAGATCTATCCTATTTTACATATGAATGGAGAAACCCCGAGTTACATTCGGGGGGAGCAAAGGTAGGAAAGAAATCTCGAGTTATCTCGAGTTACATCAAGAAAAGGAGGTAGGGAAATAGTGCGCAGACCGAGATGCAAGAAACCACATTCAACCAAGCACACATACATAGGGTTTATTGGCCATAACCATGCTATAAATCCACCACAAAACTCATTTAATGGTGATGCATATCGAGTGCATTCATATTACATATCATATATGTATATTGGGATTTGTGGATTTAGGATTGGACATGCATAAAGCCAATTTTATTCGCATTGTATGCAATAAAGAAAGGAGACAAACCAAAATCGATCACATCGATAATACTAAAGTATAGAGCAGTTGATGTGGCTCTGATACCACTGTTGGGTTTTAGAGGAGATAGAGAAGTCAGCAGAAACAAAAAATGTATTCTCCCAAACCCAGAATAAAGGAATCACGTCAATGTCTATACAATAGAAAAGACGGTTTGTAGAGGCATACCTTGTCCCGAGGCTTGCTCGGCGATGTTACCTCGCGGCTTGCGCAGTCTTCACCTTCAGTCTTGGACAGTGTCTGTGAAGCTCCTGGTCTCACCGGGAATGTCGGGATTGATAGCTCTCCTCTGAGCAGTAGAAGTCTCCCGCCTCTGCAGTCGTCCACACAGGCTGCCTGAAACTCTGATTGCCTTATCCTACAAGGCATCGGAAGGAGTCACACTCTCCTGTCGGTGTAGTAGTCACCGACACACTCTCTTTCTACCAGTCGCTTTTCTGTAGTTGTCTTTCCCTTGTTGTGCCTCCCTTATCGTGTAGCACTTACTTAGGCTCTCCTGGTTGCCACAACCAGAGAGAATGAAAACTTTGCAGAGCAACTAGTATTCTGAGTTGTACTTTTGAGAAGCCTCCAATACCCCTATATATATAGGAAGGTCATGTGACATGGTTCTCCACCCCGGTAAATGCAGGACTAAAGCAGGAGTAGAAGGTTTGAGATTTTCCACAAAATCTGACAAACTGCGCCAGTTGAACCGATCGTTTCAACCCTGAAACGACGGTTGGTGACCTCAGCCGATCGGTTCACACCTGAACCGATCGCTTGGGGCATCTGAGTCAATCGATTCATGCTTGAGTCGATCGGTTCATGTTCCTGGTCCAACTCGAATTGATTTTCCATTGTTTGTTTCCAACTAATCATATATTAGTCCTTATCCAAATCAAATTTGACAAGTGAAACGAACTCAGTTGGTCAGCCGACAAGTTCAACTATGTGAACCGATAGATTCATTAACATGAGCCACTCGGCTCACCAGCCTGGGCCTATCAGTTCATCTCCATGAGCCGATCGGTTGGGGCAGCAGATCAGTCAATGGCAGTTTCAATCAATCTGATACTCTAATCATCTGATCCAACATCTTGAATACTATGATTTTGAGCTATCAATCGATTGAGTGTTTAATTGAACTACTAAACTCCTTTAGTAATCAATCTAAACATCATTTGTGGACAAACTCCTCTTCTAGGTTAAATCCTTTGTGTGTGACCCTGCAGGTCCATTTCACGTTGGCAGTGAAAGTCCATAACACTTATGACTTAACAAGCAAAGAGCGGTGCCTAGTCGCACATCAGTGCTACCCAAGTGAAATAGAAAGTTGGAGAACAACTTTCAATCCTACAATCCATGAATGGTGTTACAGCAAATGTATAATTCCTTTACCAATGAAGTTCTGAATGAACTCAAGGCACGGTACAGTCATCCTTTCAACGGTCATCGATTTTCTTGATCTCAGAGTAGACTGGGTGAGATGTGTTTAACATCAATATCATGTATTGATTCACACATGCATGTGCATGCCTGTCTCAATCCTACTCATCAAGTGGCCATGGACATCAAACTCCCTTAGGAGGGACAAATCCCATATCTATCACTCACCCCTAAAAACCCCATGTGTCAAAGTCACCCAATCATAACCTTTATAACAACCCATGTTTTAGGACTGCGTTTGATGATGTCAAAGTGTACCCAATGACATGTGTTGAGTGTAGTGATTTCAGGTCGAAGAATCACACTCACCACCATCACTGTGAGAGCTGACTGTGACTACCAAATCATGGTTCCATGTATCACTCTCACGGTGGTTCTGTTCGGTACACTTGTTCTCTAACAAGTTCTGTTCGGAAATTGCCTTTATTATTATTCAAATCATTTACAAAGTATCACATTACAATTATCACATGACTTGCTCTATGGTCATACATACCAACAATTATTCCCATTCAGCTTGTCCTTCTCAAGGACAGATCTCAATGAAAATTGATTGTTGTTGATAGCCACTTGTTATACAAAAAGGTAATATACAATTTTAGTCCAAAATTCTTTTTGACTTAATTTGATTGGTTTGAAAATTTTGATGATATAATTGGCCTTTAATTAACTATCGCTCCCACTATTTTGTTCAAATTGAAATCCCTCACCATCAATTCAGAAGATTGCATCGTACAACCTTATAGTGAGCCAAGATCCAAAACAATTGAATTATTACCCAACCAACACCAACATCCATAATCAATTATTAAGGTAGGTAACACTTACCAATTACATCATATGAAACTCTTGGATAGATGGCATGCACAACTCTTTTCCATGAACATCTCCATGCCTCTAAGTTCTCAATCCCAATAAGATCACTTAGTTAAGCCCGACCCAAAAGACAACATGATAAACATGTACCCTACTTTGGAAAAACCTACATGTCTACAATCAGACTTCCACACGCTTTGGTGTAACCTATGCCTGGCCAATCAAGCTTTTCATGTGTGCCGCTAATGGAAAGCATCTAAGACTTAATATTTATATTGAGGGGTTTTAATATGCATATATATGCATATATGAATCCAATCACCACATATATAATATGTATCATATACATGCTATATCCTACAACAAAAACATGCAATAACGATAAAGCGATGATTATGGCCATCCTAGTGTAATTCCTAGAGACACAAGGAATTACGATCATCTAGGTCTACATCACATGCAACCTATTGTTGATGAAGATCTCGTGCTTAGGTTGTTCTGGGTTTGATCAGCTCATCGCATGACTAATCGGCTCGCCTCCTGGCCAGTCGGTTGGTTGTCTCCAAGTGATTGTTTGGCTCCTCTAGACGATTGGTTCATTAGGTCGTCTGCTCCTCGTTAGGCCTCTAGCTACACCATCAGCTAGTCGTCTTGGTCTACCAGCCGAATGGTTGGCACCTCCAGTTGATCGTCTCGCACCTCTAGCCACTCATCTGGGTGCCATCTAGTTTGTGATGTAATAGGAAATAAACTATCCTACTTTTGCATATCTCATTGGGAAACCCCAAGTTACATTTGGGGGGAGCAAAGGTAGAAGAGAATATCGAGTTATCTCAAGTAACATTACGAAAAGAAGAAGAGGGCTCAATGCGTAGAACGAGAGAAAAAATCAAGAGCAAACAACCACAGCCAACCAAGCACACATAGGGGCTTATAGGCCATAACGACGCTACACATCCACCATCAAAACCATTTTGAGTGGCGCGTATCGTTTAAATATATATACCATATCTTATATGTATATATTTAGTTTTGGGATCATGTGGTATTAATCAGATATTTAGATCAGTCCTTTAAATATTCACATTGTATGTAATAAATAAAAAATGGTAAACCAAAAACCGATCATATCGATTAATCCTAAAACATAGTGCGTTGACCTGGCTCTGATACCACTATAGGGTTTTAGGATTGGAAGAAGGCCGTGGAAACAAAAAATTTCTCTCACCACAAAACCATTACAACGGATCGCATCAACGACTATGAAATAGGAAGGATGGTATTAGCGAGGTGTACCTGGTCCTGAGGCTTGCTCAGTGACAATACCTCACAGCTAGTGTGGTCTTCAACCACCTAGTTGTCAACGATGTTTGTGCAACTCCTAGTCCTGACCCTGACTGAAAATGACAATCATCCTCCTGAGCGGTAGAAACCTCCCACCTCTACAGATAGTCCACATGGACCACCGATAATTCTATTCGTCCTATCCTACAAGACACTAGAAGGACTCGTCTCCTTTTTTCGGTGTACTAGTCACTGAGACACTCTCCCATAATCAGTTGATGTCCTGTAGTTGTCTTTCCCTTGTTGTTCCTCCCTGGACGGGTAGAACTTGCTTGGGCTCTCTCGGTTACCACAACCTGAGAGGACAACAAAGTTGTAGATCAATTGATGTTCTAATTTATGTTATCTGAGAAGCCCCCAGTACCCCTTTATATAAAGGAGGGGTCAGGGTCAGGGTCAGGGTCAAGGTCAGGGTCAGGGTTCTCAGCCCCGAGCAATTCAGGACTAAAGTGGGAGTGGAAGGGTCCGGAATTTCCATGAACTGATTGTGGCAACCGAACCGGTCATTTCACAAATGAACCAGTCAGTTGGGAGTGTGATCCGGTCAGTTCACTTAGTGAACCAGTCAGTTCACATCCCAGACTTGCCTCCAATTGACTTTCCTTGTTTGTTTCTAATTAATGCAAAGATCAATTCTTATCCTAATCAAATTGTACAAGTGAAATAAAAAACTTTCCTCACAAATTGAGACAACCCAACCTTGCTCATTTGGTCCAATCGATTTGATCAGTTCACCAAGTGAACCAGTCATCTCACTGACCAAGATCCGATCGGTTCACCCAGTGAACTGATTGGTTGTTGGTCGAGATTGTGTATAACACAGTCAATGTAGGTCTCAATCAATCTGACACTCAAATCAGTTAATTCAATACTTGAACTTGATGATTCTGAGTCAAGTCAATTTATGAATGTTTGATTGAGTACCTAAACACCTTTAGTAATCAATCCAAACATCATTCATGAATAAACTCCTCTTTCAAGTAAATCCTTTGTGTGTGACCCTATAGGTCCCATTTGATGTTGGTAGTGAATGTCCATAACTAGCTTATGACATCACAAGCAAAGAGAGACGCCTAGTCGCACATCAGTGCTACCCAAGTGAAAAGGAAAGTTGGAGAAAAACTTTCAATCCTACAGTTTGTGATTGGTCTTCCAGTGAATGTATAGTTCTTTTTTCTCTGATATCCTGAATGTACTCAAGGGATGGAGCTATCATCCCTTCAACATTCATTCATGTTCCTTGACCGAAAGCAGACTGTTTGAGATATGTGTGCCATCAATATCACATATTGACTCAAGTGTGCATGTGAATGCCTTTCTCAGTCTCACTTATCAAGTGGCCATGGGCATCATACTCCCTTAGGAGGGACAAATCCCATATCTATCACTTACAGTCAAAGTCACCCAATCATCTCCTTTATAATAATCAATATTTTAGGACTACATTTGATGATGCCAAAGTGTACCCAATGACATGTGATGAGTGCATTGATTTTAGGTCCAAGAATCACAATCACCACCATCACTGTGAGAGCTAACTGTGAATACCATGTCATGGTTCCATGTGTCACTCTCACGGTGGGTCTATCTGATACACTATTATCTAACATGTATGTTTGTTCTTGGTTTGATATTACATATCATGACTAATGAGACTCTATCATCAACCAACACACACTCTAGTATTGTTGTGTCATTGTTGTCTATCAACCTTCCACAATGACATATGACTAGGGACAAAACAAGAATGTGTAAACTCTTAGCATCAGTATGATCTCATTCTTCAGGTCCTCAACCTGAGGACATATGTCATTGAGTATTGTCATTCTCTAGACATTCATTATGTTCTATCATGATCTCATAACTGATTGAACCAGAATAAATTGGAAGCTTGCCTTTATCAAATCAATCATAATGTATCCCAATCCAATCCTATGATTGTCTCTCAAGGCATACATACCAACAATAACCACATAACATCATAATCCTTTCATGAAAGGGAAACAATCAAGATCATCATTCATTATTAGGGTTAGGGTTTCCTCTTGGCCTATTAGAGTTTGCAAGAATAGGTTCAACCATTAACCCTAAAACCATCACCCTCCATCATCTTTGAGTGCATAAGGTTTAGGAAACATCATTACAATTGATTAGATAACATTTTAGACATCATTATATATGGCTTATATATTATTCACATATAAATATCATTAATTGTTCCCATGTGCTTCTCATCCACCTATCATCACACTATCTTGTCAAAATAACCACATAGGTCTCAACCACCGATCATGGTCCATGTCATGGTGGTGTGTCTTGGCCATCCACCAACATGTCACGACCACCACCCTCTAGGTCATGTTGCTCTTGTGATGCTTAGGGTTAGGGTTTCACAAATCATCTCGACCAAATGTGTCTTCAACTCAACATGTCCCAACCTCCAACCATGTTGTGACCTGAGGCCATCATGGTCGTGACCCTAATTCTAGGGGGAGACTCAACCCAAGCAAGGAAGAAATAAGACACCAACACTAGGGGTGACTATACCACTTCACACCAAAAGCATTAACCTAACACGACTAGGTTAAACTTAACCACAAGGAAGCATCTCAAACAAAATCTTTCAAGGTCATGACCATCAAGATAGAAGTGTCACAACCAAACTAAGATACATTTTCTCGTCTCAAAATTGAAATGTAACCAAGGACAGAACCTTGGACACCATGAAGGAAAACTCAAGCAACCGATCACTAAATCATAATGCATAGGTCAATGGACCACCAAGAAAGAACCTCTTGCAAAGAAAGGAAAACCATGTTGAAGACAACCAAGACAGAACCTAACATCTATCCCACTTCTAGGTACATGAAGACCATGCATGGGAGCAAGATCAAGGGCAAAAATTAGAGAAGAACATGCATAACTCTTCATCTACTAAATCAGGTACACATAGATTAGTATTTCATATTTCTACCAAACCAAGCAAGGTATCTCCACCGAACAAGATCTAGAGATTACTACTAAGCACAAGCATGATGAGGAAGTTATTTAGAGAGAGAAGACACTAATAAAAACCATAAAGAAGTCTAATAGTAGAGTAGTTTTAGTGTCGTATAACCCACCTTCAGTTGATCACCACCAAGAGATCCAAACTTGATGATCAAGTGAACCGAGCGCATGATCCAAGGGTTGAAGAAGCTTAACCAAAAGCTCCACACTCAGCTACAAGAGCACTTGAAGAAGGTGAAGACACCAAGATCAAATCTAGCCCAAGGAACAAAGCAAAGAAGCTCTTAGCCAAACCAAAAGAGAAAGGGAGAAAGAGAGGATAAATCCTCTTCACACTCTGGTCTACCTTATCAAAACATGATCTGTGACCCTTGTGATGACGTATTTCTCTACCAAACGACCACCATGGAACAACCTTGGTCTAGGGCCGTAAAAGAGATGAAAATGAAGGTAGGAAATCAAAAGAAACATCAACTTAGAAGACAAACACTTAATAAGGATGGAAGATGAGCTCGGATCACCATCACCACCACACGCAAGAAGAGATTGATCCCCCAAGATCTAAGGACAAACCTCCTAACTCCACCAAGCTCCAAGACAAGAAAAGAAGGAGGAAAAAGGTAGATGGTTGAAAAGGGTTGCAAGAAAGAAGAGATAAGGGGTTATATAGATGGTAGATGAAAGAGAGAGCAAGAGGTGATGCGTCAACATACTAAGGGACCCAAGGGACACTTGTCCACAGAAAAGATCAACATGCACCCACATGCAAACACTTAAGAATGACATGCAAGACATTGTGATACACTCTAGGTAGTGTCTCAACCACCATGGATTCCCACATGGTCATGGTCGTGACCCTCTTAGGTTGCACCATTCATGGTCACAACACCAACAATCATTGTCTCCTCTCGGTCAAGAGAAAACACCTTCACAAACCCTAGGTCGACACAACCCCAACTAGGTCAACCATCTCGACCCAAGACGACCCTAGACCTCCTAGGCCATGACTCAAGCACCTGGAGGAGGTGTCTCAATTGCGACACCATCGAAAACCAACCTTGGTCACGACCCAAGGTCGAGACAACACAACCAACACACATGGTCAGGGCACTCAACACTCATCTAAACCGTAATCACCACCTAGGGTTATACTCCTAAACCAAGGCTCAAACAGGGAACATACCTCTTTCTCTTTCCTCTAGATAATGTCAAGAAAGAAATGGAACATTCTATATGTGGCAAATTGCACATCAACCCCCTACACTTGGTAAATTGCAATTTGCACCAAAACTAGCACATAAAGCACATACATCATTAAAACAAGCTCCAAATTGAAACTTAAGCTCTCCAAAAGCCTTAACTACATCTCCAAAGATTCGAGAAAGGTTCTAAGCACATGATCAACGCAAAGAAAATAGGGTTACCCAAAAACTCAAGTCAGGGGTCTTACAAGCCATAAACCCCTAACAAGTATTTCACCCTCGAAATACTAAGAGAAAAGAGGGGTACTTCCTCCTCATCTCTTCCTTCAACTTCCACATTGCTTCCTCAACACCATGGTGATGACACAGAACCTTCACAAGCATTATGCCCTTCTTCTTTAGCTTCTTCAGTCTTTTGTCAAGGTTCAACACTAGACCTTCCATACAAGACATATCCTCATCAAGCTCCACCTCTAGAGGGTGTAACACTAACTATATATCATGATGGAACTTTCTCAACATACTCACGTGAAACACTACATGAAACATGTCCAACTCTGGTGGTAACTACAACCTGTAGGTCACCTTCTCAACATGTGCCACAATAGGGTAATGTCCCATAAACTTGGAGCTAACTTACCCTTCATCCCAAACCTCAGAACACCTTTCCAGGGAGAGACCTTAAGGTACACTATGTATCCCACTTGGAACTCCATGGCTCCATGTCAGTTATCTACCTATGACTTCTATCTATCCTGTACTGCCTAGAGCTGTTGTTGAATCACTTTGATCTTTCCTGTCATTTGTTACACAAGCTTAGGTCCAAGAAGTTGGTATTCTCCTATCTCATACCAACACAATGGAGACCTACAACATCTCCCATACAACACCTTATGCAGTGTAATGTCGATGCTCTACGGATAACTATTATTGTAGGTGAACTCTATCAGACTAAGGTGTAAGTCCCAACTACCCAGAAACTAAAGAACATAGGTTGTCGATAGATCCTCTAAGGTCTGAATGGTCCTCTCAGACTGACCATCTATTTGTGGGTGAAAGGCGGTGCTGTACCACAACTGCGTACCCAAAGTTGTGTGCATTTGCTCCCAAAAGTGACTTGTGAACTGAGGACCTCTATCAGACACAATAGTTACTGGAACACCATGTAAACACACTATCTCATCAAAATAGATCTAGGAAAGATTCTCAGTTGTATATGTTGTCTTCATAGGAAGAAAATGCATTGACTTTGTCAACCTGTCAATGATCACCTAGATGGAATGATGACCTTTGGCTGTCCTAGGTAGACCAACCGAAATGTTCATAGTCACATGATTCCATTTCCACTATGGTATAAGAAACAATTGTAATGCGTGTGTGGGATTTTAATGCTCGTCCTTAACCCGCTAACACACAACACATCTTGCAATGAACTCAACTACATCCTATTTTAAGCCAGACCACCAATACATGTCTTTGAGATTGTAATACATCTTGGTGCTACCTTGATGCATAACATACATGAATGAGTTAGCCTCCTACAGAACTATTTTTCTTAGGTTATCAACATCAGTAACTACTACTCTGCCATGGTAATAAACTGTCCCATCATCTAATTCATGGAAGCCATCACGCTTCTCACTACCAAACTCTAATCTTATATGTTGTATCACAGTATCAACCTACTATGACTCTATAGTCTATTGTCTTAGCATGGGCTTTACTGACAAATGTGCTAATAATCCTGCTAGCAAGGAAACTTTCAACTTAGCATTCATCTGATGTAGGAAGATCAACATGTCTCGCTCGTGGCACACCAAAGAACTCAACTACGCCTTTTCTAATGAAGAGGAGTTCCTACTTAGGACATCTTCCATGACATTAGGCTTCACTGGATGGTAATCAATTGTGCAATCATAATCCTTGATTAACTCCATCCAGTGTAGCTACCTCATGTTCAACTCCTATTGTGAAATTGTACCTCAGGTTCTTGTGATCTGTGAAGATCGGACACTTCTCTCCATAAAGGTAGTGCCTCCAGATCTTCAAATAATGGACCACAATAGCTAACTCCAGGTCATGGGTTGGGAAATTCTCCTTGTGTTTTTAAGCTTTTGGGAAGCAAAAGAAACCGCTTGCTTGTCTTGCATTAGCACACAACCCTATCCATTGTTGGACTCATCATAGAAGACTATGTATCCTTTTCTTGCTTAGGTCAGACTAGAACTAGGCACTTGTCAACGTCTCCTTTAGAGTCTAAAAAGCACACTGACATCTATCATCCCATATGAACACATTATCCTTCCTTTTCAACTTTATTAGGGGCAATGCAATAGCACTAAAGTTCTTGATGAACCTCCTAGAATATCCTACCAAACCTAGAAAGATACACACTTCTGTCGGCATCTTTGCCTGCTCCCAATATGTCACAGACTCAACCTTCTTGTCATCTACTCAAACTCCCTCAGTAGATATGACATGCCCCCGAAAGGATACCTCCTTTAACCACAACTCACACTTGTTGAACTTGGCATAAAGATGGTGTTGCCTCAACACGGTCAACGCCTGACAAAGATATTTCTCATGCTTCTGACGGTCACAACTATATATCAAGATGTCATCAATGAATATCACCACAACCTAATCATGAAATGGTCGGAACACTCTATTCATGAAGTCTACAAACATTGTTGGTACATTGGTCAGCCCAAACGGCATAACCATAAACTCATAGTGACCATACCTCATCCTAAAAGTTGGCTTAGGTATGTTATCCTCCTTAATCTTTAGCTGGTGATATCCTGACCTCAGATTTATCTTTGAGAACATTGTCGCACCACCAATTGATCAAACAAGACGTCTATCCTTGACAAGGGATACTTGCTCTTTGACGTCACCTTTTTCAACTATTTGTAGTCTATACACATCCTCGTGGACCTATCTTTCTTCTTTATGAACAACACTAGAACACCCCATGGTGACGTACTTGGCCTGATAAAACCATTGTCAAGAAGCTCTTGCATCCTCCTCTTCAACTCTATCATCTCAGTCAGAGCCATCCTATACGGTGTCTGAGCTATCAATTGCATGTTGGGGACTAGATTGAGCTTCTAATCAATCTCTTAGGGTGGGGGAATACCAGGAAACTCCTTAGGAAACACGTCCTCAAACTCTCTGACAACTGGAAGCCCCTAAATACTATGACTCCTCACCTCACTATCTAGTACATTTGCCAAGAACTCCTCACAACCCTGCCTAAACAACTTCCATACTACCATCACCGACACCAGACACATCAGAAGAATCTTCCTATCTCTGTGGAAGATCCACATCTTATTGCCATCTACAAACATCACCTTCTTGCAACTACAATCCAAGACTACTCTATACTTCTCCAAGGTGTCCATTCCAAGGATTACATTGAATCCATACATGTCAAGTGGTATGAGATATACTTGAATGATGTTCCCTAAAATAGGAAGGAAACATGAAGGAAACCCCTCCTGAAACACTACAGAAACAACTAATGGGGTTTTTAATAACAAACTATTTTTCTTACAACTAACAGGAAAAAGGCAACTATAAAGCAATTCACAAGTGCTCAAAGAGTGTGATGCACCGGGGTCAACCAAAACATATACAAAGCAAGAAGAAGACAAATCAGAATGAAATAACTCCATCTGACATGTCACTACTCGCAGGTTGACTACCGCCTCTGGCTGATTCATAGCGTACAATCTAATCATTTCCTGTTGTCGCCCCCATCTCCTATTTCCCTAAGAAGATGATATGACATGCGATGCTTGACCACATCATTGTCGTTTTGCACCGCTAATCAGTTGCCACTACAAGCTTTGTTGGATCTGACTCTATTGCTGGGTCACCTCATTGTCTCTCATTGGGCACTCCGCCTTAGGTATCCTACTTGCCCACACTTGTATAAGACTATGGTCTCAAACTATGGCCTAGATGACCCTTTCAATGACATTGATGTTGGGCTGTGAGCTCCAGCAGGTGGAAATCTACGACATCTGCCTTTACTCAGTGACCATTGCATCTGTTCACTGAACCTCTATGGTGTTGGTGGTGTAGAAAGCTCAACTATTTAAAGCATCCTGATGACTATCCTTGGGACTTTGCATGCCTCTTCATGGAACTTACCTCTTCATGGCACTTGCCTCTATCTTCTCTATCATAGATCACTCTTTCCTCTGATCAGACTCCATGAATATGGCAAGCCTTTCTCAATTCTCCAAGGCAGCCATCGAGGTAGACAAACCTTTCTTGATTCAACCCCATCTCAAAATAGAAAATCTTCTCATCCTCTGTAGCATCCATGTGAGGACAGAACCAAAGAAGGTCCATAAACTTAGCCTCATACTCATTGATAGACATGGATCCCTTCCATATCCTCTCCAACTGACTAATCTTCTCATCCAGATAGGTCAGTGGGAAGTATCGACTCACGAACTCATGTCGGAACTCCTACCAACCTACATCCACACTAGGCCTCTTCTCCTCTTCTATGACCCACCAATGGCCAACACTCCCCTTCAGAAGGTACAACACATGCTTCACCTTATATCCGCCTACAAGATGTTGAGGATCTTGAAGGATTTCTTGAGCTTAGTAAGCCATAGATCAACATTTGTTGGATCAGTTGTCCCAGCATACTCAACTACCCCAACACGAAAAAGCTACTCAAAGGTCTTCCCAGTACCCAATGATTCTGCATTGTGAACCAGTTTCCTAGGTTGCGGTGTGGGTATCATGTTCGGCATATGTGTCATAGTAGCCACAAACTACCCAAATAGAGATTGAAAGGTGGGATTCCCAAACATGGTTGGTTCAAACTGGGGACCTTCAGGTACCCGATCTTCACATGCTTGGTTCCTTGCACCACCACTTGGTGCCGCAACACTACTCTCAGCAACATGTTGTTCATGTTCTCCTAACATCTTTAAGATTTTCTGCTTCTTTTGCAGAAGCAAAAATCACTATATGACAAACTGTAGGACATAAGAATAGACACAAGCCCTAGTCCTAGGTCCCTGTAGACTCTGTGAACCTAAAGTTCTCATACCAACCAAATTGTGATGCCCTGCGTGACACAAACACAAACCATGGGATTTAAACAAAACTTTATAGCGGTTTACCAAAAACCACTAAAAATTAAAACTAATTACAACATGAACCAACATCAAAAAACTCAGTGCCTCATGTCACAAAACACCATATGATATATCATAAAGAATTATCAGCAACATGTCCGTAAAAGACTACCTGTCAGATGTTATATTGGATCATTTACATAAACATGTACAACAAATGACTATATACAACAAAAATGCACAACCAACAACTCATGTCGATAACCCCATCTAGTAAAATACATAACCCCTCCCAAGACCTGAGTGTAGAAGGATGACTCTAGGATTCTAAAAACAAAAGGACCACAAGAAGCATTCCCAACCTTTTCTGCTACTATGCTTCTTGTTGCTGCTCAACCTCCACTACCCCATCTCTACCTCCTCGTTCATGTCCACCTAAAATATGTGGAAAATCCAATGATAACATCTCATTTTTTTGTACTTTTTGCGTATGATTTATGCCTCCCCTAGCATACCCTTTTTGGAGTTCAGTACTTATTTTATCTCCTTTGTATCAAAATCTTAATTTCATACATCTTTTACTTTTGTAGGGTCATGCTAGGACACGACCACGGTTAACACCATGATTGTGGTTGTATAGCCCACTAATGACCCTATCGCAGTCGATGCCTCCATTCCAACTTATTCACACCACGGCCGTGACCCTCCCTCCAAAGCAATACCCCGTAGTTGAGGCCATATCATCACCAAGGCCCTCCCTCGACTGTGGCAGACAAGCAGCACACCACAACCGCGATGGAGGTCGCGACCAACCTATACCCCTAGACGGCGGCCCAGAGGCGACGTAGATGGGAAATGTCTATAAATAGACCCCCACCTTGACACATCAAATCATTATATCATAAAGGACCACAAAGTGCCTCTAAACTCTAGTGTCACCCACGTCCAAACCCATCAGTCTGGGATCTCTGAAGACGGAAGTCCAAAGAGATAGAAGATTGATCGTCCTCTTCTTTGAAGGAAGAAGCCGCCACAACGGTGTCTACTCCAGATGTAGATTTGAAGGAGTATTGTTGGTGTATTACCATCTTCTTTCTCTATCTAGATCTATCATCTTCATCATGTTGTACTCTCCCTCTTCATCGTTATTAATGTATCTATCCTTATGTGACAAATGTTATGCTTCCCGTCAAAATGTGTGGCCAAACATATAAATTGAGTTGGGAGTAGCCACTAAGGCTCTCCCAACATGTATATTTTTATTCCCCTTTGAATATATATATATATATATATATATATATATATATATATATATATATATATATATATATATATATATGCTCTTATCAATAATATCTCCATACTATTGTTTTTTATACTTCACTTGTATGCTTAGCTACCATCTTGTGATCTTTGATTGTTTGTACCTCGAAAGAATAGTACCATCCTTATCTAGTATTATGTACTTGTATGAAAGAATGAAAGTGTTGGAATACTTAAGCTAACAGCCACATGGTTTGCTTTGTGGTTGTTGGGCTGTCATCTCGAGAGAGAGACTACCTTAAAACCTAGATCTACCTAATCTCGAGAGAGGAGGAAATAGATGTTTTAGATGATTACTTGTAATCTTGATAGGAGCATACAAAGGGGTGTGAGTTTTGCATGTTGGCGAGAAACCGTAATATCTAAAACCCGATCCAAGTTTCCTTCCATACCTTTGTTTCTTACCACTTGTTTAACGTTTCTCTCTTGCTTTATTTTCTTTCTTTATCTTTTCTTATTTTGCTTGGAGAATCATCATTCCTTAGGGAACACCCTCTTTCATCCACCTTTTTTTGTTTGGAGTGTAAGAG
This sequence comes from Alisma plantago-aquatica, assembly GCA_963693085.1. Classification (NCBI taxonomy): domain Eukaryota; kingdom Viridiplantae; phylum Streptophyta; class Magnoliopsida; order Alismatales; family Alismataceae; genus Alisma; species Alisma plantago-aquatica. The sequence goes on from OY856412.1 coordinate 1,152,142,981, forward strand.
TGTGAGACTCTGTGTACTTTGCACTTAGCAACCATGTCCCTATGGTTCAACCCCAAATACTACATCATACCCTATATAATAGTTTTGGGGGCTTGGGTATCATGTTATAATCATAAAAGTCTGACTACTCTGGATCCGCTCCAAGCATTTTGAATCAATACATAACAATAACATTATGCTTGTGACACTCCACCAGTAGGACTAGGAACACACCATGTAGTCCTGAAGCTGAAGTACGCATAATACATATCTACCAAACAATACTATCAAATCGTAATAAATTCAACTCATATTCAGAATAGATATAAATCCCATCATTTATAACTTGTCAACATGACATATCATAATATGAAGTAGAAAATATCCATAGCAACATGATTACTTTCCACGACAAACAACATAATAAACAATGTCAAGTAAGCAAGTAGCAGTACAAGGAATGTAACAACCATTCAAATCATGTTCTACACGGATTATCATCTTTTATTCATTTTCCCAGAAACTACTTGGCTTGTACCTCACCAAGTAGAAGTAGCCACACCTGATTCTTGTGTCAATGAATCACCATCACTATCTTAGGGTTTATCCGGCCACCATAAGATATCAACAACTAACCCTGGCCACCTTAGGGTTTCCTAAAGAGGCTTACATTGTCATCTCAAGTGCATGAGATAGGAACCAAAAAAATAGTATATCACATATCACAATATTTCACATTTTACTTATTTCATTTTATCAGAGTGTATTCCATCTGGACATAGACTTTCACATCAAGGATTTAGGGCCAGAGCCACTCCAGATGACTCACTCCTAAATCCTAGTGGTCTAACCTTTAAGTTCTCGATCCAGACTCTGGAAATCAGTCTCATAATTCAGTGATTACTGCAAGGAGATCCATTTTGTTTCCCCAGTGTGGTCCTTGGGGGAAACTGAAGGTGTTAAGGGCACCTAACGAGATGTTCCATCATTTTACTCATTATTAATCTATTTTACTCATATGAAAAGAATTCAAAACATCATATATCATATCTATTTATTCTCACATAACTAGAATAAGATGAAACAAATTAAGTTTATCAATAAGGACAATGATCAAATCAAGAAGTACAATAAATCTGTATATTGCAACACATATGATTATTTATATCTTCTACATCATATCATAGAATTCATCAACCGTGGGCCTATAGCCCAAGACATAATCTTATTATCCATCATTTACCCCATCAGGGTTTTATCATCATCAATGGGCTTTTATCCCTAGACATAATATAATTATGCAACATTTACCCTTTTTAGGGTTTCTCAAATGTAAGGAGTGCATATAAAATTCCATTTCAACATATTCCTTATCAATTCATTATATATCACAGTTCTTAATGAATATTCATAGAGGCATTATAACTAGAAATAGTAAAAGCATATAGACATCATGTATCATTCATCATACATAGAATAGATTTATCATACAACATATGCTTGTTCCATCCAATCTCAATATAAGAAAATAAATTTCATGCATAGACATGCATAACAGACTTAGTTCTCTTCTTATTTTATTTCACATTCTTCAGACGAGGTTACTAATCTACATATGTTGACTATCATTTGAAGTTTTAACTATTAGACCATTTTCATAGTATGAGTCTCAATTCAAGAGCACATTCTTGTAAATCAATTCAAATACTTAAATTTAGTCTTTATGTTGAATTCAACTACAGTTATGTGCATCTCTTAATCCCCCAATTGAGATTGTCATTCACTAGCACCATCAAACTCATCATTTTAGGGTAAGAGTTACATTCTTAGAATTATCTACTAATTCCCATCTTTTTCCTTCATTTTATATTGAGTAGTCTCAACTTCTTTCATTCCATGTTCATTACATTATTGGGACCAATCTATCTTGATTCACTTTACATACAATGCTACTATTCTACTTAACATTTATCAAAGTACAATTCTTAGTATATTTCATTTAATTTGGGTTAAGCCACATGTAATTAAAATAAAAAATAAAATACTTCATTATCCTAACTTCATTAGTTTTATCTTTAACTTGCAATCACCATTAAGTACATCTGTTCACATTGTCTCTTATATTTAGATATGTGTACCATGTTATTGACTACTAATGTCATTACCATAATCAATAATAATCATTCTTTATTATAATTAAACAGATTCATTATACTTTTATGATATTAGTAAGACTCATCATATTCAATTGAAGTATTAATACTTTCAACTTTAGCATTTGATCACATTTACAACATCATATACAAGTTCTAGCTTTATCACTCATAATCGTCTTGATCCTAAACTTTTACGGTTTTTAAGAAGTCATTTTCTTCATTCAACATATCATAAGAATCATATCTTTCAGTATTACAATCATGATTCAAGGGCTTGTTATGGTTATTCACAAACATGGAAACCCTAGTTTCCATTTTCACACATTTCAATCATCAATCATAAGTATACATTGATTCATTGACACATTTGATTCACTTCCTCAAAACAAACACTAATAAAGATATGTGGTCATTCGATTCCATTAACATTATACAATACACTTGTATAATACAATCTAGTACAATTCAAATATGATTTTATTGATGTCAATTCAATTCCAAATATATCAGCCATTGGGTTGATTATTAGACAAAATTCACATGAAATAGCATAGTCATCTACCCACAAGATTGCCCATGGATTCTCAATCAATATATGAGGAACTAATCAAGTTCCAATCAATGAGAAATAATCAAAATCAGTAAAAGTTGATCCCCTAATATATTTCCCAAATCAATCTCCAATCACATACATTTAAAAGCAAGGTTTCAGGTTATTTTATCCAGATAGAATTAGGCTTTCAACATGAATACATAGCTTAGGAGGGAGCAAAACACTCACCTTAGGTACCAAGCACCATAAAAAATTAGGTCAACCTCTGAATTTTTTGGAAACCCAATCAAACCCAAGCAAATGAATCCAATTCTTTCTCCTCTCAACTCAAAAACCCTAGAAATGGGGATTAGAAGAGAAAGAGTGAGAAAAGGGGGAGATTTGATGTTATTTTGAATTAAATCAGAGGAGGGACAAAATTTTGACATGTGATAGAAGATTCACCATGAAATGCTATACAAAGAAGCTAAATTTACTTGATTTCATCATATCTTGAATAGAGAAACCCTAGGTTAACATCTCCACCACTTCCTCTTCTAAAAACCCTAGCTCTCCTCTCTCTCGAATTTCTTTTTTTGACATGAATGATGAGTTATGAGAGATCCTTTTGTGTTAAGTTAGTCATATAGATGAATTGAGGTGTTTAGAATAATTATAAATAAGCCCTTCAATGCATTTTTATTTTCCTAAGACTGGTTGGTCGGTGGAGTTATAAACTCGACCGACGCCACACTTTTTAGAACTCAAAAATCGTCAAAAAATTAAGAAACTTTAAAAAAAAATTAAAATTGAGTTTATAAGAAACAATAATTTTTTTTATCATTTTAAGTTACCAATAAATAACTAAAAATCAAATACTACACTTCTATATTGTAGTCTGCAACATGGTCAGTTGAGTTTGTCCTTCACATAACTCGACCGACACCCTTCTATGTAGAGATAAAATATCATTTAAAATTAAGCCAATTTAATACTATGTCTATAACGGAGTTTATCAACTACAATTAAAATTTGTGATAAATTGGATATACCAATAAAAAGATAAAGTTAAATTACCACACTACTATATCAATCTAAAAATATGATCGGTCGAGTTTGAAACTCGACCGAAAAATAGGTCAGAACATTCTTCAAAAATTCTGATATTTTTCAATTGTGCTCACCCTTTAGATATCCAATTCATATTCAAATTTTATTTAAATCATAGTTACAACTAAAATGCTAAAAATCATTTAGTGAGACACTATATTTATAAAATTATGTATTCATATGTCATCAAAACCCTAATTTGGGTTGATTAGGGTTTCCATATCTTAACCCTACTTACGTGAATCAAAGTATTGTTAAACCTTCTCATTATATTTAAAACATCAAAACTTAAATCCCATCATTAATCAAGTTTTAAACAATGATCAACTTAGTTAAGCATACAATCATCCAAGTAAACCCTAATTATATAGTTTATCTAAAAACATGTCATTACAAATTCTACCCTCCTTTTAGAAATTTGTCCCAAAATTCAAGAAAAGATATGGAAGAATATCATATCATCTAATCATTTACCTCTCTAGGAATCAAACTATAAAGACTTTCATTTTATCTTTCTTTCATGTGACATTTTTTCTTCATTAAATGGATATTTCATCCCTTGTCATCATCATATCTCTCCTTGAGTATTACAAACACTTACTTCACAAATATTAGCAATACATCATTTATCAAGATCTGATTCACATCCTTTTAAAATTTGATCATGCATCTAATGGATTGAGATTATGACTCATTCAATATTATTATCCACATTCATCAGTTTTCTTCACAAGGAAGATCTTTTAGCATGCATTATTTTAGTTCTTAGATTTTTTTAAAATTTCAGATTTCATACTCAGATTAGAACTCATTAGAGATTATCTCCATGATCCATTAATATTTCATCTTTCTTATATGAAATCTCATGCTTGCCATAGGTTCCATATTGAATTATAAAATCCTTTTATTTTTTACCATTTTATCGCCATTCTGCTCTTTTTCATCATGCATCTTATTGTACTACAAAACTGTGTTCATCTAGATACTTAGTCAGGGCATCTAGAAGAAGTACAGTCGGCAGTTCCATACTAGCTTAGCTCAATACCCAAATAATTGACCAGAGTATCTAGATATTGAGTTTAGTCAATATGCACATCATTCAGGTTATATTAAACATCCACATTATCATTTATTCCTAGATCCTATTGTCCATGCAAACTCATCTAACCTAGGCTCTGATACCACATTATTGGGACCCACTCTTTTGACGAGCATAAATGCCAACCATTAGAGATCATCTCAAAACCTAAACCCAGATTATGAAATTAAATAATGAATTATCGACAAAGGTGATTAAGAAATATACAAAAAACACAGATATTTTTTTTTCCTTTTTCTTTCTTCACAAATTCATAAATCAATGTCACATCAAGGACATCACATTTAGATATCACAAATCTTATTCAACACCATTAAAACCAGAATGAAATCTTGTTTGCATATGCAGTTCATTTTACATCAGATGCATGTACATTGATGAACAAACTTAGTCTACAACCCTTCCTGGGAAAGAGAGAGTATAGGGACATTCTAATCTATTTAGATTATGATATTTATATCTTCTTTGTCACAACCTATCCGCTAAATAGTATTATACCTAAAAACATTTGAAACAACTTAATGAGACTCATATAGAGCCCCAGTAAGTGGATACCTCCCACTCAAGCTAGGTACATGCATCCACATCAGATTAAGTATAATAGATTTAATATAAACATGTAGATATTGAAAAGTCTAGCAGATAGTTCTATCATAAGTGAAATCTATCTTGTAATGGAAATCTGATCCAACATATAAGGTAATAACGTAAACCAATTATAACTTTGAAACATCTTTTAGAGCATGTCTATTAATAAATCAGCATATACTTCTTATTTAATCGTACTGAATGAGCAATAAGTCAAGTTATAAGCATTTTGAATCAATACATAACAATAACATTATCTTTGTCACACTCCACCAGCTGGACCAGGAACACATTCTGTGTGGGATCCAACTTATAAAACACGAGATTAACTTAAGCGGAAGCGATTCTTTTAGCAGCGGAATGACTGAAAGTCACAAAATTTTAAAACCTTTTCATTAAGAGATTTTCAATCGGTAAAACTATTTCATAAAGAAACATGATAAGTTATTTACAACTGATCCATCATTACATCTCTGTAAAATCCGTCTCGAGGATTACAATCATCAATTGCCCTGTTAACTGTTCAAGGCAAGATACAAAATCTCGATTCATTAAGCCAAAATCTCAGATTTATATTAAACATCTACTGACTCCTAGGACCTGAGAGTACATAGACGACACATAGGACACTCTATCTACAAGGCTTGACAGATAGTGTCTCCACTTGAGGATTACTGCTGTCCCAGAGTTGCTGCTGCTGTTGTTGTAGCTCACCCACTGAAAGGTTTCTCCCTGTTCTTCGGTGATTACCTAAGAATTTAATCCCACGGGGGTGAGACAGTTGAATAATTGTCCCAGCGAGATTTATAACTCTCTGCCAGAAGCTTTGTTAATGCAATAATGGAATAACATTGAGCATTACAACTATAACTATTTAACAGTAGACAGTTCATAGAATAAGCTAAGTAAAGCAGTATTCTCTATGCAATCATTTCAATTATAACTTAATTGAATGACAAGACATATAACATTAAGGAATATGAAGAACATGTAAACTAATTATTTAACTAGAACATTATAAGAAATGTATCATCAATCATTGTTTCTCGTAGTTCAACCTAATCAAATATGCTACACGGTTGATTACATTTTACAAACATATTTATGCCCTGAGGAGGTTACATCTCTCATACTCCAACAGACCATTACTAAATCGCAATCAGTACCATACATAGGTCATCAGAAGAGTCGGATTCCTATGACCTCATCCTCCTCAGTCAATGTGAGGAATAACATGAAGGACATCCTGTGTCTCTTCCATAATAGCTTTCCAGGGTATCCTGGAAACTTCGCTATTAGAGTTATAGTGGCATGTTGTACTCTCTTCGCCATCGAGGGATTTCTTGTTTATCTCACATCGATGCGACATTATCAACATCATCGGCAGATTAGTGATACATCATCCCGGCATAAACATATAATGAAGGATTGGGAGATTAAAGGTACATCTCACATCAAATCCTACATTAGGACGTAAGGATATTCGCATCCATAACCCCACATACTCAAAAGTATGCTCTCCAGGAGTTCCCTTAGGAAAACCTGTTTCACCATCATTTAACTTCTGACAATGATGGATCTATGGTCAGGGCTCTACATGATATCATTATACTTGATTAAGTAAATACATTATAGCATTCTTTTAGCATTGGGCATGTTTTCTAACATAAACCAATAAGACAATTGCTATAGAAAAAGAGTAATGATTGTATCAAGTTCATTTCACAATCAATTACCATTGGGATATCAATCCCTAACCATCTCATCATTATGATTCAGGAATAGGGTGTTCAAACCCTTAGGTTATCAAAACACTTGATACAAAGTAACATATTGTCATTATGTTATTTTAACAGTATGACCTTGATTGTGACAATGCAGATATTTATCATGGCTATCACAGCCTAATAATCTCATATGTTACCTCCCACTAGGCAACATAGCATATTATTACTTTCAAAGCTCATTAAGTGCTCCTAATGAATATGACATCATAACCCTTACCGGGATACGATCACTCCTATATAAAAACCTGCATGATTAACACAATTGATAACATGCACAATTTGTCTATATGAGCAGAGTACAAATTATTTCCTAATTCAATCATAGAGTTTTTCAATCATAGAGTTTCATGCTTAAAGCATAATCTAGAATTAGGGTTTACAGTTCACATCACCCATTTCCCTAGATTAGGGTTTACTATTCACATTACATCACATTACCCTAGATTAGGGTTTACTATTCACTTTACATCACATTACCCTAGATTAGGGTTTACTATTCACATTACATCACTTTGCCCTAGATTAGGGTTTACTATTCACGTTATAGTGATTTAAAAGCATACCATCATCATGTATGAGGATTACTTCCATTAATGCCTTCAAATTAGGTTAAGATTCATTAATCATCATAATTAGGGTTTCCATGACCTCACTATGAAGGATCATACCCTAATTAGATACATACATACTTATTGGAAGTTTATTACTTATTTCTCATTCATATTAGGAATCTTCTCTCTCCTCATTATACTAGATGATGTTTACATCACTCTTGATTAGATTAAGTCAAATCAACCTTGGGATCATGGTTATGTCATTATTAATGTGGTCATTAAGGTTCACTTGATCAAAGGGTATTGGTTACTCTATCCCATCAAGGGTACTTTTGTAATGATCACCATTGAGTGTAACATGCACTAATACACTAATTACTTAGTCTATTAATCACTTTAGGTATGTCTAAGGTTTAGGTTAATCAACTACTAAACCATCATGATCACTAAGGCATCAAACGTTCTTAACCTTTTTAGACCTCAATCAGTCTTGCATACTGAACCCCCAAACGGTCTTGGATAGACCTTGAAACTGTTTGGTGGTGTTGACCGTTTGGTCCCTTTGACTTTTCAAACCATTTGATAAAGTGTACATTCAAAATTGTTTGCCCAAGATGAGGTGAAGACCGTTTGGTCTTTTTGACCATTTGGCCAACTTTGACTTTGAAACTGCATGGACACAATCATTCTTGAAACCGCATGAGCACCAAACAGTTTGGGATCGTTTGGTCCCAAACGGTCTTGAGACCATTTGGTCCCAAATGGTCTTGAGACCGTTTGGACTCAAACGGTCTTGAGACTGTTTGGACCCAAATGGTCTTGAGACCGTTTGGTCCAAACCATCTCAAAACCGCATGGACCAAAAAGTGTCTCAACCATTCCAATTGAGTTAGGGTTTCTAATGTTGAACCCCTCAATCATTCATGCACTTGTTAGCCACTTATCAATTGAGTCAATTAGATCAACCCTCAACTGATTTGACACTCAATTGACCCTCAATTGATCACCAATTAGGGCTTGGATCAATTGGATTAGGGTTTGGAATCGATCGCCCTTCAACATGTTTCAACATGAGTCTAATTGCCATTGAAACCATGGAACCATCAATCAATTTGGTCATAACCTGACTCCAAACGGTCCTGGGATCATTTGGATGACCTCCAAACGGTATTGAGACCGTTTTCTCAAGTCAACACCAAAATCTAACTCAACCTATTAAGGTTTGACTCATAGATTTGATCATTAGGTTACTAATCGATTATACTTCAACTTGTTGCCTTTCAATCTTCAACCCCTTAACCATGGTCAACCCTAGACCTCCAAACGGTATTAGGTGACCCCCAATTGGTATTGGGATCATTTGGACATCGTCCAAACGGTCTTGAGACCGTTTTCCCATTATTTCATCAAAATCCAAGTCATTCTCTTAAGGATTGAACCCTAGATTTTGTCACCAAACCAGCAATCAATTAATCAATAACTTAATATCATTGGACCCTCAATTGGTCAACCCCACTTAACCATAGACCTCCAAATGGTCTTGGGTTACCAACAAATGGTCTTGAGACCGTTTGGGTGATCCCCAAATGGTTTTGAAACCGTTTGGGTCACTCAACCCAAACTTCAACTCGATTCAATTATTGAAATCATCAATAGACCTGATTAGGGTTTTGGTGACTAATGGGCCTTTAAATGGTGATTCTCTTGGAAATACTTGATGATTTTTAGTGGGTGATTAGTCCATATTATTTACAACAGGTCTCCAAATGGTCAACTCCTGGTCAACCCATCCAAACGATCTTGGACCAGTTGCTCCCAAATGTTCTTGTGAAACTGTTTGCTTTCAAACGATTTTGAAACCGTTTGCTCCAAACTGTTTGGCAAACCGTTTGAACAAGAGGTGGGAGACTGTTTGATAAAGAAAAATTTAGGATAAACTTTGGAAATAACATCATCATCTTCTACCTCAAGAACATGGGTTGTTCTTCATGGAATTGCTAGCAAGAACACTTAAAAGTGTTTAAAAGATAAGAACAAGCAACGATTCTAGGAGAAGAAGATGCACTTAACAAAGTTTAAGGTTTAGAGTTATAAAACCTGCCTCTAGGACTAATAAAAAGCCCCAAGCTTCGTAGCTTTAATGGTGGATGAAGCTCCAAAGGTTGCCCAAGGTCCGTTCTTCAATATTTGGATGAAGAAGATGGCTAGAAGGAAGAGTTGTGTAAGAAAAACTAACAAACCAACCTTGTATTAGGATTTCCTCCAAAAATTCAAGCTAGGAGATGATGAAATCTTACCCAAACCATCTTGGTCGTCCTACTCTGCTCCTGAGCTTCTCCTTAGTCGACCAAAGAAAGAAGATGAGAAAAGAAACTAAGGGAAACGATCCCTTGCTTTGTTGTAAAAAGGTTGCTTATATATTTTATGGGTATTTTCAAGGCAAAGGAAAAGATTATTATTTCTTTTATTTCTTAATCATTTCCACCATGGCTTGCTCCCTCCATGGCCACGTTTCTTACTCCTTATAACATGCAAAACTCCTCCCTTATCCCAAGGTTAAAAGGTAAAGAAACCAAACACCTTACTAAGTTGCATATATAAAAGGGTCATTTTGTTTAAAACTTTGTTATTTAGATATTAAGGTTACCTTTCTTACTTAATCATTTGAATGAGGCTCCCTCCTCATATTCTTTGCTCTAATTGATGCCAAGAGTCATGAAAGATACTCTAGAGGATACATTTTACAGGTTGGACCCTAGGTTTTGGGTAATTTGCACATTACACCAAAACTAGGTTTTAAAGCACATGGATTGCTATACAAGCTATATCTTGGTGCTCAAGCTTGTGGAATCCATACCACTACACCATATTCATTCTTATGATGTCTCAACATCAGAGGAACATTTTAACATGTACAATTTGCAAGTTAACCCCTCTACTTGGGTAATTAGCACTTTAGTCCATTATTAGCAAAATAATATTGCAACATTGTTTTAAAAGGACTGAAATGGAAATATAAGTTCCTCAAAAGTTTTAATTACATTTCACAAGATAACCACAATCATATAATCACATATTTAATCAAAACACCTATGGCTATTTCATAACCCAGGTCAGGGATGTTACAAATTACCCCCCCTTACAAGGATTTCGTCCCTGAAATCAACAAAAACATATTAAGAGAAAAGAGCAGGGTATTTCCTTATCATCTCTTCCTCTAGTTCCCATGTGGCTTCTTCAACACCACGGTGATTCCAGAGGACTTTCACAAGACTTATGTCTTTCTTTTTTAGCTTTTTAATTCTTTTATCAAGGATCGATACAAGTCCTTCTTCATAAGATACATCATCATTCAACTCTACTTTCATAGGTTGCAGAACTGATTCTGTATCAGGGTGACATTTCCTAAGCATGGAAATGTGGAACACAGGGTGTAAATTCTCTAACTCTGGTGGTAACTCTAGCTTATAAGCTACTCTTCCAATCCATTCAATGATTGGATAAGGCCCCACAAACCTAGGAGCTAACTTTCCTTTCCTTCCAAATCTAAGGACTCCTTTCCAAGGTGAGACTTTGAGGTACACTCTGTCTCCAACCTGGAACTCTAAAGGTCTATGACGCTTATCAACATACGATTTCTGCCTATCCTGTGCAGTCTTTATCTGTTGTTGTATCACTTTAATCTTCTCGGTGGTTTGCTGCACAAGATCAGGACCTAAAAGTTGATATTCACCAGTTTCATACCAACATAGGGGTGATCTACAACGTCTACCATACAAAGCTTCTTAAGGTGCCATGTCAATGCTATGTTGATAGCTGTTATTGTAGGCAAACTCTATCAAGCTTAGGTGCTGATCCCAACTCCCTATAAACTGAAGAACACATGTTCTAAGCAAGTCTTCTAAAGTATGTATAGTCCTTTCTGACTGTCCATCAGTTTGTGGATGAAAGGTTGTACTAAACCTAAATGTGTGCCTAAAGCTTTATGAAGTCGCTCTAAAAAATGACTCGTAAATTGGGGACTTCTGTCAGAAACAATGGTAATTGGGACTCCACGAAGGTAGCAAACCTTTCTCTGTTCTCTAGGGTAGACACATGAGTAGTCAAATCAGCGTTTAACCCTTTCTCAAAATCACTAATCCTTTCTTCATTTGTAGTCCCCATGTGCGGACAGAACCGCAACAGCTCCATGAACTGATCCTCGTATTCGCTAATGTTCATATGTCCCTGTCTTATCCTCTCAAACTGAGAGATTTTCTCATCTAGAAACATCTTAGGGAAATAACTGTTGATAAACTCCCATCGAAAAACTTCGCATTCAATCTCCACACCATGCCATTTCTATTCTTCCATGGTCCACCAATGACCAGCACTCCCCTTGAGAAGATACACAGCATGTCTAACCTTCTCAGCTTCTGGGATGTTCATGATTCTAAAGGCCTTCTCTAGTTCAGTTAACCATAAGTCAGCATCTGCTGGGTCAGCTGTTCCAGCATACTTCGTGGCTCCAACTCGGTGAAGTCGTTCAAACGTCTTGTTGACTCCTTGTCCTTCAGGATGGGTAGGTTCCCTAGGTGCAGGTATAGGCATCCTATCAGTCATGTGTGTCATGGCAGTCATAAACTGCCCAAACATGGCTTGGATGGCTGGGTTCCCCATGTCAATTGGATTGAAATGGGGTGGTTTAGGTACAAGTTCTTCTCTATCTGGGTCTCTTGCACCTCTTCTGGGTGCAGCAACACTACTCTCCGCAACATGTTCTTCATTTGATCCAGACATATTTAGTTTTATCTTTTTCTCTTAAGGAGCAAAAGATACTATTAGACATACTGGAAGACACTAGAACAGACTCAATCAACCTAAGTCCTATGTCTCTATAGACTCAGCAAACCTAGAGCTCTGATACCACTAATTGTGGGATCCAACTTATAAAACACGAGATTAACTTAAGCAGAAGCGATTCGTTAGCAGCAGAATTATTGAAAGTCACAAAGTTTTAAAACTTTTTCATAAATAGATTTTCAATCGGTAAAACTATTTCATAAAGAAACATGATAAGTTATTTACAACTGATCCATCATTACATCTCTGTAAAATCCATCTCGAGGATTACAATCATCAATTGCCATGTTAACTATTCAAGGCAAGATACAAAATCTTGAGGCATTAAGACAAAATCTCAGATCTATATTAAACATCTACTGACTCCTAGGACATGAGAGTACAGAGATGACACATAGTACACTCTATCTATAAGGCTTGATAGATAGTGTCTCCACCTGAGGATTACTGCTGTCCCTGATGTTGCTGCTGCTGATGTTGTTGCTCACCCACTGAAAGGTTTCTCCCTCTTCTTCGATGATTACCTAAAAATTTAATCCCACGGGGGTGAGACAATTGAATAATTGTCCCAGCGAGAGTTATAACTCTCCGCCAGAAGCTTTGTTATTGCAATAATGGAATAACATTGAGCAGTAGAACTATAACTATTTAACAGCAGGCAGTTCATAGAATAAGCTAAGTAAAGCAATATTCTCTATGCAATCATTTCAATTATAACTTAATTGAATGACAAGACATATAAAATTAAGGAATATGAAGAACATGTAAACTAGTTATTTAACTAGAACATTATAAACAATGTATCATCAATCATTGTTTCTTGTAGTTCAACCAAAGCAAATATTCTACACAGTTGATTATATTTTACAAACATATTTATGCCCTGAGGATATGAGTTACACCTCTCATACTCCAACCGACCATTACTAAATCGAAATCGGTACCATACATAGGTCATCAGAAGAGCTAGATTCCTATGACCTCATCCTCCTCAGTCAGTGTGAGGAATAACATGCAGGACATCCTGTGTCTCTGCCATAATAGCTTTCCAGGGTATCTTGGCAACTTCTCTATTAGAGTTACAGTGGCATGTTGTACTCTCTTCGCCATCGAGGGATTTCTTGTTTATCTCACATCGATGCGGCATTATCAACATCATCGGGAGATTAGTGATACATCATCTCGGCATAAACATATAATGAAGGATTGGGAGATTAAAGGTACATCTCACATCAAATCCTATATTAGGACGTAAGGATATTCGCGTCCATAACCCCCACATACTCCAAAGTATGCTCTCCAATAGTTCCCTTAGGAAAACTTGTTTCACCATCATTTAACTTCTGACAATGATAGATCTATGGTCAGGGCTCTACATGATATCATTATACTTGATTAATTAAGTACATTATAGCATTCTTTTAGCATCAGGCATGTTTTCAAACATAAACCAATAAGACAATCGCTATAGAAAAAGAGTATTGATTGTATCAAGTTCATTTCACACCCAATTACCATTGGGATATCAATCCCTAACCATCTCATCATTATGATTCAGGAAAAGGGTGTTCAAACCCTTAGGTTATCAAAACACTTGTTACAAAATAACATATTTTTATTAAGTTATTTTAACAGTATGACCTTGATTGTGACAATGCAGATATTTCTCATGGCTATCACAACCTAACAATATCATATGTTACCTCTCACTAGGCAGCATAGCATATTATTACTTTCAAAGCTCATAAAGTGCTCTTAATACATATGACATCATAACCCTTACCTAGCTATGATCACTCCTGTATAAAAACTTGCATGATTAACACAATTGATAACATGCACAATTTGTCAATATGAGCACAGTACAAATTATTTCCTAATTCAATCATAGAGTTTCATGCTTAAAAGCATAATCCAGAATTAGGGTTTATAGTTCACATCACCCATTTCCCTAGATTAGGGTGTACTATTCACATTACATCACATTACCCTAGATTAGGGTTTACTATTCACGTTACATCACATTACCCTATATTAGTGTTTACTATTCACATTACATCACTTTGCCCTAGATTAGGGTTTACTATTCACATTACAGTGATTTAAGATCATACCATCATCATGTATGAGGATTACTTCCATTAATGCCAGCAAATTAGGTTAGGATTCGTTAATCATCATAATTAGGGTTTCCATGACCTCACTATGAAGGATCATACCCTAATTAGATACATACATACTTATTGGAAGTTTATTACTTGATTCTCATTCATATTAGGAGTCTTCTCTCTCCTCTTTCTATTACATGATGTTTACATCACTCTTGATTAGGTTAAGTGAAATCAACCTTGGGATCATGGTTATGTCATTATTAATGTGGTCATTAAGGTTTACTTGATCAAAGGGTATTGGTTACTTTATCCCATCAAGGGTACTTTTGTAATGATCACCGTTGAGTGTAACATGCACTAATCTAGTAATTCCTTAGTCTCTTAATGACTTTAGGTATCTCTAAGGTTTAGGTTAATCAACTACTAAACCATCTTGACCACTAAGGCATCAAACATTCTTAACCTTTTTAGACCTCAAACGGTCTTGCATACTCAACCCCCAAACAGTCTTGGATAGACCTTTTAACCATTTGGTGGTGTTGACCATTTGGTCCCTTTGACTTTTGAAACTGTTTGATAAAGTGTACATTCAAAACCATTTCCGAAGATGAGGTGAAGACCATTTGGTCTTGTTGACCGTTTGGCCAACTTTGACTTTGAAACCGCATGCACACAATCGTTCTTGAAACCGCATGAGCACCAAACGGTTTGGGATCGTTTGGTCCCAAATGGTCTAGAGACCGTTTGGACCCAAACGTTCTTGAGACCGTTTGGTCCAAACCATTTCAAAACCGCATGGACCAAAAAATATCTCAATCATTCCAATTGAGTTAGGGTTTCTAATGTTGAACCCCTCAATCATTCATGCACTTGTTAGCCACTTATCAATTGAGTCAATTAGATCAACCCTCAAATGATTTGACACTCAATTGACCCTCAATTTATCACCAATTAGGGCTTGGATCAATTGGATTAGGGTTTGGAATCGATCACCCTTCAACATGTTTCTACATGAGTCTAATTGACATTGAAACCATGGAACCATCAATCAATTTGGTCATGACCTAACCCCAAACGGTCTTGGGATCATTTGGATGACCTCCAAACGGTCTTGAAACCATTTTCTCAAGTCAACACCAAAATCTAACTCAACCTATTAAGGTTTGACTCATATATTTGATCATTAGGTTACTAATAGATTATACTTCAACTTGTTGCCTTTCAATCTTCAACCCCTTAACCATGGTCAACCCTAGACCTCCAAACGGTCTTAGCTGACTCCCAAACGGTCTTGGGATTGTTTGGACATCCTCCAAACGGTCTTGATACCGTTTGCCCATTATTTCATCAAAATCCAAGTCATTCTCTTAAGGGTTGAACCCTAGATATTGTCACCAAACCAGCAATCGATTAATCAATAACTTGATATCATTGGACCCTCAATTGGTCAACCCCACTTAACCCTAGACCTCCAAACGGTTTTGGGTTACCACCAAACGGTCTTGAGACCGTTTGGGTGATCCCCAAACGGTTTTGAAACCGTTTGGGTCACTCAACCCAAACTTCAACTTGATTCAATTATTGAAATCAGCAATAGACCCGATTAGGGTTTAGGTGACTAATGGGCCTTCAATTTGTGATTCTCTTGGAATTACTTGATGATTTTTGGTGGGTGATTAGTCCATATTATTTCCAATAGGTCTCCAAATGGTCAACGCCTGGTCAACACATCCAAATGGTCTTGGACCAGTTGCTCCCAAACGTTCTTGTGAAACCGTTTGCTTTCAAACGGTTTTGAAACTGTTTGCTCCAAACGGTTTGGCAAACTGTTTGAACAAGAGGTGGGAGACTGTTTGATAAAGAAAAATTTAGGATAAACTTTGGAAATAATGTCATCATCTTCTACCTCAAGAACAGGGGTTGTTCTTCACGGAATTGTTAGCAAGAACACTTAAAAGTGTTTAAAAGATAAGAACAAGCAATGATTCTAGGAGAAGAAGATGCACTTAACAAAGTTTAAGGTTTAGAGTTATAAAACCCACCTCTAGGACTGATCCAAAGCTCCAAGCTTCGTATCTTTAATGGTGGATGAAGCTCCAAAGGTTTCCCAAGGTCCGTTCTTCAAGATTTGGATGAAGAAGATGGCTAGAAGGAAGAGTTGTGTAAGAAAAACTAACAAACCAACCTTGTATTAGGATTTCCTCCAAGAATTCGAGCTAGGAGATGATCAAAGCTTACCCAAACCAGCTTGGTCATCCTCCTCTACTCCTGAGCTTCTCCTTAGTCGGCGAAAGCAAGAAGATGAGAAAAGAAACTAAGGGAAACGATCCCTTTCTTTGTTGTAAAAAGGTTGCTTATATATTTTATGGGTATTTTCAAGGCAAAGGAAAAGATTATTATTTCTTTTATTTCTTAATCATTTCCACCATGGCTTGCCCCCTCTTGGACACGTTTCTTCCTCCTTATCACATGCAAAACTCCTCCCTTATCCCAAGGTTAAAAGGTAAAGAAACCAAACACCTTACTAAGTTGCATATATAGAAGGGTCATTTTGTTTAAAACTTAGTTATTTAGATATTAAGGTTACCTTTCTTACTTAATTATTTGAATGAGGCGCCCTCCTCATATTCTTTGCTCTACTTGATGCCAAGAGTCATGAAAGATACTCTAGAGGATACATTTTACATGTTGGACCCTAGCTTGTGGAATCCATAACACTACACCATATTCATTCTTATGATGTCTCAACATCAGAGGAACATTTTAACATGTACAATTTGCAAGTTAACCCCTCTACTTGGGTAATTTGCACTTTAGTCCATTATTAGCAAAATAATATTGCAACATTGTTTAAAAAGGATGGAAAAGGAAATATAAGTTCCTAAAAAGCTTTAATTACATTTCACAAGATAACTACAAACATATAATCACATATTTAATCAAAACACCTAGGGTTAGTTCATAACCCAGGTCAGGGATGTTACATTCTGCACCCCTGAAGCTGAATTTCACATAATACATATCTACCAAACAATGCTATCAAATAGTAAGAAATCCTACTCATATTTAGAATGGATATAAATCCCATAATTTATAACTTGTAAGCATGACATATCATAATATGAAGTAGAATTTTTTTATCATAGAAACATGTTTACTTTCCAGAAGAAGAAGCATAATCAACAATGACAAGTAATCAAGTAGTAGTGTGACGTCCCCAGATTTTCTAAAACTTAATCTGATGTGTGACGTCCAAATTGAAACCCTCACCTCAGCGAGCATTCCAATTTAAACATCCCACACTAGGCTAAGAAGAAGAAAATCGAGGGAGTCAGAAGGAAACAACAGTACCACATGTACATGAACAATAATAAAACCATACACACATGTTCACCATTCAACATATAATTACAACATGAATTGTTACAACATTTGATATTACATATTGAAGAACGAACTTTAACATATACATGTACTACAACTAAACAACAGGATCTTAAGACAAAAGGTCCACCTGTACATCAGCTCGCCACACAACTCTCACTATCCTGGATCTTCAAGAGCATAAGCCACAACCTAAAAAAAAGATTACATGCAGTACACGTCAGCACAATATTCAAGAATATTGTACTGAGTACGCCTACGTGTCTTTTATATACCTCTCATCATATCTTGGCAATAAGATAAAACTAATATACTTGGCAGTAACAGAAGAAATATAAGAAAAGCGTGTACTTGCACAAAGATATTCATCAACAAAAGAGAACACATATTTTAAGCTCATTTTCCATTATATCATTCATGCATTTACTACCTGAGAGTTGAATGCATTAAGGCCTTTATGATCTACTACCAAAGAGTTGGATCATTTCACAATGTGATCTACTACCAAAGAGTTGGATCACTTCCAAGTACTTTACTACCAAAGAGTTGAAGTACTTATTTCCAGCACTTTACTACCAAAGAGTTGAAGTGCTTAGATATAATGGAACAGATATATTATGTTTCATGTGTTCATAGCAATAAGTATGGAATATCATGCAACATATCATACAAGAACAATCATTTCAATCAATACCATATACCAAGTCTTTACTACCATATAACACAAGGATAATATATAATAAGCCAAGTAAGAGGTAATGGCGTACCTTCCAAGGAGACAGATCATTCTAATCACACATATACTCCTGATGTCAACTATAACTTGGTCAAACCTGATCAAGACAAGACCATATACTATCATCAGGTTCTCATCTTATTATATCTCATCTTAACCCTAATTATGTCCATTAGGGTTTCTCTTAGTTCATTAGGATATGTGTATCAGTACTTGTATTCTTATCTTATGATTATCTCACTGATATCATTTTCCAGATTATGATTCATTATCTGAACATTATCTTCCATAGCATTTTTGTGCACATTAATTAACCCTAGGTTACATCATTAACCTAGATAGGGTTTTATAACATGCATTAAGATTCATCTTCATATAACATAGATTATGTGCATCATCATGATCTGATCATTAAATCTGAGGTTCCAAATACTGATATGAGCTTACGCTGTGAATTTCATCATTTATTGAGAATGTGTGCATTTATTGCATTTTATTAGGGTTATTAGCCCTAATTAGACATATTAAGCAAATTACATGATTTCGTACATCAACATCATGATTACAGAAATCAGGTGCATTATAAACATTATTATTCAGTTACTGACATTTTTCCATAATTTTATGTCATCATTCGCTATTTATTATCCACTAAACAAGCATTACACATCTTTCATGATATCACTGAGATTTGAGCATCAAAAGCCTGATATTATAGTTCCAGGTTGTTCTATGCATTTTTCTGAACATTTTGGTACCTTATTTGTATTTTTTTGAGCATCGAGTTAATTTCTACGAATTATTGAAGATTTGAGAATTTCTGAGCATTTTCTTACCTTTTGGCGAATGACACATTGCCACGTGTCCTTGGGCGCGCAACTACAGCCCTTTGCTTGGGTTCGGTCGGTCTTTGTTGGTTCACTATGAGTCGGCCGGTTCAAGGGATTGATTCCTCTGGTTCAGGGTTGCGGACCCGGTCTGCTCCCTTCTTCTTTCTTCCTCCCGTTCTCGCGTTGGATGTGATCACAGCGCTGCGCCGCTCCGCGCCCGTCTGTTCTCCAGTGCACGAGCCTGCCGCCACCTCCTCCTGCATCTACATCGAGCACCTCCGTGGTGCAAGGAGCCCATGAGGGATCCCCATCCCCCCTCCTTGCTGCAGCTTCTAATGCCGGTTGTGCCTCTACGAAGACGCCACCGCAAATTGCTGCTGGAGGTTCCTCCTCTGTTCACGATCTACCGCACTACCAGCGCCTCAAGCCCGTCTCCATGGCCACCTGTGTGATTGGGCTTAGGGTGATCGTCGGTGACTCCGGTCGCTCCAAAAATGACTTTGTTTCATGTGACCTTCATTCTCGTCTGCTCCCACATGAGTCGCACCTCTGGCCGCCGCCATGGACCTTCACGCCAGCGAGTTAGAGAAACACCTCCAGACTAGATCATCTATGAGCTTCGTTTCTCCTCAAGCATCTCCCTCAACCGCCTGAGAAACCTGGAGTGGCGCCCCTCCTAGAAAAGCATTTTCTATGATATCTCCTCCAAGCTGCAACTCTTCTCATCCCCACGTCACCTACAGTTTGTGGTGGAGGGATAATGGAGAGGGAGAGGGCGCTCCACTCATGGCATCTAGATTCGTGAAGGGTCGTAGAGTGTCTCTAAAGAACCGAGTGCAACTGTCCATCCCTTACTCACACGATCAGTGATCGTGGATGAGCAAAATGTGCATGTTTCCCCACTCCACGATTGACCAAGAAGTTGCAAGGACGAGGTCCTACTGATGATGTACCATGATTCTCATCCAAGGCTATATCCCCTTAAACAAATCCAGCTGTACCACGTTATCAGTGAAGGGTGGCTTCCTATTATGTGGCCCTAAGTTATAAATCATATAATGTGTTATAATTGAAGCACACCTCAAGAATACACATTATGTTATCATTTCAAACCTCAGCGTATCTCTCTAGGGTCATCCCAATAATGTGAACTTCAACAAAGGATTTACAACCATGCCTTCTACATTTTATCCAAAAGTATACCATATGATCACTTATCCACATGTTTCAAAGGTATAAACCTAGGGATATTGAAGGCAATATCAACATCCACAGATCTCGAACTACATCAAAACTATTGGAATTCTCAAAATTATTCGACCTTATGATTTCACTTATGTCATTGGACGATTAAGGACTCCAAAAGTCCACTCCATCACATCCTACACACCTTAAAAGAAATTCCGTCCTCGGAATTAAGCCAGAAAACCCACTTTGTCACATCATATACATCTTAAAAGAACTTTCATCCTCGAAAGTAAACCATACTCATACTTCCAGGGAAAACCTAAATGTCTTCATCCATATGTAGGCACCATTCTATGTACAACATAATCAAAAGCTCCAAAACTGTATCTAAGCTACTAGGATGTTTTTCAAACATCTAAGGTGATACCAGGGTGGACCAATCATCACATAACATGGTTTAGGAGCTTAGGTTACATCATGACGTAGCTCATATGTTAGGATTGCATATTTATTTTTGCCCATGAATTAGGGTTCCCATATCATATTACCATGTTCTCAAGGAAATAACTGAAGTTATCCCATATGTCAAAGTTTCATCAACATCTTTTTGAGCAAATTGTTAGAACAAGTTCAACATTAACATATGCCTTTTAGGAGGGAGTTAACTATAATTAACCCACTTTATCCATCTAGATCATATCAAGGTGTCATAATCATTATGTTGTGCTAACTATCAAACTATATTTTTCATCTTTATTAAGCACTAAGATTAACACCTCATATAACATGTTTCATTTATATGATCGTATTTCATTGTTCATAATAAACTGTAACATTTATTAGTGATTTCATCACAACATTAGCCAACACTATCAGATTATCATCATTATCATGTACATGGTTAACCATTTATGCATTGATATCTATCAATCCATCTCTAGGTTTTCATCATATCATGTCTATATATATCATGTCTCAAGATTAAATCACATCTTTATATTTATTATATCCTAGTTGTGCTAAACAAACTTATGTGAGCGGCTTGTTAAGCATATATCAAAGATTTATCTTGTCTAAATGAGACTCCTCTAACCCATACCATGAGGCTAGCACTATTCTCAGTCTCTCTGAGCTAACTCAACCTTATGAGTATCTCATATGCATATACTTTATCTTTTCTTTCTTAGTCTGGGGTTCTCAGATATACCCCATTGGCACTAGATAATAGCTTCATTAGCTCTAGCCACATAAGCAAAAACCAAAACATGCTACAACATATTATTCATATGTCTTCTACCCATGAAACATCTTACCCAAAACTTTCTTATATACACCACTAGATTCCTATGTGGGAAACCACCAACCCGAGCATGAGGCTTCACAGAAACTAACATAGCTACCTCCTCCAGGGTCTTGGGCTCTCTCCCTCACCCAGATGGTAGGCATTCATATTTCCTTATTCACATATGCATACATATAACCAACCTCTCTTTTTGTCTCCAGGGTTTGGTCCTCCCAAGGACATCTAGGGTTCAACAAACTATGGGAATCATACATAAAGCAACTCAACTCAATCACTCAGGAGTAGTCTAGTTTAGGACATATCATATCACATATCTCAGAATTCTCATATCTTGGAGTTTAGGTTCACGAACCTTCTCCCAATGGGTCTCACTCTCTCTGGAGTTAACCCCAAAACTGGTCCTAACACTAGAGGTCCTCCTTCATAAAAGAGATTGAGGCTCATGCTGACTCACAACCTTGTCTCATCTTAATCTGTCTTATCTCATAAAAGAAAGCA
The DNA here is from genome assembly GCA_963693085.1 of Alisma plantago-aquatica. Taxonomy (NCBI): domain Eukaryota; kingdom Viridiplantae; phylum Streptophyta; class Magnoliopsida; order Alismatales; family Alismataceae; genus Alisma; species Alisma plantago-aquatica. The sequence goes on from OY856412.1 coordinate 1,152,165,678, forward strand.
TACTTGCATCATCAAAACTTATCTTGCATCCTCAAAATTTGCAATTAAGTCCTCAAAGACAAACACATATCATCATAAACCATCTTATATCTTCTATATAAGACTTACATCATAGCTTATTTCATCTATTCCATCTATCATATATTCCAACAAAGCTCTAGACATCTAATCTAAAACTACTCTCTCTTCTAGACTGATGTCATCACTTTCACTTAGGTTGCATGACCACCTCCTACTCGTACATGTGTGGGGACACATTTTTGTAATACATATACATAATAAAATATTATATAGTTTTTCTCTGATAAAACAAACGTCAGAGAAAACTATCGAGGTTCGATCTGATTGGAATCAAAATCCAAATCCTAGAAACGAGTGTCCCACACATAGTAAAGAGTCCAGTGTCATGAAAACTAGTGAAAGGGGTGAGAACATGGTGTAGACTAGTGTAGCTACTCTAGACAATGAGCGCCATATGTCTAGGGTTTCTCTTCCCTTGATGCACGTCATTTCCAAATAGTGCAACGTCCCATACCGCTGCACTACAAGGAAAGAACGACATCTAAGGACTTGCTACTCAACAAGCACCAGTCTAGACCTAGTTCTCAGACATCTAGGTGCTAACCTAGGGGCTAGGTCAGATCTAGTCTCTAAATAGATGACTAATCTAACCCTAAAGATTATTAAGTTCAAGGTTCTTCAGTTTCGAGTTGCATAGTGAGAAAATATCAGGTTTTTCTATTGTTCATGCTCTGATACCACCTGTGACGTCCCCAGATTTTCTAAAACTTAATCTGATGTGTGACGTCCAAATTGAAACCCTCACCTCAGCGAGCATTCCAATTTAAACATCCCACACTAGGCTAAGAAGAAGAAAATCGAGGGAGTCAGAAGGAAACAATAGTAGCACATGTACATGAACAATAATAAAACCATACACACATGTTCACCATTCAACATATAATTACAACATGAATTGTTACAACATTTGATATTACATATTGAACAACGAACTTTAACATATACATGAAATACAACTAAACAATAGGATCTTAAGACAACAGGTCCACCTGTACATCAGCTCACCACACAACTCTCACTATCCTGGATCTTCAAGAGCATAAGCCACAACCTAAACAAAAGATTACATGCGGTACACGTCAGCACAATATTCAAGAATATTGTACTGAGTACGCCTACGTGTCTTTTATATACCTCTCATCATATCTTGGCAATAAGATAAAACTAATATACTTGGTAGTAATAGAAGAAATATAAGAAAAGCGTGTACTTGCACAAAGATATTCATCAACAAAAGAGAACACATATTTTAAGCTCATTTTCCATTTTATCATCCATGCATTTACTACCAGAGAGTTGAATGCATTAAGGCCTTTATAATCGACTACCAAAGAGTTGGATCATTTCACAATGTGATCTACTACCAAAGAGTTGGATCACTTCCAAGTACTTTACTACCAAAGAGTTGAAGTACTTATTTCCAGCACTTTACTACCAAAGAGTTGAAGTGCTTAGATATAATGGAACAAATATATTATGTTTCATGTGTTCATAGAAATAAGTATGGAAAATCATGAAACATATCATACAAGAACAATCATTTCAATCAATACCATATGCCAAGTCTTTACTACCATATAACACAAGCATAATATATAATAAGCCAAGTAAGAGGTAATGGCATACCTTCCAAGGAGACAGATCATTCTAATCACACATATACTCCTGATGTCAACTATAACTTGGTCAAACCTGATCAAGACAAGACCATATACTATCATCAGGTTCTCATCTTATTATATCTCATCTTAATCCTAATTATGTACATTAGGGTTTCTCTTAGTTCATTAGGATATGTATATCAGTACTTGTATTCTTATCTTATGATTATCTCACTGATATCATTTTCCATATTATGATTCATTATCTGAACATTATCTTCCATAGCATTTTTGTGCACATTAATTAACCCTAGGTTACATCATTAACCTAGATAGGGTTTTATAACTTGCATTAAGATTCATCTTCATATAACATAGATTGTGTGCATCATCATGATAAGATCATTAAATCTGAGGTTCCAAATATTGATATGAGCTTACACAGTGAATTTCATCATTTATTGAGAATGTGTGCATTTATTGCATTTTATTAGGGTTATTAGCCCTAATTAGACATATTAAGAAAATTACATGATTTCATACATCACATTCATGATTATAGACATCAGGTGCATTATAAACATTATTATGGAGTTACTGACATTTTTCCATAATTTTATGTCATCATTCGCTATTTATTATCCACTAAACAAGAATTACACATATTTCATGATATCACTGATATTTGAGCATCAAAAGCCTGATATTATAGTTCCAGGTTGTTCTACGCATTTTTCTGAACATTTTGGTACCTTATTTGTATTTTTCTGAGCATCGAGTTATTTCTACGAATTATTGAAGATCTGAGAATTTCTGAGCATTTTCTTACCTTTTGGCCAATGGCACATTGCCACGTGTCCTTGGGCGCGCAACTCCAGCCCTTTGCTTGGGTTCGGTCGGTCTTTGTTGGTTCACTGTGAGCAAGCTGGTTCAAGGGATTGATTCCTCCGGTTCAGGGTTGCGGACCCGGCCTGCTCCCTTCTTCTTTCTTCCTCCCGTTCTCGCGTTGGATGCGATCACAGTGCTGCGCCGCGCCACGCCCGTCTGTTCTCCAATGCACGAGCCTACCGCCACCTCCTCCTGCGTCTGTGTCGAGCACCGCCGTGGTGCAGGAAGCCCATGAGGGATCCCCATCTCCCCTCCATGCTGCAGGTTCTAATGCCGGCTGCGCCTCTACGAAGCCGCCGCCGCAAATTGCTGCTGGAGGTTCCTCCTCCGTTCACGATCTACCGCACTGCTGGCGCCTCAAGCCCGTCGCCATGGCCACCTGTGTGATTGGGCTTAGGGTGATCGTCTATGACTCCGGTCGCTCTAAAAATGACTTTGTTTCATGCGACCTTCGTTGTCGTCTGCTCCCACGTGAGTCGCACCTCTGGCCGCCGCCATGGACCTTCACGCCAGCGAGTTAGAGTAACACCTCCGGACCAAATCATCTATGAGCTTCGTTTCTCCTCAAGCATCTCCATCAACTGCCTGAGAAACCTGGAGTGGCGCCCCTACTAGAAAAGCATTTGCTATGATATCTCCTCCAAGCTGCAACTCTTCTCATCCCCACGTCACCTGCAGTTTGTGGTGGAGGGATAATGGAGAGGGAGAGGGTGCTCTACTCATGGCATCTAGATTCGTGAAGGGCCGCAGAGTGTCTCTAAAGAACCGAGTGCAACTATCCATCCCTTACTCACACGATCAATGATTGTGGATGAGCAAAACGTGCATGTTTCCCCACTCCACGATTGACCAAGAAGTTGCAAGGATGAGGTCATACTGATGATGTACCATGATTCTCATCCAAGGCTATATCCCCTTAAACAAATCCAGCTGTACCACGTTATCAAGGAAGGGTGGCTTCCTATTATGTGGCCCTAAGTTATAAATCATATAATGTGTTCTAATTGAAGCACACCTCAAGAATACACATTATGTTATCATTTCAAACCTCAGCGTATCTCTCTAGGGTCATCCCAACAATGTGAACTTCAACAAAGGATTTACAACCATGCCTTCTACATTTTATCCAAAAGTATACCATATGATCACTTATCCACATGTTTCAAAGGTATAAACCCAAGGATATTGAAGCCAATATCAACATCCATAGATCTCAAACTACATCAAAACTATTGGAATTCTCAAAATTATTCGACCTTATGATTTCACTTATGTCATTGGACAATTAAGGACTCGAAAAGTCCACTCCATCACATCCTACACACCTTAAAAGAAATTCCATCCTTGGAATTAAGCCAGAAAACCCACTTTGTCACAAGTAGTACAATGAATGTAACAACCATTCAAATCATGTTCTACACGGATTATCATCTTTTATTCATTTGCCCTGAAACTACTTGGCTTCTACCTCACCAAGTAGAAGTAGCCACGCCTAATTCTCGTGTCAATGACTCACTGTCACTATCTTAGGGTTTAACTGGTCACCCTAAGATATCAACAACTGACCCTGGCCACCTATAGTATATCCTCATCTTAGGATCACGAGACAGAAACCAACAAAATAGTATATCACATATCACACTATTTTACATATTTTCACATTTCACATATTTCGTTTTATCAGAGCCTATTTCATCTAGACATAGACTTTCACAACAAGAATTTAGGGGCAGAGCCACTTCAGATGACTCACTCCTAAATCCTAGTGGTCCAACCTTTAAGGTCTTGATCCACACTTCAGAAATCCTTCTCATAATTCATCTATTACTAAAAGGAGATCTATTTTGTTTTCCCAGTGTGGTGCTCGGGGGAAACTCAAGGTGTTCAGGGTACCTAACTAGATGTTCCATCATTTCACTAGTTATTAATCTATTTTACTCATCTTAAAAGAATTCAAAACCTCATATATCATATCTATGTATTATCACATAACTAGAATAACATGAAATATATTATGTTTATCAATAAGGACAATGATCAAATCAAGAAGCACAATAAATATGTGTATTGCAACACATATGATTATTTCTATCTTCTACATCATCTCATAGCATTCATCAACAGTGTGAATTCATCCCGAGACATAATCTTATTGTCCATCATTTACTCCATCGGGGTTTTATGATCATCAGTGAGCTTTCATCCCTAGACATAATCTCATTATGCAACATTTACCCTTTTTAGGGTTTCTCAAATGAAAGGAGTGCATATAAAATTCCATTTCAACATATTCCTTATCAGTTCCTTGTATGTCATAGTTATTGACAAATATTAGCAGAGGCATTTGAAATAGAAATAGTAAAAGCATATAGACATCATGTATCATTCATCATACTCAGAATATATTTATCAGACAACATATGCTTGTTCCATCCAATCTCAATAGACGAAAATAAATTTCATGCATATACATGCATAAAAGACTTAGTTCTCTTCTTATTTTATTTCACATTCTTCAAATGAGGTTACTAATACACACATGTTGACTATCATTTGAAGTTTGTACTATTAGTCCATTTTCAGAGTACGAGTCACAATTCAAGAACACATTCTTGTAAATCAATTCAAATACATGAATTTCATCTTTTAGTTGAATTCAACAACAGTCATGTGCATCTCTTAATCCCCCATTTGAGATTGTCATTCACTAGTATCATCGAACTCATCATTTTAGGGTAAGAGTTAAATTCTTAGAATCATCTACTAATTCCCATATTTTTCCTTCATTTTATATTCAGTAGTCTCAACTTCTTTCATTCCATGTGCATTACATTATTCAGACCAATATTTCTTGATTCACTTTACATACAATGCTTCTCTTCTACTTAACATTTATCAAAGTCTAGTTCTTAGTATATTGCATTTAATTTGGGTTAATACACATGTAATTAAAATAAAGGATAAAATACTCCATCATACTAACTTCATTAGTTTCATCTTTAACTTGCAATCACCATTAAGTACATCTTGTTCACATTGTTTCTTATATTTAGATAACTGTACCATGTTATTGACTACTAATTTCATTCCCATAATTAACAATGGTCATTCTTTGTTATACTAAAATAGATGCATTAGACTTAGATGATATTAGTAAGACTCATCATATACAATTGAAGTATTAATACTCCAACTTCATCATTTGATCACATTTACAACATCATATACAAGTTCTAGCTTTATCACTCATAATCGTCTTAATCCTAAACTTTTAGGGTTTTCAAGAAGTCATTTCCTTAGTTCAATATATCATTAGAATCATATCATTCATTAAGCCAATAATGATTCAAGGGGTTCATTAGCGTTATTCACAAACATGGAAACCCTAGTTTCCATTTTCACATATTTCATTCATCAATCATAAGTATACATTGATTCATTGACTCATTTGATTCACTACCTCAACACAAACCCTATCAGGATATATGATCATTGAATTCCATTAACATTCCACAATACACTTGTATAATACAATCTAGTACAATTCAAATATGATTGTATACATGTCAATCTAATTCCAAGTATATCGGCCATTGGGCTGATTTTTAGGTAAAATTCACATGATATAGCATAGTCATCTACCCATAAAATTGCCCATGGATCCTCAATCAATATATCATAACATATCAAGTTCCAACCAATGAGAAATAATAAAAATCAATAAAAGTTGATCCCCTAATATATTTTCCAAATCAATCTCCAATCACATACATATACAAGTAAGGTTTTTGGTTATTTTAGCCAGATAGAATTAGGCTTTCAACATGAATACAGAGAGCTTAGGAGGGATAAAAACACTCACCTCAGGTGCCAAGCACCTTAAAAACGTAGGTGAACCTCTAAAGTTTTGGCAACCCAGTCAAACTCTAGATAATGAATCCAATTCTTTCTCCTCTAAACTTGAAAACCCCAGAAATGGGGATAAGAAGAGAAAGAGTGAGAAGATTCACCATGAAATGCTATACAAAGAAGCTAAACTTACTTGATTTCATCATGTCTTGAATAGAGAAGCCCTACGTCAACATCTCCACCACTTTCTCTCCTCAAAACCCTAGCTCTCCTCTCTCTCTAGAATTTCATTTCTTTGATAAGAATTATGAGAGCTCCTTGTGTGCTAGGTTAGTCATATAGATGAATTGAGGTGCTTAGAACAATTGCAAACAAGCCCTTCAATGTATTTTTATTTTGATCAGACTGGTTGCTCGCATGAGTTATAAACTCAACCAACACCACACTTTTTAGAATTCAAAAATCGTCCAAAAATTATGAAAACTTTAACACAATGTTTGAAATTGAGTTTATAAGAAACAATTTTAAAATTAGATTATTTGAAGTTACCAATAAATAACTAAAAATAAAAAACTACACTATTATATTATAGTTTGCAGAATGGTCGGTCGAGTTTGTCCTTCACAGAACTCGACCGACACCCTTCCCTCTAGAGATCAACCATCATACAAAAATTAAGCCAATTTAATAGTATCTCTATAATGGAGTTTATCAACTATAGTTAAAATTTGAGATCAATTAGATATACCAATAAAAAGATAAAGTTAAATTTCCACATTGCTATATCAATAAAAAGATAAAGTTAAATTACCACATTGTTATATCAATCTGAAAATATGGTCGGTCGAGTTTGAAACTCGAACAACAAACAGGTTAGAACATTCTTCAAAAATTTTGATATTTTTAAATTGTGCTCACACTTTAGATATCCAAATCATATCCAAATTTTATTTGAATCATAATTACAAATGAAATACTAAAACTCATTTAGAGAGACACTATACTTATCAAATTTTGTATTCATATGTCATCAAAACCCTAATTTGTGTCGATTAGGGTTTCCAAATATTAACCCTAATCATGTGAATCAAAGTATGTTTAAACCTTCTCATTATATTTAAAACATCAATATTTCATTCCCATAATTAATAATTATTTAAACAATGATCACCTTAGTTAAGCATACAATCATCCAAGTAAGCCCTAATTAGATGGTTAATCTGAAATTGGGTTATTACAGGTATGATGAGAAATACTCTCTCAATATTATTATAACCCTATTATGTTGCCGCATGACCATCATGAACTCTTAAATGAAATGTTATATGTCTCATCTATAGTGATGGTTGTTGAGCATTTGTAAAGGCATGAAAAACATAATGATGTTCCTCCAGGGAATGATATGTAAGTCTTAATGACTTTGGGGCATGGTTGAGCCCTTATTGATATGTGATCCTCTTCATGATGTTACAAGATTTGGTATCCTGTGATAATGTGATAAGTTATATATATATTATGTTGTATATCTTTTGGAGTTGTAACATACTCCAGGGTTTGTCTGTAACTTGATTGATGCGGTCTTAACTCACCTTGTAACATCCCAAAATTTCATATTAGAATTAAATTGAGTTCTGAAACCCCAAGTATCAGATTTATATTTTTTGAATTTGATTAAATCCTAAACCACTAAGTTACATGATACTTCATCATAAATTCATATATTAGTTTATTAGTAGATGTAGCTTATCCCTATATATCCAATAGAGGTCATTCAAGGTTTCGATAGAAATGAACCCACATTTGTGCATAAGTGTTTCCTAGTTTGGTATATGAATAATTTATAAGATAGTATGATTTCCCTCAAATTGTGGTAATATAACTCTCTTTTAATGACTATTAATGCATTATTTTTTCTAGATACCTAATGTTGAAAATCACATGATTCCCTATGTTAAACATAAAAATATAATTTATGTTTTGGATTCCTCATGATTAATTTAGAAAAAATATAGAGTTTCATTTGATTTTGATAATCCTTGATAATGTAACTAAAATAAGAAAGGAAATATCATTAATATGTCTATTATCCCCTACTTATCGTATTGATACATCCGATTATCTTGGTTCCACATAAGTCATTCTGGATAATGGCACATTCAGACATCACACACTCTTCTGGGAATTTTCATTGTACATGGGTTTGTTCCCAGCCGTTGGATGGTCATCCAAGGGCTAGCACCACGTCTGTTACCTCTAGCGTAAGACGAGTCAGGGGTAATAGAAACCCTATAGCTATGGGACTCTAGATCTCTTCACTTATCTCGTAGTCCTGATCAGGGTTCTTGAAACTGACCCCTCCATCGCATTCAGAAAAGGACAACAGTCCTTTTAAGCCCCAAAATTAACCCTAGATCTCACCCAACAAGAAACGCCCCAATCGCCGCCAAACCTTGCTCGACTCCCCGAGTTGTAGAACATCCTTGGGTGTGTCCTTTGGCCATTTGAGCATTTGAGAAGCTCCATCAGGGCCATGTAGTCTCTTTCCAATCCTCAATTTTACCATCTTCAACCCTGAGCTTCCATGACTTACTCAATTTTCCAACCTCTGCCACTCAATGTTGTTATTCCCAGTTGCGCCACCACTGTTCAATTGCCCAGAGAAACACCAACTCTAGGATAATGCTAACTCATCCACGTCCTTGTTTGACGATATGGTTCACTGGACTTCTATCCCGAAAAGCCAGTGGCAAGGTCTATGTGGGGCTCACCGGCGGAGAGCTCTGGACGGCTCAGATAGTGGGAGCTTGATGAGGGAGATTGAGGAAAACTACCACAACTGCTTCAACACACTGGGATTGATTCTTTGAGATTGTTATCCAAACCTATCTTGGTGAATGGGTCCCCTTCTTCTTCCTCTTATCCCCAAAATTCTTGCTAAACCCCTAAACATGCGTCTTCTGAGTTGTGACTTTCCGCTGTGGCACCCACCATGTTGGCATTGCGGATGTGGTCTCATTATGAGGGGAAAGTTTTGGAACAGAAGATGGTGGGTAGAGAAAGAGCAGTGGAACATGCGCCTTTCCCCAGATCACCTATCTCCTCCTACCGCAACACTAGGTCAGGCGCAACATGTTGACGCCAAAGAGACTATTGTCCCATTTTTTGTTTGAAGGTTGATCGAGTAGATCAGGGTGGCCTGGATATAGAGCATGGTCAAGAGTAGAAGCAATGTCCTTCCATGAGTCGATCTCGCCTGAAGCTTGCTGAATCAAGCCACCATTGGGGTCTCCTCATTGTACTCTCTAAACTAGAGGAAATAGGGGAGCGTGCCACCGTCCACAACCAATTTGGGAGAAGAGAGGACCAGGTTAAGAGGATCTCACCCAAGGTGGATCCCGCCAGATCCAATTAGTATCAATATAAGGTAAATGAATGTTTGTTTTATTTTAGTAAGTCTATAAGCTGTATAAATCATAGAATTAAATTTATAAGTTAGATAATGTCAAATTATATATGGATTTTGATCTATTTTTTGAGACCTAGATGATGGACTAGGATTCAGAATCTAATTTGACTCCATGTTCACCTTTTTATCCAAGAATCATGAAACCCTAGAACTAAGGTGAATATAATTATTAATGAATGATTATTCAATGAATAGGGTAATTAAGTTCAACTGACCCAAGAGTGTAATTAGGGTTTGTTCAACTAGAGATGAGAAATTAGGTTTTTCTTAAAGAGAGGTAAGTGGTTCATGCCATGAGTATTCATATTTATAAATCCTAGTGTATTTACATGTTTCTCATACAAATCATTATGATTTCAGTGTTCTCATGTTCTATGATTTTTAGAAAGATGTGCACTTAAAGTTTTCACACCTCCATAATGGTGTTATCTCATATACCCGATTGTCAAGTAGAGAGATGTTATTAAGATTTCATAGAACAAATAGGATTTGTGAATTAGGTTCATGACATAATAAAGGATCATATTAATATATGATTACTTAGTAATGATTCCTATTAATGAATAAGACCACAATATAAGATATACAAGTAAGATAATCATGCTTGGTAATGTGGGATCATGTTGAACATAAGATTTCAAATAGAAACTTGTTATTATGATTTTTGGGATAGATTAAGATCTAAGAACTAAGGGTTGTTTGGATTCCTTAGACGACTAAGATCTAAGAGCTAAGTATATGATAACATATAAGAGTAGAATGCATTCATTTATGATTAATAATGGAAAATATGATTTTAGCCCTATATATCCAATAGAGGTCATTCAAGGTTTCGATAGAAATGAACCCACATTTGTGCATAAGTGTTTCCTAGTTTGGTATATGAATAATTTATAAGATAGTATGATTTCCCTCGAATTGTGGTAATATAACTCTCTTTTAATGACTATTAATGCATTATTTTTTCTAGATACCTAATGTTGAAAATCACATGATTCCCTATGTTAAACATAAAAATATAATTTATGTTTTGGATTCCTCATGATTAATTTAGAAAAAATATAGAGTTTCATTTGATTTTGATAATCCTTGATAATGTAACTAAAATAAGAAAGGAAATATCATTAATATGTCTATTATCCCCTACTTATCGTATTGATACATCCGATTATCTTGGTTCCACATAAGTCATTCTGGATAATGGCACATTCAGACATCACACACTCTTCTGGGAATTTTCATTGTACATGGGTTTGTTCCCAGTCGTTGGATGGTCATCCAAGGGCTAGCACCACGTCTGTTACCTCTAGCGTAAGACGAGTCAGGGGTAATAGAAACCCTATAGCTATGGGACTCTAGATCTCTTCACTTATCTCGTAGTCCTGATCAGGGTTCTTGAAACTGACCCCTCCATCGCATTCAGAAAAGGACTACAGTCCTTTTAAGCCCCAAAATTAACCCTAGATCTCAACCAACAAGAAACGCCCCAATCGCCGCCAAACCTTGCTCGACTCCCCGAGTTGTAGAACATCCTTGGGTGTGTCCTTTGGCCATTTGAGCATTTGAGAAGCTCCATTAGGGCCATGTAGTCTCTTTCCAATCCTCAATTTTACCATCTTCAACCCTGAGCTTCCATGACTTACTCAATTTTCCAACCGCCGCCACTCAATGTTGTTATTCCCAGTTGTGCCACCACTGTTCAATTGCCCAGAGAAACACCAACTCTAGGATAATGCTAACTCATCCACGTCCTTGTTTGACGATATGGTTCACTGGACTTCTATCCCGAAAAGCCAGTGGAAAGGTCTATGTGGGGCTCGCCGGCGGAGAGCTCTGGACGGCTCAGATAGTGGGAGCTTGATGAGGGTGATTGAGGAAAACTACCACAACTGCTTCAACACACTGGGATTGATTCTTTGAGATTGTTATCCGAACCTATCTTGGTGAATGGGTCCCCTTCTTCTTCCTCTTATCCCCAAAATTCTTGCTAAACCCCTAAACATGCGTCTTCTGAGTTGTGACTTTCCACTGTGGCACCCACCATGTTGGCATTGCGGATGTGGTCTCATTATGAGGGGGCAAGTTTTGGAACAGAAGATGGTGGGTAGAGAAAGAGCAGTGGAACATGTGCCTTTCCCTAGATCACCTATCTCCTCCTACCGCAACACTAGGTCAGGCGCAACATGTTGACGCCAAAGAGACCATTGTCCCATTTTTTGTTTGAAGGTTGATCGAGTAGATCAGGGTGGCCTGGATATAGAGCATGGTCAAGAGTAGAAGCAATGTCCTTCCATGAGTCGATCTCGCCTGAAGCTTGCCGAATCAAGCCACCATTGGGGGCTCCTCATTGTACTCTCTAAACTAGAGGAAATAGGGGAGCGTGCCACCGTCCACAACCAATTTGGGAGAAGAGAGGACCGGGTTAAGAGGATCTCACCCAAGGTGGATCCCGCCAGATCCAATTAGTATCAATATAAGGTAAATGAATGTTTGTTTTATTTTAGTAAGTCTATAAGCTGTATAAATCATAGAATTAAATTTATAAGTTAGATAATGTCAAATTATATATGGATTTTGATCTATTTTTTGAGACCTAGATGATGGACTAGGATTCAGAATCTAATTTGACTCCATGTTCACCTTTTTATCCAAGAATCATGAAACCCTAGAACTAAGGTGAATATAATTATTAATGAATGATTATTCAATGAATAGGGTAATTAAGTTCAACTGACCCAAGAGTGTAATTAGGGTTTGCTCAACTAGAGATGAGAAATTAGGTTTTTCTTAAAGAGAGGTAAGTGGTTCATGCCATGAGTATTCATATTTATAAATCCTAGTGTATTTACATGTTTCTCATACAAATCATTATGATTTCAGTGTTCTCATGTTCTATGATTTTTAGAAAGATGTGCACTTAAAGTTTTCACACCTCCATAATGGTGTTATCTCATATACCCGATTGTCAAGTAGAGAGATGTTATTAAGATTTCATAGAACAAGTAGGATTTGTGAATTAGGTTCATGACATAATAAAGGATCATATTAATATATGATTACTTAGTAATGATTCCTATTAATGAATAAGACCAGAATATAAGATATACAATAAGATAATCATGCTTGGTAATGTGGGATCATGTTGAACATAAGATTTCAAATAGAAACTTGTTATTATGATTTTTGGGATAGATTAAGATCTAAGAAATAAGGGTTGTTTGGATTCCTTAGACGACTAAGATCTAAGAACTAAGTATATGATAACATATAAGAGTAGAATGCATTCATTTATGATTAATAATGGAAAATATGATTTTATAAGATTCAACTTTTAATATTTTAGATTTAAGCTCACATGAATGTATTAAGGTTCATGTTGAGATCAAATCTAAAGAGATTTTAAAGAGACTAAGTTATTTGGGATATTTGGTACATAATTTATTTTCATATACTTGGTATTTCTATATTCATACCAAATTATTTTCTTAAGCCTTTAAATTATACGTAAAAAATATGCTATAGAATTATGTTAAGTCATGTTAAAATAAAGCTTCAAATTAATATTTATCAGATAATAGGAATATCAAATTTTAGATTCAGAGTTAGATCCTATTTAGAATTAAAGAACAGAGATAATAGATTAGATTAAGAGATAGAAATTAAGAATAGATTGAGATCTAGGATAAGAAATGAAGAACATAGATAGAAAATGACATCCGACCGTTAATAATACATTATATAATAAGTCCTCATTCAAAGAGTCTTGGGACGATTCAGAGGCAAATGTTGCCAATTCAGAGGAGTTTTTACTCCATTTTGGAAGACACTTCAATGTCAACAGAGAGCATATTGTGCTAATAGAGGCATTGCACCATAGAGGACACTTTGGTGTCAACAAAGGGAATATTGTGCCAACAGAGGGTGCATTGCACCATAAAGGATACTTCGATGTCACAGAATCAGACTTATTATATAATGGTGTCCATAATTAGATAAAAGTTGTAAATAAAAGATATTGTAATACAGAGAATGTCTGTAATCTCATTTATAAGTATGATGAAAAAAATTAAGATAAAAGAGATGTGAATCATGCCCTTTGTGCAAGTCTTATGGCCCATGTACCAGAGTGCAGGCCGATCTAGATACATAACCAAGCCCAAATATGTGACCCAGGCACCTAGGTGTAGGTCATTAGACCCTAGTACTAGAGTTCAGGTCTCTTGAGAAAGATTAAGTAAAAAGACAAGAGCTAAGTTAAGGAAAGAAGATATATTTATGTTTCAGATCTTACAAGAACTTTAATGTTAGTTTCATGTTTATAATGTTCACATATATTTTGTTACAATTTATCTCTTTAGTATATACATATGTATATATATATATATATATGTATGTATGTATGCATATGAATATATATGGAATACTCGTGCCACTTATGCTAACAATTATTTTTCCAATGCATGGTTGGGGACGAGATGCTCGCAGGTGAGGAGTTGATAACACTTTATTTTAAGTGCTTTTTGTACACATTTTATACCTCTTGTAGTTTATCTATTATTAGCTTTTCCCAGAATCTTACCATCTTTTTGACTAAAACCTCACAAACATGATTTTAGGTACAACTGCGGTCGAGGGCCCTATACCACTTTAAGGTCGAGGTCATCATGCATTGAAGTCAGACCACGGCCATACCACAGCCACGATCACTGCTTAACTGTGATCACAATGGAGGTCACGAGCAGAACAAAGGCCCAATTCAATCCAAGGACCGCAGTTTTTTTAGACCATGATTAAGACGAACTACGACCAACTTGAAGGCCACGGTCATTACTAAGCCTGTGATCCTTGTATGTCGTGACTGAGCAAGAAGACCTCAACCTCTCCAAACATAATGCACAATTTGACCTCGATCATGATCATCACTAGACAGCGAGCAAGTGGTAGTTGGTGACTTAGATTTAATGGCGATGAAAGAAGGAATAAAGAGCATATCGTGACCGCGGTCTCACGCCGCCCTCAACCTAGACCGCGATTGCGGCCTATGATTAAGTTGGTGGAATTCACCTATAAATAGGCCAACCACCCATCTTGTCAAATCATCAGATCATAGATCAGATCCTGAGGACCCTGAAGTGTTGTTGCATCCCAGACTCGTTCCATACTATTACACCACGATCTCACAATTACCACTAATCATGAGATTTGGTCATAAATTGAGGATTTAACGTAATACAAAGATCACCCTTTACTTTTTTTTCATTTTGTTTCTCATTTGCAATCACATAAACTAACTTTATGAGAGAATCTAAATATTGATTTCTTTAATCTGATTTCAACAGTAAAAATGCATGTATAAACATTCATTATGTTTCTCATACTTTTAAACACATAAGACTTGTTGATTTACATATATTGCTAAAAGAGGAATAATGTTATAGATCATCATTTACAACTCTCTCTTATATCTTTACAAGGACCTAGAGTGACAAGGACCGACTGAACTTAACTATACTCAAACTTAACTCTTATGGTAGATCTACTCTGATGCAATGATATCTTCAATCCCCACAGTTTCCCTAAAACTTTTGAGTAGAGGGGTGAGCCTACTCGCTCAGTGAATGAGTAAAACAATAATGCAGTGTAAAGTACTGAATCAGAAATTTATCATTCTTAGATAATTGAAATAAAACAAGATAGTAATTTCAAATTGAAAAGACTAGATATCCAAAAATGTACTAATAACATTGAAGCCTACATCATTAGAAGTAAACAAATATAGAAATATAATCCTCACTATATTCAATATTACATTTAAAGAACAACTACTGTGACAATGAAATCAAATCTTTCTTAACTCTTCTTACTTATAAGAAACTCTTTAAACTTATATTATCATATTTTATCTTATGCCCTGATCATATGTAGTGTACTCAACATATGAAGAATCGTAACAAAATACAATCTCACTGTACAAGACTTTGCTAACACACCCGAGATGCTAAGCCTGACTACATCACTGGTCTACAACAGGAAAATGGCTATCTGGCCTCGGCACACCTATGGGTCATAAAACTGGACTCCTCCTCTAACCTGAGCACACAGGCGGACACTGAAGCCACCTATTGGCTTTTCTGTACTCTAGCGCCACCAAGATCTCTAGTTGATGTTTGACACTACATACTGTATTTTTAAGGAGACTTCCACTAGGGCTTCGTCCCCTGTACCATCTGTTAGTACGATCCAACCCTCGTGTACTGGACACTGCCATGGTTAGGTCGTTTCATCCCTACGGCGCAGACCTCTCATAGGGAATCTACGATGTTCAAGGCTACTATTATTACTGTAACTTTGATTATATCTTTCTCTTAGACTGATCACTTTTAACTCTGTATATTAATGACTACTCAGACTATTGAATTGAAATCACTGATGATACTGAACTGAATGCTTAACATATTATTTATCCCTTTCTTAGGGTTTGTCCTTACTCATGCACATATAACACTTCTCGTGTATTCAAATATATATCTTGTCTACTAATATAAATATTCTCATTCAACATTTCTCACATTTATGCATGGCATCACTAACATACCTATCTAGGGCATGTCATATCTCTCCACTTGCAATACCATAACAACATATGCATTTCATGACAAGTATTTGAGCTAGAAAATCCAAATCTCATAAACAAAGCGTATATGCATATAAGATATTATTCAGCTAAAATCCCACAATATCACATGAATCATTTCAATCAGCCATTTACTACTAAATTAGATATGTATACTTGTAAAAGCATACTAGATTGGGTTTCCATCCTTGATTACTTGCTATTCATAAGATATGTATTGTGAAAATTAGAAACTCTATTTGTCCATATATCAAATCAAAGAGATCAAACATGTATAATTATATGCACTAGGAACATAAGTAAGATCATATAAGCATAAATCCAAATTTTAGCTATAATGTTGTTCAAGCACCCGAATAACTTTAAAATTCAAATCATTAGAAGATTCTCAATAAACTTCTTAATTATTTAGTATTCAAGATACATGGATATCTATATTCATGTCATCATATAAACATTTTTAGATCATAGTTGGAACATGAATTGAAGTATTCTATAAACTGAATTTAAGAAAAATTCCTTTCATTTATTGTCATATAGGGAGAAATCAAGAATATAAATTAAAATCATCTAATTGAGTACAATTGACTGAAATATTCTTTTCCCACTCACCCTAAGCTGTAAAATAGCTTAAAAATGTATCCCATATCTGAAAATCTCAAATCCATATCAAAGCCCTAGCAATTGCCATTTTCTTCTTCCTTTCAACTCAGAAATCGTAGAATTCAAGATTAGAAGAGAAAGAGTTAGAAAAGGACTTGATTTGATATGATTTCGAATCCAATCAGGGGAGGGATAGAATTTTGACATTTGAGAGAAGATTCACCATGAAACTATATCCAAAGAAGCTAAACTTACATGATTTCATCATTCCTCGGACCGCAAAACCCTAGATCAGCATCTCCATCACTTTCCCGTCCCAAGACCTAACTCTCCCTCTTTCTCTAGGATTTCATTTCTCTAGATTGAATCACGAATTATGAGAGATCTTGGTGTGTTATGTTGACCATATAGAGCAATTGAGCTGCTTGGGTCAATTGCTCATTGACCCCTCACTATACTTTCTCTTATTTTAGCTGAATTTGTTGTCATAGAAATGTTATTGTAATTCATCTACTGGTAAGGTCTAAACGTATCCAAAAATTATGAAAATTTAACATGTTTTTTATGATTGAGTTTCAAATATCTAGATAAATTTTAGATCATTTAGATTTACCAATAAATAATTAAAAATAAAATAGTTCACTTGTATATCCATCTAAAAATATGATCGGTCGAGTTTGAAACTCTACCGACAAATAGGTCAAAACATTCTTCACAAATACTTATATTTTTCAATAGTGTTCACATTTGAGTTATCGAAATCATAACAAAATTTGAATTCAATCAGAGTTACACATAAAATACTAAAAATCATTTAGTGAGACACTATACTTATCAAATTATGTATTCATATGTTATCAAAACCCTAATTTGGGCCGATTAGGGTTTCCAAATTTTAAACCCTAATTATGTGAACCAAAGTATGATGAAATCTTCTCATTATATTTGAAGCATCAAATTTTAACAACCATCACAAATCAAGCTTTAAATAATGATCAACTTAGTTAAGCATACAATCATCCAAGTAAACCCTAGTTTACCAATTAAGCCCAGATGCAGTCATAACAATTCTCCCCCCTTCAAAAGGTTTCGTCCCCGAAACATAGACGTGCAAGAAAAGTACATTCAAGGTTTCTTCTTGAATTTCTGAGATTTTATGTCTCACTTACTCTTGTATTTTTCTTCGAAAACTGGCTTCAACATTGAGTCATTTATTTCTTTAATTTCTCTTCTTATTCATTACCACTTAAACTTATCTTTCTCATTTTGATCATATAGAGTAAACATCTTCAACATTAAACTTTTCTAAGTAAGAATGGATTATTCATCATTCTTGCAATCACTGTAAGAATTTATTAAGATCACACTTCATACATTTAAACTCTATCTTTATCATTTGCAACACATAGACATTTGGTTACTATCATTGTTAATGTACTTCTCACATTGCAAATTTTAGGATTGTATCTCATAGTACTTTCAACACTCAATATTATATCATTAATAACATCCCTTGAACTGATAGAACCTAAACATTCTATGGTTTGATCCATATCTATAACATGATCATGTTGTGACATGATTTTGCTTCCTTATTTCTATATGTAAACTTTATCTCTAGAAGATTATTAAAGCCTTCCTTACCTTGATCACTTAGATTTCCATTATCTTATTTGGCTTTTTCTGAATAGTTACTTTCTTAATTTACTCTGTTGGGTTTCATCACCATTCCATAATCTATAATGATCATTCTTTATTATACTACTCACTTTATCTTAAAAGAATGATTTAGGTTACTTCTTCTTACACCATAATCTCTAATCATCCTTCACTATTCATTTTTTTATATAGCTTGTATAAAAGGACCCACATTCATATGAGGGATACTCATCATTTAATAAGCCATACTAAAACAAGTGCATTAGGCTTAGATCATATTAGTAATACTCATCATACTCATTTGAAGTATTTAAAGCCTACAAATTAGCATTTCATCACATTGACAACATTATATATAAGTTCTAACTTTATCAGTCATAATCATCTTAATTCAAAACTTTTAGGGTTTTGGTGAAGTCATTCTTAATATTACATCTATTAAGAATCATATCATTCAATAATACCATCATGATGCACATGGGGTTCATCATGGCTATTCACAGATATGGAAACCCTAGTCTCCATTTCCACATATATCATTCATTAACCATAAGTATACATTGGATAATTAACTAATTTGATTCAATCTTTTGACACAACCCTAAACAGGAGATATCACCACCTCATACTGATCCTTATGTAGTTACCATATCCAATTTCAATAAGACTCAACAAAATAGTTTTACAATTCATTCTAATACAATTCAAATATAATTCTATACATACCAATCCGATTTCCAAGCAAATCTGCCATTGGGAGGCAATATGCACATGAAATAACATAGTCATATATCCATAGGATTTTCCATGAATCCTCAATCCATATATTAGGAACTAATCAAGTTCCAATCAATGAGAAATAATCAAAATTAGTAGCATTTAATTCCCCAATATCTTTCCAAATTAATATCCAATCATATAAAGATACAATTAAAGTTTCTGATTATTTTAGCTAGATAGAATTAGGCTTTCAATCATGAATACAAAGCTTATGAGGGTGATCAACACTCACCTCAGTTGCAAAACACCTTAATTTCGTAGTTCAAACTTTGAATATTTTTTTTGGAAATCATATCAAACTCTATCTTTTGAATCCATTCTCTTATCATTTCATCCCTGCATTACTCTCATTATGGAGGATACAAAAGAGAAGGTGATTTTTAAACCTAGATCTCTGATCTTCTAGTATTCACTTACTGCATTATTTGTTTCTAATTAGTTATCATCAAGGACACTAAACTATTAGCAGTGTATCTATCTGACAATCTCTATCTCTCTGTAACTTATATTATTTCCTCATGCATTGAACTCTTATTTGATTTCCATCATCCTCTTACCATATGCTACCCTTCCATTTATCCCCTTTATCATGTACTTATATCATGAATTCATATTTCTTGATCACATATATGATTCCATATTCCATGACATATATAATTCTTATCATCTTTTTTACACATATCAAGTTGAAATGTTAAGTCAATATTCCCCCTACTAGTTTTACCTTATACTTAATACATTACATGTCCTTTGTTTCAAATCAAACAAATCATGCATGTGTCAAACATAGTTTTCTTTCAATGAAGATTTTGTTTTCTATACAATTACTTTTATATTACTTGTTCATTTGTTTAGTATCACCATTGCTCTTTTTTTAGAAACTAGTTTCATTTCAAGTCAAGGAACTTATTGAGTAAATTCGAGGGAAACTAGGTTGTTACTTTATAGAGATTTTGAACCAAAAAGGCAGTAACAATGAATATATTAGAGGTCATAATATAATGATACATTACATGCGCTCTAATATATTATGTAACCCTCTTTTCATAATCAAACTCATCATCACCAACATGTCTCTTTATTTCATCTGTGTTTCTTATCCTAGTATTATAATTCACACATTTATTTAGTTCTCTTTACCTCAATTTTTTTTAAAATTCTTCACTTCTATGTACCTTTTGTGTATTGAACTCTTTTCTTCTATTTTCCCTTTGTTTTGGAGTACACAAATGCATTTTACTGGATTATACAATCTATTCCTCATAACTGATTTTTTTTTTAATTTGTATTCCTTTTTCTTGTATCCTCAGATTAGGGTTTCTTATCTGAGGCCCCAAATATTGATCTTAGACATCAGTTTCAACTGATTCTTAGTTATCCCAGTCTTTCCCTTATACTTCAAAATCGTAGAGTATATACATTCATTCTAGAATTTGGATCTAATCTATCCAGAATTTACTCTTGTTATGTTACTAATAGGAGTCATTAGATCCCAGTAATGCATCCTGCCAGCCGGACCAGGCCGAACCTGCAGTCCTGAAGCCAAGAGCTACTCAGGATTACTCAACTCCTATTCATCTCAAATGTGTGGAAGAAAACTTATCCACATAGGAAACCTCATTCAAAGATCATTTCTAGTCTACTTGATACAAAGAACGTAATCAATAAATGCTACAACTACATAGTGTACAAAAAATCTTAAAGACCCATATATATTTCAAAATATTGAATATCTGAATTCAAACATATAAGAGCATTTCTATTCATCACCAATAAAACAACAATATGAAATGAAAGTTCTATCTCATTTTATATTTATGCTCTTAATATATGTTACTTATCTTGTTTCTAACCCTAATATTTATAGGGTTCCTCTATAGCCCATCCTTCCACTCTATACTTGGCCAGGGTATATATGAAAGAATAGACAGAGTAGCTTGATACTGGTTAATCCAAGTACTCAGATACCGACCTAGGATATCCAAATAATCAAATCTCTAGAGCT